>OZ010676.1:56233457-57433457 GCA_963932185.1 Troglohyphantes excavatus | reverse complement strand
GTTTATATAAAATTGAAGAATTGTGTCGTACAATAAGTTCTTGTACACATTTTCCATTTTTATCAAAAAATGTAGACATAGTTTTCCCATGTTGATTGAATTAGAAAATCCTTTTCGATTGTCCCTTGGAATCTATCCTCCTTAAGAACCATTGCCAAACAGTAGATAACAAAAAATGTGTTAGTGCCATGATAGGAAAATAGAATCTTATGAAACAAGACTTTTATTTAATTTTACTGAAAAAGCTTTCCTTAAAATTATTTTTCTGTCATTGTGTTTAATAGTACTAACAAAAGCCATTACACCGAAATCCAATTATTGAGATCAAGTAATGAAAAATTACATAATAATTAACACTTGAAATTCGTCCCTGGGAACGATAGTAGTATGTGACCTTAGATACGAAAAGTCCACACTTTGAGTTCAGCCTGACTTTCTGACAGTTTTAGTTTATAAGTATAATTATTAAGTATAGTAAGTTAAGGTATAAGGTGTTCAATAAACGAAAATGACAGAGATAAATTGTACAAATCCCATTAGAAATAAATTATAGCTGGATACTAACCATAAAAAAAATGGAACAAATATAAATGTGAACTATCTTAATCTACTTTTACTTACAAAAACATTTAAAAGTATTTTTTAAAAATTCCAACCGCACGAATCTTTGTAAGCAAATGAAGGAGCATAAAACTAAATTTTGCTACCTGACAAAATATTTTTTTCGACTCATTCCTGATGTTTAAAGTCAAATGTCCCTTTGTGCGACTGTGCCTCTGGTACGTAGGTCGTTTGCTGTACATATGAAATTGTTTTCCTTCTAATTAGCTTTCCTTAATTTTACAAAAGTTAACGATAGTTTTGTGAGTATGAGTGGAATATATCGTCGAACCACTGCTGCAACTAAAGTATTACATATAAGTTTTTAGTTGCAGTACACACCCGTAGATTTATCGTGGGGTGAGTTCTTCAACTAGGAACTTATATAGGATACCTTAATATTATCTAGTTGTAGCGTAAACCCGAAGACATATGCTCCTATTCCATTTTCAATATTAATGTATTAATTAAAGATGGCAAATTTTATAAATGAATTTATGTGACAAATTTTATAAAGTATGTTCATTGTAAAAAATAATTATTACCAGTATATTTATTATGAAGTGCTTTCACTTGAAAACAATATCAAATATAATTTATATCGTTTTTATTTTAAAAGTTATTGTATCACACATATTGGATTATTTTATTACTTGTATTTGTTTACGGTACGCTAGCGATATTTTCTTTTAAATTATCAAACCAGGATTCAATAGAATGAACATACATCATACAAATGACCAGACAGGCCCGAAAAAAACCATTAAAAGTCCATCCACCGTGTTTTTCTTTTGATAGTACATAACACAAAAATTTCTCAAAAATCTTTCCTTTCACACAGCATGAACAGAAAAGACAACGATTTATTCTATCAAAAGAGCCTAAAAACACAAAACGGCTTGTCTTTGAAAGAAGCCTTTCACCCAAATATAATCTATCCAACATACATAAAAATGTCAATCCACCATTTCCATGACAACTTCCCTTTCTTTTTTTCTAATTTTAATCTCAAAATTAGTTTCATTAGTTCCAATCGCCTAGATGTCGTCCATCACATTAACAAAACTGTGCATTCTGACTTCTGTCAGCACTCAGCAGCTGTGTGAATTGGAAAAGCTGCATTGTCTGCAGCGGCGTCTGCTCTCTCCTCGCTTGTTGAAATCTTCTTTAATCCTTGTCTTTCTAAAGAGCTTTGCTTTGGATAGAGGGTAAAGACGCAAGGTCAGTCCCAGTGCCATTTATTACCACTCCAGTTCAGTCGCCATTTATGACCAGTCCAAGTCATAAATGGCGACTGGATTATCCTATTCCTTATGTTATACTGTTTATTATGAATAAAAGTATATCTTATTGAATTAGTATAAAATAAATATAGGCTTAAGAGAACATGACTGCACTTAAGCGTGTTCCACATGTATTGTTTTAGTTCTAAAATGTTGAAATTGCTGTTAAATTCAAGTCGTATATTTCAAAAAGCAGTCATCCTCTCCACTATTCTATCATATTTTCAAAACAAATTTCCCCTTTCTAACACACGTTTGTATTAAACATTTTCAGGTCTCAGCCGGAGTGGAACGCGGACTCGATGTCAAAACTTCCTAGTTAAAATATGAATGATTATATTCGATTACTGTTTTCACACAAATCATCTATGAACATTTAACATTCTTTTTAAATATATTCTGTAAAAAATATAGATGGCAGCCCCATAGTTATAATATTTTCTTGACTCAAACACTTCTTTCACAGAGTAGTTTCGAACTCTAATCATAAAAAAGACAATTTTAGCACATAATTTTTGATGTTTTTCTACTTGTAAAATAATCTGCGTATTTTACTGTAAATCTTGATATGGTTTTATTTTAAATAAATAATAATTGTAGCATTAAAAATTATGTTTTAATATGTGGAACTTTTTTTTATGTTAAAACGTGATTTATTTAATAATTTATATTTAATTATTTAATTTTAGCAGATTCAAAAGCATTACACATAATAAATAAAGAAAGTTTGAAATTTATAATGAGATAAATTTTATTAAAATATACTTATTTTAAGTATTTTTTTTTAAATCCCAGAACAGAATGTTTTAACAAAATATTGTAATAAGTAATAAAAATTTGAAATAAGTAGAGATTAGTATGGAAAAATTCATTTAAAGCTTGACAAAAATTAAATAAGTTTTTTCAAATGTCTACTTTTACAAATATATAACACATTTGAGTCTTCTCATTTCAAAACCAGAGAGGTTTATTTTCCTACAGATCTATCATTAGGCGAAGTCATAACATTACAAAGCAGCTATATATATATATATATATATATATATATATATATATATATATATATATATATATATATATATATATATATATATATATATATATATATATATATATATATATATTTATTTATTTATTTATTTATTTATTTATTTATTTATTTATTTATTTATTTATTTATTTATTTATTTATTTATATATATATATATATATATATATATATATATATATATATATATATATATATATATATATATATATATATATATTATACATTTTGCGACTTGAAAGTAGCAGTTGGTTTCAAAACTATATAAGTAAAGAAATCAGTTTCAAAAGCAGGTACATCAAGATGCGCGTAGACTACTGCGCACCGATCGCTGAGCAGTAATCGAGCTACATCTCACAGCTTTGTTGCAAAACCAGATGGATCCAAAAGCAAACACATTTTATCACTCAAAGTAATACTTATACAGAGCTAACATTTGGTTAAGACATGTATCCATATCATACCAATTGGAAAAAAAGTATAAAATTCTTCCATAAATAAGGCAAGAATTTTTTTTTTTTTATTTCTCTTGGAAAAATTTATCAAAAGTAATATATCTGGTTTTTAAACTTGAAGGCTCATTTATAAATATAAATTTATAAAAATAATATTCAAGTCAAGTTTTATGCTTCTATATATAGTATGCAAGCTATATAGCTAAACTTCATTTAATTGTGAAAATCAGAGAGCAGTTTTTTCCTACTTTGCCAAGTTTTGAATAAAAGGTTAAACATGAAAATGCCCTTAACTCTAAAAGATGCCTAAAATACTTTAAAAGTCAAATACCTGTGCAAAAATCAATTCAAAAATGCCGCAAGTTCCTGTTCTGCCTCTCTGAACGCCACTCTCCAAGCCGAGTATCACTTAAACAGGATTACGGAACTCAAGCTGTCCGCAGCTTTTCAGTCTTCGTCATTTAGTAATTTGGGTTAGCTTATTACCTTTCAAACAACGGGTAATCGGAATCACTCCGCAGACTTAGCTATCGCAAATGAGCCATTCCTCTGAAATTAGGAGCCCTAAATTCATAAATTAGCCGTGGAGAGTGGTCTGGATTTTATTGACTTCAATGGCCTTCTCTAATACCCATTTGGATTGACTATCTGCTCTATTTCTATAGAACTACTTTATTTAATAGATAGTAGTAGTGTTAAACGAAAGAAGTTTCTGCATATAGCTGTATGTTGATAGGCAAATTGCACTTGGGGAAATAGGGTTATAAAGGGGATTTTCAATGTGGTTGAGTATTTTATTGGAATTAGTGGAGGGGATTTACGTGGGTGACCGATATTTTTACATTAAAATAAATCAACATTTTAATTGTACAAATGCAGGACTGTTATTTGGAAAATCGAAACTATTACATTACTTGTAATGTTGAATACAAACTAGATAAAGGGTAGTCCAAATTTGGTTATTATTTGGTCATCGTTTAGATGTATTATATTTAGCTGTATTGGCATATTAAAACGTTATTTTTGCTCAACTACTTCGTTTATTTTTTAAACAAATTGCTTAGATTTAGTAGCAACAAACAAATTATTTAAAGATTAGGAAAAAATAATGTGTGTTATTTTGTGTAGTTAAACAGCCAAACAGTGACCATCGCCCAACAATTTGTGACAACCCTGTAATTGTCTAAATGCAGGAATATCATTTGAAAATCGAAAACATTACATTACTTGTAATGTTAAATAAAAACCAGACATAAAAGGTGAAAAAAATATTTAAAAAAAGTAGGTTATTGTTTGCCAGTATCACATTTAGTTGTATTGGTTTAATAAAACATTATTTTCGACAAACTACTTCGTTTATTTTTTTAAAAAGTCGCTTAAGTAGTATAAAACAAATTAGTTAAAGCGTAGCAAACATACTATTTTATTATGTATAGTTAAACAGCCAAACATGACGGTTACCCAACAATTTCTAACCACCCTACGTCTATTTGTTAAATGAAGAGCTAACATTCAAAGCGTGGTTTACAACATTAAGGTGATTCGTGATAAGTGCAAATAACTTCTCTTGAATGCATTGACTCATGTAGAAATGCATTGACTCATGTACAAATGCATTGACTCGTGTACAAATGCATTGACTCATGTACAAATGCATTGACTCATGTACAAATGCATTGACTCATGTACAAATTTGTACATTTTTGTGTTTTTGTTCTTAAATCTTGTAATTTTTATTTAGGCAGTATTTATTCTTTATTGCATTTGCCACAAAACTTTTTGAAAACATTTATATTTAAAGTAACTACTATTTCAAAAAGAAGAAACTAGCATTGTCTACAAAATATGAAATAAAAAATAAATATTTTTTCAAGAGCCAATCAAAAATCATTGAAAAATGTCGTCATGTATTCTTCAAAAGGTTTATGCTCCCCATAATGATTCTTTATTGAGTGCAATACCGACTGTCCAGAAACAATGGTAAACCCTCTGTCTTTGTTGACAACTGCACCGGGAAGCACACTTCCTGTGTCCAACCCATTGAAATGAGCTTCGTGCTCCGCCCAAGTAGGGATTGTGAGTCTCGTCTCTATTAGAGGTACAAATGAGTAGGGCGGGCGGGCAATGAAGACAAAGGACGCTAATGACAGGGATCAGCGGGGGTTGTTGGGAAGCATCCTTCCTAGCATCTGTCGGCTCCACAGATGCTCCGTTTCTGGTTCCCACCGGTTCATTTGTTTCAGTCTGTTTCCGAAATCACTTGTGGATGGGGGCGGTTGGGGTGGGTGAATGGGGATCACTTACGGTAACTGACAAGGGTGGTTTGTGATTTTTTTTATTGTTTCAACGCCGATGCGCAGTTTATGGGAAAGTGATTTATGAATTGGTCTTGTTTTTATTAATATTAGCTGTGTGGCCCCGCGTTGCTGGGGAACCGGTAATGGATATGGATTTCCGTGAATAAAATATATGTCTGAATCCTGTACTGGTCGTTTGAAAAATCAGGTTTTATGCTTATATTCAATATGTCCAATAGAAAGAAATGTATTTTTATGGACAATAAAGAATATACCAAGTTTTAATTTATTTGTGAGTTTTTATAGTTTTGTGCGCATATAACATATTTAGAAATATCATTTAAAATATATCATCAAATCTGTCCGATAGAAATTCATAACTTTTGAGGAATTTTTTTTTAATTTTTATATTCTGTCCAATATATAGGAAGCAAAAGATTCTTTGATAACAAATAAAGAATATACGGAGTATGAAGTTACGGCTTGTTATATTTTTGGGTAAATAACATCTTTCATTTAAAATTGATCATAATAGGTCCAGCATAGGTCCGCAATTTTGATGGGAATAAAAGACTTATTTTTATATACAAATATTATTTAAAAAGTTTTTATTTGATTTTTTAGAATTTTGAAATAGTATGAAAACTTCAATTAAAATTAATTTTTATTGTACCTGTTTGTGAATTTTAATTACAAAAGTAAATTTTTGTGAACGTATTTGGTTTATTAAGTTAATTCATCTATGTTGGGAAGTAATTAAAAAATTATTCATTAACTTATAATTTTAAATAAAAGAATAAAATAAGTTAATAAATTAAAATATATATCGACTGATGGTAAAGTGTTTCTAGAAGTGAAACAGCAGTTTTCCCTGAATACCTAAATTTGATAGAAATGTTCATAATCAATATATTTTACGACAGGAATTATGGATATTACCCAAAGTATGTGTAATTCCTAAGATTGTTTATATAACTTAGGATATGTTTCACATATGTTAATATTTGTAAGCTCTGTTATATAACACATATATAAGAGAACGCAATTTAGAATAAGTTACACTTATATTAGGGCATGTAAGCAAAGAAATGTTTCATGTGTACTACAGGCTGTCACAGGCTGGCTCATGTGTACACTAGGTCATATGTGTATGTTACACATATGAGCTAGTGTATGCAATACATATATAGTTATGTTATAGTATATAAACTAAGGTATGATATTTACACAAGACGCAAGGATTTTAATGTTGAAAATATATTGCGCAACGCAAGTCGAAAAGCGCCAGCTTTAAAAACCATAAAACAATTTTTTCGATAAATTGTTAGCATTTCATGAAAATACATTAACCAGTGTTTAAAGTAAAATTTCAATTTAATAAGTTAAAATTTTTAATTAAAAAATTATACTTTATAGTTAAGTATTATAAGAATTAAAAAAATAGCTATTTTATTAAAAAAAAATAACAGACTTCCATTTTACCTAATTTTATAGTTTCCCTGGCAACACCGACGGATTTTTCAAGTAAAAAAATATTTTTATTTATAAATGGTGATACTTCAAACTGTCGCCAGCAACACTAAGTCACACAACTGAAATAAAACAACTCAAATATAATCCCCACTCGCCGCTTGTTTCCCTAACATCAGATCAACACTAAACATTTGCGCAGACAGCCCAACAAAGCGACCCGCTTTAAAAAAATTCGAAACCACCTAAAAAACAGGGGCTCAATATTTGCGAACTTTTCCAGGCAATGTTAACAAGGGGCTTAGAGTAACGGTCTCATTTGCTCGTGAAAGAGCCTGCCCAACGTTAATCACGTCTAATCTTTCATCCCGCTGAAGTGTCAAACGGCCCCCTGTTCGATTCAAGCGGGCCTCATATCAATAATCAGTTGAACAGCGTGTTATAGTGGCATCTGGGACTGTTCTTCCCCCTCCCTAAAGCTTTTTGCCCCCCATGAATAAGTTAACGCGCTTTTATTACCGCGAGCAGATTATGAATGTTGAGCATGGGGGAACAGTTGCTGGTTTGTCGATGAATAAACAAGTAGATCAAAGGGGACCAGTTCAAATAAAGTTAACCCTTCAATGTGTGATAATTAAATAGCATATCTGTGTTAATTTTAATTCATTGAATTAAACATAATGCTTGTGAGGTACATTATGAAATATATACGAACTGACTTCAGGAAGAAATCCTTTAAAATAAAAATAAAAACGCATTTACCCTCTAATAACAACTGTAAAATGTATAAGTTTATGAATGTTTAGCATGGAGGAACACTTGCTGTTCTGTTAATGAAAAAATAAGTGTATCAGATGGAAAGAGTTCAAATAATGGTGATCTTTCAATGCGTGATAATTAAAAAACATCTTCGTGTAGACATTAATTCGATGAATTAAATTTATTGATGATTTTTTTCCTGTAGATTACATTACCAAATGACTTCAGGAACAAATCCTTAAACAATAGAAGAAAGCATCAGCTCTCTAATGCCAACTTTAAATGGAGTTGAGTCGACTATTACTCTATAATGTTTTTCTGCCACAATTTCATATTTAATATTTGCGAGAGAGAACCTTATCGTGATTAATTCAGCAATTTTTGCCGCCATTTGTATATGACAAATTATATGTGTGCACTGCAAATATTTGTATATTTTATTAAGTATTTAGAAAGAATATAAGTAATAAACGTATAGTTGTTTAAATTCGGCTGCTTATTTTTTTTGTGACAGGGTAAAGTCATATTTCGCATAGAAAAGAAAATCGTTTCAAATTTCCAATTGGACCAGATAATGTTTCTTCATCAATTGCATTTTCTCGCGAAACACTTCAAGTGATTCGTAGGGAAATTAAAATAATTTTTGATAGGTATATTTATTGGCTCATGAACAGATCCTATCTTTGCAAGCTAATTTCAATTGTGATAAACGTTCTTTGGGCGATTTAATTAGTTTACACTGATAGGAAACCTGCAGATGATTTCGGTTATGTAATTACATATTTATTATTATTTTTATTTTAGACAAAACATGTTTTGAATTTTAATTCTTCAAATGTCATTTAACACAGTGTTGTCATCATGCATAGAACTGCATAAAACCCACCTATATATCGATTATATCTCCCATTTTGAAAACTTATTAATTGGTTCTCCAATTAATTATGATTTTGACATTAGAATTTTGACATTTATCAATTTATGGAAAGACTTTGGCATTGAAATCATCTTAATACGAGTATAAAATGTCTCCGCTTAATATTCTCGTGGCATCGTTGTTTTAAAATAGAAGTTGTTTGGAAAAAAAATGGTTAACTGTTGGAGATTGTAGTATAGAAATGAAAAGTCGAGAACAAGGTTCAACGCTAAGGTAGTCCAATGATGAAAATGCTGATGATGAAAATGCTGATGATGAATATTAATGATGAAAATGTTTAACCTAGAAACTGTAACCGTTGGACATTGTAGAAGAGGACTGAGAAGTCGAGAACACAAGGTTTAACTCAAGGGCAGTCCTGAAAGCGATTAACGGATGTTCGCGTTCCTTATTTGGTCTCTCGATGGGCCCTCCGTACAAAGGGAAGGTCTTATTTAAAGGCTGGCAAAGTAAACAGCTCGGCCCCGCTTCCCGCCGCAACATACCCCCTCATTTAAATGTGTATGCGAGCGGGGCGTGAGTGCATCTGTCCCGGCCCCATAAAAGGGACCAATGAAATGTTGACAGGAGGGGCCCCATTAAGAGGCCGTCCCTTTTCAAAAGGCCCCGCAGAGGAGTTATGGGCGACAATTATGAATTTCCGAGGGGTGAGCCTTTGTTTGGGGTCCTGCAAATAAGAAGTGTCAGCCGATCGATAAATCTCCTGGATCTCGGAGTGAATAGGGTGAGAGAAAAGGGGGGTGCGAGTTCCCAAAGTCGAGGATCCCCTCTTCAGAGCTGAGATTCGGGCACTTGGAGACTGTGATAATCCCCTCTGCAGTCAAAAGGAGAACAAACACATTCCGGGCATCCCACTTTAGAACAACTTCACTAGGAGGAGGGAAGCGGAATTAGGTGCTCAAAGGTCAACAACTGGAGATGGGCGACATTGTTTAGGGGCGAGATTCGAGTTAATGCAATCGACATTTCTTTTTTTCAGAAACAAAGTTTATATATCGGTATTTCAAGAATGTGCATTAAAAGAGTATGTGTCAGTGTGCTTGATAAAATGACGTGCTTGCAAAGACAACTGGAGATGGAAGGAATTATTTAGGCAAGAGATTCGAGTTTATGCATTTAACGTCTTTTTTTTTTCAGAAGTTTATATATTGGCATTTTGGGAATGCGTATTGAAAAGTGTCTGGTGTGCTTGACAAAAGATTACACCTATAAAGATAATTGGATATGGGCGGAATTATTTATCCGGAGTTTATGTAAACAAATTTCTTTTTCAGAAACTATGCTCACGTATCAGTATTTTTAAAGTTGCATTGAAGAATGCATATGAAATAGTGCCTTGGTATTTGAATTGCAGAAAATGATGAACTGAAATCCTAACATACAGAGATGGATGGTATTGTTTAAATAAAGTAATAAAAGTTTATGCAAATGACTTTTTAAAAAATAAATTGTCATTTTTAAGAAATCCTCAAGAATATGCATTTTAAATGAACCAAATGTACCTAGTTTTAATGTTAAAATAAATGTTGAAAATTGTTGAAGTTAAATATATAAAATATTTCCCTATTTTTAATTTTTCCAACAGCAAAAATGTTGGTTCAATCATTAATATTTTAGAATAATAGTTAGTAAAAAATACAAAAAAATTCATAGTATCTCAAAGATTGTACTAGTATTATTAAATATTATTTTTTGAGACGAAACAAAAGCGATATCTGTGGAATAAAAAAATATTAAAAACTTATTTGTTTGGGAAGAAAATCCAGTATTTTAAAACATCTAGCTTTCAATAACTAGCATTTTTATTTTATTTTTTAATTTTAACATATCGTTTGAAAATTTAATAAATTTTTTAACGATATTCTCGCCATACCAGAATGTTTCTTCCTAACCGAATTGCATTTAATATTCTATCGAAGTACAGGGTGGTCACAAATTGTTGAGCGATGTTCATTGTTATCCTAATTCATTATAAGCGAAGTAGTCGGGCAAAAGACCATTGCCCAACAATGTGACCACCTTGTATAATTGGACTAACTGCAGGCTTCGGCAAACATTTTTTACTGCTGCGTCATATACATCGTGCAAAAGCGGAACAAAATCACACAGAAAATGAAAGAAATAGTCCAAATATAGCATTTTAACCTGGCGTTTCGAAAGCAGAACTTTAACATTACTTATTATAGAATTACGGATAAAAAAATTCCTTATCATCCAGACAGATTTCAAAGTGTTGTGCTATGAAAAGGATCAAGGTACTATTCGTAATTGTGTAACTATTGCTTATAGTTTAAGGCAAACAGTGTTCGCTGCTTTACTACATCCATCGTGCAAAGAAAACACAAAGGCTCTTAAATTTCAAATGTACAAGATTACACTTTCAAAGTATAATAACAAAAATATTATTAATGTCGTATTGAGTATTTCGAATGTTTACTATGTGTTTTAAATGCAAATGTCGTAAAATGCTGTAGTGAAAATTGCTCATTGAGGAAACTAACCGAAACTAAAGGTAGAAAAATAAGAAATAGTATACAGAAAAATGGAAAATTTTCGACGAGACTTGCTGAATTGAGTTGTTGTTGAAATGTTAAGTTTACATAAATTTTCAATTTCGTAATTTTCTTATGTACACTTTCATGCATTTATTATTTTATTTTATTAAAAATGTCTTATTATTCAACACCGAATGATATCGTAATGATTCTGTGATCTACCAACTACTTTGCTGTTGAGCTATTTGCAGTGAAAACTGAAGAAATATTCGTTTTTGCGGTTTTTTTATTAAGGAAAGTCTTTTGCTTGTGATTTGAAAGATAATAGGCTAGTTGTGAAAAAAATTAATACAAATATTTAGCTGTTGTAGTGTACTTATGATAATATTCTATAATACAAAACAATTAAAAATTTAAATAACTTTTATTGTTTGAGTTTTCACTTTTTCTTCCAAATGGCTGTTAAGGGAGGTTAACCCATAATAATTGAAGAACAAGGAATACAAACAGACTAATTCCATTTCTATTTTGAGTTATCGATATCCATCAACACATTTTTATGAAATTTATCATAATACACATAGACCTTATGTCTATCGGACTTAATAACAATTATATACAACATAATATAAACAGCTGAACAAGCACAACATTGGAAACTCAAAACTTTGAATGCATTTCCATTTCCCCATTTCAGTATAGAGAGAACAATTAAATTAAATTGATTATAGAAAAACTTATTTAAAATTTTAATTTTATATTCAATTTACTATTACTTAGAGATTTATTAGAAAATAAACTAAATTTATTGTATTAATTATAAAATTTCTTTGAAAATATGATACTATTACAATGTAAAAATCTTTTATTTCAGTTTAAATTATACTTACTATTATTTCAGACTTAATTTTCGAAATGAATACATTTTTAAATAATTTTAGTGTATTGTTTCAGCACTACAATATATTTAATAAACACCAAATTCTAACATTAAATCTGATGGAGGTATTAATAAATGAAAATAATTTAGATATGTACGCTAAAACTGTGAGTTAATTTAGTTAATTCTTAAATAATTAACATATCGTCGCTTAAAGTCGCCTTACAACGTAAGTCGAATTGGATTAACATTAGACACGTGGTATCACGGCTTAAGCGACAATATATATATATTTATTTGTTTTTTACCTATTGGTTCAACCCACCCTCAAGTGGAGATGTTTGACTCAGTTTCTATAATTATGATAATTAAAAAAAATATCATAATATTTAAAATCTTTTAAAATTCTTAAGGGGAGACAGTTGTTCTCGACTATAAAAATCAGTCGTATTTCATTCAACTTAAAATTGCAAATAATTATTTCATACTTTATAAAAAAAATTAATACGGTGAATAAATTGTTCAGACAAAACTGAATTTTTAAGTGTAATAATTGTAACAAATATTTAGTTACTGACTATATATATTTTTAATAAAATATTAAATAATTTGGAGCACTATTAAGTTGAATGAAGTACGACGGTTTTTCGTTGTCGAGGACTACTGTTTCCCTTAATGGTGTAAAATATGTCCCATATTAGAAATTAATAAAGTGAGACAAAACTGAAATTCTATCAGGTTTTACGAAATATAGTTTTGTTTTAATTGGGTCAATCATTCTAAGTCTACATTCTGTATTACTATGAAAATTAAATTTTGTAGCGATAGTCTATTCATTAACGTATTAGATATTAAAACGCATAACGCCCGTTTTTCTGTGTTCTTGTATATTCATTATGCCAAAAAATCAAGGTTAGCTAATTATTTAAAATGTTTAAGATATAAATGTTAAGGGGAGAGGGTTCTGGGTTAGAATTTATTTGTAATATATCTCTGTTTGGACACAAAGAAATAATAAAAATTATGTAGGTTTCATTATCTAAATTTTGCAAATATTGAAGTCAAATTTTATTTGAGGAAGTGATATGTAACAGGTTTAAAATTCGAATTTATATATTTAAGTACATTTTTTAGAAACTACTGTTGATAAGAATATATTTTTTTCATAAACTCAAAACACATAACATATTTAACTTACGGATTAAATAAAACTATGTTTGAATGTGTTTAAAAGAATATATCATTATTTTTAATACTAATTATTAAGCAAACAACTTAGTTGAATAGTATTCAGACAAATATTTTGATCTATTGCGCATTTAAAAATTAAATTAGCAATTTTTGCATTATCTTAGTATATATTTCAATATTTCGTTTTCACCAAACAACTTTCTAGCTTGTCCACTGCCAAATGCACTACTATTCGTAAATAATATTTTAACTAAACATACGGCAAACAGATTTCACTACTTCATCAATAGCACCATGTAAAAACAAGACAAAGGAACAAAGAAGCTTCACGAAAAAAAGTGAAAAATTCCATCTCGTCAGTTACACATTTTAAAAATATCACTTTACTGTTATGTATTATATCAATATATACATTTTAATATGCAATCTTTACCAAACAACTCTTCTGGTAGCATTTGTAAATATGTTATACATTCAATTGACCACATCTACGGCAAACAGTTTTCACTACTTCAAGAGTTGCACCATGCAAAAACAATACAAAGGAACAAAAAACTTTACGAAAAACAAATCGCAGAATTCCATCTTTTAAAAGTTATGCATTCATATCACTTTACTGTTACGTAATTTAGTTAAAAGTAATTTACTTTAGTATACAATATTTATCAAACAACTTGTCAGAAATACAAAAGTACAATTCGTAAATACAATATTTTACGATCTATTGACGTCAACTACGGAAAACAGTTTTCACTACTGTATGATATGCGTATGTGGAAAAACAAAACAAAGGGATGAAAAGAGGCGGTTTTTCAGCCTTTCTTTCTTCTTACTGCGTTTATGAAGAAATATAATTTGCTGCTTTTTCACTAGCATATTGTTTAATATTCCAATCTTAACATCCATGTATAATAGATTTCGCTCGCCAAAAAAGAAAGTACACGCTTAAAAACACTTGACTGTCATAATTCAAAATCAACTTTGTTTTTAAAAACTGTGTATTAGAAATGTATTCAGTATTTTGATAATAACTAATACACAAAAACTAGATATAGTAATTTCTCCTAAAAATGTACTAAATTGTGTAAATTTTTTAATTTTTCGTTATATTTTGTAGATAAAAACTTTAAAAAAATATGTTTAGCTGGAATTACCGAAATATCAGAAATTTACCTAGAGGAAGATCTTTTCTCTGATAAATAAAGATTGTATGAAGTGTAAAATTGTAACTTTTTAGATTTTAATACACAAATACATATCCAGAGTTCTTATTTTAAGAAAGAATAATCAAAATCTTACTTTAAAAAAGTTTCCTATTAAAAATAATTTTTATTTGAAAAAATTAATACTTTGGTAAAGATTTCAATATTTTTTCTAAAATACTTTTACGTCTAAAATTATTTTATCTGGATTGTAATAAGTCTTTATTATATTCCAATTCGTTAAAAAATCATCTGGTTGAACAAATTTAAAATTTGGGAAAAGATTTAAATTATTTCTTCTAAAATACTTTTACATCTAGAAATATCTTTTGGATGCATAGTAACAAGTCTTTAATTTTTCCAAATAGTCAAAAAAATGCAGTTAAGTAATTTAAAATTTCGTAAAGCAGTTCAATTGTTTCTGCTAAATTATTTTTACGGCTAGAACCAATGAGTTCTTATAAGTATTAGAGCGACAATCAAACGTTAATACTTGGTGCGCATTGCTAATTTCTAAATCCAACATTAGTGTTTGCTTCAACTTAGCGATAATTTTTTAAATATGAAACTCGACACGAACTATCATAACCACCAACACGAAAGTCTCAAACTCGCCAACACAAATGAAGAAGCTGTGATTTCTAAATATTTTATCTATAGTTTTAACGATTTTCATTTATTTATTTATTTAATTTTAAAGTAACCATTTCAAAAATTATAAAATTTGGACCTATCAACAAGTCATTTCAAAACTCTTTTAAAAGGGGGCGATAGTTTGAAAATCTCTAGAAGTAAGGCTAAAATTTTACTAAATGTGTTCTAACGGCTAATGTTGTGTGTGAATAGCATTATACAGTAAAATGACTATTGGCGAATTTCAAATTTGGCATCCATTTGCTACCGTAAGAAACGCGCTCCCCAGCCAAATGTGGGGGGTGTCGTTTAGTAGCAGATGTCCCTCTATTCTCCGTGTCTAATCAATCGCGTTTTTCTTTTCGCCCCCCAATAAAAGCTTCGATTAGAAATGCAAACACCTTTTACCTGCTTTTCTCACGCTCTCCCCTCTCCCAATGGATTCTTTGCTTTGTAGCGAACACTTTCTACTGTGAGATGGATTGAAGGCTTTCAGTCCAGGAGTTGTGTTTGCCTGCAGAGAGTGATACTTATCACACTGATCGCCATTGAATTTGAAATAAAATTGTAATTGATTATTAAGTTTAGTCTGTTATGATATAAAGGACGGTCACTAATTGCTGAGTGATGGTCATGGTTTGGCTGTATCACATGTAGCTCTATTTGTATAATAAAATATTATTTTTGCTCAACTATTTCAGTTATATTTTAAACAAGTCGCTTAGCTTTAGTAGCAAAAAAAAAGCAGTTAAAGTATAGAAAAAGGAACAGTTTATTTTGTGCAGCTAAACAGCCAAACAATAACCATCCCCAAACAATTTGTGACCACCCTGTATAAATAAAATTTTTTATTAGTATTTGAGTGTATTTTTATTATGAATTTATTGGATTTTTTTATGTGCACTTATTAACGTATTTTTTAGCAAACGAACTTATATTATGTAACTTTCAACTTTTATTCTCAAGTCAACTTAAATACAAAGGAAAATATGTCTCAAAGGAACAAAGAAAAACATGTTTCTTTTTTATTTAAGAAAACTAATTGACATCATTCTCATTTATCACCACTTAAGTTCCAGTTAAAGTTCACTTCATAAGCTACATGTTTAATAATTAGAGTTTTCAAAAATTACTTTAAACTTATAATATGGCGGTTTTCAACGTATGAAACTCTCTGTTGAAGTAATAAATTTATTAAGTTAATATCCTTTTAAAACCGTAAGTTTCTTTTTACTTACGCATTGTGTCTTATGCCAACGTTAAAATAAATCTACTGTATAAGAGAAAATATGTAGGTTGATAAATTACATAACGTTAAGGACACAACATTAAACATTATTTTATACAATATAATTGTTATCATTTTGTATGCCATAATTATAGTAGAACATAGTTAAAATGGACTAAAGGTTTTCCGTTTTAATGAAAGTCCGGTATATAACAAATAATTCTCATTAGCGTGTAATGCAACAAGTTGCGCATCAATGAAAGTACAGTAGTTATGCTATAAAATGTGTTTATTGTATATTGAATAAAAAGCAGTCTTCAACATAGGTTGAATTGAAAAACATGTGCACGAATACACTTCCTTAATCTTTAGAACAAGAAGGTCCGGTTTCAAGTTGGTTTCTTCACTGGTTTGAAAAAATAATTTGTTTTCTACTGGGTTTGTTTGCTGCTTATTTATTCAGCTAATAACTCACGGTGGTACTGTAAGTGTTTCTAACATGTAAAAACTTTTCCTTTTGCCGTTTGTTCACCATATTTAACAACAAAACGATCGATGTTTAATCGCTTGCTTGAAAATATAAAATTCATCAGAAAAAAATAGACATCCTTTTTTAACTATTCGTTATAAGCGACACCCGTTATAATAGCGTCCGTTATAAAAAGGTTCTTCTGTATCCTTATTTTATAATAATCATAAATTTGTAACGCATATATCATCATTTTGTGAAGCAGAATTATCGTTTTGTAAGACAAGACACATATAATTTTTATTCGATACAACTATCATAAATTTGTAAGAAATTATGGTTATTATTTTGTAAGGCTTTATTATCATTATTTAATAAGGCACAATTAATATCGTTTTATAAGGTACAAGTAACATTAATTTGCAAGGCACGATTGCTAGCATTTTGTATCATAACACTATATATCAAACTAATAAAAGTAAATTTTACCGTCATTAAAGAGAATCAAATTTTTAACCCACCATTTTGATTACACTAAAATTAAGTACTGCCGCAATCTCTCTTTTCAGCCTTTTCTTTAGTACTTATTAAAAATTCTAAACGCTGACGTACTGAGAAAAAGTATTTTAGCAAACGTTCGATGATATATATTCATATATATATTATAAGTTTAAATTAATAAATAAAATAAAAATCTGCAGTAATTAATAAATTTTAAAAAATTCAATATTTATGTAAAAATGTGCAATAATTGATTAATTAAAAATTTGCAATAATTTGTAATTAAAAAAATTGGAATAATTTATAATTAAAAAAAATGGAATAATTGATAAATTAGTATTTTGCAATAATTATTATTACAAATTTCCGATAACTGATAAATTTAAATTTTGAAATAATTGATAAATTAAAAATTTGCAAAAATTTGATAAATTAAAAATTTGCAATTTCAAAATTTGATTCTTTCACAATTAAAATTTCAAAGTAACCATTTGACATGACAGAGTAGCATTTAAAAATATCCATTTTGGTTTTTCAGGAATTTCACATACTATTATCTTTTTCATATCTTGGACAAACAAACCCCTCAAAATAATATCTTTTTGCTCTCGAAGCATGGTCAATTTGAGACTTCTTAAAAACTGTATGAATCTGGAAACAAAGTTTGCTTTGCATGAAAACTTTGAAGCTTATACCTAATAGAGCTTTCCGACGTGTGCAAAGTTATCCCCTTTCTTTGCTTTTCTATAATACTAGCCTCTATTCTATGATGGTCCTAGATCCATTTCATCCCACCACAGGAAAAAGCTCTCGTCTTACACCTACCATAAGAATCAAAAGGTTCTTTACGATTCACTGTGTTGTAGGCCCGGGCTTGGGTTTCAATAGATTTACATAGATGCCATGTTTGGCAAATAATCTACAATTTGGCGATTTTCAGTTGTTCATATTGATAAATTAGTTGAGTTGGGGATAAATATTTACTTTTATTACTAGTTAATATTTTTTTGTTTCAATTACAATATTAAAAAATACCTAGTTTCTTAAAAAAGGTTAACGCGTTATAGTTCTATAGGGAAAGTATATCTATTGCCTGACTTTAATATTTCTATTTTTTAAAGTTCCATATGTCTTCTTTAACCCAATGGTAAAATAAGAGCTAATACCTCATATCTCATTAAATAAAATAAAAAGTGTAAATTATTTTGATATAATTGACAAAATTCTCCCACAACTAAAATGTAATGCAGCATCTCTATCCATCTGGCGCTTCAGCGAATTTCGCAATTGCAAAGTTTAAGCAGTTGTGCCGAGTGCAAAATTATGGATATTTCAGGAAGGGGAAATATCGGAGATTTAAGAACTTGCGCCGAACTAGATTTCTACAAATAAACGTTACATTTATTTTATCTTAGAAAAAAAATCTTGTTAAAATCAGAAATGAAACAACTTGGTGTGGCAACAATGCCCCTGGCATCACTGATCCAACAACAACCTATTCTGTACAGTTTTATAATACAGGGTATCCGAAAAGTATCCTTTGCTTTAAAATGTTATTTAAAAAAAAGCAAACAAATATATTAACACATGCGAATTTTTGTATTTAATAAAAGGAGTATCGACCTGTGGTGTCCAAATGGTTAGTGGCTCGGACAAAAATACGATGAGCTCGGGTTCGATCCTCAGCATGTGTGTAGCAATATGGTAGGGAGAGTTGTCAAATTCGTTTCTTTCACGAAAAAAATAACATATCCATCTTGTATAAGGGACTGGTGCATGTTAAATCCGATCGTGGACCAACGTCCTAAAGCCTATTGAGGTAGCGCCGGGTGGTAGCTCAATTCATCTGGCCCGCTAAATCTCCAGATAACCCGTATTTTTTTTAGGTGTGTGTGGGGGGGGGGGGGCGATAACATACTAAGATCGATATGAACCATTGAAATATTCGAAACATTGTCCAAAAGAACTTTTAAATACATTCTTTAATTTTTAAAAGGATAAGTGAGAAACATTGTTTGTATTTAAAATCCCCAATTGCCTAAAAAACACTTTCTTCCTTCCTTTAATAAATACAGAAAACCGTAAGTGCATATCTGGATTTTTGAATGATTTTTCAAAAGTTTAAAAATACTTTTGGGACACCCTGTTAAATTAGTATATATATTTTTTTAAATAATCCGCGACATGGCATTTGGCGATTTTTTTCCCATTATCTGTGCCATTTCAAAATCTCCAAGTTGCCAATGCTGAGGAATCCCTTCTTGAAGTGGGAGTAAAAGAGGGGTGGGGGGCCTCTTCCACCTGGCCTGAGAGTGCCTATCGCACGTGCAGTCGAGGCCGCAGGTGAGAAGGCAGCGGAAAATTGGCCTGTCACGGTGGCCTATTGAAAGGCCTTTTAGCGCGCCCCCTTGTTGATTTGTGGCGTCCTGCCTGAATAGCTCACGCCTTTGCCAGGGCTCCCCGGCTTCACGCTATGGCGAGCGGGATCAATTACTTGCCGAGCGGGACTCGAACTTATGTAACAGGCCGCCCCACTGCCAAACCGTCTAATGTGCAAAACCCACAAGGAAATGCGTAGCTTATTTTAACATGACATTCCCCCGGCAGAGAATGAGGGCGATAACTCTGAGATTGGTTCGGGGGGCGCTTTGTTGAAACTGCGCCCATTCAAACTTGTTATTCATTTGATGCCGGTATTGGGTAACTTCGTAGAAAAAGGGACGGTGTGTGCTTTGAAAGATTTTAAGTGTATACTATCTTCCTTGTTTCGAAGTTATTGAATGCGTGTATGATTGTTGTAAATTTTATTTCTACTACAGGCATTCAAACTTCTTATTCGTTTGGTATTGGGCAACTTAGTAGAAAAGGAGACGATTTGGAATAAAAATTGTTCCTATTCAAAACAAGTTGTTAACTTGATATCGGTATCGAGTATTTTGGTAAAAAAAGAGACGATTTAATAATAAAGCGTTTACTTTCAAACTTGTCATTCGTTTGATATCGATATTGGGCAAAGAACGATAAAAAAAATATAGACGATGAGTAAGGAAGATTTTAAGTAGCTAAGTAATGATTGAGCTGAAATTACTGAATTTATAAAATCACAATTCCATTTTTTTATTTATTTGATGTCGGTATTGGACAGTTTGTTAAAAAAAAGAGTCGATGTGCAATTAGGAAGAATTAAAGTAGATGTATCACTCTTATTTTGAAACTATTAAATTCGCAATTGTGTTTTGTTATTTGTTTATTTACTTTGGTAGAAAAAGGGCTTTTAATAAATAAGTATATATTTAAAAAGATAGATTTAAACAATGTTTTGTAATGTGTCATATCAAGGGTGGGAAATTTTTTTGTAGTACGAAATAATTTTGAATAAATATTTACCGACTATCTCATTATTTATCGACTATAATAAAAAAAAAATCAAATTATTTTAACTTCCAAAATGATTTTGAATTATTTCAATAAGTTATCTTAAAATAATTAGCATTAAACAATTATTCATATCATGTTATGGAAAGAGTTAAATTAATATCGTAGTTCAATCTGATTTTTTTAATAATAAAATAATACAATTCTTCAAAATAATCGAAAATAACTTTATTTTGTATCTTATATCTTTGTTTTGTATCTTTTGCCAAATAAAATTGAAGTAATCGTACTTTCTCAAACTGCGGTGCATTAGGATATGCGTTCAATTCCCGGTAAGTCTTGGTTGTAATTGTTGATATTTATTGAAAGGGATTTATGAAGTCAGCCTACGTAGGCCAGCAACTGCTCTTTTTACTCATTTTTGAGTTCACGTTATTTTCAAAAATGAAACTCATTTATTCGGAGCTATGATAATTATCGAAAGTACTCAAAAATGAGTACATTTTACTTATTTTTGAGTACCTATTTTTAACAGCGTATATATTCTTTTCGTAAGAAATTATAAGACGAAATATTAATTTGCGACATGACAATATTTTCTGATGGCGTTTTTCGTAATACTGAAATTTGTACATATTACAATTTAAAAGACATGAAAATATATTTTTAAAAATCTGAAAAAAAAGTGTCTAAAGCTTCTCTTACTCCTCCACAATTATTTTTAACTTTAAAAAATTATAATACAAAAAAATTCACAATTTTTCTTTCATTTTTAGTTCCTAATACAAATAAAAATTTCACCAGAGTATAAAAATTAATAAGATGCAAACCTCAACAGTAAGCTGATGAATGAAAGAAGAAAGAAAAATGTTCTCCCTTTCTAAAGATCTATTCTTATACCAAGGTAGTACCTACAAAAAAAAACCATCTAAGAAATAAATGATTTATTGTAATTTGTGACAAGTGGCAAAATACCAATTTTTAAATATTAGGTTGGTGAAACACTTTGGTCCAAAGGCAAGCGCGGGATTAGTTTTTGCAAAGAAGCGAGAAACATTTAACACATTTACATTAAACGAAAAAAGAAGCATCGACGAAAGACAATTCTCATTCATCAGGACAACTTTTGACTCCATTACAACTATATTACCAGCTCGAAGCTGCACCAGATAGAGTGGGATATTATGGCACATCTACCTAACAACCCAGACGTGTCACCCTTCATGTGCGTACTCTTGAACTCCTAGTAGGTCAAGAGTACGCATATATTAATTATTAAAAACTTTTTTTTTATTCCTATAGTTTTTTTTAAATTGACCTAACATTGAATGATTATTCATGCATATATAAAGATTGTTGTGTAAAATTTTGAAGTTGTGTGTGTAATATCTTTTTTACACATTGAGGTGCACTTTGAACTTTTGAGAGTTGCAGTAAATGGAATTTTTATAAATTAACTACCTAAAACAAATATGCATTAAACAATTGATATCTCAATAGGAATAACATCTGGTATCATTTACTGAAATTTATTTTATGTCTTATTTTTAATAGAGGTAGATATTTTTTGAAGCTGTTATAATTATTGATACCTAATTGTAATGAGAAGCTGAAGAATAATTTTAAACTATTATTTCTTTAAAAATCCCTTTTTACGAAACCTCTAAAAATCATAAAAATAAAAAGCATAATTTGAATATAATCCAGTTCATTATAAAAGTCTTTCAAATAGAAAATCTTCCAAATAATTCCCAAAAACCTAAAAATATTAATTTTAAGTCATTAAGATTTCAGTCAATTTTAAAACCAATAACAAATTAAGGCTCCTTTTCAGTTTTCCTAATAAGAAGTTAAAAGCATTTTCAGTTGTTTCCAATTAACTGTTTTTTCATAAATATCAATTTTTATGAAACCGTTGAAACTCACAAGTGAAACATCCTCATATAACCCAGAAGTCCTTTGCATAATTCTTAATTAAAAAAAAAGTATGACATTGGACGTCAAACTCAATAACAATAACAAACCAAAGCCATTTCCAGTTTTCCCGACATGCTCTTATTTACCAAAAAAAGCAAAGCTAAAAAAAAGTGTTAGAAATAACAAGCTGAGCACATCTCGACAGGAATAACAAGCCGAAACCCATCGGGTTGTTGACTTACCGAGTCAAAAAATGCCCTCAAAGACAACCTGGAAATATATCTCAAAGCAAAAAAAAAGCCCTCGTCCCTTACCTAAGGGTCTCTTGGCAGTGGAGAGGCTACTCCAAAAGCAGAGTGGCCCGGGCCCTTGGGCCTAAGGGGCGCGGGCCCCCTAATCCACAAAGGCCGTCAATCCCGTCACTCAGCAAGCCCCTATTCGGATTCAAATTTCTGCCACAAACACTTACAAATCGCACGGATTCCATCTTCTTTGAAGAAAGGCGTTGGAAACGACACCACCTTTTAGCAAGAGCCATCAAAGCCCCCTCTATTGATGCGCGACAAAGCCACTGTTTGAGCTCAGGGATAGGGGGTGTCACCCCCCAACGTAAGACCAGAGCAGGGGGTGAAACCCCCGTGTAGGATCCCTTGAGGGGGGGAAGTCTTTATGCGAGTTTTATAATACAACACCCATGTTCATACTAAATGCCATCGGTTTTAAAATCGCACTTATTTTTCTTGAGGTGGCACATTCTTTTCCACTATCAGAAGGGGGGGGGGGATTTCGGGCCGAAACTGGGAACGGGTGCAGATTCTTATATTAATATCAATGTGGATTGTGCGAGGTCTTGAATTCTTGGGTGGCACTCTTTGTAAGGGTTTTTTAGTGGTCTTGTATACTTTTGTATTGCAATGAAACCAAAAACTTTCTTTGTACATGACCAGAACTTGCCTTGTCCACGTTAGCCATTTTCTGGAAATCAATAGGATTATCATTATTATGGATAAGATAGATAGGAAACCTACTCATCATTTAAAAAAATATATTATATTTTTTTGGAGTTGACAAGTTCCGGAACACGATTACTCATTTACAGTTGTTATATATTAATTAAAAAAAATATTGAAAGTATAACGTAACTGTGGAAGACGGAAGATTTTGAAGAAACAATACATTTATACTAAACAAGATTTGGAAAAATCCTTCATATTTTCAATTCAATTCTAATAAAATACAATATTTTATTGAACTAAAACTTTATTTTACAAAAAATTCCCATTTGTATTGCGAAAAGTAAAAATATGTTTTTTCTCAGATTATCATAATTGTGGATAAGACAAGTTTTGAAATCCCACTCCTCATCTATTAATTTGCCCTGTTGAGGATATGCAATGTGTGCAATGTAAATTATAATATTCAATAGTTTGAACTTTTGTGGTATTTGATTTAAGATTATTAATTGAAAAAAAAGTTATTGTTTATTTATTTTATTATCACTTGAAATTTACTTTCTTTGTCTTGACTAATATGGCGCCTAGGTTGAGTAATGTCTTTCCTATCTGAAAACATTAGCCAATCACGTGCTTGCCACTCCAATATACAAATGCGAGCACTTTGGTTACGATACATATATATTAGGTACTCCAGACGGTTAAAAATAACAACAAATCCAATAGCTCCTTCATTTACTTCAATTATGGAATATTTTCATGAAAGCGATCCTAATGCTATTTGTGTTTGAGAGTCTTACTACATATATACCCCCAATGGAGGTAAATCCCTGCTATTTCTGATAGTGCGGTTTGTTGGGCTATAATCCTAACAAAGCGGGAACAAAATTAGCATAAATAGCAGCTGGTTGGCTCGAAATCTTGTTTCGCTTGGCTGAAATTGGAGTAGGAACTTCGCAATGAAAAAAGACTAATCACTGCACCCTTTTACCATTGTCAGTTGCATAAGATGGGGTGCCAAGATTTGGCGATGAATGCTTTCGAAAAAGTGCTGTAAAAAAATGAAATGTCGTAAACAAGCAACATAAAAATTTTGAAGAAAAATACGCTATCTAAACCCTCTTTAAAATGTAAAAAAAACTATATAATTTAATTTAAGACGATTTTGTTTACTGTTTAATTATTGTTATGAAATGTAAAAAAAATAATATAAACGATTTTTTCGTTTAGATCAAACCAAACAAGTATCATAAAAAAACTTTTTTTCTTAAGAAAATTATAAACGTAGATACGCTACACTGTATAAACGGGTACTTAGAAACGAGCAAAATAGAATCGTTTTAAATATTTAATTTGCTTAAACATATCTGAGTACTTATACTCATAATATACTTTATATATAAATTGGAAATAAATAATAATAAGCTTCAAAATGTTAAACTATGTCGGAAGGTAAAAAAAGAAGGATGACTCTCTAACTGCAGCTAAGTCATCAGATTATCTCCGACAAGACTAGACACTTGGTTGCTCGCATAAGAATTCAGCGCTTTACCACAAGGCCAAGAAAGCGTACCAAACTTTCACCAATTAAAAATTTGGATATAAATATTCCTTACCTGTTCATTTTGAACTAAATAGAGAATTAAATTAGAGTATATATATTACATTATTCTATAACACGAGCGGTTACTTATAAATTTTACACATTATAAAACAGTTGATTTGTCTGTACATGAATCACACAAAATCATTAAAAAGAATTTGATGGAACTTTCCTGGTAGATTGATTAGAAACCAAGTTAAACAATCAGATAATTTTGAGCCCGATAGCAGGTTTCAATGAGCTACAAAAAGGTATAAAATTTAAGAGAGTCAAAGACACGGGAAAAAGCAGTTTCGCAATAAATTTATTCATTTAATATGTAATTGTACACAAATTACAAAGTTTCAAGTTCCCATTTTTGATACTTTCCTATAATTACTTTAACACTGCCGAAGATTCTACTGCAATACAGATTTTATTAAAGTTTCAGAATATATTCAATTTATTTTAACAAAATTATTACAATTTTTTGGAAAGTGTTACTAAAGTGAAAGTGTTATAAAAGTCGCATTAAAGCTACACAAAAGGATAACGGTGACTGTTTGAAACCTATCCCAAAAAAAGATTCGCGGGCACTGCTTCTTAATTTTCTACTGCAAGACTGCAACATTTAATGATAAGGATAGAGCAATCTCAAAAGATTACAACTGGTATCCACATTTAATTAAACAGTTATAAAACTGGAGATTTATTTCGATTTCTCCACTTTTACGTACGTTATTTTGACGATTTACCTACAATGTATGTAAAGTAAACGATGTACTTACCTATAACAAAACGATGTTTCGCCTATAATAAAATTTACAATATACCTAACAATACTAGTACCAAATACTTATACCAGGATTCATACTTATAACAAAATTCATACTTATACCAGGATTCATACTTATAACAGAATTCATATCTATACCAGGATTCATACTTATACAAGGACCATTTTTCAAAATAAGAAGGATATATTTTTTAAATAACAGAAAAAGTGTTTATTTAAAGAAAAACATTAAAAAAAACATGAAAAAAATATTTAAAATATATGAATATATTGTATGTATTTATTTATATGTGACATTTATACACTATGAGGTGTCTAAAATAAAAAGTCAACATATTTATGTTACTTAAAGTATCCCTTTTTCATTCTTTTAGAGATGGAACATCACAAATGAATCCGCCGGTGGATGGCCGAACACTTAAAATACCGGAGAGCACCCGAAGAAGTCGGTTCGATTTGCAGCATGTGTATTAGGGTGGAGCGAAAAAAATCAAAATTTGATTAATGTAAAGTAATAGTGCGGAAAAGTTGCCTTTCGTATACATTATTCACCATGTAAAAGGATTTTGATAGCAAAAAATATCTAGAGGTTCCCCTCAGGCCTCGAAATTTACCAATAATAGGTAAAAATTGAATAATGTTGTAACGCACTATTAGTCCAGTCAGCAATGGGTTCAATTCGGAAAAAAAATAGGGGAAAACTGGAAATAATTTTAATCGCTTCCAAAAAGTGTTCTGTATGATATATTAATTTTGCACCCCTGCACCACGCCAGCGTTGGCCGCCATCTTGGAAAAATGGCGGCCAAAATCAGTTTTTTGTGATTATCTCCTTATTTTGTAAATTTAGAGAAAATATTTCAATTACAAAATTATTCCCTAAGTAATTTTACACAAAAATACAATTTACATTATGTTTCTGCGACTCACCATTTAGACACTAGAGGCGAATAAAGTGTATACTAAATCACCAAGTGCCATGAAAACTCAAGAAACCGCTTTGACAGGACGTCTTTTGTTCCTTACTTTGTTTAAAAACCTCTCAATACCTCATTCACGCATAATATTTTTTAATTAACTTTTTAGTAATGTATTTCTTATACATAAAACTAAAAAAAAATGTCAGCTTCAACACAAGTCATATTTTCTATATTACCATTGCATGCAGATAGTTCAAAATTTCTTTATGTACACTCCCAAAATTATTTACTTCAAGTCAGTTCCCGTATATATAAAAATTACAACTAGGATTTTTTCTGATATTTCTTTACCTTCATATTATAGTTCGGTACAACAAAGTACGCCTCATGTATTTGACTCCAGCACAGCTGGAGTGCTTTTTCTACATGGTAAGTAAGTATGTGTTGTATGGTGATCTTGCGATCTCACCAGCTTTCAAAAGCCATGCGTTAGTCTAAGATCATTAACAGGGTACAATTATAATAAAATTAGTAAGTTAAATGTAACAATTGAGGTCTATTAGGGAAACAAGCCTTGCAAACTATTCCGTGACTGAGTATTTGCACTATATTTTTCCAATGGCATCAATAGTTATTTGCATTACAACATTAGAAAGCCTTTAAAGAATTTATTTTTATTGGGCAAAGATTATTTATTATCCTTCCACACTGTGGGTTCGGTTTGATTAATTAACGTCGCACTAGTTACACACTATGAGAGTAAACACTGGGTGTAAGCAAACGTTTTTTTAAAAAAATATGTCATCATTTAAAAGCCAGGTAAAAGAAAATACTCTAGTATTTTTGTAAAATTCGAAGACATAATGCTAAATTTAAATGTTTCCTGAGTTTATAATAGGTTTTTTTTAATGTGTGATTCATATCCATTGGTTAAGTAGGATTTGATCAAGGACACTATTAGAATTTTTTTTAACAGAAGCAAGCCATTTTGGCGCTCTTCCTCTTTTTGAACAAAGTAATACTTTTCAAGCAATCAGACAACTAAAAGTAATATAGTACTTACATTCATACTTTGAATGATAAAATTTAGCTCTATGGAAATATTTTAAGTTTTGAATAATAATTCAATATCAATATTGGAATTTAAAATGTTATTTGGATTGTAGAAGGGTGTTCCAAGTCGGAATAGTTACTTGGAAATAAATAGGGAAGATTTATTCTTCAACTCTATGGGAGCCCAATGTGAAATCTCTTTCAGAAATGGAAATATAACACTTATTTGCAAAATCCCCTCAGTAAAATTAACTTTATCTTAACGTCAAACAACCATTTTTGTTAAATTATATGTTCATAAGGTATAGAGATGTTTTTAATCAAAGTAACTAACAAAAGACGTCCTGTCAAAGCGGTTTCTTGAGTTTTCATGCCACTTGGTGATTTAGTATCCACTTTATTCGCCTCTAGCGTCTAAATGGTGAGTCGCAGAAACATAATGTAAATTGTATTTTTGTGTAAAATTACTTAGGGAATAATTTTGTAATTGAAATATTTTCTCTAAATTTACAAAATAAGGAGATAATCACAAAAAACTGATTTTGGCCGCCATTTTTCCAAGATGGCGGCCAACGCCGGCGTGGTGCAGGGGTGCAAAATTAATATATCATACAGAACACTTTTTGGAAGCGATTAAAATTGTTTCCAGCTTTCCCCTATTTTTTTTCCGAATTGAACCCTTTGCTGACTGGACTAATAGTGCGTTACAACATTATTCAATTTTTACCTATTATTGGTAAATTTCAAGGCCTGAGGGGAACCTCTAGATATTATTTGCTATCAAAATCCTTTTACATGGTGAATAATGTATACGAAAGGCAACTTTTCCGCACTATTACTTTACATTAATAAAATTTTGATTTTTTTCGCTCCACCCTAATGTGTATAGCGATCTCGCAATTTTATTGGTCAGATTTGATACCATCTCCCGCCAAACATAATCCGCCGAGTGTAGTGGACTGGACTGGTGCACGATAAATCTGATATGGTCCCCACGGCATTACGCATACTCTGGTGCGTGTGGTGTTTTCATCAGCTCAGGTGTTTTCATCGTCATCTCACCATAGTTAAAAAATACGAGGTAATGTCCCGGGTCCATCTTTCGGGATAGATCCCGAACCACTACCAATTGCCCATTATATATCTCCAGTGCGACGCTAATTTAACCAACCAAGTATGAGTCCAATTCTTGTCACTCAATATGGAAATGTTTTTCAGACACCGAATTTTACTGATACGCATGGCAAGACCCAAACGGGCAACTGGGCCGCAACCCTCGCCATAACAATACCACCAATAAAGCCACCAACAACCCAAGTGAAGGCTTAGTCTAGGGAACTCAGCTACTGTATTGCATCATTAATATTCAGTGTGACATAGAAAAAAGGCGAGCAACCATTAAATCCTGAGTAGAATGGTAAAGAGAGTGGGGATTTGCTAAACATCTGTCAGAAAGATACCATTCGTTTCTATTCACAGTCCTACTAGAGAAAAAAACTTTCTCGAAATGTTGAATGCTGGAGATCGATTGTAAGAGTTTCATTATCCGTATGGGGTTAGGTTCTACGGGACGGATAATCGAGAGAACGTATAGGAGGATGTAGACTCTTTCAATTAGATCTGTGTGTGGGTAGAAACAAAGAAAATGTATGATGCAAGAAATTTGTTAAATACTGGAAATCAATTGTAGATGTTTTGTTATCCGTTTGGGAGATTAGATTATATAAGAGTAACGGATATTCGAGTAAATGGATGATGGAGAATGTAGGATTTTTAAATTAGGATTTTATGCAAATTATTGGAAATGTAAAAGATAGAAACCAAAAGGTGTATCAAGAGAAATTTTTATAAACTAAAAATCAATTGTAAAAATTTAGTTATTTATTTGAGGTTGACATCTACGGTATTAAAGTTTAATTGAGTAAATGGATAATGGGATATGTAGATCCATTAAAATAGATCTATTGTGAAGCAAAACAAGAGTTATTGGGAATGAAAATGATAGAAGCACAAAGGTGTATGGAAGGAAACCGTAAAGGGTTAGGTATAATTATCTTATTTCTAAGGTCAGATTCGGTAGAGATATGTACGTTTTTTAATTAGATCTCTTGAGATGTAAGAGTTATTGGAAATGGAAATGATTGAAACAAACGGTGTATGGTTGAAATGCTGGCTCTTAACAAAGATTGACGTTTAAAAGAGTAAAATATCATTTCAAATATGGGTTGAATATATATAGGTGCACTATTTTTAAAGATTTAAACATATAATTTTTTTAGTACGTATGAGAAAGTCGTGCTTTTGTTAACACGTTAATTGCCGGTGTCTAAAAAGAGGCAAGTCAACTATTGCCTTTTACGTGATAATTTGAAGAAAGTATTACACATATGTGAGTGGCTGGCAGCTAACGTATTAATGACATAATTCTTTTCCAAGAAAAACTTTTCAGTTCAAACTTTTTTATAAATTTTTACATAGTGCTTATATACATTATTTTTACAGTTAAGAAAATGGAATAAACAGAGTTGAGTTTTTTGCCTCAAAAATGTAAGGAAAGCGTTTGCAATAAAACGGATTTTTTTGGGCTGTGTATATTAAATCCATTACCTATTAAAAAATCTTTTTGAGTCAACACTTCACGTTCAACAGCACATTTCAACTTTTGAGAACATTCTCGTACTTTTACTAACCTTCCTTTTTTACTATGCCAACTGACAACGAGCAATCCATCAATTTTATCGCAGTTTTTCAAGCATCCTTGAAGAGGAGATAATCTTTTTTGTAGAAAGTATTTTTTCCTTAGCGACTCAGCTTCTTATTAGATATTTTAGACATTTACCTAGTGGTACACCATATTTCAGTTGCTAGTCCCAATAAGGTACTATGGGGGAGACCAACGCAATTCAGAATATAATTTGGTTTTTGATTTCTTACTTTTTCTGCTTTGTTTTATATAAAATTAAGGAAAGTTTCAATTTACTATAGCTATTTGGACACATTTTATATACAAAAATATTGGAAAGATAGTCTCACCGTGAAAATTTAAATAAAACATAAACTTTGTATTTTTGGCACGGCGACCTCTGTACTCAAAACGAATTAAAAGAAGACCTTTAAAATAATATAATGAAAATTCATTTTAATCCTGAATGTCAAATCAAATTGTCACGATTATTTTTAATTAAGAAATAATTCAAGTGTTTTTTATACTCTACTGGCGTAGCCAGAGGAATATCGACGGGTTCGAGTCTCTTCCGAAATTTATAACGGAGATAAAGCAGCTTTTAGATTTGTTCAAATAATGTTTTCAAGACATGTTAAATAATTTCACTTTGAATACAAATTATGACGAATGCCTACAAGTGATAGCCGATCATCGTAGATCTAGTCAAGTCTATCTTCTAACCAACACATGCAGATAATCCAAGTGTTTAATGCGTAAATCCCGAAGCAATCTCATCGTCATCTTTTTTACGGTGCGCAATTCACTGCCTACTCTTGTTGCATAAAACACAAATATGCATGAAATAACTTATGTCATTAATTCCAATCTTCAAATTAATAGTTATTGAGTTCACATACTTTCGTTCTCATGTTTTGTTCGTTGGCTGGGGAGTAACAAGAAGTGTGACATCACACATATCGCCTAAAAAACATTTCAAATGAACGGGAACAACAAACACAAATTTTCAGAAAAATAAACCGTTTAGCTTCCGATTTGAATCAGATACCAAATATTTCTTTTGTTAGATTAAGGCAATTCTCCATGCGTAAATATCAAAGCTTTTTATAAATTTAAAGTATCATAATTCATAATAAAGTTTTATTTATTAATAATAATACCCACCCTGTTCGCGACCTTTAATCTCCGCCATTGCATCCCAACCAAGCATAAAAACTTCATCAATGTTGTGAAATTAAAGGTTTTAAAAAAAATTATATGTTCTGCAAAAAACATTTTAATCTGCATTTTCCCTTCAATAATTTAAATGCTTCAAAACTGAAGGTATTTTGCGCGTTTTTTTTTAATTCGGACAAAACCTTCATTAACTGCATTTTTTTAAAGTTTTAATAGAACTTAAAAAAACTTCAGTTTTTTATCGTAAAACCATCAATTTACAACTTTGATTAAGTTTCCTAGCCAAAACAATCAGCATAAAAACTTCATAAAAAATTAAAAATAATTTGAAGTTTTTTTTTTAAGAATTTTAAAACCAAAAAATCTTTTTTTTTAAAGATTTTAATTTTTTTTGAATAAAACCTTTAAAAAAAAAATTATATGCCTTTTCTCTTCAATAATTTCAATGCTTCAAAATTGAAGGTTTTTTTTGCAGTTGAACCTTTAAAACATGTTTTATGAAGAAATTTGAAACAATAACCTTTAATTTAATAGTTCTTAAAAAAGTTTCCCAGCATAAAACCTTGAACTTTACATTTTTGATGGAGATTTTGTAATGACTTCTTTTACTGTGACCCCCTCGTCCTTAACAGAGTAAAAGTAGCGACCCCTAAAAAAGTATGTCCGGGGGCAATTTGACCCGCTCTCTGCATTGACAAAAAATGCATATGGCCATAAAAAAAATCAACCCGAATTCCTCTTATCCAAAATGCAACTCTAACTCGCATCCATATTTCTAGTGCCCTCAACAACAATCTAATATCCCTACCTCGATAAAAACGGCCTCAACCGACAAGAATGCCCCCGAAGAAAGGATTAAAAATATTCGCAGTGGCACAGGCGTTTAGGGTGCATTATCCCCAATGATGTATGCTCGGCGCAGGGGAAGCCGATCCGAAATTCCGAGGTACAGGTGTTGACAGCACAAAGCACCCTCTGTGTGTGAGGTGGGGGCGGGAAGCAGGCCGAGCAGAACGCAAACATGCCAGCACACCTGCAGAGCGTGGCTGACACCGATACGACCCCTCCCACGGATTACCTGGACAACAGACCCCCGACCAAGAATGCGCACACGTGTGAACACAACGGGGACTGGACCCCTCCTCGCAAGCCAAAGCAAAGTTCATCGGGAAAGGTTCATTGCGATGGTCATTTGGGGGAGATGAGGGATTGTTTTAGTTACAAGGGACACGACCCGACCGCAGCATGCTGGGGTAATATTTACTTTTTAAATTTTGAAGAGACAACTTTACAATTTATTTTTCTGTCATTAAAATATCCTATAGGTTCCATTCTTAGTTATATTTTCCTGCAGTTTTGAGACTATATCAATAAGTTCATTTGGATATCGACTACGATCTCTGAAAAGGACGCAATGAATTCCTTGAGTCTTAAAATTTAATTGGATGGAAAAAAACTGCTGAAATGTGTAGGAAGAGAAATTTTTTGGTCGGAAATTTATTTGAGTGGCAAAGACCTCCGAAATGTTCACAAACAGTTTCTTTAATCGAAAAATATTTATGTTTGATAAATGCTTTTCTATATATTAAAAAGTTTATTTGTAGGTCAATAAAGTTCAATGGGAGACCATTAGTGGCTCTGCAGATGCCAAAACGGTATTCAACCTACTGCCTGGTCATCCAGACATAACAGTGTTGGACTTTGCTTCGAGCTGTAATAAAAAGGATAGTATACCAGCAGAAAGTTCGCAATTCGGATGGTTTTAATTTGGATTATTTAATTTTAAATTATATTATTATACAGATACAGCGTACTGTAAACTGATACAACTTTGTGCCATCTATTGAGGTTTTTTGTGTGTCGCAACTTTACTTTCTGTCCTATAAGATTACATTTTTTACCAATTATAACTACATATCTCAGTAATCAGATCCTGTATTTAAAAAATATCCAATGTCTTGTGAGAGAGAGAGGTGGAGGATTTTTTTTTCATAGCACAATGTTGTACCTCGTTGTGCTATGTCCTGTAAATAGATAGTGGCACAACATTGTGTTATGTCCTGTAAATAGATAGTGGCACATCATTATGTTGGCTTTCTTATTAATCTACACATTTACTTTACTAAGAAATAGTTTTTTTTCTGAAATGTTCAATTTTTTGCATTTTTATGTGGAAATAAGAACACAAATGAACGCAGGCCAGTTCGTTTTTTAAAAATATTTGTTGAACATGAAATGTAAAATAACATAACATGAAGCAGAAATTACAGGAATCTTAAATTATAGACCAGAAAAAGACTTAGAATGGCCTACCTAATCTTAAGATTTGAGATCAACGATATAGTACAGTTATTGATGCTTACGCTTTGATTATACATAACCACTATTAACACTTTTATTGAACTAATGACCTACGAAAAAACTTAATGCCCAGCAAAAAAAAAAAAAAAATGCTGGCATAAAACCTTCATAAAAATTGCAAAATTAAAGGTTTTATAAAGGGTATCGTAACAAAAAACTGACTTTTTTTTAAGTAAAGATTTAAGAAAATTTAGATGTTTTACAGGTTTTATGAGGACATGTGAAATAAAAAAGTTTAATTTAATAGATCTTTAAAAAAAACTGAATTTTTTCTACTATTATTTGCAAGATAAATGTATTATGTGAATGACAGACAAATCTATTAAAGGAAATATTGCTAATTGAACGAAAGATTATTAGTTAAATGAAAATCATTTTTGTATAGTGTTTTTTTACTAATTGAATATATTAAATTTCTTCATTAACCTCGATTTATAAATTAATTGTAAATTTCACTCAAATACTATTTAATTCTTGTTGAAATTTAATAAAAACCTGTGTATTTTGATTCCTTTAGGATATAAAATTGTAATATGAGTTATTAATACTTGATGGACAAACATTCCAAATTTATTTAGTCCGAAAAATTCTAAAAACTAGATTATTACATCACAAAAATCAATTCCGAATTTTCTATGGCATTAAACTATTTTATTTATCCATAACACTTTTTTTGTCACACTGAAATGAACGTGCAAAGTTTGGAATCATACTTTTTTTTTCAAGAATAATTGTAATATATAACTTAACTGGTAAAGACTTGGTTGATTTAAGTTACTAGAAACTACAAATACCTTTATATAAAAAAAATTATATTTTATTTTAATATAATTTGCTTCATTAAGAGGCTAATCGTCGTCGACAGTGACTATCTCAAAGCTAATACATGGAGTTTTCTTGGCGTCAATTTCCTATATATCTCAGCCTTACCATTTTTTGGTCCTAAAAGTATGTTTTTTTTCGAATGAATTTGAAGAAACTTGAGACACACCCTTACGTTTCAAGAACAATGTTGCGGACTTCTGTCAACTGTTATTGAGGACTGCTGCTTTAAAGAACCACGGACCCGAATAAAAAACTCACTTCACATGCACAATGCATCAAAGCTACCATCCATTGACAAAGTTGTAAACATTGTTTCTCTTATTGACTTTTCCGTAACACTATACCCGATGCAGTTTGATGGTCGCAAAGACTTTATTTTTGAAAAAAATGTTTACATCTGGAATGCCACTTGTGCGAAGAATGTGATCATTTTACAGTTCAATCCCCTATTCCCGTGTTCTGTACTCCTGAAGCTTCGAATGGAATGCCGCGGTTGGTTGTTGTGACCTAACAATGCGTTCTCTGGACGCACGTGCGTCTCATACAAGGCGCTGCTTGTGGGGGGGGGAGTCCCATTTCGAGTCCCCCTCCCTCTCAATGCAATTTGAAAAGGGATGGCCCTTCACACCTTTTCAACGGGATGGGTCGCCCAATGTTTGCTGTATTTTTGTAGTGTTGACAGCGATTGCTGTCTTCTAAAAGGCATTTTGGAAATAGGCAGGGGCTTAGGAAATAACGGGGGGTGGGAGGGGGATAGAACCGCCAACTGCTGGGTTATTCACAATCTTCATAAATATCGATTTCTCTTTGGGGGGGGGGGGGGGGTAGGGGTCAAAAATATGTATTTACAATTCTGAATTAAAATATGCAAATTGAGTAATATTTTTAGCAGTGATGCCCTAAAAAAAGTAAGTGATATTTCACCCTCACCGTGAGTTCATTTCAATGCCATTGTTTTGGTATTGATTGTATGAGAGGTCCCGGGTTCAAATCCCGGCTGAGTCCAGCAAGTGCGTTAAATGTGATTTTATCGCCCAACAGTGTAAGTGGTAGCATTCTGGGTTGCCTCGCAATGGGTCCGGGTTCGAATCTCGACTGAGATGGATGTAAAATGTCATATAATTCGATTAAAATCTATTTGGCATTTTATGTGAATAAAGTTATTAATATTAAGGTGGTATTAAATATCGAAATGGTACTGTCAGAGCCATGCCTTGATATGGTTAGTAACTCACAGTCGGCGATAAACGCGCCCTTACCGATTCAGCGGAATGAGGGCCTTATTCCTTTTATTCAACTCACTAGGTGTGACTAGGACGAAGACCCGACGGCAACTGAAAAAGCTGGAGCTTTTCTTACAAGAAAGGGGAGGAAGTCAGCCAGAGCCATGCCTGTTTAGAAACTCTTTTATAGGCTATCAAAATCAGCAACAATGTCACCCGAATGACAAGTTTAATGAAGTACTAAGCATTGCAACACTGATTTTCAGCACTAAATTAAACTTGGGGATAAGGTAAATCCAATTTAATAGCTTATTAACTGATTCACCAATCTGATAGAATTAAGGAGCAACATTCCAAAAGTGTTTTGTCACATTCAGGTGATTCGTGGGAAAACGCAAATAACTTTTCCTAAATACATTGACTCATGTATAAATTTCAATCTCTTACAAATAAAAAATGTGATTTTGATTAATATAAAATAGGGTAGCTCTATAGAAAATTCGAATGCGAAAACAGGTATGTAATAATCTAAATTTTAGAAGTTTTGGACAATTACATTTTGAATGTTTGCTTCCCAATTTTGATAGTAAAATTCCGATATTTACTAATTAAAGTGGAGCACAGCAATAAAATCAGCTCATAACCAATATGAGGTAGGCGTTAGGCGTAGTATTCTTTAGGCATCGCTGTTGGCAACACCGGATATAAAAATAAAAAAAGAAAGTAACGAGAAAAAAAATGTACAGTCTTATAAAATGATATAAAAAAATTAGTATATTTAGATTTTGTCGAGAATTTCATTCCCTCCCCTCCCTTTCCAAATGAAAGTTAATTTTTTTGCAATTAAATTTTACATAAATATTACATGTATCAAATATTTTCTTTAAATATGAATTTTTTAATATATAGTACACTTCAAAGTGTTAATTTACATAAATGACGAGCAAAATTCTAAGAATTTTTTTATTATTAAAATGTCCATTTTATCGCAAAACTGTTTTAACCAAGCACGGTTGCGCTGATAATAGAGATAACACATTTAGAGACAGAGTTTTAAAGTAAGTAAGCATGTGATAAGATAAAGGTTGATTTTCCTATCCCATATGGTCATTTATGCGAAATTGTGACTCACGTATTCTGTTCTGTCTGGGTAAAATTCTGCATGTCAATTTTTTTACTTGAGTTTCCATTTGCCCACAGTCTCTTAGACTTCCGTTTTAAAAGAGTGCCTTTCTGTTATTTTTAAAAATATTATAAAATCTAACTTTTGTAGGCTAGGATCCTACATCTCTACCAAAGATTCATGCAAAGGTAATTAACCACTTAATCACTGTCTTAATGGGAATGAAACTCGAATCGCTTTATTTTTCTACTATAGACTTCAGGCTTTGGAACTTGCTACAAATGTTGAAATTATGTCTTTTGTAGGAACAAGAATATAATTCAAGGCTTCTATGTAATTCACAAAGATTTCCTTCTAAAATGTAACCCGATGGCAGCATTCAGAGGATTACGAGTTCGAATCAGCGTAAGGACTTGACCACTGACCTCTAACTTTAACTTATGGATTGGGCAAGACATTTTGTTGACTTGAAGCCAATTGAAGGGGAGTAACAACTGTACCCCACTTTCATCGCTTCACAATATTTCTTATATTTTTCATGTTAAAATAAGCCGACATGTATTGCTTTTGGCTGAGTTTTTTTTATTTTATTTTGAAACCCATTTTAAATGCAATCTGCGACTAAAATAGAAAGTTATATGCAAGTCAAAGTCGAAGTGGTAAAAATCAAGAGCAAAAACTATTTCTTTGGCAATATAAAAATAAATTTTATAAGAAGAAAATATATTATTTATATACATTTAATATTTCTACAATGCTAAGGTATTTAAAAATCACCACAAAATCACTTAAAAAATATGGGTTACAATATAGCTACTTTAACATTGGCTTCAACTCGCCCATAGCGAAAATAAGTTTTGAGCCTTCCAAAAGTTACAGTTAGTCTAAGATGTAACGATCTTGTGACTGGAGGGTAGTCAGATTCGCTAATAAACTACAAAAGTCTTCCGAAATTATCCTCAATTTCCACCGGCGTGTATATGGGAAAGACCCGGTAACAATGCCCCGCATCTACGAGACACAGTCAGATGACGAGGACACTGCCTGAGGTGGCACTCGACGCAACGTCAATAGGCGTTAGCCCAATAGGCTTGCAACAATTAGACCACGATCATATTTAACGTGTACCAATCCCTTATACATGGCGGTTAAAATTATGGATCCACTTTGATATTCGAACACGCAATTCTCCGATTACGGGACAGATACTTTACCACTGGGCAAACCGCACCTTCGTTGCTCTATTAGGCCGTTACTCAAACTAAACAACAAAAAAACGTGTTTTCGGGGTAACAAAGTATCTAGAAATTCCCAGTAAAAATCCAATATTCAGCTCTTCAGCACAATGCGATTCAACGAGCACTCCCATTGTTTCTATCCACTATCAATTCACTCCCCGTGTCGATTCTTTACAATTCTTTGTAACCATCCGAGTGTCGACATTGTTTGCGTCTCACGAAGATCCTTCACTGGAGTCTCTACCAGACGGCTTCTTCCAACCCATCAAGTTGAGTTGTCATTAATTACCAAACGATCAATAAATGCGGGGGAGGGGGTGGGGGTATTTTGTGATAAATTTCTTTCGCTTCCTCCGCTCGAAAACTCCTGATGACGGCGGGACGTTATTTAACGGGGGGCTTCAAAAAACCGTTATGAATCAATCAGCGATCTTTCTGCCCGGTTTAGGTTGGGCTCTTTAATGAGGGGGGTGGAAGTGAGGTGGGGGCTTTTGACTAAAGGGGACGTACTTCGTCTCTGCAGTTTGAAGGAGCCTTTTATAGAAACTTTTGGAAGTGTAACGTCTTTAAAATCTGCTTAAGAAGTGTATACACAGTTAAAATTACAGGCTCCTTTTTGACAAAACAGTCTATATGCTAATATGCTCCAATTAAAGTGTACGTACACACTCGATTTTTTTTTTCATTATAAATTTAAAAATCCCGTTTTTTCATCTCTAAAAACACCTTAAAAGTCAAAATGATCCATAATAAAGAAAACTGCATAAAGTCAAATGCTGATTAGCTAATTAGCATGTTTTTTCAAACATGATAACGTAAGTTGTACTTAATCTAGAAGCATAATTTTTGTTGGAAATTACTCGTAGTATCTTTCTTATTATTGTGATCCTCCAAAAAGTCTATATAATTTGAAGTTTTTTTTAATTAATTTTTTACTGCGAGTGTAAAAAAAATTCCCCTTTTTTTCTGATTCCAAACTTTAAAATTTTACTAAAAATTCACTTTTTAACGAACCTTTATGATTGAGGTTTATAACATCTCCCATTTAATATAAAGTTGAATAAAAAAAAAGTTAGTCAAAAAATTAGTTTAACAAAACGTTTAAGAAAACTTGAGTTATCATCTTTGGAATGAAACGACATAGGATGAAAATACAATTCGTCAAAGTTTTTGAAATATATATTCAACATTGGTATGTATCATCTGTAAGATAATGAATTGGGAAATAATATAAAACAAAAAAATATATATTGTAATTTTTGTTAGATTTTCGTATTTTCTATTGTGTATGTACAATGTGTGACTTTATAATTTCCTATGAATATAATTGGGATATGTAGTTTTTTGTTTGCAAAACTAATTTTTCTTTTCTTTTAACTTAAAAATGACATTTCTTGAAAAAGTATTTCTTTAACGCTCAAACTTTTGCTTTAATAAATATAAAACTACCCTATGTATATTTATATGAAATTATATAGTCATCCATTGAGTTTTTTTTTTTAAATCTGGTAAGTAACTTTTATTTAGGCAGTATTTTTTCTTATTACATTTCATGCCACAAATTTTTTTTACAAATACTTATATTTAAAGTAATTACTGTTTCCAAAAGAAGAAAATGGCACTATACTCTCCATCAAATGTGAAATAAAAATAATAATTACATATTTATCAAAAGCTAATCTAAAAAAGCCAGAAGTTTTTTAAAGTTATCACTATTTATTTATACGAAAGTTGGGTCATCTTTTATTTGTTTGTCTACAAGGAGTGCATAAAAACTGAATTATAATTAGATGCTTATCAAAGCTTTTTTGCTAGCCACTGCCCTGTATCACTATCTGGTGGTCCTCACACGTTCATGAGTAGGTTTTCATTCATTCATTAGAAAAATACCCGGAAGAGGAGTACTTTTGATCCCTGTCTAATAGACACTTTGTATTGTACGCAAAACTTAATAAAGTTTGTTTTTCCTTGTGTATTATTTTTATTTATGTGTTTTCCTCAGATTTTTCATTGGGAAATTGGGGGATCCAAAACGTTTAATTGTAAAAAGGGGTCTTATCCATTAGAATCTTAAGTAGCTCGTTGCTATTCTTAAGCAAGTAACATTGCAAACCCTGCCTCAAAGCTTCATTAAACGGATTCCACAGACACTATAAATGTTTTACTAATAACGTACTATTGGAGAAAACATATGTTTTTTATTCTTCTGAAAACTTTAACAAATGTGAAATGACTTCTTTTTACATTTAGCAGTTTAAATAAAATTTCGTTCAGTATTTTTGATTCACCGAGTCCTGTTTTAACTCGGCCTTTCGCCTGTTTATCTGAACATTTGTTTGTTACGCAGTCACGAACAAAAGCGTTGTTTCATTTACTTCAAACTCGGCAGGAATATTCCTTTAAGTCATTAAAATCTCAAGTCACAAATTGTAAGTCGATGGTCAATGGTCATTGTTTGGCTCTTTTAACTACACATAATAAGCCCTTCATTTTGCTATGATTCAACTATTTTGTTTATCGCTACTAAAGCTAAGTGACTTGTTTAAAATAGAAGCGAAGTAGTTGGGCAAAAATAATGCTCTATTATATCAATACAGCTAAATGTGATACAGACAAACAATGGCCTCCTCCCAACAATTTGTATCCACCCTATACGGGCGCCATCTATTGGGAAGAAATTGATATGTGCGTAAAATATTAACACTGATAAAATGTTTTTTGTTTCTAAAAAAATACAACAAGATTTTTAAAAATAATACTATTAAAGTGTATAAATTATTTTCTTAAGTTGTTTTTATCAAAGTATGATTTTGATAAATCATGTAAGTCAAAAAGATTAAAAAAACAAATAGAAATTTAATCAACTAGATTACTGTTTGCAAACAATTTTGCGATATCTACGGCTCTTTAATTTCCGTAAATAATTAGTAGGATATAAATATAACTTTTAAGTAAAACTTATAACAATAAGAATATTTACATCAAATATATAAAAATGAGCTATAACTTAATAAAATGAGGTAAACTCGAAAACTAACATTTGTTTTACACTTTTGAAAAACTTACATAAAAAACAAAAATATCACTTTCAAAAAGTTTGTAGCTTTTAATTGTTAATATTTTTAATTTAGAACAGGCCCAAGAAATAGTAAAATACTATTAGCTCACCCCTTGAAAATTCTTGCAGTGGCGCCATCTAGACGCATTATTCATAAACTAACTCTCAGAGAGTAATATTTTTTTTGTATGTTTCCAGCATTTATGTGCTTTATTTCAATTGCATTTTTGAATGTCATTTATTTTTTCAATAATGAATTTTCTACTGGATTAAATGATATTCTGAATAATAAGTGAGAAAAAACGTTACACATGCTACATATATTTATTTAATATAATTTATTTTCAATAATAAATTTTCTACTGAATTAAATGATAGTCTGAATAATAAGTGAGATAAAACATTACACATGCTACATATATTTAAAATTCGTTAAGTTATTCTTAAATTCAGCTTATAGCGTAAAGGGGGAACAAAGCCACATATTCTAACATTTTTATTAATGAATTCAGAAATACCATTTTTTTTTAACTATTAGAACATTCTTGTTAAACAATATTCAATTAAAAAAAATATTTAAAAAATTATTTTTGTTTTTTGCTTTTATTAAACCTAAATATGCTTTTTAAAAAAACATTAAAAAGCAAACACTCCTCCTACTTCAATTATTAATATTTAAAAAAAAACTTGATTAAATAATATCAAAATATTTACAACAAACCTAGGAAGAGATATTTAGAAATTTGTACTTTAGTTGCTTTCAAAACAATATTTTATGTTCATAACCTAAAAACATTTTCACATTTTTATTTTGATTAATTCGCTAAAAAAATAAAATATAACTTAATTTAAAAAATATCTTCCTACATTTATAAAACAAATATTAGAGTTTCAAAAACTATTAACATTTAGTTTAAGTAAATTTTTTGCAAAGTCTTAGCATTTTAAACATGACAAAAATTCCAAAATTTTATTTTTAGTAAATGACAAATGCTGTAGACAAACAAATCATAAATGCAGCAGGTAAAAAAAAGTATGTTCTATTTCTGCTACGACTTTGAAATTTTGTACACATCTTCTTAAATATGAATAGCATCGTTTTGAGCAACAACAACAAACATTCGGAATTTGGGGATCAGGTCTCCATTCAATCTTATAACCTGTAGAAACATACGTTATACATTTTATTTAATTTAAGGCATATAACACCACTGAAATAGAAATAGTTTACTAAGGATTTATGTATGTTAGTTCCTTTGTCTACAAATAGGGCTTTTCCGATTTGATGTATTCTAACAAATACCTTTAAAATAAATATCTATGACTTTAACGAATGTGTTAGACTATAGATTTCTAGCACAAAATCAATATGGTAGACATCAGGTGTCATTATTTTACAATAAAAATGTTACATACATAAATAAATATGAATTTAACATATTTTACAGAAATAAAACACCTCAATATCTGCCTTTTAGTAAAATATAATTTATTTCATATCTTATAAATATAAAGTAACAATACAGTAAAAATGTTAAAGTATAGTTTTAAAAATTCAACTCCATTATAAATAAATAAAGAAAGAAAAGTCGAAAGTTTTTATACAAGAAAAAAAATTGTGTAGGCATTGTACCGTAAGGTTTGGCTCGTGAACATTTTGTACGCGCTTCTGCTCGGTCTGCTCCTTTTCGCGTCTTCGGTAAGGTCAAAATCTCTTCCATTTGTCAGATTTCTTGCTATCATTTTGTTCGTCTTAAACTGTTCTATTTTCGGGATAGATCCCGAACGTACGTAAATACCGTATTCTGTAGCTCTAGTGAAAATTTCATCTAAAAAAAATACTAACCGAAGAAAATTAGTTAGTGTATTTCAATGTGTGGTGTCGCCATCTACAAGGAAAAACTTAAAGTATCTTATTACCTTAAAAAATGTCAGTATCTTATAACCTTAAAAAAAGTTAAAATGTAATTGTCTTAAAAAAAATTGTACAGTAATTTTAATTTTAATTAATATACAGTAGAACTCCAGTTATCCGGATCGAACAAAGCGAATCGCCAATCATCCGGATCCGGATCGCATTGAGGAAGAAAAAAAGAAATCAGCAAAATCTATTGGATTTCAAGTAAAAAATGTCTACCAATTTCCCAAATAAGGTCTTTGAACTAAAAAAAAATTAATACATTGTATTACAATTATTTTAAATATAATTTTATATAATGAAAAAAATGTTGAATTCTCAAGAAATTTATACAATTAACAGATTTATTAATAATTAACAATTATTAATCAACAACTTTGATGATGGATGTTCTATTCTATTTTCTATTGTTCTATCTGTTCTATTATCATAACTTCTAATTAACGTTTATTTTTTTATATTAGTAAATATCTTGGGAGTGGAACTAGTTGACCCTCCCCCCTAACTTTTTAATTGCTACGCCACTGGCTACGTAAGGGATACAAATTGACTATTTCAGTTTATTTTGACCAAAGAGTGAAATCTTTTCCATTCTAATCTCACCCGTTCATTACTCTTTACAAAAGTAACATTTGTTATACACTTTTCAATAACTGACCTAAAAAACAAACTAATCAATGTAAAAAAGTTTGTAACTTTTAGTTATAAATATTTGAAATTTAGATATAATAACCTTTAGAATATAGATGTAGTGGCGCCATCTATGATATTTATTCAGAACCTAAGTCTCTCAAAGCGTAATTTTGTTAATATGTTTACTGCAGCTTAAATGCTTAAATTTAATTGCAATGTGGTACTGGATTAAGTGATATTCTGAGTAATAAATAAAAAAATTAAAGCTGGTTACATAAAATTAAAATACGTTAAGTTAATTTAAAAATTAGTTTATTGCCTATTAGTATCTCTTTAGAAATGTACGTTGTAAATTATACTTAATTTAAAGCTTATGACACAACTAAGATAGAAAGAGAATATGTGTATTTTAAATTTACTTAGGTATATAAGGATTTATGTATGTGAGTTTCTTTATCTTCGAATATCGCCTTACCGGCTGGATGTGTTCTAACAAATAGCTATCAAATGAATCGCTACGGCTCGGCGAGTGTTATAGGCTATATATTTCTAGGATAAAATCGATAAGGTGGATAATTAAGTGTCATATTTTTTTACACAAAAAAGTATGATAAATGAATGAATGAATGCTAATGTAACATCTTTTACAGAAACAATATTTAATTTTAATATTTTTTTTTTAGTGATTTTTTTAAAAAAAAAATTCATACAGTACAGTAGAGTAACAATACATTAAAAATAATGATGTTCAATGATAGAAATTCGATTTAATTTATATAAATAAAAGACAAAGATTGTGTGTTGATCGCAAAAGACCAACTTCCTCTGTGTATAAAAGCTGAAAATTAACATACAAGTTATATTCATCCTCAAGATTTTCACCTGACCCTCGAATTTGTAAAATTTCACTTAGATTTTTAAATTAGATTAACACACTTTTAGAAATATTGTAAATAAATATATAAAGAAAAAACATTGCCACCATTTTGAATGTGTTGTTTTGGCTCAACCCATAGCACTCTCAACTGTAATGCAGAGCCACTGGATTTTTTTCTTTATGAAAATTTATATGTAGAGGGTAGCCTCAAAATAAGTTCACCTCTTTAGATACATCTGTAGCTAAAACTAATGAACAGAATTACACAAAATTTCATTTTATGGATATTGAAAGCACGGGGAAAAGTTATCCGGAAAAAAAATATTTAAAAAAAGAAAATGTTAGTACCAAATATCACCGATAGGAGTGATTTTTGCGCTGTACGGATCCATTAGAGACACAAATTCTGATTAATAAAAGATTATTTCCTTTGAGTTTAACCACCAAAATAATTTGTGTGTAATTTGCAACTTTTTTTTACATGTATTATATCAGTTTTTGTCTTGGACAGCGACAAAATTCCCATATCAGTGATTTTTGAAAAAAAATTGAGGAAATCTTCTCCCCGTGCTTTCAATATCCTAACTGTGAAATTAAATGTAGTTCCGTTCATTAGTTTTAGTTTCAGAAGAACAGTGAAACTAAACAGTGAAACTTATTGTATGACCACCTTGTATATACTTGAACGGGTTCCCCAACAACACGAGATCAAAAAGCTAGTTAGGAATAAATAAATAAATAAATAAAAGTCGTAAGTTTTAATACAAAATAAAATTAAAATAAAAACTATTATTAAAAAAACATCTACTTGCAACAAAAATTTAGATCACTAAGAACAAATAGTTACTTTAGAACTTAACATATTTTATTATCTTTGTTTGCGATTTTTATTATTATATTTATCTTATCTTGCTCAGATGCGAAAAGTGTTGTAACTAAAAATTAAAAAAATAAGATTTTGGTACATTAGCTACATTATCAATTTGACTTCATTTTAAAAATATGACAGAGAAACAAAAACTGTGTTTTACTAATAAAAAAATCGAAAAAGAAGCCCGCAGACGTAGCTGTATCCACTTTGGATGCAGATGAAAAAGCAAACATGAAGTCAGCTAATATGATTTCTAGTTGGTTTGAATATGGATATACCGTATGAAATACGGAGTTGGACTGGCCATACAGGGGTTCGGGAGAATTCCGGGTGCGCAGCTCTAATTTTCGCTGAAAGGAGCCGGTTTGAAATATTATAGGAATTGTATGCAAGCAAATTCCAGTTTTATTAAAAAATAATTTCTTTAGGAAAATAAACGAACAATATGAACGAACAAAAGCACGAAGCCATGCACGATATTTGTGATCATCAACAAACAAGAATCTCGCCTCAAACTTGGCAGATATGTTTTCAATCACCAACATCTTCGTACCCTTGGTATCACAACGATTCTACAGGTTTTGAAATGGACACGACTGCTGTTTGAGAAGAGCCGGACTATACCATCATCTCTCTACTCAGAGCCGTACTTTAGATTTTTGAGGCCCTAGGCCAAGTTCCTGAGCGACGCAATTTTCGACTTTGAAGCACTCTTGTGTCATTGAGTTGAAATAAATTAGAATTTAAAGTATAAGTCATGTATAAAATTAAAAATATATATAAAATTATGTTGTACTATATTTTATTATAAGACCGGAATTCATTTCACTCAAATAAACACATATACAAATTTTACTTAAAAATATAACCTCGTTTGGTATGTCAAGAAAAAATACAATCTCCACTTAAAACTTAAATTTTTTTTGATGTGATATTTTTAAAAAATAAATAACTGTAGATAGATATATAAATCAATCGGTCAATTCGTCAATCAATGAATCAATCAATCGGTCGATCGATCTATCAGTTGATATATACAAACGAACGAACAGACGCACACACAAAAATACAAAATCGAACAAACCAACACACACACAAACATACAAATATAAATATATATATAAATACATAAATTAATAAGTAAGCTAAGGGATTAATTGAAAAGAAGTTAGAGGAAAAACCTCCCCCTCCATTTATCGTCCTTTTTTTCTTGAGCAGTCGTTTTGCCTGCCACGAATTGTGAAGCCCAAAATTGAGTGCGAAGCGTGCGGTATCTTGTTTTCGGAATTCCTGTCTTTGCAGTGGAATGCCCTTCTTTCAGCGCGATCACTTAATGGGAGGGGGCCCATTAAGTGATCTCCCGCATCTCGCTCATTTGTTCCGCCATTAGGAACGACTATAAATAGGATCGCTCCTCCACACAAATCTCGCAACAACACGAGGGAAGAGCGCAGTCGGAAGGACAAGCCATCAACATTTTATTGATTGGGATTTCAATAGGGAGGCTATGCTATTAAGACTGTATTGACTGTGAATCCGTTGTGTAGGACATGTTTGAGAGCTTATGGACTGATATTTTATAGGGCAGGTTTTTAATCAGTTTTTTTTTACTTCTTGTTTTATGTAGTTCATGTTGTAGGACAAGTATTGACTCTGATTGCATTGCGTATAGGACATGTTTAAGAGTTTTATTGACTGATATTATTTTGCGGGACGTGTTTGAGAGGTGGTATTGACTGTGATTACATTTCGTAGGACATGTTTGAGAGCTTATGGACTGATATTTTATAGGACAGGTTTGAGATTTTTTTTTTTTTTTTTTTTTTTTTTTTTTGCATTTTATAGTTAATGTTGTAGGACAAGTATTGATTCTGATTGCATTGCGTAGGACATGTTTGAGAGTTTTATTGACTGATTGCATTTTGTAGGGTTGATTGTATTGAATGTTAGTATTTTTTTAATTCTTTTTTATTAGGTAGGACTTTTGTAGAGGTTTATTTGACCAATGGCTTGTAGTACGAGATGGTACAGACATTGAATTGACTTATTGCATTATTATTATTATGACCTTGAAGAACTAAGCCTTTTGGGGAAAATAACAGGAACGAGAAATAATTAGTTCAGTAAAAATAACACAATGACCAAAAACACGTTTGCATGCTAACGGTCATTTACATTCCAAGAACATCTTTGATTTTAGTAGGAAAGAATTACTTAAGTTTTGTTATTTTCTTCAAAGTGTTTTGTGCTCGCAGCTAGTAACAAAAATAATAATATGTTTCGAATTTTGTAACAACAAGCTAACGAAAGAACGACATTTTGAAACTCCAAATCCCGCTGTCATCGTTCATTCTAAAAAACAACAAACAAAAGAACGGATCTTACTTTGCCACCTGAGAAGTGACAGCGGCACTCAAAGGGTTAAAAATCAAAATCCGAGCTCGGGAGTTCTCTGGTACCGTTCCAGAAGCTCACACCGCGTTAGCGTTACACTTTATAGGTGTGAGAGTTCTCAGTCACCAGAAAATTGTTATTCATCTCCACTGGCCCCCATCCAACATTGCAACCGATCTATCGCCATGTCATCCCATAACCCGTCTCAATAACACGCCACGTTTCAAACTTGTTGGGGACTTGGCACCCACGCCGGCTGGCGGAGGGTTTTGTCTCGGGAAAAGGATAATCCGCTATTCTTAGGAGGGTTTTTACGCCATCCGAGTGTTCGAACTCACCGAGTGTGACCCCTGCCAGATGCAATAAGTGCAAAGAGACTGGGCTGGAAAGTGTAGGTTGGGTTAGTCAAGAGTCCCTTACTACCAAAAAGCTTCCCTGTTAACCCTTTGAGGACGAGAAATGATTCTTCGACACCAAAATAACGAGCTTTTCTTTGTTCCCCGTTCCTCACACGGAACGAGAACTGCATGTTTTTTAGTTTAAAACACGCTTTTCCTTTGGCCTTCTTTATCGAACTCCATTTAAAAGTATAACATCATTTGGGTATCAAGAAATTTTCTTCATTCTTGACGAAAGACACTTTCTAAATAAACTGATTAAATTCATAAAGCAATGATGCAAATAGAGGAATAAAAATGCTGATTTCCGTGTGTCCATCATTGAAACCACGTGAGATGTGGAAATGCCAATTCATTCATGCGCCAATATTACTTGGCAGGCCTTGGCGACTTTAAGAACTAAACGAGATCAAAGTATTGTAATATGGTTTTGTGTTTAATTTTGTATTTAAATATCGTGTTTTTGAACGAGTGGCACAATTTAAGGGAGTTTAACAGATATATTAAGGAGATTTTTCTTACTTTGTAGTTTTGAAATAATTGCATTACGTTTTTATGTAAAAAATTTACCATAAGCGAAGTTCTTTCAATTGTTATTTTGTATACTTCAATAAGAAAATATGAACAATAAAACCTGAGAAATATAAAGAGTTTCGCTTCTTCGAGTATTGAACACAAATAAAATAGTTTCGTTTCGTTAATGAAGAACGGAAATATTTAGCGCATATTGTTTTAAAATAAGTAAATACATACATATATGTTAAGAAGTTGAATACAGACAGAACTCCTTATCACCAAAAAAGAAGAAAGTGCGCCAAATTCGGAACTCCGACAGATGTCTGAACGCCAAATGTGGCAGCGCTATAACCACGTGATGTGGGTTTTTCTTTTCAATGTTGACACCGCGGCTTTACGAGAGTCTGGTACTGGAGGCGCTCTCTAGTTAATATTACAACTCTCTGATTAAATTTATATTGTCGTTTTTTATTTCATGAAATTTATTTGATCAAAAATGATAATGATTTCAAATAAAAATCGGCGGCTCTACTCAAACCAGAGATCCCTTAGTCCGAAGTGACGCGCTCTATCAACCGAGTCAGAAAAGATCTTTTGAATTGTGGTAATACTAAGAACCCAAATTAGAACCAAATGATCTGATACCTCCGGAAAGGAATCGGACTAAATTACTTTCGTTAAAAATGTAAAGGTTATTGTTTCGCCAAAAGTCAAGTGATTCAATGACCAAACGTTTGTCAAAATGAACGAAAGTATCCTTAACGATCGCAGAATGCTAAAAAGGGATTGTGTTATTTCTGAAAGTACTTACATTTTACCCCATTGTATCATAAGGACGTAAATGTGTTCAACCTGTATAACAGTGTATTATACATTTATATGGAAGATATCTTTATCATTACGCATTGTCTAAACGGTTCAATAGATTCTAACGAATAAGACATTAAGTAAATCGCCGTGAATTTACAAGTGTTGTAAGCTATGAATTTTTAACATAATTCCGATATGGTCATTCGGAATATGATGGCAACTCCATACGCGACCAATACTATTACTCATAATACACTCATCCAAGGTTTTTCTCTTGTTTTTACACGCATTCTAGAAGGTATGCAGGACCAACTTCTGCAGCAAACAGTCTCACAAAAGGGTCAAAGATTTGATCCCGGTACCTTACAACAGTTACAGTACCTCCTGTGAAGAGGCAATGGTCGATATAATGGCTGAAAGAAATTCTTGGAAACAGTAATACTTTATCAGTACTAAAGACGCGGTCTTCGACGATTTTACTGGTCTTATTTTACGTGTTCCTTGTTCTCTCCAGATTCTCACATATCTATTATCGGATTTAAGAGGAAATCTTGGGTCATCCGTAAACAGTGCTATTAGCTATTCTAATGCCCTTCATTTCGAATGTTTATGAAATCACTTCAACAGTTCGCCTCTTTCTTTGACGTTTAATAGGGGGGAAAACCAGTGATAACTGGGAATACAATACTTCCATATGTAGACTTCGCCGCATAATAATTGCATAATAGATAGACCTTCCAATTAATGATAACCATTCTTCTTACGGTTGCTCGTCGATTCTGCTCAGAAAATAGCGCCATATATGAACCATCAGATGTGTGATAACCCTTTGGTAACATGGGAAAGAGGCAACCATTCTACTCATGTGAAATTTTTACCATAGAAGAAAAAATACAATGTTGTCCGCACACTAAAGAAAATAGTAACATCTTTAACTGGAGGTCCTGCATCAACCCCCCCCCCCCCCACATACACACACTTCATGGCAGCGATGAAAATGTTCCAATTGCCTTCTTTGAGCCATACTTCACCGTATCTATTCACAAATAACCAGAATAGTCTGTCAAAAAAAATTGTATCCACATTTTATCTTATCTAGTGAAAGGCTTCAGATTGGCGTCGTCTTCTAATTATGCCTAATTTGCACTTTCTTGAGAGTAAATTCTGATTTGACACATCATACGATGTTTGCACATTACCTTCTTCTACCACAGTCACTTTCAACCAAGGAAATTGAAGCACCTATTTGTAAACTCAGAATTTGTCTATGGTGTTTAACTTTTGGATGGCAGTGTATTTTAAAATATTTTTAATTCACTGTTAAAAAGGAATGCTCATTTTTTTAGAAAATTTCTTCAATTTTGACAACACATGTTGTGTTTGAAATGTTCCTATTTAAATATTTCATCAAACTAAAGGAATTTTTTTCGTCGATTTTTTCACGAAATTTATTTCGTCAAACATGAGGACGATTTAAAAAAAAAACACGGTACGACTCGAAACTGGGATATTTTGGTCCTTAGGCGCTCGTGTTCTCAATCGAGCCAGAAAAGCTCGTACTGAACTGTGGCAATAAACATGTAAGAATCGAATGAGCAGGTGCAACCGGAAGGAAAAAATTTACTTTTGTTAAAAATCAGACGATTCTCGTTTCGTCAAAAATCACGTGATTCAATGACAAAACAATTGTCGAAATTAACGAAAATATGCTTGAATGTTGAAAATGAACTAGAATGCTAAAAAAATATATTGTCATTTGTGAGAGTGTTCAAATATAATTAAACAAAAGTACTTATTAAATTACCAAAAACTAACATTTGACTTCGTAGATATAACAGAAAGAAAACAACTGAAAACGTGGGTGTAAGAACAAGGCAGCTCCAGTTTTCAAAAATGTTAAGGATGGACGAAAAACACTAAAGGTTTCTTGCATCGTATAATACAGAAGTACATCTCCCTTTTCTTTATATCGCTATAGCCATTGCTTAGAGTTGTCTTGGTTTTGCACTAATGGATAGAGGATTGACTTTTTTTATAGAAATAAGTGAAAAAGTGTAAATCAGAAAAAGGGGAGTTGCCTTGTTCTTGTACAATTATAGAGTTCAATATCAAATTATATCGCTACAAAATACTAGAAAAGTCGTCCAGAACATTTGCAAAAATTAACGGCGTGTATACGGGACTGGTGCACGATAAATCTGATCGGGGTCCAAAGTCCCGACGTCTATTGAAGGCGTTGGGTGCCAGTTCAGGTGTTTCCTCGTCATCTGACCATGGTTCTAAAATAACGAGGTGCAGGTATGAATGAACGTGTGTGTGAATGTGTGTGTGTTCCCGGGTCTTTCCTTCGAGATGGACCCCGAACCGTCGCCAAGAGCCCACTGTGCAGCTCTAGTGCGACGTTAATTAACCAAACCAATATCAAATGATAAAAAAAATTAGGTTTGAGTGAAGATATCTATACCATCTATACCATATCCCCAATTGACATATCTAAAATATGTCAATCGGTGATCTATTTCGCTTAAAATAAACAAATTTTACTTGAAAAACAACATATAAAATATCAATCACCTCTCGAATCTAAAATATTTAAATATTTAGGAATTTAATTTTCTTCCTCTTACACCCACGCATTCAGTTTATTTATATACTCATTTTGAATTTCTTAAATTATGTGTTAATAAATACATGAAACTATTTCTTTTATAACTTATTTAATTTGTGAAGGCTAAGTCTGAACTTGCGGTACACTATAACAAGCCTTTATTCTGACCATAATCCATCCATCAAGAATAATACACATCTAAAAGCTCTAACATTATTAGAGATATTTGAAAAAAAGAAGTGGATGAAGGAGATATGTAACAGAAGGTAAGTTTTGATGAATTTGACCTTAAAGTTTTCATTTCGTATTGTGTTGTGGTCGCATACCTGCTTCGGGACACTAATATCTCTGTTAATTGTTAATAAGGCTTCTACAGTGCTTCTACACTGCTGCTATCTGAGTAAAAAAAAACAGGTTACACATACCTCCTTCATTCCTGACAATAATTCAATTTTATTTTAATGTTACATAACTCTTTTAACCACTTATACCCCTTCATTTAAGGGAACTTTCATTATATTTGAACAACCATTCTGAACAGTGTAATACCAGCTATACTCGGGGACAACCTAAGTTGAATCTGAAGTGGAAGATATGATATGTATAAAACATTCAATTGCTATAAGCTTAACTTAGGTTGTCCCCAAGTATATCCCCTTAAAAGTTTACAAAGCAAATTATATCATTCTTGGAAATGGAAAATCAAATTACTCGCAAGGTTCCTTAAAATATGCTCCGATTAAATTTTACGTGAGTTTTTCACGAAATTTACAAAACAACGGAACCCTTATTGTTCTTTGACTAAAGAATTGAAAATCAAGCATTCAAAAAGCGTTTTGTCGGAATTTTTCAAAAAATTAAATTATAACATCACTGAATTCGTTTTTGGATTTTCTATCTAACTAATATATACTTCTCTCACCTAAAACACGTGTTTCCCTCCCCCCCCCCCCATTGAATTTATGCACATGTCGATGCATTTAGTAAAATAAATCTGTATTTTTCAAAGAATCCCTTTGATGTGACCAAACCCATTTTGAATGTTTCCTCCTCAATTCAAGAATATTTAAACGAATCGATTTTGAGTACACATTTTTAATACCATGCATTAAAAAACATAAACCGAGATTTGTAACTTAATCGAAAGAGATATATGGTTGATCACAACTTAATAAACAATGGTCATTGTTTGGCTGTATCACATGTAGTTGTATTGGCATTAAAACATTATTGTTGCCCAGCTACTTCGCTTATTTTTAAAACATGTCGCTTAGCTTTAGAAGCAACAAAGTAGTTAAAGTATAGGAAAAATAATGGTTTATTATGTGTAGTTAAATAGCCAAACAATGACACTCGACCATCCATTTGTGACCACCCTGTATAACCCAAAATCAGGTACTTACGCTATTCCAACCTACTTTGAATGCAAATGCCTCAATTACTAATAAATAAAGTCGAACTAATATTTTTTCACTACCAATTATTTTTCATCTCTTCCGCATTCGTTTAAAAAACGTCGCCAAATGCCAAACGAAAGACATTTGAGGTCAGGGGTCAAGCTAATGAGAGAACGACATCTGCCTCTGCAGCAGAAGGGGTCGGCTTCCAAAAGCAGTTTTCCGCATTTGAAATGGAGCGCTAATTATACTGGAGGGCAAGGGTCCTCGAGAGACCCAAGGAGGGAATAGAACTCAACCGTAGGACATTTCTGGTTTCCTTTTTCAAAATTATCTTCATACTGTAAAATTTTATATTTAAATAAAAGGAAGGCAAATGTCGGGTAGGAATGATTAACACTTTACCGTTGTTTTATTCCGTTTCTCTCCATTGAAATATAACGACTTGTTATTGTTTCCTCGTGATCTTCAAAATGAACAGGAGCATCCCGTTTTTGAATTTTAAAACGTAGGTTTTAAGTTAGCTTCTTATCTTATTAGCTTTAATGCATTTAAGGATTTTGGTCATCGAAAATTTACCCGAATATCCTTTGTCCTTCTGACCAAACGACAACATTCTGCTCTTCAAAATGAACAATCAAAGCTTGTTTTTCAGAATGATTTTATATTATATGTTTTTTTATGTAACAGTTTTCTTGTATTACAATTTTTTTTTCGTCAAAATTTTTAGATATCTGACTGACAAAAATAATCATGTGCTTTTAGTTACCTACATATAGAGAACAAGCATACAAAAGAAACGAAATAAAAGTAAACTGTTTTAGTTCATTTTTAAGAACAGAGAACAAAGATCATGTTATTTTCTCACCTGAGATGTTTGCCCTCGAGCACGGGTCTGGCACTCTTACTTGGGGCTTTCATGATTTGTCTGACCGCCTGCGCCACTTGGGCAACCTTTTACTATACACCGAATTTTTTATTTGAACGGACTTTTCTCTTTTTTTTTTTTTTTTTTTTTTTTTTTTTTTTTTTTTTTTTTTTTTTTAAGCACAACGAAAGAGAATGAGCGTGGACACATAGCAGGAGATTCTTTTATTGCATATGAAAGGTAATCGGAAAATTATAACGAAGCCAGCAGTTTGCACCCTCAGAAATAACACTCTCATTTTTTAGCATTCTGCGATCGTCAAGGATACTTTAGTCCATTTTAACGATCATTTCATTATCGAATCACTTGACTTTTGACGAAACATGAATCTTCAAATTTGTAACGAAAGAAATTTACTCCGATTCCTTTCCCGATGGTTTTAGTTCTTATATATATACTGTCACAAATCAAACCAGTTTTTCTGGCACGGTCAATAGCGCGCGTATCTTATAACCAAGAAATTCTTGATTCGAATATATGTTTATAGATACATATTTGAAATTGTCCACATTTTTGACGAAATAAATTTCGTGAAACAACAACAAAGTCAATTTCCTCAGTATGACGAAATATGGAATCGGATCATTTAGCAGACAGCTGCTTCATCAGAAATGACGAAGATTTTTTTTAAAAAAGAAGCATGCCTTTTCAACAGTGTGTGAGAGCTCATCTGCGGTTTTCTTTAGTGGTGATGAAATGGAGAGTCCCAAATTCGGAACTTTTCTGAAAACGATACAATTTTTTTTTTTTTTTTTTTACATTTCATATTGCAAAATGTAACATATGTAAGGATAGAAAATGTAAAATAAGTACAAGTGTTTGAAACAATTAATTTAGAGATTTTTTTTAGAAACTGCATTTTTTTTTTAGCATCCTTCTCTGTGAAGATTGGTTTACTGTACTATCAATATCTTTGAAAACATTAGTAAAAAAGTTATTTCTCTTTCTAAATTTAAAATCAATTATCAAATTAAAAAATTGTAACATACTTGAATATATTAAAGTGACATGAATCTAAAATAGCTCATTTATTAAAAATGCTTATTTTTGGAATCAATATGGCTGAAAAATATTGACTTTTTTTTAGGGCGATCTCAAGCGAGTGGCACCTTTATGGTTTCCAGAAAAGCCATTGCCTGTTTTACTTTCGTTCGTAGAACTACGTTTGGAAGCACAAAACGAACGTGTAGCCGCGCCAACGCTGCTTCGCGGGTCATGAATTCGTTACTTTTCAATTTCCCCTACTGGGAACCGATTTTTAACCCCCTGACGCAGAATGAGAAATGTCACACGTGAAACTGGCCCAAACGGACAATGATAAGAAGCAATCATCATGGTATTAAGTAATTGACTATACTTGTATCGCTTTAAAGCATCTATTTTCGATGTATTTCACTCGTATCATTTCAACTGACACTTCTCAAATTCATATTGCAAATCTAAGAGGTATTCGATATTCATCTATCAAAAAGTGTGAACGGTTACTTTTCCTTTAGTTTAATACTTCTATACTCAAAGCATAGAGGATAAACGCCGTAAAAGTTAGTATTAACAACAAGACATTTACTACATAAAATAATTGTTTTTAATAATTTTTATTGGCAGTAGAGCAACCATTGTTGACTTTTGGAGGAGCAACGATTTGGTCTTTGATCTAGAAGTCTTCCGGCGAAATCGGTTATCAAACGGGCCGTCACCGGCTCCGTTTTTGCCAGTGTCTGAAAACACGGCCTTTATAACTTATTAACATATTCCAGCACATCAGATTTTTCCTAATTATATATATATATATAATCATTGTTTTTCTTTAAACCAAAAACAATTCGATTATACAGCATTTAATTAACCAAAATACTAAATGACCGGAAGTTTTTAAATATCAAACGTGAAATGTATGAATTAAATCATTTTTTTTTTAATATGAGAAATATATTATAAATAACATTCACATATTTTAATTCCAATCAATTCGTTTTTCCGGTTAAATAAATACCGGATAATCAATCTGCGTTTGGCTTAACCAAAAACCATTATTGGTTAGACAACCCTATTCTCACCCCATTCGGAAAAAAAAGTTCTTTTGGTGTCCCAACTCCAATGTATGACTTTCGGAGACAATTTTTTCTCCATCCTCCATATTCTATGAATATCGGAAAGAGTTGATTATATCAGCAGCATCCCAATCGCGCAGAAAGGGGGCGTTTCCCCCATCTTCGGGTGATTGACATGTTAGTGGACCAATGGGTGCTGATGGGGATGGGCCACAGCCATTCACTACACCCCGCCTTCGAGCAGTGCACAAGTAGACAGCTCAACACGTGGACCTATTTTAGCGAAGTTCTTCGGAAGCAAGATGGGTAAGTGCAATGATATTCCTTTAGTGGTTATAGTGTTTTCATATTGTTGAAGTAAATGAGTATATTTCTTTTTTGGTGTGGCCATTATATTATATTATTTTATTACTTTTTGGGTTATAATATAAAGAAATTGTTTGTTTTTTTTCAATTTAATTAACATTTGATAGTGAGAAATATGTTGTATAACCAATTAATAGTATCTACTCTGTTTATAATCAATTTATTACTAATAAATATAATAACAATAACTGTATGAACAGCAACAAAAAAATATTTCAGATATTAGGTAATAGGTATTTAATATGTCGTTTAAAAAGCCAAAGATTTAAATAATTAAATCTTTGACTTCCAACAAGAATGACGAATGTCAATATTGACAACTTTTTTAAAAATAGCTACAAAGTTTGAAGTTCAGCCTTGCTGCAATGTTACCGAAATAAAGGAAACATTTTATTCGAAGGGTTAGAGAAGCCTGACCACATTGGTTTCTACTTCATTTAGAAGTATAAAATTGATAAATTCAAAACATTTTTTTAAAAAAATGATAAAATGAACATAGCTCGTACTTGTTCCACGCCACAGAAATACTAGAATAGTAAACATATGACCAGCAGAACATATAATTTTAAGATGATTGCTAGTTAACTGGCATTTTTTATTTAAAAATTTATAATTTGGTTTACTGTTATTTTCAGATATTTATTAGTTTGTGGAACTATTTATAAATATATTCGAGCATTTCAGATGTTCTCTATAAGTCAATCAAGTACTTATTCATGTGTTATTGATAAATAAAAAAAATCAAGCAGTAATGAATTGGTCTACAAATATTTCACACTTTATACATAAATTTTCATTTAAAAAATAATGATAGATTTTTGTATAACAATGTCAAATACTATTTATTATGTACTGATATTTATTTGACAAATTTTGCAAATTGCTTTTATAGAAATTAATTTGTTTTTTATAAAAAATATTTTGATTGAACACTGAGTATCAAAATTTTACGCCATCAATAAATTTCAAATCAAAATGGAATGCAATCTTAAGACTCCGTGCATGTCATAATCCATATATCATTTATGAGTTTTTATTATTATATCTTATTTCTCATGTATTAGTTTTTATTATTATATCATATTTCACATTTTTTAGTTTTGCTTATTATATCTTATTTCTCGTTTATTAGTTTTGATTATTATATCTTTTTTCTCATTTATTAGTTTCTATTATTATATTTTATTTCTCATTTATTAGTTCTTATTATTATATCTTAACAGACAACTTATATTCTACAAAGCACAATTTCCATGTTGAGGAGAACCGAAATATATGCTTGAATCTATCAATTATCAAAGGCGTAAGAATAGAACTCAGTCTAATTGCATGCCATTCAAGTACTAAATGGTTGTGGTAAATCATTATGAAATAACTTTTCTGAACTAATGAATGAGATATAAGATAGATATGATAATGATAGAGATATAAGATGAGATATGAGATATGATAAATAGTTTAAATTTCCTTGCGTAACTTATATCCCATCAATTGATACAAATATTTTTTTATCAATTGTTTGCTTAAGTTTATGGTTAAAAAACTTAGCTGGTCTATTTTAGCAGTTTAACCAGTACAAAGAGATTTGGTCAGTGCCATTTTTATGACATTGATATTCTCAAAAAATTTTTATTCAGAACTTGGAGAAAAAAACTGTTAAAAGTTTCTAGTTGTATGCTGAAATACAAAATAGAACTTATATTTATTTTGAGATAAGAAAAATAAAACATAGTTTTTATGTTGTTTTATTTTTCTTATCTCAAAATTAGTTGATGAATACGTTTTCTCTCTCTGTGGGCTCTCTGATGATACCTGAATTTTAAACGAATAATTTTAGACTGATAAAATTTTCCAACCACTTGATACGGAACGACATTGTTCTTCATATTCCTGGTAATTCCTTACACATTTCTAATTGTCCTCGATTTTGAAAAATTCGTAATCTCAAAGTAGTTAATCACATATCAAATTCAATTGTTACAAAATAATACTTAAATTAATTCAACAAAGTGTTCACAAATACTTGGGCATTGGTCATTGTTTGGCTGTTTAATTACACATAATAAACCAGTCTTTTTTGGTATTCTTTAACTACTTTGTTTGTTGCTACTCAAGCTAACTAAGCCACTTATTTATAATATAAGCAAAGTAGTTGGGCAAAAACAGTTTTATTATGCCAATAAAGCTAAATGGGATACAGACAAACACTGACCATCGCCCAACAATTTGTGACTACTCTATGTTACTGGTACTTTGATATTCGAGAAAATTTCTTAAATACATTTTATGTTTCAAAACTCTTTGAAGAAACTCGCTTGCTTTTTATGATGCATAGTTTAATTTAATTATATGTGTCACCTATATTTCATATCTTAAGTATAGTAAATATGTTATACTTTCAATGGGTTTCTATGCAATGACACATCGAAATTAAACATTAATACTTTACCATAGCCCACATTCTAAAACTCAATTCAAACGAATCACTATTACTTTAAATTCTATAATGGATACTTTAATGTTTTACAGACTTTTACGTATTTTTTGATGATACTCCACGACTTGTTGGAAAGCTGAAGAATTTCAGTTGCTTTTTTTGTGATTGAATTTAGTGTTTATCTCCTACATCTAATTAATATGTTTTTCTCTCAGCGGGTTACTCCCCAATTATTCCTTAATTTAAGACGAATAACTTCAAAATTAAGTAAATAAATAAAGTAATAACTTCAGAAAAATAAAACCTCAGAATGAAGAATTTCTCACACATTTTTTTTGTGTCCTTGACTTAAAAAAAACTCGTTTAAGAATGTTGTTAATGTACTCGCAACTGAATTCCGCTTTTCCATTGAATTGTGTTTTTCCATTGAATTTAGATTTTCGTCATTTTTTTTCCTTATCTCAAATCAATTAATGCATATTTCTTCTAATTGCTTGTTTTCCGTGGATATATTACTTTTAAACAGTATTTTTTTAATTAACCGTATATAACAGCTCAATTGATATAAAAATGATAATAACTATAAATTATATTACCAGTACTTTGATATTAACTATTCTTTCACATTTTGGCATCGTCGACTTTGAGAAAAGCTATTTAAATAATCTGAGCCGTTATCCTAATGTACATATGAGACTTTTCTTTAGTGTATCTTCTTCAAACAATTAATGAACATTTTTTCTCTCAATGAGTTGTTTATTACTAATACCTAAATTTTAGAAAAGGGTTCATTTATAAGGACAATACTTCACAATTCATTCGATAGTTATCAGTATTGTTCTCAGTCCTCCTATTGCATTTTGATATTCGATACATTTTCTAACATACATTTGATTGATATCGATTTCTAAGATAGTTTGTTGTTATATAAAATTGAATTTTATTTTTAACGCGTTAGATATCTTATCTCAAATCAACTAACGGATTCATTTTAATGAGCAGTTTCCCAATAACTCCAGAAGTTTTACGGAAACAACTTTTAAACGACTATCATTCGCAATCGAATTGGAACAAAACCAGATGGTTAGCAGTCAACGACACTAAATTTAATAAGGGAATTCGTAATTTTGTTGTTACAACTTTCACCAAAAAATTCTTTGAAAAATCGCAAAAGTTTGTGATGAAGTTTTTATGAATTATACAGAGAATAAATTATACAAAATTTCGTTATGAAATACACAGGGTGGTCGCAAATTTTTGGGTCATTGTTTAACATTGCTCATTGTTTTGAGCATTGGTTTAGTCATTGTTTGAATGTGTTGTTTAACTACACATAATACTCCATTCTATTTGTTGTACTTTAACTATTTTGTAGCTGTTAAAACTAGGCGACTTGTTTAAAATATAAGCGAAATAGTTGGGCAAAAATAATGTTTATCATCCCAATACAGCTAAACATGTTAGAGCCAAATAATGATCAGCGCCCAAAGTGTGTGGCCACCCTGTATTTTTATGACCCTTAATACCATATCTGAAAACAATAAATATGTTACCTCTCTGAATGAGTTATGTTTTGATGAAGGTATTTACAAACACGATATTTTCGAACACCATATATTTCACTTCTTCGGTAATTAAATTCTTTGTATGGTAGTGATGGTGCCTGACATATCAATTTTATCAATACTTAAGTGTTGTAAAATAATATTTTCTGTAGAAAACTATCCGAATATAATTAAATTTTAGTTTTAAAATATTTTTTTATTTAAAAGTGCGCAGAATGCTGTTAATGCCCATTGTTTAATAGATAAAATTTTATATTGACGCAACTTTGCAAATGAAGCAATTGATTTCATAGATAAACAATGATTCACTAAGATATTTGAATTAATGATGGTCATCACTTTACTAACCGTTTCATGTAAAAGTAAAATTTATTAAACTTGTTTACTACTATTTATTACTCTAAAATATTACTTCAAAACAAGATTATAAATATATATTGCAAAATTTCAATTTTATAACAAAAGTGTAGTTTATATTTAATATGATTTTTACCGATTTTCATCTGATTTACCAATTTGAACTGCTTAGCAACATCTACATATCATCGTATTACGTATAACATCTTGATTAATAACGAAATAAAAATTTTATAAATCAAAATAATTTTTTTATCTATACCACATCTGGTTGCTGTATATTATGCTTTACGGTAGTATTTTTCACTATATTTAATGATATTTTCAATGTGTCCTATGCATTAAGTTTTATGCATTGAGTTTAACTGTCTCAAAACTTGTTTACCTTATCAAACAATTTTTAAAATTGCATTTATAAAACAAACATTTAAATTGTCAATAACAGATATGTCAAAACATTATAAATGTCGCACATTAACAATTTTGTAAGAACTTTTTTTTTATTCTTTTGATATTTTTTAAAAAATGTGTCCTTTACATCTAGCGCCATATAGTGAAAAAAAATCCAGCGTCAATTCTGAGTTTCTACGTAATAGTGTGGAGTAGGTTGGGCATTTGGTTTATTTTAAAATATTTTAATGCAATTGTAACTTAATAGCCGTTATTACATTCTTTATTTTAGTACAATATCGCAAAAAATGCTGCAAAACTTCTAACAGAAATTCTGATTTCTGTTTTCGAAGTTATTACACATTAATGTAGTTTTCTTGTGACTTTAAAAACTTTATAAAACTTTTTGTTTTTAATTTCATATTTTTTTGAAAAACAACCAAGCACTTAAATAATTAGTTTGTATTAAAAATTACATAAAAAAATATCTAACATTGATAAAATTTGGCTTTTGCTAGGACATTTGTTAGTGTGAAGATCTATCAGCAAGATGTAAAAGTAATGCTTAATAATATTTACACTAATCTAATTACAAAGAGATTCTGTGTTTATCTACGCTTTTCTCAAAATCTATTTCTCCGATTTTGATGAGACTGGGTAAAATCAATGTTTCTACACGAAAGTTTTAAAGTCTAATTATTTTTATATTTTAATTAAAAGATGATTTTATAACTGCAAAACAAATCCTACATTTTAAAAGTCAAATTAATTTTATCTGCTCAAATCTCTGTGTTTGTTGTGTCGATCGTAATGAAACTTGATAAGTTTAAAATAGCAGTTCAAAAGAAGGTTTTCTCGTATATTTTGCTTCATCCATGATATTTATAAAAGCAAATGAGTTATTACAACTTTCTGTTCCTAATTTCTACTGTTTGGTCCACCTTGTATATGTTGTTTTTACTGTATTCACCAATTTTAATGAAAACTTTTAATATTAAGGTGCGATCCCATGATGGGCCTTTCTATAGAATTTTCTAGGAAACCAAAAATTTGAAAACCCTATAATATTATGACTTTTATTCATTTAATTAAGGAATTTGCTTATTTGTTTTTATGGTGCATTGTTTTAATTAATCCCATACGAAGTATAACTCGGCTTCGGCTAAATTCCATCTGTGATGTCACTTAGTTTAAATGGTTTCGATAAGCCGATTTGTCAACTGTCTGAAACTCGTTACTTGATTCGCTAACACCAGTATATATGGAAGTTACCCAAACGTCAACTACCAGAACTAGACTATATGGATAATTTCGCTAATTAAAACAAGTTTAAGGTTTTTAATTGTTTCACAAATTTTTCGGAGTAACAAAAACCATCTCTTGCTAACAGTCTAGTGGATGCAATTCTTTATTGATAAATTGATTTACACTTTATCTAACTACTCTTTGATAGTCCCTTCTCTTCCATTTCTTTTATACTATAAACTTAAAGTTTTACAGTTACCATACAATATTCAAAATCTGTAAGAAATACACATAAAAATAGTAAAATGAATAGTAATAAAGAAAATATATGTAAAGAATTATAATCAGTTGTAAACAGGTCATATTGTTTTTTAATACTAACATTACAGCGATTATATGGCTTGCCTAGAACTATGCAGAATCATACCTTTTCAGAGTGTCAGTCTTTCTTACACTTGACCGATTTTTAAAATGAAAAAACTCTATTTTAAAATATTTTTGAAATTGAATTAATTAATGTATATTAAGTTAAACTAGTATATAATATTATGTTTATTAAGCTAATGTATATAAAAGCTATCTATACAACAACAAAAAAAAGGCAGGCATTGAAAAAATTTTTTTAAAAACTTTTTTGCAGTGAAAACAACTTTACAATTTAGATATTTCCTTCTCCACAAGAGAATTGACAAAATTATGCCTTAGTTTCGACACCCCACTGATTAAAAAAAATATATTTTGTATTTCTCAACAAATAAAATGAGAACCATGCCTAACATAAATAAAATTATAACAAATAGCTGAAAGTTAAATTACGATATGTATTAGTGAAAACCCTGATCGTTTATTTCACTGACAAGTTTAAGCTTTAGTTTGCATGAAATAAATTTTAATAACAAAACGATATCGTTTCGTATCATATGATACGTATTGGAATTTCATCAACTTCTCATTAGATAACATTATTCCTGTGACGCAAAATGTCAAGTATTTCTAGAATAGTTTGAAAAGCTAGGGATAGAAATATTTCTGAAGTTAGAAGAACTTGTTGCAATATACACTAACTCAAAGCAAATATTACTTTAAATCATTACAATAATATACTTTTTACTTATACTTTATGTAAAATATTGAAATAAATGTATTGGTGTTGTAAACAATAATAAGTAATAGTATTGTGGATCTTTTATTGTGAATATGAAATAAAAGTCACTGTATTTTTAAATGTAAATGACAAGTGGCAACTGGTGACTGTTTGGCATATTTTATAAACAAAACAGTTCACTTTAATTGAACACAAACTAAGAAAGAGATTGTTAGTGAATTTGAATTAAACTTTTCACTAAATAATTAAAAATACATTTGCAAAAGTTTACCCGTTGAAGATCGAAGGAGAAGTAACAAGAGTAAATATAAGTTTTAAATTGTTAGATTATTAGATAAAAAAGATTATTTAAAAAAATAATAATGAAATTGTATTTAATTTCAACGAACTGACAATGATTGTTTTTAGGCGTTGAAACTTTTTAGCAACGAACATTTTTAATGATTGCTAAACACACAACTCACCTTAATGTGACAAAACATGTTTTACTTGTTTTCTCCACAAATTTGAAAAAAGCTTATTTAAATATGTACCGATTAATATTTTCGTCATTTTTTTTAAAGTAAATGTTCAAAATTACAAAATAGTTTGTAATTTCACAAATGTTGTCAAAAACCAACGAATATGCATGTTTACGAAGCTTTCGTCAAATTTGTGTATCCATTTTTAACGTATACTTACAGCTATTAGATAAACGAATCTCTTAAACTGCTATAACTACTCTGAAAATAAGGTCATCTTATTTAAATCCATGCACCTATATTTTAGAATTTTTGCACATTCAGTTACCAATCCGAATCAATTGTAACTGAAATAATTCGTTAAAAAATATTTTAGGAAGCTTTAAATGCACTTCGCTGGAAAAATGTTTTAGGATTTTTTTTTAATGTCGAAATGTTCCTTTTTCGCAGGAGCCTCGTCAAAACATTCGCAAGTGTTAACTTAGAGTTGTTCATGTTGCCACTAAGTGCCGTCTGTTATGCATCCGAGCGACGGCGACATTGAGTTGAGCAAATTCCTGTCTCATTGAAGGTGTCCCGGTATGCATTACACGGTTTTCCATTAGAAAAAGTCATAACACACTCTTACGCCATAGCTCTTGGCATTTCTGGAATTTGTCCTAAATAATATTCGGTAGAGATAGGTTTGTGATGGAAATTATGAGAGATGGTTGTGTTACTAATTTTATAAACTTCCTGATAATTCATTGGTTTTGAAATGGTTATTCGGAACAAAAATCCAGCTATAAATTTCAATGATGGAGACTGTCTAGTAAACAAATTCCACGATGCATCATTGCGGTTGAGTTCTAGTTTGTTGTAACATCATCGCATTTGTCGCGGAATTTTTCTGTAATAAGTGTGACTGTAGAAAAGTTTTTTTTCTACACACTTAATTCAAAATATTCTTTTACATGAGAATATACTTATTCGTTTTATGTAAAAATGCATAGAAAAGAATTCATGGCATGTTAAATAACGTACTCTTAAAATAATAAGTATTACTGTCTGAACGTACTCTTAAAAGAATATGTAAAGTCTATAATAAGAATAAGCTCTAAATGTAAAGGATAGAGCTTAACATAAGTTGTGACTAATGTTCAAATAATTTTTTTTATTTGTTGAGTAATTTTACCTCTCCGCCCAAGACACAACTTATTTTGGGGTCATAGGGCTCAATTTGGTTGTCGAATATTTTTTAAATATTTGCTCAAGTCTTTGAAAGGTATTTTGCATGTACAGTATTGTTTTTAGGGGAAATAACACACACACACATGTGTGTAGTGAAGAGTTAAAGGATATTTACGACATTTACGATTATTTATGACAGAAATAAAACAAAAATTAGCTTTTATTATTCCCCCAAATTTATGGATCTCTACCGGACAAATTTTGAGGATTTTTTTTTTCAAAAGAGATCTCTGAATAGATTCATGTGCACAAAAATCTAAAAAGTCGCCTTTTTATACTCCATATGTTCTTTTATTTCGCCATTACATAAATGCGTCTCTGTAGGCTAAACAACTAACTGTAGATCTTACTTCAACACATACATTTGAAGCTTAAATCACACAGTTGTAAAGGGTTATTGCTAATCGTATGTATTAAGAACTTGTATATTTTTGTTATAATATTATTGCTTATACACCTTACATCAGAACATTGAAAAACACGAAAATCTTGAATAATTTCCAAACAAATTATCAGAACAGCTCCGAACTTCAGTATGAAAACGATGGCGAACTATCGGAGTACACTGTTAAAAATTTCAGTTCAACGATGTACCATATCGTGTTGCAAAACAGAGGTACACACCATATTGTGGTAGAATCTAGGTTGAACCAAAAGCCTTTTATCGGAAAAAAGGGGAGGTTTCACCGATAATTGGTTCAACCTCTTTAACTCCAACCTAAATTTTCGCTGTCACTTCATGAACAAGCACCTCCAAGAAAGACAAAGAAGAGTATGGGCTTGCGTGGTCGATAAAGGCGTTCAGCTATGAATCAGAGGATTCCTAGTTCAATCCCGATCGGTGACAAGTTATCATCTTGCGTTCGGAGTGTTGCCAGCTTCGTTACAAAAATACTACTTCTTCAATACTAAGAAAACTCGTAACTAACTAAAACTTTTTAGTTTTATGCAACGTTATGAGTTTTGGTGCAACGTTTCACCACTAAATCATCTGTGGTAGCACCGTAAAATGGTGAAACTAAGCACCAAATGTTGGTTGCAGCTAAATGGGTACCAAAGTTTGGTGCAAAGTCGTAATAATTTTTAACAGTGTACTTATAGCGTTTCCGCACCGCACGGGAAACAAATGGCCAATAGCCACTTTGCCCGCTATGGACACTATGCCCACCCTTCCTCTATATTCAAAGATTATATAAATGAGATTTTGGCATGATTAGCTACTTTATCACTTAGACTTCAATTCAGGCTTCCACTGCATTGAAACCAGTTATATTGCCTGACCGTTTTTTCTGATTTATCAAATAGTTAAAAAAGAAATGCATATAATGCTGCTTTTGTGTCTAGGCTACTCATTTTAAGAGCATTTTTTGTAATTGCAGATGTAAATAGACCTAGGGATGAGTCAGGCGGCATGGGTCAGTTATTTTGCCTATAAAAACGATTTCTCCAAATACAAGCATGAAAATTTCCAAATATGTCACGAATATATCGATCATTCAGATATATAGTTCATAAATAAACTTATTTGTAAAATTGTTTGTATTGTTATAAATGCGAGAGATTTTTTCAAATGTGATTTTCCGTGTCTTACCTTCAAAATCTGAATGTTGGAATACATATTTACGCTCAATTCAGCCAAAATGTGACTTTCGCAGTTCTGGCAGTGAACTCTTCAATTGTAGTTACCAAAAAACAAGATGAATTACATTGTGAATTTTTTTATTTTCCCCTACTCAATTTGAGTTCCAAGTCAGAGCTACAGTCATCAATTTCCTTCGTCGAGAATCAGTCATCAAAACAGATCGGGATAAGAGATCAGGCGTGGGATTCCAAATGCAGCTGCTAATCAAAATCCATCAATAGGATCTGTCGCTCGATTCCAAAAGCAAACTTGAGTGACGAATTCAGTGCTGTAATGGAAAAGAAGAGTTTGGGAAAATAAGCGTTATCCAAAAGGCATTGTTTACATTGCAAAACATCACTTTACAGGAACAGAAAAAATTCGACTTCCAGACCAGATTATTGTATTAGCTTAAAATGGAAGGGGTCAAAATATCAGAAAAAATCTCTATTTTTATAGTTTTTAAGAAAAGTTTGTGAAAATAAGTCAAAGATATTAAATAAAAAGCATGTTTACATTGAAAAACGACATTTAATACAAAAATTCGGCCTTCTAGACCAAATTATTGATACAGAATGTTTTGGTTTAGAAAAATACCCTAATATATGTGACTTGGAACAAGAACAACTAATGTCAATTTTATCACTGTTTTAAAAAATATTTTGAATATATCAATGTTAAACTTCTAAATGAAATAGATACCATAGTGCCGTCAAGCTTCTTCAAATCAAACAATTCCGGGATTTCCGTTACATTGCAACAAGATTTATCTACAAACTTAAAAGCAATTTTTCTCAAAACTTTCAATTATGACATCTTATTATATGATACATCTTATTATATGATAGGATACTTATTATTCCGGTTCCTGAGAAGAGTTTGGGAAAGTAAGCATTATACATATTATAAGTCGACACTTATAAGTAAAAGTTGGTATCCTGGACCTGATTATAGGAATGAAATAGCTTTAAAAAAAATTAAAAACATAATTGCTAAATGTATATTAAAGACATAATCGTATCCTAGAATCACGATATAAAAAAACCCGATTTTGATAGCTTTAAATATAATATAGAAATGTTTAATAAAATTACACAAAAGTATACCTCCACCGTTACTAGAAAAAATCTTTTAATACTAAGTAATATTTTCATACTAAAATTTTAATACTAATTACTACTAATTAAAATCTTTTTGCTACTAAGAAACAAACCACCAGCCTTAAATAGAATAACCATTTTTAAGTTTATTTATGTAGAAATAATACCAGTTCTTCGCACGGGATTAATTTAACGGCGCACAATATTTTATATAAATAAACCCTAAATAATAACATTTATGACATTGTATCAGAACGTAAATACTCTCACTTTTGTTTACAAATATAATCTGGAAAGTATACTGTTTTTATGAAAATATAATTTTTAGATACATTAAAGAACATAAATAATATCTTATAAGTTATAAATATAAACTTGAAATCCTTTTGTACTAAAAAATATTTATATATTTTTTTAATTATACAATAAGCATAGTATTTTTTATTAAATAGGATTTGTTTAAAATTTCTTATAAAATTGTATAGAAATGAATTCACTTATACAAATATACAAGGTTGTCACAAATCATTGGGCGATGGTCATTGTTTGGCTATCTTACATTTAGTTGCACTGACATAATAAGACATTATTTTTATCTAACTACTTTGCTTATATTTGAAACAAGTCGTTTAGCTTTAGTAGCAAGCACAGCAAAAGTAAGTTTATTATGTGAAGTAAAACATCCAAACAATGACCATCGTCCAATAGTTTGTGACCTTCCTGTATAGGTTAGAATTTATGCAATATGTATTTATCATATTTATAAAAATTAGTTTCCAAAACTTCTTTTAAAATCAGCCTCAATTACAAATTTAAAATCGTTTTGCAATAACTTATTTTTACACATTTAAATTTGTTTAAATATATAAACTCGTCTGTCTCTCTCTCTCTCTCTCTCTCTCTCTCTCTCTCTCTCTCTCTCTCTCTCTCTCTCTCATTCACTCACTTACACCCTCATGCAATCCTTAATTTAAATTAAGGTAAATTTGTCTTTAGCCAATGATTTTTGTAAAGATAATTTTTTCTTTAGCCAGTGATCCTTCTAACCAGAATCTTCTGAGACAATTGAACGGGAGAATAACCATTCTGCATCAATCCAAATAAAAATAATTGTAAAAGCATGTAAAATTTCAAAAGACATCGTTTTATAATTACATATTTGCCTGCATATAATTTTTTTTACGAAATAAAACAAACTTGTGTGATCCTTCTAACTAGAATCTTCTGAGGCAATTGAACGGGAGAATAACCATTCTGCATCAATGCAAATAAAAATAATTGTAAAAGCATGTAAAATTTCAAAAGATATCGTTTTATAATTACATATTTGCCTGCATATAATTTTTTTTACGAAATAAAACAAACTTGTGTGATCCTTCTAACCAGAATCTTCTGAGACAATTGAACGGGAGAATAACCATTCTGCATCAATACAAATACAAATAATTGTAAAAGCATGTAAAATTTCATTAGACATCGTTTTATAATTACAAATTTGCCTGCATATAATTTTTTTTACAAAATAAAACAAACTTGTCTTAACGAACGCAAACATTTGTCTCAGTACAAATTTAAATTCTTTTCACAACTGCAGATTTGTATAAATTCAAATTTATTAAGTTTAATACCGTTTTATGGCTAATTTGTACGAATGTAAATATTCGATTTGTGCAAATGTATTTCATTTTGTGCTAATGTAGTTCAATTTGCATGAATGTAAATTTTTAATTTGTACGAATGCATTTAAATTTGTTCGAAAGTTTTTCAGTTCGTACGAATATATTTTAATTTGTTCGAATGTATTTCAATTCGTACAAATGTATTTCAATTTGTATGAGTGTATTTATATTTGTACGAACTCAAATTTATTCACAAGTTTAAAACTTTTTCTTTAATTTATACGAATGTATATTTGCAATTTGCACGAATATATTTCAATTTGTATGAATGTATTTCAGTTTTTACGAATGCATTTCATTTTTGAATTCAAATTATATTATCTATATTAATTAATTTTTTCAAAGTTAAAAATTCAAACGTTCAATATATATGAATTAAATTTTTCAGAGTTATGAATTTAAATTCTTTTCAACTTTTCTCTCAAGTTTAAAGCCATTTAATCATTAATTTTCGTAAACGTAATTTTCAATTCGTATGAATTCAAAACTTCTCCCAATTGTAAAATCTTTTATCACCATTTCATACAAATGTAAATGTTCCTTTAGCAAATGAAACGTCTGAAGTCTATTAGAGTTAACCTCCTCCAAAAACCTCGCGATATCCATCTGAAGCAAGGCAATTGAACGGAAGGAAAGCCTTTCTGGCTCATCTGCAAATCATTAAGAGTGCTCTCCCGGGATCAACTCCGGGTTATTGATAACAGATCTCGGTGTCACATTATCTCTCGTCGTGTCACATTATCTCTCGTCCCACCATGCGCAAGCAACTGGAGAAATGGCCACCGACGAAACCAAAATAAATAATGACACTTTTCCCCCGACTACCGCGATTGCTACAGATAATGTGACTCCCCCCTCCCTCCCTGTCTTATTTCGACGTATTTTCATAGTCGATATTTTCATTCGGTAAAAAAGTTTACTTGAAAAAAACATTGGTTTCGCTGTATCGAACTAATCGTAAAGTGTCTGATGCATTTGATGTGTTTTTCGTGATTTCAATGTTAAAAATGGATGCTCATTTTTGAAAATAATTTCGTCGTTTTTGACGAAACAATTGTCTGTGAAATGTGTGGGATACTTTTGATTGAACTAAAAAATGGAACGCCATTGAACTATAACTATATAGAAAACATTGATTATTTATTATATTAAAATAGTTATTATAAAAAAGTCAAAATTCGTGGAAGAGATTATCCTTTAAAAGAAAAACTCATACTATATTCTATTTTAGTAGGAAAAAAATAGTTTTCAGGTAAAACTGCAATTTTTTTCTCATTTTTTTGTATTCAAATTGAAATTGGTCTGTTTAACAGTGCTAGAAAAAATAGTACGGCTTTCCGGGATGGGGTAGTTAGGCGGAATAGTCCATGCCTAGACAATATTGAGCCGGCCTATGTATCAGTGCTAAACTGTACCGCTCGAAATACCTCGCGAAAGAATGCGGAATACAGGGTGGTAACAAATTGTTGGGAGATGGTCATTGTTTGGCAGTTTTACTTCACATAATAAACCATTCATTTACTTTAACTAAAATATTAGTTGATACTAAAATGAAGCGTCTTGCTAAAATATAAGCGAAATAGTTTGGGCGAAAATAATGTTCTATTATGCCAATACAGCTAAATGTGATACATACAAACAATGATTATTACCCAATAATTTGAGACCACTCTGTAGTTTCAGAATATGAAGAAATATATTTATTTCTAAAATAAAGTTACACCTTTAAAACTGCTGAATTTTGTTTTAATGTGTTATATAATTATGAAAGTAAAATGCCCCTATATATACTAATTAAAGTAAAGCTCTTGGCATTCAAACAAACTCATTTCGAGTATATTGGTAAGAACAATACTACGCGGCGACTTCAAAAAAGGTATCATACTACAAATGAGTTTATTTCAATGCCAAGGGCATTACTTTGATTGGTAAATATAAAAATTACACTGCTTAAATCATGCCGGATTGGATAATCTATTAAGATACTATCAAAATGGCAGATGGATTCACTGTATAGGCGATTTTGATATAGTACTGCAAATATAATGTATCCAGAGGCATGGGAACTTTTTTTTTTTTTTTTAAAGTAGAGCAGACGAATGTCCCATTTAAGATTTAACCCTTCGCACTGTTTCACATGTTTAATATAAGTTATTTTATGGAACCCGTTCCTGTTCTTTTTAAAGAGATATTTTTTATCTTTTTTTTTTACGTTTAAGGTGGGTAATTACAAAAAAAATTATCCTTGAAGATAAATATTGATATCAGTATACCAACTATATATTTAATGGTTTATGACATTTGTCAAATGTTTAAAAAAAAAGGAATTGGAATGAATTTCAATCTGAAGAAAGTTTTAGATCACCCATATACTTGTTGCTTCTAGAAGTGAAAAATAATTTATATTAAAGTTTGTGAAAGAATAACTTTTTAAGCTCAATCATTTGTTGTTCTCTTTCGTTTTAAAGAACACAGAAAAAATAACATATCGTTATTTTTGTGACTTAAAGGACCCAAGTGATGTCCTACTTTTAAATATAGTTAGATAAAGAACATGCTAATGAATGAAAAAGTTTTTTTTTATGTTCAAGAACATGCCGTTCTCGTTCAATTTAAATAACAGGTAACAAAAGAAAACAGGTCGTTATTTTGGTGACTAAGAGCCATTTCTCGACAGCGAAGGATTATTGCTTTAATTGTAAACACTTAGTTTAAGATAATTAAGGAAAAGCAAAGTATTTTACTCTATTTTTTTCATAATTTTATTTTTAAAAAAAGCATTAATGAAATTCGTTCATTAACCTAAATGAAAAAGTCTGAAAAGATCCCCTTTAGGGTTAGTTCCTTCTAGGAACCAAACCACAACTCTTCAGTCTCTTATTACTTACTATCAATCCCCCTATCAAAGGAATTTCTTGTCATTTTTAACATCCAAAGCCATCGACAATCAATAACATAGCTCTACATTTAAGAGTTTTGTGCAAAAACTGTGGTTCATTTTTGCACAAATTGCGATAAAACGTTTTTAATTAGTTTCAAATTTTGTTTTTTAAGGAAGATGTGTACAAATAATTTTGAAGGTCGCAGAGATACAAGCATACGTTATTTCAGATTTTGTCACATAAATTGCTGATTTCGGAAAATTTCGATCGTCAAAAGTAAGTTGGCATTTCTTCAATCTTCAAAATATTTTGTACACATGTTCTTCATTTGAAGGTTACGAAACACATTTCAGCTCAACTTATCCAAAAATTGAGTAACGGAGTTTTAATGCACAAAACTATTCAATTGAGTAATCCAGATGCAAAAGTAGCTATTTACAATAAATCTTTTTTGAGTAAATCGCGAAAAGCTGTCAAAGCTTAGCTATTGTTAATACAATAATATTTTTTTTGTTGTAAAAATGAAGAAATTTTTTTTTTATTAAAATGTGTATGTTCTCATATTGCTAAATAAGTTATAATCTAAATTTTAATTTTCACATAATCTTCTTTTGCAACTGGATGAAGGCTTTTAACTGATTTTGCAACTTAATGCGTCGCCATCTTGTTTTTGTTTAAGAAGTAAAAGCCGGTATATCACATTTCGGCCAATCAAACTATCACTGACGCTAATCTTCATGTTTGCTGGATATAGCTACTTTAGCTTCTGAGAACTTCTTTGAATTTTTTATTAGTAAAAAAAGGTTTTTGTTCCATTAGATCTTTTTAAAATTGAAACCAAAGTTATAAAGTACCTATTGATATCAAAATCTCTTTTTTCAAATTTTTGGTTTTAACTGCTTTTGCATTTGTGCTACTCAATTATACCTGATTAAAGTAAAGACCCAACCTCCCAACTTGTTTCTCCAAAACAACTTCAAACCAAGAAAAGAATCAATCTCTGTACAAGAATAAAAAATAAAACTCCACCCCCCCTCCCCACCCCACAGTTGAAGATAAACGTTGTCTTTGAGGCTGGAGATGCAAATCCTCCTCGGGTTACAATTCATCCCATTGGATAAGCAGGAGCCGTTTGATTCGCACCCACGGCGGCGTCGTTTGATGTGTCTGCTCGGGAGGTGCTGGGTTCGCGCCACGGAACACGCACAAGGGGCTGGCTGTGTCCGTGCAAAAAGTGCAAACGACCGAGGTGTTGCGCGCATACGATTCCCCGGGCGTGAGGAAGCGCGCCAACTTCTGGGAGGTGCGGCGCTTATTTTTCTTGTAACGAATATCTCGTCTTGTTCTTGCTTCCCGTTAAGAGAGGGTCCGTTATTTGCTTGCCCCCCTCCCCTCTCCCCTCCGGGAAATGGTATCGTCACACAGTCGCCAGATGAGCAAGAGGGTATTGTATATTTTAGGAGTGCTGCCGACAAATATGCAGTTTGTTATTATCTTGTAGTATAGGAGATGCTGCATCTAAACGCTAACAATTAATAAACCCCGATTATTGCCTCGCAAACTTAGGCTCACTTCCTAGGCGTGCGCCAGATATGTTATTTGATGGTGCCAAAGAGTCAAGTAGAACCCAGTTGTTGAATTTCCGGATTTTTTTTCTTCAAAATTCCGTTCGAAATTAAACCATTCTTACTCTTTTTAAATTTACACATTTATTTCCTTCTTCTATAAAATTTAAGTTTTTCCAGTTCTCTATTTACATTAAATATTAGTTTATTTAAAACAGTTAAAATCTATTAATTACTGTATATTCAGGAAAGTATCTCCAGTATCACGAATACGTGCACAGTCCTATTTAACATTGGATCTATTTTAGTCAATGTGTTATTAAACTCAGTGGAGGTGCATATAATTTTTGGAATTAATATATTATTCTGACGGATTCTGACCCCTTCCATTCCCTCTTGCATACACCACTGCAATCTCAGTATTGTCATATGTAATATTTTTAGTTATTATTTCGCCTATAACAATATTCCACTTAAAGTCGTTTTAATTGTGTAATTTCATTTAATGTCATTTTACTAGCCAATTAGTTAATTGCCTAATTGGGCATGAATTTAACAGTGCAATTTTTGTGTAAACCAATCAAAATAAAGCATTTGGTATTGAAATCACCTGATGGTGAGTCGGAGGCGAGTGCTAAAAGCCACCGATTATTATTCTCCTTGCATCATTGCTTATAATAAACATTCAGCTTTTAAAGAGCACACAGGCAGTGTTGCTATACCCCAGTGTTGTACCTTCAGTGTTTACCTGCATGTTGTACTCCCAGTATTAAATCAAACTCACCGATAAAGCACTTCCACCTCCCGTTTCCACACAGGGCCCATTCTAAAAGACAGCCGTGACTTAATTTGGCAGTAGCAAATTTGATATGAACAATCGTAAAATTTATAAATGAAAATCACGCACACAACTACTCCATCTTTGTTATTTTATTTTTAAAAAATTCTAAACTACCAAACAAATATTTTTAAAAATGTATCTGACGCTTTCCGTTTGGTTTTTATTGCTGACTTTTAAGTTTGTGATCCCAATTGGGCAGTTGTAAATTTTATGAGGTTTTGGACCGTCGCATTTTTTCCGAAATAGGCAGTTGTAATTTTTGGGAGAAATTGGGCAGTCGTAATTGTTTTGGAGGAATTCGGCAGTAGTAATTATTATTAGGAATTGGGAAGTGCTAAATTTTTCCTTAGAATAGGCCTGTTTTTTATGATTTATATTCGCCATTTTTTTTAAAAGATTATCCAATAGGTAATGATTTTGGTAGTGTTATTTTGATATTTACCACTCAAAGTGAAGCCCTAGGCTTTAAGATACACTCATAGCAAGTGAAGGAGAATATTTAAAGTGGTCACAAACAATTATCCTTATATAATATTTTATATTTATAATATGAAGTTTTTTTTATAATCTTGATCAATACCATTGTTAGCTTCAATCAATTAAAATTTCATTTAGATACGTTCAACTGAAGATGCATGAATATGCTTCAAACTACCACCATCTGAAAACCCTTGTCAGTCGCTGGTATTACTTTTATATGTTATTGGTTTTTAATTATTCGACAAGAGAATTTCAATACCAACGTCAAACATCGTACGAAATAGTGTTATTTTTAGCATGAAATGTGAAATTTAATCCTCTATTACGCTAAGAATGAATATTTAATCTATTGAGCACCACTATGCCTGTAAATAAAAAAAATAGATACATTTTTAAAAAGTGAGCAATTAAATCTTTTACGGTGTTGTTCAATCTTAATAAGTAACTTCATACGTTAATATATATAGAATGCGGATACGACTTATGTAAAATGAGTATTATACTTTAATTTTGAAAAAGATTGTATCACAACGTCACAAAATAAGCTAACAAACTTTCAAAATAGACCCATGATTAAATTATAAAATACGATGATTTGGTATATCTATATATTTTAAGTGTTGAACTTACTATAAAAAAGTTGTTCAGATGCAAAAACAGCTACATGCACTTTCAGATTCTAGAGCCTTCATACAGTTGCAAAACAAGTTGTGTGAAAATTAAAATTTAGATTTTTACTTATCCAGTAATCTGAGAACATACAACTTTAGTGAACAATTTTATTTATTCTGCATAAGAGTTATAACGTATATATATATATATATATATATATATATATATATATATATATATATATATATATATATATATATATATATATATATATATATATATATATATATATATATATATATATATATATATATATATATATATATATATATATATATATATATATATATATATATATATATATATATATATATATATATATATATATATATATATATATATATATATATATATATATATATATATATATGTATATTAGTGTAATTTTTTTACCAACCATTAAATAAATAACTGGTAAATCTTTGCATAAAATTGAAAAAATTAAAGTATCGAAGTGTATCCTTAGGTTCCAATGCTAAATCTTTAGTTGTCAATGCTATATCCTTAAGTGTGCATGCTTTGGGTGTATCTTTAAAATAAAATTATCATTATTTTTATATAATATTTATTATTTAAGAGAACTTATAAATTAGTATTGTTTTATAACTTCCCATATCTATAGCATTTAAAATGTGTTGTCCAAAGTGGATAATTTTAATTATGCATGATTATTTTTAGAAAAAGAATAATGGAAGTTCCGTCTCAAAGAGTTTTGTCCCTTACACAATAAAATGAACTGATGTAGCAAGTAGTACTTAATCCATACTTTTTGTAAGTACTACCCTAGTCGATTGAACAATAAAATGAACTTCTAAGCAGAATGTTATTTGATTCATTCTTTCCTTCGATGTAAGTTTCTTAGTATCTTTATCCGATAAAAAAAAATTCGTTGTAGCGCTCATTTCATTCTGTTCTCGTAAGTACTTGTGTACTTTCTTAGCCTTTTAGACGATCAACTTATGAATCGTATACTATTCTGTTTAATCTTTTTCCGTAAGTACTTTTATTATCTTAGAAGCTTAGACTATAAACTGAACTTTTGGGGCAAATATCACCTAATCCATTCTTTCCATTTATGTAAATTCTTTAGTCACTTTTACGATAAATCTAATTTCGTTATTTGTTCAGCAATTATTCCATCCTTTTCTCTGTAAGTACTAGTATGCTTTTTTTGGCGTTTAGACCATGGTTTAGACAATGTATTTGTGGATCGCGTACTCTTATGTTTAATCTTTTTCCGTAAGTACTTATTTACTATCTTTGATACTTACTTACAGCAAAATATCATATAATCTATTCCTTCCATGCATATATTGTGTTAATTACTTAGACGATTAAACGAAACCTGTGATTAGTGTAGTTTTTTCATTATTTTCAGTAAGTACTTATGTACTTTTTTAACCCTTTAGTCTGTGAGCTAATGGAAACGTGAACTATATCTATTTCACCTCTTTTCGTAAGTACTAATATGCTAACCTAGTTGCTTAAACGATAAATGAATCAAGTAATAGAAAACTATTCCTTTCTTTTATATAATTGCCTTTGTAATTCAGACAATTAAACGAAATTCGTTATTTGTGTAGTTTTCTTTTTATTCTTTTCTGTAAATACTTTAATTCTATTTTAGCCATTTATACGACGAACTTATAATCATATACTATTTATATTTTATGTGTTTATTAAGCACTTATATGCTAACATAGTCTTAAAGTCAAATTTTGCTTATGGATCATCTAGTATCTTATTATTTTAGTTTTCCGTAAGTACTCATAAAATTCCTATATAATTGAGATTTTGTAAAAACTTTTAGAACAAGCCTGCCAGCAATAAGTTTTGAATAAAGGAAAGTTATACATTTTAATTAAAATAATTGTTCAATTCGATGTGTGAAAAACTTCTATAAAAATGCATTTTTTAAAAAAATTGTAGATTTTTTTGTTTAATTTTTAGAACTAGACATTATAAATAATTTTTTCCGTAACGTCTATGCTTTAAAAAGAGTAGTTTGCTGTCAACATTTGGTAAGCTCCCAACACTGGTAATAAAATAAAATGGTTGTGCGAAAAAATAATTTCTAATTTTTGACGTTAGACCAATATTGGATCATTATAAAGTATATGTTGGAAATTAGGATTAGTTAGTTAGTAAATAAACAAATCATTAATGTTAAATATATGAAAATAAGTATATATATAAATAAATAAATGAAAAATAAATAAATAAATAAGTAAATAAATAAATAAGTAAATAAATAAATAAGTAAATAAATAAGTAAGTAAGTAAATAAATAAATAAGTAAATACATAAATAAGTAAATAAATAAATACATACATACATAAATAAATAGACCCACACATATATACTAATAAACATACCTACAAAAATAAACACATAAAGAGAAATAACAAAAAGGGAGTATTCGTCGCTAGAGTGTCATTAAAACCTGGTCGGTATTTTAACAGAAGTTCCTTTGACTTCAATAATACCACGAAGCAATGAACAAAACCTCTTATCCATATCAGGTTTTCTTCCAATTCAAAATTCAAAAGCGCCGCTTGAAACAGTGTTTCCACATAAAAGATTCCCACATTTTTTCTCTTTAAAATCAGTGAATCCATAATTCGTAAGTAGCAGATGCGTCGCCCTAAATCACCCCACACCGGCTTTCCCGTCGATTTGCGTTCTGGAAGCTGTCCCCAGCTCAAGCAGTCCCGACGAATTTCCGCGAAAAACGGCTCGACCCAAGGCAACTTATAATTAGAAATATTATCGGGAGGCTTCGAGACTCCATAAAAAAAAGGGTTGAAGCCAGTCAATTAGATGACTTTGGAACCGAAGCGTCCCGAAAGGTTGACTTTCGGCGCACTTTCAACTCCTCTAATGACCGGGGTCTGTATGGGACGGGGACAGATTCATCATCCGCTGGAAACAGGACCGAGATGACAGGACGGAGAAATGGATTCATCGTCGGTTTGTTGTGCCAACATTGAAAAAGAGCGGCGCGTTTTCTTGTTACGCTACATCGGGATACATAAATGTCGCCGGGGCGTTGCTTCATAGGGATATGCGTTTTTTGAAAGCGTAACGCATTTTTTTTTTACTTTGATCTTTTTATCAAAACACTCATTTGCGACGTCGTCATTACTTTCTAATGACACTTTTTGGAGGAACAATGGTATGGAATTCACTTCTTAAAGAGCTTTTATTTGTTACGTCACGCTATTTTTCATCCTTTTGTACTCTCTCCTCCTATGCCCACACTGTCATGTTATAGCTTCTCCACCCTCTTATGTGACTTACAATATTTGCATAAATATTATTTAACAATTTTGGAACAGTTATTATGTGGGCGGGTTGTCTGATAAGTTGTGTAAGTCCAAAAACGAGATAAGAACATTTGAAGTTTGTAACTCGGCTTGACTGTAATATTAAGTGAAATAACATACAACTTATTATTGAGCAACTAATTGAACTAATCACCCTACCACTTGGTCAAATGATAGATACAGCTGCCTAGTAATAGAAAATAGTGTTAGTCCCTTTTCTGAATTTTGGGACTCCTATTGCTCTTGAACCTATGTGCTCAATTATTTTTAATCCATTGTCTGTTAAATTGCTATAATTTAAATTCATCGAATGTTTCCAAATTGTACTCTTTTGGATATGGAGCCTGTTTAAAATATTTAAATTCGTCTTTAAAGTGACTTTATATCAGTTATTTAATAACAATCGGATTTCTTATTTTATATCGGGAATTTTTTAATTTTTCATTAACTTGCAACGTAAATAAAGTGTGTGTTTATGTTTTAGTACACTTTGTAATTTGGGATTTAGCATGAGAATGAGAAATTTTCAAATATGTCTGTAATTTTACATTTATGTACTTTATCATGTCCGTTAGAACTTTTTATATAAAAAGATACTCAATTCAATATGAAAACAAATCAGTATTCTTTTCTTTAGAATTTTGGTACGTCATACAAACGCGGAGTCACGCTTCTTCCGTGTCTCGTCAGGTTTACAAAAGAAAAACCCTATCATCCCTTAAAGGGGCGTCACGTAATAAATAAACAGTCCATTTAAGAAATAAGCCTTTCATTTTCATGTCGCATAACATGAAAATCAAAAATTTCATTGCGTAATTTGATATTTAGTAAAAATTTCGAATAAAAAAATATGATGGAATTCGTTTCCATAATAAAACAATTCTGTTTCAAAACATTAATTCCTGTCAACATAACAAGACCGTTTTTCTATAAGGACCCTCTGAGGAAGGAGCAAGGCTTTTTTCACACAGAAAAGTTTAACTTATACTTCCAACACATCACATTTTTAAATGTAAATGTTTTTTAAAAAATTATTTTAGTAAAAGGATTTCAAAATGCCCCAATATTCTTTAAATTTGAAAAAATATATATATATTTTTTTTTAATTTTAAATTATGAATATTGTTTGGAAAACTGTCGACAAGCGAATATATATGTTCATATCTCTCAGATGGAGCAAAATGCATGTTTTTCCCTTTATTTACTTTCATCATTTTATTAAAACAATTATGTTCAATGCTCTCTTTACATTTTGAAGACCTTTTGGAATGATGATGTATATACATATATTTATCTTAATCGGTGATCAAAAAACATTGTATTACTTCCGTGGTTTAACAACACAACGGCCATCCGTTAGTGAGCCGCTAAACTAACTTTAGACTGTATAGCACTTTTACCTTAGCACTTCAAAACCAAGGGGTTTGAAGAGTCGTCCATCTAATAGAATGAAATTAGCTATTATAGAAAAATGAACCTTACATTTTCTTGTTGAGAAATATAAAATTTGATAATAACCTGTATATTATCTTTTTATAAAAAATCAAGTTAGTCAAAACATATGGTGACATTTGTAGATTTAGTTAAATTTCCCGATTGGGTATACATAAGTTCTGATAATATCAAAGGTATATTCGATAGTAGGATATTTTATTTTTTTTAAATATTTTTTCTTACTTTGATCTTTTCAAGAAAATACTCATTTATAACGTAATCGTTACATTTAAAAGACACATTGAAATGATTAAAGGGTGATAGAAAATTATATTTGGCACATTCTTTCTTTGATACTTTGATTTCAGTTTAAAGTAATGTTTAATGACAACTTTAAAATTATTGAAAAATTTGATTTTTCTACAGCTAGTTTAATGTATATTTAGTTACAACCGAAATTAATAGTTGTAGTCCACATTTATCTTTTTATAAGCATCATGAGAAAATAGCAAAACAGAAAACAAATCAGCGGTATGCAAAATCATATAACTTTATATTTTTCTTCATTAAAATCTATCGTATCTCAATCTAACAAACCAATCATTGCCAATCAAATCAATTATTGAAGCAAACTCCTGTTCAAATAAAATGCATAATCATTTTAATATGGCGCTATATCACAATTGCAGAAATTTCAAAAATAATTGCATAATTCATAGACGCAGAAATTGCACGTCTCTCTTGACTTTCATTCAGACGTATCATATTATTCCTTTTGATTTTACTCAGACTAACTTAGATATTTAATATAAAATTCAAAAGTAAAAAAAGTTTTATAAATTATCTGTTCTGTTGGGACTTCCTTTTATTATCAATCTTTTAATTGTATGCTTTCTATTTATCTAGCTTATTTTTATCAGTCCAACTCTTGCAGATTTTCATGTCCATTTGTACCACAGTCATTACCTTATTCTACTCAAATATATTTCTTTGTTTATTTTACTCTACTTACAATCTCTTTATATATGTCCAAATATTACTCATATACAGAGGAAGAACAAAAATATGGAAACACCTGGAAAAAACATATAAGCTTGACGTAGGACCACCTTTGACATTCAGAACTGCTTGCAGTCTCTCTGAAATGGATAAATAGAGGTCCTGCATAGCTTCTATGAGATTTTTGCAATATTCTTCCTGCAAAACATTGGCAAGTTCCATTAATTTTATGGAGGTGGATAACCCGCTCCAACATTTTTCTCCAACACTGACCTCAAGAGCTGAATAATGTTGGACGATTGTAGAGGCAGGTGTGAAACATTTTCTTCGTGCTCAGAAAACCAGTCTTGGGTCAAACCAGTATTTTTTTTTTCAAACCAGTCCTAGGTCATGTGAACTGTTTGAACGAGGGCATTGCCCTCTTGATAAATACCATTTCCATGGAGTAACTAAATGCACAATTCTATTAACCGAGCCACTCAAAATGATCATATTGACATTGCCAATGAAGTCACCTTGCATGGCCAATGATGGGTTCAGCATAATAACACGATATGGCTGCTCGTACCATGACTGAACCGACTACATTTTTCTTTCTTATTAGCAAACAATTTGGTTCGCAAGTTTGGAATGACGTTCTTCAGATATAAACTTGAACAGTAGTCGGAAACAGTGTAAAATCTGACTGACATGGCCAAATCACTTTTTTCCCAATGCTTCATAGTCCTGGATTGATGACTTTGACACAATTGTATCCTCTTTGTAGCATTTTAATTGGTGATGAATGGCAGCTCGTCCATTAAAATCAGTTTGACCATTCTTCTAGAGTTCCTTTTGTACTATTTTGGTACTCACAGGGTTTGTGAGTACGGTATTCAACTGAATAGACATTTTTGAAGATGTAGGGTTTTATATTTGATTGAAATTCTATCCATTATCCGTTTGCCATGTCACTGAACACACATTTCCGTCCACTCTGGTGTTTTTCAGATGTAGTTTATCCAGTCAGTATGCAGATATAATCTGGGATACTGTGCCTCGTGATACACTAAGAGATTCTACTACCTTGGTCACAGGTGCACCCACTATACCAGTCGCAAAAATTTGACCAAATTGTACTTTCATAAGCTTTGTCATTATTTTCTCATATTTGCACAAAACGGTTTTGACGACAAATGATGATTGCAAGGTGGAGACGAGGTTATATAGGTAATAAAATGACTCAACAAAGACAGAACCACCTACAAATTCAGGTCTAACAAACATATCAATTAAGACTAGTTTTTGCAAAATGTTTCCTAATTTTTTTCACCCCTGTATATGTCTTTTGCGCTTTCTTTGTTCAACTTATCTTATATAATCAAATTCTTTCTCAAATATCACTCATATATATTTTATTTGCATTTTTTTTACCGTATCCTATTCACGATCTCAAATTTTACTCTCATATGTTTTTTTTTGCCTTTTATATGTTTACGTTATCCTAATCACAATTTCTATCTCTCTATCCCAAGTTTTAGACAAATAATTTTTATTTTCAATTTCGTTGTTTACCCTATCTTAATCGTATATCTTCCTTAAATTTTGCATAAATACATTTTCTTTTCTTTGTTTACTTTATCTTAATTACAATCTCTCTTTATTCCTTGTCTCTTTCTAATAAATTTGACTGATTTCTTTGATTTTACTTTTTCTTACACTTTGCACATTCGTTCTCTTAAATTTTAGTCACATACATTTTCTTTGCTTACTTTATTTTTTTTTACTCAGCTACATTTTCGTTTTCTACTTTATTTTTTTTATAAGGTACATTTTCTTTATTTTATTCTTACGCACACTTTTTTTAACTTACAGAGGCCCAAAGTTACGGCGAAGTAAACCAACTCGGCGGTGTTTTCGTGAACGGCCGCCCTTTACCCAATGCCATTCGACTACGCATAGTGGAACTGGCCCAACTGGGTGTCCGGCCCTGCGATATATCCCGCCAACTTCGAGTATCCCACGGCTGCGTATCCAAGATCCTATCCCGCTTCCACGAGACAGGCTCCATCCTCCCCGGGGCCATTGGCGGCAGCAAACCCCGGGTCACCACGCCCAAAGTGGTCAACTACATCCGCGAATTGAAACAAAAAGATCCGGGAATTTTCGCCTGGGAGATCCGGGACAAACTTCTGACAGACAGGGTCTGTGACAAGTTCAATGTACCGTCCGTCAGTAGCATCAGCAGAATCTTGAGACACAAGATTGGTGGGTCCCACTGTGGGTTGGACAAAGACACTGCAAGACAACTGTACAGTGGTCTTTATTCCTATCCGTGTAATCAACAGCAGCCGTCTCCTGCACACACTTCGCCGATGATGCTTGCCATCACCAGCAAAGAAAACGTACCTTCATCTAGAGCTTGGCCTTCATCCCACTCTGTGACCGATCTTCTTGGACATTCTATGGGGTTCCAGCATGGGGGTGCTGTGCCAATGCCAGCTGCAGGTCAGTTTGCTCAGTTTTCGACTCCTGATGCAGCTGCCGCGGCTGCTGTGGCACATAACTACAATTACTACATGTATCATCTTCACCACCATCACCAAAATCATCATCATCACCAGAATCCTAGCTTCGTGCCTGCTGTTGCTCAACCGCCCCAGAATTTGACTCTATCTTAGGCAAAACAGGAATGGATTTAACATGCCTTCATCAAGAGCTTGGCCTTCTTTCCATTATGTTATTGATTTTCTTGGAAAGTCTATGGGTTCCAGCATGAAGTGGAATTCCAGTCCAGTTACTGGTTAGTTTGCTCAGTTTTCGACTCGTAATGCAGCTGCTGTGGAAGAATTCCGGCTTCGTGCCATCGGTCACTGAACCGCCGCAGAATTTGACTCTATCTTAGGTATGATAGAGGAATGGATCTTACATGAGAACGATGCTGACGAATTGTGATTTGTATTTCTGGTACCATTTATTTATATTTTTTGGTCAGTAGACTGAGGCGTAATCATCAGTGTAATCTTCAAGACTCGTGTGTGATGCCAAAATCTAAGGATTTTTTGTTATATTTTAAAAGTTCAAAAGTTCAACTTAAACTAACCCCAGAGGTAAAGGACATTAGCTATATAGTTTTGTTGATTATCAAGCATGTTATATATTATTAACACTATTTACTGAGGTATATAACACTATCTCCTGTATGGGTTACCAAAGATATATTACTTTTTAAAGGAACTCTATGTCCACTTATTCAAGAGGCATATAACACTTTGATCAGCAGGAGGCATATAACTTTTGATATAAAATAGAGATAATGTCTGGGTTACTTCTGGGGTTGCATTATAAGGGTAAAATAATTTTATAAGATCTTTTTGCAAACGCATTCTATTTTTAATATATATTAAACGAAATTAATATCTTTAACATCAAATGTTGAAGCTATATACTATGAAGCAGAGTTTATTTTAAACGTGAAATCATAAACAATGTCCATATCTAAAAAATGTGCCATTTGATTTATGCGTTATGAATGTGATAATATACAATTCATACTTTTATTCGAAAAGTTTAATAATAATCCCTGTTAAAATCAAATTGTGTATCATTAATGTTAATACCTTTTATGAATTTGGTGCATGTTATAAAACAGTTTTATATATTTCTGTTTCTAAAATTAAAAATGTTCTGTACGCTAATGAAAACAATCAGCGTTAAATTTAAATAAACTTGAAATACAAATATGTTATTAAAACAGTACGACAGTAATATAAAAGTTATATTAAAAAGTAAGAAAAATATTCCTAAATTTAAAATACATTTTATGTTTCATAATTACATTTTGTACTTCATAATTACATTTTGTACATCATAATTACATTTTGTACATCATAATGACATTTTTATAAATTTCCAGGTGGTTGGAATATTTACTTCAATCCAAACTAATTTTATCGCAATGAAAAACATAAATTTATTAATATTTTTCATAAAAAAAAACATTTAAAAGTGATTTAAAGTCTTTCATTATCAGTATATTAATATTGTTCAAGTACTGTCGAAATAATAACAATTGAAATTTTCTGTATTTATATAAGAAATTTATGTAAAAAATCATAAATTTTAGTAATTAATTTAATCAAAAGTTGCAATAATAAATTATTTTTGCAGATTATTTCCACTAATAATCCAAGTTTAACTTAAAATAATTGAGCTTTATAACACTCGTAAAGTTGCTTTTACCTAATGAAGCATAAAAATTTTGATTATTTAACCAAACTAGTTAAATATTTTTTGTTGAGTAATATAGAACAAAACATAATTAAAAATAGGCAATTTTCATAGTGTTGAAAATATATTTTTTATTTTTTGAACTGTGTATATTTATATGGATAAGCAGCACCTCATAAACTATCACAACAGTACAGCACAATATTAGCAAAACTATTTTTAGAAATTCCTACAATTTAAATTTCAAAGTATGCATAATAAGTGTTAAATGTTTTGATTGTTTTGCAATTTGAGTTCAAGTAATATTATAAAAAAAATATTTGAACTAAACTTTCAATAGAAAAAATTAAAAATGCATGCGCTTATTAGTATAACATTTTAAATAAAAAATACTTATTTTGCAATGCTTCAAGGTAATTTATAAACTCTATACTCTAAAACGTATTTATTAAAATACTTTATGAAGATAGGAATGAACATATAATGGAAATACATGAGCTTCCTTAAATAGTTAAAAAAAAAGCTAGAACACTTGTTTTTAATTCTATTTACAATTAATAATATTAAATATGTTTAACAAAATAAACTGTTATTTCTAGAAAAAGTAAATTATAGAAATAGTCTACATTTTCTGCAACAAATGTTACAAATAACTTAAAAAATGTTTTGAGTTAATAATCAGCAATCATTGCAGTACATTTATTCAAAATCTTGAAATATCATTATTTATAAAAATGAACTTAAAGACTCTAAGAGTTAGAAATAAACTGTAACATAACAAATTGCAAAACGTTATCCCAGCAAAAAGTTAGCATGAAACCTTCATCAAAATTGTCAAATGGAAGATTTATGCAGGAATACTGCAGTTTTAGAAGATATATTTAATTAAAGACTTTTGTGTGTTCCAATTACCTTCTTAAAACATGTAAAAACCTTCAATTTTGAAGCATTCAAATTATTGAAGGGAATATGCAGATTTTTTTTAAGGTTTTATGCCGTGAAATAAAAAAAAATTGAAAACTTTCTTTGTTTCAATATCTTTTATAAAACCCTCAAAAACCTTCAATTTTACAATTTTAATGAAGGTTTTAAGCTGACTTTTTTTACTGTGGACCACTAATATTTTCATTTCAAATTTAATATGATATAATTTATTATTGAATTAAAAAAATGCAGTTTAAAGGTTTTATGCAGGAAAATTAAAAACTTAAAAAATCTACAGTTTTTTGTTCAAAATTTCTTAATAAAACCTTCAAAAAAAACTTTAATTTTGCAATTGTGAAGAAGGTTTTCTCTGCTTGGATGGTGGCTTCAAAATCATTGCATGTTAGCGTTAACCAAATTTACAAGTACAAACATTACTCTTTAAAACACAAAAAAGTATCGGTACTTCTTTTATATTTTAAATAATAACAAATACTAGTCATTCCAAATCTTTATCAACTTATAAAAAATACCCAAAGTTTATACATAAGGTCTCTAATTACAAATCAGCATCTTTTTTGGTTCTTTATACATCCGAATGCCGACTTGTGGCTGCTTAAAGATGATGAATTATGTCTTAGTTCTGTTAGTTTGCAGGCTTCAGAGCGTAAACGTTGCCGCTTTAATTGGTTTCCGATTTCTGCACTGGACTAATGAGAGCGATCTAAGGCAGATAGGACATGAAGCACCTGTTTGTTCTGAGCTTCAGAGCAGAGCATAGGATGCTCGATTGATTAATCGGGACCAAAAGGAGCTTTTCCGGGAAAACCGCGATGGCAAAAATATGATATCTTGTAACAGAAGGTTTATTGTTTCGTCTGCATGGCTTTGCTTGCAATTTTTTAACTCTTATTGGATTTAAACTTTGTTAATGATATCCATTTCATTGAGGGTAATTTTCTTGGTATATTTGACGACAAAATCCGTTTTTTGACACACAAAAATATTCGAATAAAAAAAAAGAACGACAAATGTTATGTTTTATTCGAATAAACTGAAAGATTACGTTTTGTTTTGAGTAAAGAGATTTTTTTCCCGGTTAAAAAATTAGCATAAAGCCTTCATGACAGTTGTGAAAATGAAGGATTTATGCAGGTTAAATGCTTGAGATTGTTTAAGGGGAAAATCAGGTTTTTAAAGGTTTTAAGCAGGGAATACAAACTTCAAAAAACTTGCCGGTTCCAACTGTATTTGGAACAACATGCGGGTTTCACTTAAACACTTTTATACTAAAAAAATTCAAATTCACAATTCCATGTTTGAAAGTGCCTTATAAATCTATTTACATGTTAACAGATAATATAAATATATGTCATGTTGTATATTTCGTTTCCATTCTTGTAATTATTTAAATTTATTAACGATTTTCATTTACTAACTGGATGATAAACGTATTAAAAAATTGATATATTTATGACACATGAGAAGAAAAGGATATATTTATTCATTTTATAAATCGTGAACGAAAGGAATTTACTGAGATTTTCCTTGAAGGAAAAATATATAAACGTTTATTCATTTTTTGACTTATTATTATGTAAATAAAGAATTTTTCCATGCAATTTCTTTTTTTTTTTTTTGCATTTAATATATTCTGTCTTTACAGTCTTACTTTTACGAGTCTGGTTTTAGTCCTTTTTTTTAAATATAAGTGTATGTTTTTATATATGAGGAACAAACATTCAAACATGTTTTGTCAGATAGGTTATTCGTTAGGAAAAGTAAATAGCTTTTTCAGAAATGCATGGACTCATGTACAGCTTCCAAACTTTGTAAGTTAATTCCAACAAAATGACAAAATGAAACAAAATGACTTTTAGGCGAATAATTAGAACAGTTCCATAGAAAGTTCAGATTCGAATTCAGTGATGTAATAATCAAATTTTCAGAAATTTTGAGCAAACACGTTTTCAATGTTTGAACCTTATGTACACAAGTAGCTCATGATAGGGCGAATTATCAACTAATGTTTCAATTTTAAATGAAGGCACGATTTTTCTATCGGATTACATTGACAGAATAAATTTAAATTTTATTTATTTCAAACTAAAAGCGAACATCTCGAAGGGGAGAATCAAACCCATGCTCTCTTAAGTACTTTCGAAGAACTCGAAATTTTCGTAATTACCAACCACAGATTATATTTTTAAATCCTGAGATAAACCAAATATAATTCTTGTTATGGAATTTAATTAACCTCGAAATTCATAACAGTAAATTTTTAAAGTAAATGTAATACGTAAATTCTCATTTTGTTTTAGAATACATTAGGAATAACATAAAATTAATTTTAGAATAAACATTTTGAAATTTCTAGTTATTTCAAAACAATTTTTTATTACTTATAAAATTGATTCATTAATTTGAAATATCTTGCATTGACGTTATAAACTTACATTGACAGAATAAATTTAGTTTAACATAACAGTTATTATAACAGTTATAAAAAAATGAAAAAATTTCTCAAAATTGAAATTTTTTATCAAAAGTTATATTTTTTCATCAAAATTGAAATATTTTATCAAAAAATATTTTTTTTTTATCAAAATTGAAATATTTTATCAAAAACCAAATTCTTTACTAAAAATTACAACAAAAATTATATAAAAGGATTTTTTTTAATTCAATTCTAGTCATTCCATAACATGTCTTGTCCACATACATATAGGTAAGACAGCTTTTGGAAAAACCTCCAGTATTTTGAATTCAATATGAGTGTACATATAGTTAAAAAACGAAATTTTAATTTACTATTTACACTTGTTAGGTGATAAAAATATTTTACTCATATTTCATAATTTTGGATAAGGCAAGCTTTCGAATTGCAATCCTAAATTTTCAGATTGTAAAACGGAAAGGAAAGCCTAAACTCCTTAAGTTAAACTCCCTCAGATATAATTGTGTCTATTTTACGCTTCTGCGTTTCGTCGTTCGTTCTTTACATTTACATTGCTGACAATGATGTTTGGAAACTAAGCCTCTAAAAACTGCAAGCTAATTATACATTAATGCTTATTTTAGGCATCAAAATTTGTCTTCTTAAGTTAATTCATCTGTGTAATGCAGGATGTTTCGTCATTCCTTCAGGGTTTAGAGGGTCTATAGTTTAAGCACTATGACGAATACATAAAAAAAAAGTTTCATGTCACTATAGAGAATCACTTCAAATTTTGTGCAAGCTTTACAGGTTTTCAATATGTGCATATGTCATTTCTATCAATAGCCTTTCAATGGTCTTTCCCCCAAATTTGCGTTAAATTGTTTCTGTCACTCATTTGTACTTTTACCGAGTAAAATGTTCTGTCATCTAGCAAATTCTATAATTACAAAGTTTGCAGTGAATCTTCATATAGTGATATGAAGCTTTTTTTGTATTCGTTAATAGTTTTTAACTATACCTCTTCCAAACCACGGATCACATTGTGAAACACCCTGTATAGAGATATTTGATAAGTACCTTAAATGGACCTCAAAAGTGAACATTTTTATAGATGTCTTGCCAATTAAGTTAAACAATAATTATACTGATAAAATAATTCTTACTATTTTTGTGAAATTTGTGAAAGAATTTAAGTTTTTTTACAAACCAAAATTTAAATTTCATATATATACATATAATAAATTATTGAAATTTGATATGGAGTTACTTGGACCCAAGATACATTTCCCATGAAATAAACAATTTAAATATAATGGGTTGAAGTAGGACATAGAACACATGGAAACTGTTTAGTTGTAAGAATGTTTTTGTAATTTGACATTAAATTTGAAAGTACATCGAAAATACATCATAAATTCCGTAATGTTAAATAAAATATTTTTGCGCCCATTCCATATCTTTCTAAATAGTCCTTCTAATGATAATAATATATGAAAAAGCTACTATGGAACTGAAAACAACCCAACTTTCATTAGTTTTGTTGGACTAATTTTCTTTTTTATATGGCACCACTCATAAACGTAAACTTGTATTGGGCCCATGGGCCTGCCCCCCCCCCCTTCCCCTCCAAAAAAATTTTGAAGTACCGACTCAACATCCATAAAGTGTATGCCTTTTATTTAAAATATTAGTGTCATGAGTCTCTCCCCCCCCCTCATAATTTTGATAACTTTACGCCTATGGAACCGTTTGTAGAACAAAATGTCCCTTTCTTCAAGTCATTTCCAAGCATTTTTATTTGTGCCATGCAATCAACGATGCCAAAAATTCAAATCAATTCTTTTTACGGTAAAATTTTAATATATATAATTAAATATGCCGCTAGATATTACTTGGACACACTTCCTGGCTTCCTCCAAGTAATTCCATTTTTAGTTTATCCGGACACTATTCATCACTTATAAATTTAACTGCTTCTTTTTTCTATCTCTATCTATTCTATCTCTATCTAGTGGTTCTCTATCTATCTAAAAAACTACTGTTATGTTCTTGAGGACAATATATGAAATGTAAATTTCTCATTACCTTGCGTGTAACTGCAGTGTTTAAAAAAGTGACAGTCACCAGGTTACAAAAATTCGTGTTTTTACCACAAAGCAATATATACTAGTAAAATTCGGAAGAATTTCGATGACGTACTCAAATTTAAGTAATCGTACTTTAGCAAAAATGAGCAGTGCGATTTAATATTGCTAATCTCAGCTTCTGTTGAAGACATCTTAACAAAGCGACCTGACAAACTTAAAAATATTTGTTCAGAAGATAGTTTTAGGCATTATTGATTGTCGATTGCTTAAATGGAAATTGAGTTATTACAATTCAATTATTTTACTTCCCATTCTTTTTGCACACCTTTTTAACATTACTTCTGTTTATAACTTCTTCACGTCGCCCTGGAGTACAACGGATGAGGCCCGGACTGCGGTGCCTGAATATATGAGTTCAATTCCTGGTAAGTCTTGGTTGTAATTGTCGATATTTATTAAAAGTGGTTAATGAAGACAGCCTATGTAGGCCAGCATCTGCTCTTTTTATTCGTTTTTACCCATTGTACTCATTTTTAAGTACATGTCTTTTTTTAAATTATAACTTGTATATTCGGAGCCATGATAAGCATTGAATGTATTCAAATACGAGTATATTTTACTTATTTTTGAATACCTATTTTTAACAGTGTATAGGATTTTATTTTTTATTTTACAATTTTTTTTAAATAGCTGTCTAACAAGAAATAGCATTAAAGTAATTTTCAACCACATAAACTAAGAATGGAAGTTTGCAACAATTTTTTAACTTGACAGGCAAGTTTTCATACAATACGTTCAAGAATTTCAATGCGATTCTTGAGTTTGTTTCACTTTCGACCATTAATAATATTATTTTCTCGTATCCAAAATCGAACCTTTACGTACCCCCCAGGAGTACGGAATCCTAGGTTAGGAACCGCTATTATGCACGAACATACAAGTTCGTGTCCCAGAAGTTTCACGTAAAAAAAGATAGAGAGATTTTGATCCAGGGCCGCCCTTAGCCTGATGCGAACTTAGTGGCAGGCCCCTTTTAAACCTCCAAAAAATTTGAATAAGTTTGAACGAAACTTATGAATAAGTTTTCAGAATTTAGAAAATCCAATCGGAATTTTTTTATCTACTACAAATATTTGATACTTCGTTACATATAAAAAGTCTGTATTCTTTTGATATTTTTTTTATTCTTTTTTTATCTCTATAAACTAAATTAATTTTCTATCGAAAGAGACAACATTTATGTCAGTCGTAATACCTGTCATGGAATGGATCCCTCTAAGGGATTAATGATAGACGATACAGGCCAAAGTTCTTCCGCAAGTACTTTTGTACATAACATATTTTACAGTTGAAATTTTTAAACTGTTTTTTTGCTCAAACTCAGAACTTTCTGAATTTAGTGTTTGTGGTACCGGTCGTCCTGCCAGAAAAAAGGGAAATACTCTATATGGTCGTAAATATGAGTCTACAAACAGTACTTTCCGTCCTTCCGGAAGGACATTGTACGTTCTGTCATTAACATAATATTTCAATCCTGATATTCCTATATCCTGATATTTCATATAATTGATTTTTAAGACATTTCATGTCAAATTTTTTAAAAAATAAGAAATTAATTTTATCTGTAACATTCTTATTTTGTGCGAATTTCTTTGATGAGCGCAGGACCCTTCAAGAAGCGCAGAGCCCTGTGCGGTGGTACGTGTCGCACCTCCTAAGGGCGGCACTGTTCTGATCAGACGGATAATAAAAAAAATTGTTGACATTGCATATAATTGATTTTTAAGACATTTCATGTCAAAAGTTGAAGAAAAAAAAATTCCTTTTATCTGTAACATTTTTATTTTGCGCGAATTTCTTTGATGAGCGCAGGACCCTTCAAGAAGCGCAGAGCCCTGTGCGGTGGTACGTGTCGCACCTCCTAAGGGCGGCACTGTTCTGATCAGACGGATAATAAAAAAAATTGTTGACATTGCATATAATTGATTTTTAAGACATTTCATGTCAAAAGTTGAAGAAAAAAAAAATTCCTTTTATCTGTAACATTTTTATTTTGCGCGAATTTCTTTGATGAGCGCAGGACCCTTCAAGAAGCGCGGAACCCTGTGCGGTGGTACGTATCGCACACCCTTCAGGGCGGCAATGTTCTAATCAGACGGATAATAATAAAAAACTCGACATCACCCCCCCCCCCCCTAAAATTTACATTTAAACCCCTTTCAAGAGGTTGTTGCTCATTCCCACGAACATATCTATCAAAATCGGGTGATTTCCAATGTTTACGAAATACAACTGGATTTCTTTCCCGCAATTTGCCATATCAAACTCAAATTATCTCTAAAGAAATAAACACGCCACCTTTCCTTTGAATTCTCCCTTGCCCAACCGCGCATCTCATCGTCTTGAATTCGTCATGTCAGAGATTGCCGCTAACATTCGGGAAAGAATGGGGCGAGATCTGTCATTGGGCTCATCAGTATCTGTCATTCGACTCCTAAGTATCTGTCATCCATCATCGCTCCAATAATATTTTGAAACGCTCATCAGAAATGCACGAGGCGGCTATTTACGCTAGGTCTGAACAGTTAATGGAAAGGATTGGATGAGAATAAACTTCTGTTGCTTTGACGAAAGAGCTAAAGCCTTTGTCAAAGTATACGCTTAAGATAATTAGGCTAGCCGCGCACTAACAACAATTGCATTGCAACTCCGGCAAAAAATAGTCTGCATAAAAACTTCATCAAAATTGTAAAATTGAAGTTGTTTTGGAGGTTTTATAAAGGAATTTGGGAAAGAAATGCAGTTTTCTTTTTGCTTCCCCTTTAATAATTTCAATGTTTCAAAATTTGAAGTTTCTTTTGCAGGCTTTATAAAGGAATTTGAAACAAAAACCTGGCTTTGAAGTTGCAATTTCACAAATTTGAAGAAGTTTTTATGATGACTTGTTTTGCTGGGACTTTTAATCAACTGACCAACTAAATAAATCACACTGCAACTGCTGTTGATTATTTAATTTCATCCAACTCAAGGCTGCCAGCCCTCAGATTTCATAATCGTGAAGGTGAATTATTATGTATTACCATAATTCATACAAAATCGAGAAATAGAAGATTATTTCCCATTAGCGAGCGAAATGGTATTCTGTCCAACTAAAAAGTTGCTAAGTGAGCGGATACAATTTGTGATTATTTGTACTAAACTAAACAGTTTAGTAGCATGCCCGATAGTCCCCAGTGCGCTATTAGGTTTGAAGTGAGCTTTCATGTCATTAGAAACAAATTCACATTTAATATACAAAACACTGCTCATACAAAGGCGAACTCAGCAAACGTGGGTTTCAGGGGTATGTTTAATCGGTTTAAAGTGTTTACTTCCAGGGCGAAATCAACTGTTCGCTTATGAAGGGAAGAACTACAATGTAAATTCCGTTGAGCATCGCTGTCAAAATTTGGAAAATATCAACATTTTACTTATATAGGATCGATATACAACAAAAAAGTAGCTTAACAGGAAACACATTGCAACAGAAGTTTTTTTTAACGGTTTTTACTTCTACTTGGTGTGCTGACCCACAGTAAAAAAGTTTACACGTTTTTGACTACCGGAACTGGGTTAAAAGTGGACAGTTTCAAAATGTCCGCCGTTGACCATTACAATTAGCTAAAGTCATTGTATCTGCTTTATTATTATGTTGAAATTAATAATTTTTAAGCAAATTCCAATAAAATTATTCTTAACGATCTTTGTTTGCGGTCAGACATTTGTTTTCATAAATCGCCTTATTTTTATGATCGTTAGCCCCTTTCTGGAATTAATGAATTGATTAACACTACACTCTCGCGAACCAACAGTGGTCCGCGGACCACTGGTTGGGAACCACTGCTGTAGTGAATAGAAATGGTTCCGTTAAACAAAATATTTTGCATAACGATGCTAAAAATAAGATAAACACAGATAATCAAGTCTTCCCATACGGATGAACGAGGCACACCTCTCCAAATGTTTAAAGACATTAAAGATCTTCCCCGAAACCGATCCAGATGCACCGCTCCATCCTATGGCAAACAGAAGCCAGGAAACATTCGAGGCAACCACGAGATTTATGAGTACGAAACGGGCGATTTATATACAATTGGTGGAGGCAGAGCGGTGACTTCAATGGAACAGACAGGAAGAAAGGAGTCGGTCGCATTTCGCTTATTACCATTGTGTGTAATTTCTTAGTAGTGCAGCACGTAAGTCGCCTTCCAGAACAGAATTCTCATACTAAGAATTCTCATGCTCAGAATTCTCGTTAACTGAGGGTTGTAGTAAATATGATTGGTTGCTGAAACAAAAGATAAATTCAGTTGTCAGGCGCAGTAGCACTGGAACTTTCTTTAAGGGGTAAACGTTTTCAAATAAATTTGTGATTTGGGGGTTTCTTTTGTTATACAAGAATAAAACACTGTTTCCCTTTGTATTTCAAAATGGTATAAAAGTTGAGCTGATTTAGGATCGAATTATTATTTATTATAGGAACAATATTATAGATTTCACTATATTCCAGCCAACGGCCATAACATGGTGTACTATGATATGACTTTAAGCCTCTCTGCGCGGAGCCAATCACTTTTTCCTAGCAATTTTTAAACTCATTATTTGTAAATGCTAATTGTAAATGCAAAAATTATTTGTAAAAATAAATATATATACCGGTTTTCGCCAGATCACCAAAGTCAAGCATCATATCGGGCGCGGTCAGTGCTATAGATGTTGACCACCTGGGAACACCGTGTGCTGTTGGTCTAAAAATGGGGTCCAGTGGCCCCGGGAAATACGAGGATTGTGAGATCGAAGCGGACTTGACAAAAAGTTAAGCTATAGCAATCTTCGGATCGGAGGTTTGCCAGATTCCCTCCTAAATGACAGAAGTCGTCGAAAAATACGTATTATCATACATATTTCAATAAGTATCATCAGGCAAGTGTTTAATGGCTGAAATCCCATGGTGTTCTGCGTGTAAGCTCATCTTCTGAATGTCTCAGGAATAAAAACATAAGAACTTCTGGCGCTGGACACACCAGTTTCTTAACTGCTATTGTTTCTAATTTGTGTATTGACTCAATACACTAATCAAATGAAAAAAACCTTAAAACCCCAGATTAGAAAAAAAATATTAGTTTTGACATAATAATAAAGAATATACAACGACTAGTTAATTATAATGGTCAGTGGTAGTCAGATTTTGGTAGCTAAAAACGTGTAAACTTTCTTACTGTGGGTATAGTACTAAGAGAGGCAAAAACCTTTGTAAAAACACTTTTGTTGCAATTTGTTCCCTATTAAGCTACTTCTTGTCGTAAATCGACCCGATTTGGGTAAAATGTTGAAAATTTGAAAACTTTTTCAAAACGCAAGGGTAAAATATTGCCCGATGTCGGAATTCCTTTTTGCATTCGTTTTCAAATTACTAAAAACAAGTTTCCCGCACAATTCCATTTAAATTATTATTCTTTTTTAATTTTCATTTGGAGAAATGGGTAAATAATTTAAATTTTCAAAATTTCATCCGCGACGCGCAAGAGTCAAACATTGCCGGACGGCAATGTTTGATTTTTTTATTTGACTTAACAAAAGCAATTTTCCAACACAATTATATTTCGATTTGAAACCTTTTCAGTTTTTCGGCCCACCTTATTGATTTAGACAAACAATGACCATTGACCCAAAAGACTTGTGTCCATGCGTATGTATATGTATATATACATGTACATATATACATTGTATATTATACACCTCTCCTGAGGCTTACAATAGAGTTTGTTGGAAGCAATTAAATTGATGATGATAATCAAATCAATGATAATCAAACAATGAAATCAATGATCTTTAATAATAATCACATTTATTTCTAGAAAACAGTAAACATGTCAAACAGTTTTCTAAAAATCAATAGGATTATCATTCTTTTGGATTCCTCAAGTATATAATTTCTCATTTTTATTAGTTCAATTTTAACAGTGCGACAAAATAAGTGACTAGACTTTTTACGATCCACGAGTGACAACTTCAAGCCGATATTAGTTTCGTAATTCAATCTAAATAAGCAGTAACTTGGGGAGGAAAAAGCAGATTGTGTGGTGACCTTTTCTAACTCTCCGTCACAGAGAGGCCACGCTTTATCGAATTACCTAAATGCTGGAAGATGTCATTTTAGATAAGGCCAAAGTGAGAACACACTTTCCAAGATCGTCAGGAAGTTGTCCCCCGCGTTCTGCTTCGAGACCTCGCTGCTGATGCAGAGACAGTTTTGGATTTCAATTTCTAGGAGAAGATCGAGGAATGTTGCTCGAAACTGAGCTTTCAAATGGTTGTTCAATTTGGACAGAAAAAAAAGGGTTATATAGGGATCAGCCAAAATAATCAGTAATTTTTTTACATATAAAATTGCATTAACTGCCTCTTTCAAACAAAATAGTTCATTTCTGAGCAAAAATAGTCAACATAAAACTTCATCAATTTTGTAAAATTGAAGGTTTTAGGTACAAAAACTGCATTTTTTTAAAAAAGTTCTATGAAAACTTTAAAAAATAAAACTGCAGTCAATGACTGTTTTTGTTTCAATGTCTTTTATAAAATCTGCAAAAAAAAACTTCAAAAAATTTAACATTTTAATCGGACTCTGAATATATTATTGAAAAACAACAAGGATTATACATTTCATCACGTGATAGATTGATTTATGCATTGCAAAATACAATAGAAAACGTGTGCCTCGCCCACATAAGCACACGGTTGAAGTGAAACTTCTTTCATCTTTATTAAAGTATTTTATATTAAAATATAACTTTATTATTATTTTTATGAATAATCTGTACAAAAACACGCACAGCACACAGCAGCTGACGCATCGACGCCGACTTGTACACATGCGATTCTCATTCTTCAATTTCACGTTTGATTTTTGTATCAAGGTCATTCACATTCACTAGCCTTGCTAAAGAAGTTTCACTTTTAAAAAAATTAGCCAAATTTGTACCAGTCATAATGCTATTAGAGTAATACATACGATCAAAGTGAGTATCCCCAATACAAAAATACAAAATATGATATTTAGTACCATTAGCTACTCTACCACTTTGGTTTAAACTTTTACCGTATCATAAAGAAGCAAAAATAATCATTTTTACAAATAAAAAAAAACATGAAAAAATCCTACGGCAGCAAAACCAATAATATCGTCTGACATGTGCGATTTTCTCAAAACAGTTAAAAATGGATATAGCGTGTTTTGCATCTAGGCTACTTCAGCTGAAGCTGCAGGCATGCCATCAATTCGCCTAATGATCGATCCCTGGTGTAATCTTGCCGGCGACGTCCCTCCACTGGGCCAGCAGCAGATGCATGGTCTCGAGCGCGAGCCGATTGTAGGCGGCGGTATGTCAGCCCGATTTGCAGCGCATGTCACACTGATGGATAGTGGAAAGGCCAGAGATGGGTAGCATGCGGCTCAGAGAACCTTCTTGCAATTAACTGACACCAACACAAATTGAAAGAACTTTACCTGCGACGACAACTCTAAACCGTAAGATGGCGACTCGTGAATTTAGAAGGCAACTCGTAAGTGAAGAGTAAAGTTTCAAAACTTGTCTTATTCAAAACTTGTCTAAACTTCCAGCTATTTTCTGGAAATTAATAGAATTATCCTTATTTTGTTTTGGATTTTATTACACAGTTTGGAGCTGCACTCCTTATTCTAAAAATTATTAAACTTTTTTGGAAGCTTACAAGTTTGAAAATATAATAATTCTTTATAATAGTTAAATTAATAATAATTATAAAAGAATTTATATTATAACTTAGCAGCGGGAAGATAGTAATTATCGAACAAAACCAATGCATTTGGATAAGACAGAATTCCAAACCACAAAACAAAAAAAGTCAGCATAAAACCTCTTCATCAAAATTGTGAATCTACCCCCCCCCCCCCCTTCGGGCAGTCTATTTTGCAATCTCACATCAAAAATACATTTGTAGATACTATCTTCCCATGTTAAGTTATAATATCAATTCTTTTATAATTATTATTACTATAACCATTAGAAATGATTAAACTACATTGAATTTGTTGGGCATTCTGCATTGAATTTGATTTAAACTACATGAAATCGAAGATGTGATACCCGAAGGGCATTCGTATAGGGCATCACATCCCCTTCCAGCCATACCAACAGAAAATTAAGGTTACTTTCCTTCAAAATTATAATAAAATTGCACACAATATTTTATAAATAAACAGTAATATCAAATTTGTTTCATTATGTATTTTTTTTTATTTATGTGTTTTCCCGAGATCTTTCATTGGAGAATTGAGAACTCTAAGATGTTTAATTGTAAAAAGGGGGTCATGTCCATAGGAAACTTAACTAGCTCATAACTATTCTTAAACAATAAAAATTTGAAATTCTGCTTCATACCTTCATTAAACGTATAGCACAGACACTGCAATTAAATGATTTACTAACAACGTACTATTGGAGAAGACATATGTTTGTTTACTCTCTTAAAAACTTTTTAAAAATGTTACATGATCCCTTTTTACATTTAGCTATTCATATATCGATGGCTAAAAGCGCAATGATTGTATATCCGCACTTTTATGAACTATCGAAAAAGGCGGTAAGAAGATTGTGAACTTTGTGTCACCAATAACCTGTCATACAGCTCAAATGAATCATTTATTTCAGAAACCAGCTAAGCATACATTTTCAAAATTTCGGGAAACAAAGTAAAACATTCTGTCTTCGCGATATTAATCTAGATTTTGGTTTAAAAAAATTTGAGTATTAGTTAACACTTCTCGAAGTGGATTTCTCTATAATTAAGTTATAATATTTATTCCTTACTTTAAAAAAAAAATCGAAATTAGCTGGTTTCTGCAATAAACAACGTTTTTGCTGTAAAAACGCAAATGTTTAAAGTTAATTTGGCAGTTGGCAAAATGGCAGCTGACAAGATTGTGCATAAAAATATGTGTTTTCCATATAAGATTCTAATTCCATAAAAATAAATTATGTTTTTATTTTTATTTCAGAAACCGGTCAACAGACAATACAATTTTGAATTCTAATGTTGCTCGTCTGGTTTCTGCACTAAATCCGATATTCCCTGTGAAAATAACCCATAAAGCGGAATGAAATTAGGACGGATTATGGACTAGAATATGTCTTTACCATATGAGATTCCGATTCCGTAAAATAAAAATTTTTTAAAAATTGTTAACTGCTTTCTGAAATAAACGATTCAATTGCAACGTTCATGAAACCAGCCAACCACTAAATATGTAACATCTATTATCCTTTCTAACTGTCGATCCAAAGGAGGTTTCGACATAAGAATCCCCCCATGCCGCCGTGTCTCCCTCGCACATGTGTCTCGCTTCCAGTGATGAATCCCCCTTTAATGAGTTCACCGAGATGTCACGCGGGCACGCAAGGCGACCCCTACGCCGAGCATCTACGCCCCACGTCGGGGACACTTAAAAAGACGGCATCCGTAAAAAGTGGATCGGACGTTCCGAAACCGACTCCTAATTTGAGTGTCGAGGCTATGGCGCCAGGTCGGTGTCAATTTCCATCGGTACGGAACCGTTTTTTTTTTTTTTAAGGGGGGGGAGGGGGTCTTTTTGGAGACCGCGACTACACAAACTTAACACCAGTAATGTTTTTCTTCTTCTTTGGAATAGGACTTGAATGGGGATTTGTTGTTTTTCTTTGAAAGGAAGTGTGTGTTGTTTGTGTGTGATTTGGTACAAGTGTGTATGGGAATTATATGTTGTCTTGTAAGGATTATGGTTGCTTTCTATTTTGGTGAAAGTGTTGCGAAATTTGGTCCAATTCAATTTTTATTTGACTTTTTTTTAATCTTGCAGATATTTTTTTCACATATGTGTGCGAAGCATATTAACATAATCACATAATCAAACATTTTAAAATTTCGTAATTTTGTTTAATAAATTTTCAAAAAAGTGACCTTTCTTATTTTGATATATAAATCAAGAAAATAATTCCTGAAAAACGGTTGAATAAATAATTCCTGAAAAACGATTTTTAATTTTTTTAAACAAAAGAATGTGTTTTAAAAACTGTCTTCACACAGTGGATAAAAATGTCATTAAAAAAAGTCGTGCGTCTTATAGAAATTGTTTTTTCTTGATGTTGTGATTGATAAAGTTTTATTAGAGCATCATTTGTCGGGTAAATCTTTCAGGATAATAAAAGTAATAATTTAAACAAATTGCTGTTTAAATTGTTATTAAACCAATTGTTTTTTACCCATCTGTTTCGAAGTACATTTTGCAGGTGTTTTTTATTTTAAATTTGAACAAAACAAAATACGTATTCCTTTTTAATTTAGTGATTGATGAAATATGCAGAATATTACAGCTTACTAAAAATAAAACGTTAAATTAAATAGTATTTATTCAAAAGAAATGGTTTTTATTGCCTAAATAAATATATTTTAAAGAAATAGTCAGTTTAATATAAAAATGAGCGGGCGAGAACATCAAGAGTCGCTAGGTATATTCAACAGAAAATGTATTTAATGTTTAAAATGTCCTCAAGCATCGCTAATTTCTATTTCATCCTCCGAATCCTAATACATTTTATTGTGTCTTGTTCACTGTACATTTTGTAAAGCTCAAAGTTGTATCTTCTTCGTCATAAGCTATCTATATTGATTTCGTAATACTTTTCTTTTAAAAGTTCCCAACACAGTTTCATTAATTTTAGTCCATGTTTCTGAGGCATACGTAAATACCTATTTTATAAGATTTTTATATAGGAATATCTTGCTTTTTACATGCTTTTATTTAATTCTTTTATTGACGTATGGTTTTAGATATTGCCTTAATCCAAATAAGCATCGATTTGCTGCAGTAATTCTTCTCTGAATTTCTGGTCGTATTTCATTTTTGGGGTTCAGTTTTGAACCAAAAGAAGGGGAAACTATCCACTTTCCTAAATTTATTCCAATTTCGAAGAATGGGGTAGGGCATGTTTTACTAGTACATTATCTTGATAAATAAACCTTTACTGAAATGTATGGTAATAGTTCTTATCGTTCCACAACTTCGTACAATGGAAGTACAGCCTTGTATGTAACAGAATGCATTGAGATCTTCATTTCAATAAAGAGAATGGACCCTCGTTTCCCCCCACCCCGCAAGCTACATGTTTGAACCTACTTTTAATATTTACCCGCATCAAAATATTCTGTCTGTAACGTCTTATGTCATGGCAATTCATGTCATGTTATTGTCATTGTCGTGCCATGTTATTATCATATTATCTTTTTCCATTGTGGTTCTCCTTCCAACAGCAATTTCGAATACGCTATCCTTTTTAAGCATGACAATATTGTACGTTGTTTGAGCGCATTGTACTTTTCTACTTCGGTATTCCACAGCAGGGCTCAAATTGCACTTTCAACTCAGCAGTCGCATTTTCGCTCCGTTCTTAAACTGCCGAATGAGGGAGTCACTTGTTTCAAAAGACGAAAACGTTTGCAACCCGATCGGTTTGTTTTGTGTAGAAATACCTTGCAATCCTGTTAGACATTCGCGTTTCAAATATATAATGGAACTGGTTTTCATAACACAAATGGAAAAACAATAATAACTACACAAAAAATATAATACGACACAAAATTGATTGGGTTCTTTTTAACTGACATTGTTGAAATACGTAGTATTTTCAGTACTATGCTATATCTATAAAACTCGCATATAAGGCACAACTTCGGCTTAATTCACAAACCACGTAACTCCTATGGCTTGCATTCAGCAGCCATAGCGAAAGCTGCTTGGTGACGATATTCAAGCGATTCATTTCTAAATGTGGAACTGTTTAAAAACAAGAAGTGAACTGTACTTCAGTCGCGAAATTTCCGAGTGACGCTGAGCTAACAGACAGCATTAAGAATATGTTTCCTTATGATGTGCTTTACAGTTGACATGGATACGGACTTTGTTCACTGTAGAAAAAGACGCAACTATTGCGATCAGCGAAAAAAAAATTATTCGCCCAAAGCATTGGATCATTTTGCAACTTTCTTTTTTAAAAAAAATGCCACGGAGCTACAGCTTCTGGGTCTTTACCATTGTAGTTCGTTGGTTTGTGAATAAGGCCGACATAAATGCCATTTTGTTAGCTCAATGTTAGCGAATCTTTAATCCAATACCTCGCCTATACAATCTAAGCTCAGGTATTGTGATCACTTCTTGTTTTTAAATAATTCCAGATTTAGAAGTAAATTGTTTGAATTTCCACTCCAAGCAGCTTGCGCTTCGAATGGTGAATCCCAGCTATAGGAGTTATATGGTTTGTGAATTCAGCCGACAATATCTACCTGACATTTTTATTTAAAATCGTCCTCATATTTTACGAAATAAATTTCATAAAAAATGACGAAATAATTTTTCTTAGTTTGACGAAATACTGAATCGGAGTATTTTGCAGACAACTGTTTCGCCCAAAATGACAACATTTTCGTCAAAAATGAGCATTTATTTTTAACAGTGATACTCCGATTACATTTTTCGGCAAACAAAACAACAAAATAAATTTGTCAAAAATCTTAAAATACTTCACTTTTTGTAAATTTTAAAAAAATACAGCAAATTTTTTTTCATTTTTTTATGAGAAATTATTTAATTGGAACATATTTCAAGAAACCGTTGTCAATATTGAGTATTTATTTCTAATTGTAAGAAGGTTGATCGAAATTAAGAAGATTTGAACTAATATTGAAATAAAGAACGTGAAATAAAAATCACGAAAAAATCCTCCAATTAGACTAAATTCTCAAAAGGGGACCATTTTCTAGAAGGTCAATAAAATTAAACCATTTTTTATACCTTTGTTGAGAAATAGACTTTCTGGCATTTTTAAATAACGGCCCTGATGACTTGTTTAAAATAATTATGTACTATTTTTGAAATTAGATACTTTTAAGATTGAAATCAAAGTATAAATTGCAAAGAATGATTTTACACATTCGATACTTAACGTCACCAAAATATGCCTCTAAATGCCATACTAGAAGTTTTATAGAAAACTACATAAAGTGAAAATGGCAAGTTGTTATTCAGAAAACGAAAACTATAGTAACTCTTCTTATAGCTGAGTCTTTTTATGTGAGTGTATGAAATAGATGTACTACAGTCTTCTTAGCTCCACGTTTTTTCTGCTTTTGCAATAAAGATCCATTATATTTGAGTAGAGCTGTTTATTTAACTTACTTATTTTAGTAAATCTCAAAAAACCGTCAAAACTTAACTTTTTCTAAAATTTAATTTTACCATAACTTGTTTTGCAAATAGATTAAATATTTTATTAATTTTGTATATATATGAGTCGCCATATTGTTTTTATTCAAGAAGCAACACCAGCTATATCCAAATCCTAACCAAAAATGCTTTTGTAACTGTATCCAACGCGGAGAGCGTGAATATACCTTCTTTTGCTTCTACATGACTTCTTTTTTGAATTTTTATTAATAAATAACAATTTTTGCTCCTTTATTATATTGTAAAATTGAAGTCAAAGTTATAAAATACCTATTAATAACAAAATCCCATTTCTCGAAATTTTGCGTATAACCTGTTTTGCATCTGTGCTACTCATTTAAAAAAAGTGTTTCCTTTAAGGGCAAAAAAATCTTAGGGGGTAACGACCAGTCCCTGGCCCCCACCTAGCTACGCCAATATTGGTCGGCCAGCATGGCATTCTTTCTCCAGCATAAAAGTCAGCAGAAAACCTTCATCAAAATTGTAAAAAATTATGTTTTATGCAGGGAAACTGCTGTTTTTTTTTATCTATTAAATTAAAGGTCTTTGTTTCAGATTTCTTCCTAAAACCAGGGTTTGAAATTAAGATATAAAAGTTAGCCGTCATTGGTACCAAGCAATTTTTTTTAGTTGTCAAAACGTTCTGCTTGGCGTAATTTTAAAATAATTCAAATTGCTTAAGCAGATCTGCCAACTGTTACGATATTTTTGTAATCGTTAAAGTTTCTTTTGCATAAAATTAAAAACATGTTTCCATTTGTTCTCTAAAATTATCCCCGTCTTACTGACAAAATTACTGAAGAGTATGAGAGCAATTATTGCAAATCAACTCTGGGTGTAAAAATACGACTGTAAAACTGAAATTTTTATAAAAAAGTTTGGAGTCAAAAATTACGACTGATGTAAAATTGCAGTCATCAAACTAAAATATTTAGGTGCAAAATGCGACTAACGACTGTTAATTTTGAACCCTGTATAAAACCTGTAAAATAACTTTACTTTTGAAGCATTGAAATTAATAAAGGAAAACGCAAATTTTTTAAAGGTTTTATACAGGAAAAATAAAAACTCTTTTAAAAAATGCCGCTTTTTTGGTTCCAAATTCCTTTATGAAACCTTCAATTTCACCATTTTGATGAAGGTTTAATGCCGACTTTTTTTACTGGGTAGCCCGAGCAATAAATTACCAACTTGATGCAGATACAGAAGACAGCTGTCGTTAGGCTGTTCAATGAAAACAAGCTCCACTGTTTGTTGCGCTTTGTTGCTGACTCTTCCCAAGGATCGGGTTCTCTGGGGTTCGGCCACTTTAGAAGCAATCAGCCACGTCATGTGGAGGCCGACACCTGAGCCTTCCGAACACGATGCCAAGTATTCCTGGCATCGGGGAAGACAACGACTCATTTCTCGGCTTTCTTTTCTTCTGTGTTTGCGTTATCCTATTTAGTGCACCACTGCAAAAGCTATCCGCGGTTAACCTACCTTGAAGCCTGCGTAACACCTCTGCAAGAAAAACTCTTCAAGAAACTCGATTCGGACGGTTGTGTGAGACAATTGAACCCTTTCTTTGGAGCGCGGTGGCAGACTTTGAAAGAGACTCTTGATCATTGGACGAGGTATGGCAGGTATGGCATTCACAATGGGTTGACTTAGTCCAGACTGTATGTTGTATGTATTACCGGTAATGTATGAAAAGAAGGCATTTTATAGAATGTCTTGACAATATATAGAATCTCTGGCGTTTTAAAACAATGCATAAAATATCTTAATTATTTTAACCCGTTGGACTCGAATGGCGGCTCTCAGTCACCAAATTAACGACCTGTTCTTTTGTTCCCTGTTCTTCAAATTGAAAAAAAACAGCATGTTCTTGAACATAAAAAAGCTTTTCTTTCGTTAGCTTGTTCTTTATCTAACCCCATATAAAAGTATGACATCACTTGTGTATTAATATATTTTATTAACCCTTTGCACTCGATTGTCGCATTTAAGTCACCAAAATGACGACGCGTTATTTTTTCTCTGTTCTTCAATATGAAAGAGAACAATATATTCTTAAGTTTGAAAAATTATTCTCTCAAAAACTTTCATATAAATTATTTTTGTCCTCTAGAAGTATGTTGGTGATCTAAAACTTTTCTCCCATTAAAAGTCGTCACAACCCCTGTTTTTTTTTAATATTTGACAAATGTCATTAACCAATAAATATATGTTTATTATACAAATAATAATATTCAGATTCCAGCATTTTTTTTTATAATTACCCACCCTAAACGTAAATAGAATAAGCTAAAATTCTTCTCTCAAAAACTTTAATATAAATTATTTTTGTCATCTAGAAGTATGTTGGTGATCTAAAACTTTTCTCCCATTAAAAGTCGTCACAACACCTGTTTCTTTTTTTTAATATTTGACAAATTACATAAACCAATAAATATCTGTTTATTATACAAATAATAATATTAGGATTCCAGCATTTTTTTTATATAATTACCCACGTAATACCTAATCCACGGAATACCTAAACGTAAATAGAATAAACTAAAGAAATTCTCTATAAAAAGAACAGGACCGGGATGTAACTATTCCATTAAAAGAATGTAAATGTCCAATATTTTCCTTGATTACAAAGGGTTGCATGTAATTTTCAACCTAATGTTTAAGAGTAATTAGAGTTTTTAATTTTTTTTAAACAAAGTAAGGTAACGTACCAAAATTTTATTATGAATTTAGACGTTTTTTCTCGCTATTTTTTTTTGTACAATTATAATATATCAAAATATTCAGTACATTTTATTCTTTAAACTGATGCATAAATCTTCTTGAAACTAATTACTGAGAGAGAGAGAGAAATTACAGGAAACAACAACAAAATATTAAGAAATTATAAACATTTTATAAAGGTATATCAGGAACCTTATACATCCCATAGTTATTAATCTGTTTAGAAAGTCGGAAAATTTTAACAATTTCAGAAACATTATACAAAAAAATATCTTCTATTGCTAGCCACTTCAACATTTTTTTTTACACATACCCATTCCATTGTTTCTATTTATTTTTCACGCCAACCACTGTATTTTGCAAATATTATTTTGTATATCTGTTCACATCAGCTCCTTTTGCAGTTTTACGAACGTAATTCTTCAGCAAATTGTTAAAAAAAATCAGAATATATTAACTTAATAATTTGAGGTTACTGGGCCTAACCGCCTAACCCGTTCCTAATTCCCTTGTACCCAGTTGCCTCCAATCAGTTTTGGACACAGAACAAACGGGCCCTTATAAAAAATTTATGCTAGACAAAAAAAAAATTTATAAACATAAATTAAATCTACTTAATGTAATATTTAAAGTAATTTAGTTATTTTTATTGTAATTTTAAAATTATACTCACCAGAATAGCTTGACTCAGTTTACTCAACTTGTAAACAGCAAAAATTATTAAATTTATAGGAATTATTTATCTTCTCTACTGTTGGAGTGTCACTAGTCGCCGAGCAATTGATTTTTAGGGAAAACATAACCAGGGTTGCCAAAAAGTGGTCGGAAAATTCCCTGTAAAATATTTTTTTAAAAATACAAAGGGGGTGCCCAGATGCCTCATGTACCCAATTACCCCGCCATACCTTACATTTCACTTATTTTTTTTCTTATTTTTTAGCATTCTTTATATTGCCTAGGTATTCTATAGAATACCTGTTTTCATGCATTGCCGAAATGCTCCTTAATGCGAAATCTTAATGTTCTTTTTGTTTAACCGGCATGCCACATTGATATGAAATACTATATATGCCCCAGTTGTTAAGGTCATCAATGGGATCTTTATTTTAGGTTAAGGTGATTTTATTGATGGGTGAAAAAATTAAACGAATGTCGAATTGTATGTCTGTTCTGAGGATAATACGGCAAAACAACTAAAGCATTAAAGCGTTCAGATAGATTAGAATTTTTAAGTGGATTTTGAAGTTTGTGTAGAGCCTTGTCGACGACGTTGGATGAAAAACCTCGATCCACGGCCAAACCTCAATGCCCTATTAAACAACTCCAGAGGAGAAGTTGACAGGGTTCTCCCTTTATTCAATTCTGTATATCTTAAGAACAATTCACTGTCGAATCCGAATCCAATAATACTCTTTTCTTGATGTTTTAATTACCCGTAAAGATGACCATTTGTCCACCACCGTATAAAGAAAATCCTTCGCTGTTTCTTTGCCACCTCATTTTAAGTCTTGTTTCTCCATACTACAAAAAATGGCTGCTTTTAACACTTTTGTTAACCGTGCTTTAAACATTTATTATACATCAGATTCACTCCACGCTGAACCAAACTATTCAGTTGCGAGGCGTGACTTTTTGCAATGGTCATCGCCCAGAGCGGGATGTCCCCCATCTCGAGGTAATACCTTTGCGACTGTCAACAGTTGTTGCTGTAGTCACCCCCCACTCCCTTTTGTGGGAGAAAGTTGTAGGAAATGCTTTCCACAGGCATTCATATTTGTCCCTTTTCATGTAACTCACGATCTTTCTGATATTCATTATTGAGATGTTTGGTAAAAAGCAAAATCACAGGAAAATTGCTAAAAATGATTACATACTGTATTTACGTTGAAAGTACCTCAAAATGAAATAAAAAATAAGCATACGTTTCTAAAAAGTCTATTTAAAAAAAATTCTAAAACAACAATTTTTTTTTTAAAGTCTCAATGTCTTAAAGCATTTTGTTAATAGTTTTTAATTAATTCAGTACATAGCACTTCAAAAGAAGTCAAAGTAAATAAGGACCAAAAATACATGACGTAATAAATGTATAAATGAACATCATTCCCCACCAACATTCTATCAAATCACTACGGGTTTAGGTTATATGGCGGCGGCGGCGGTTGTATGGACAGCGGGACAATTGTTTTTTTGTCAACTGATTTCATAAACCAATCAACCTTTTTCATAATTTAAAATTGTCCATTTACATACTTTGATTTATTTTTATTTTAATCCTGGGTTATACTGTTTAAATATTTAAAAAAATCTTTTCAATTCAATGCAATGCCATTGTATTTAATTATAAGTAGCCAAATTGTTTCGTTTGAGTATGCCGATGTCTTTATATATACACATCTATATTTGCCAAATTAATAAATAAAATAACAAAGGAAATGTGTTGTATTACTGAATACATATTTAAAATAGCATTAGTTTTTGAGTTTTTTGGGCGTAGGAATAACGTTCATTCAAAACAAAACCGTTAGTTAAGCAATGTACAACGTAATAAAAAATTAACTTGCTTTTCTGTCAACCTATAAGGAACTTTTTTAAAATATTTCTTGAATTTGTTAATTTCTGAAATCTTTTTTTTTTTACTTACACAGAATATTTTTTGGAAAAAAATTTCAATGATTTTATTTTGAGTAATTAGTTGTTTGCAACTTTTATTTTAAAGAAAAACCGTTTTCAATAACGTAATCAGAATTATTTTTAGAAAAACAGTTCTTTAAAATAATGAAAAGTCATACGAAAAAACCTGAACACAAAAACAAACGAATTTAAAACGAAATGACAAGTTAAAGATTTAATGAAAAAATACAGGCTAAATATGTAGAAAATAATTAAAAACAAAAAATCTCTCTTGCCAAATGTGGCCTTACAAAGCCAATTTGGCAATCATACTGTGCACGAAACGACGGTCTAAGGTTGCTTGAAGAAGCTGTGAAATCCACAGATGACCAGCAGGCTAAATCAGTTTAGATTGGTTGATTTGGTCTGATCGGTTGACGCTCATAAACGAGATTCGGTCTCCGTTAGAGATGAGTTGGCGAAGTTTTAGAAGTTTTAATCGCCAGATTCTTGACTCTTGGCACGATTAGAAAGTGCGGGTTTTGTTTCCGAGTGTTTTCGGTTTAAATGGATTTAATTGCTTCATTTTTAGGACGTTTTAAACGTTTAAAGAACAGAAAAATTAAATAAAGTAAACAAATGCATTTAAAACTTTTTTTGATAAAATATCATTTTTTTTTAATTCAATTCAATTTTTTTTTTTAATTTTTGCGCGGTCATCGGCGAATCTACCGATGACTGGACCCTTCTCCACTGAAACTATTTGAGGTTTTTCATCCAACGTCGTTGACAAAACAACCAACGTTGACAAAAATCCACTTAAAAATTCTAATCTAACTGGACGCTCTATTGCTTTTTTTTTTTTTGCCATATTGTCCTTAGATCAGCCATAAAATTTCTAAAAATCACAGTAAATTTGACATACTTTCAATTTTTTCACCTATGAATATAAGATCACCTTCAACTTAAAGACCCCATTGACAATCTTAATAACTGGGACATATATAGTATCTCATGTCAATGTGTCATGTCATATATCAGTCAAACAAAAGGAGCAGTAAGATTTCGCCTTAAGAAGCACCAAGTACATACTGTCAAACAAGAAATATACAGAAGTCCTCCATTGCGAGGCACTCTTGGGAACATAATCATATATTTAATTTTTCTAACCCATATTTAATTTTCTAACCCAAATCTCCAGTCGAACTTGACTTCCTGGAGGCGTTTAACATTTTTAGCAATACAGTTTCGATTATTAATGAAACCTTTGCTGTTCCGGTATTTCCTGTTGGCACACAATAGTTAACTCCAATCGATTGAAATAGTTTTTGTTCTTTGGCAACACTTGCAATTTTGGGTATATTTTCATTTTGTTGTGCACAAAGACTTTTTCATTTCTGCTGATGAAGGGAAATGTATCTTCCGAAACATGTTTACATTTTATGTATTTTTATTGCATGTTTTAACGTTGCCTTTGTATTTCAATACGAGAAATACATATCTAAACTTATTTAAGGAAAATTGGTTCTGCTTTTTCAGAAAATATACCATATTTATGTGTGGGGTTATATCTAGTTATAAGTAATAATAATTCAATAATAAATTTAGTGGTTGGTTCTTGCATAACTTTAAAAATAAGTTTTTAATGTAATTCCTTTATTTTTTTTAAAAAAGTTATAAACTTAATGAGAATTGCGTTCGAGACGATCTTAATTTGCACTTTCACTAGTGCCTATTAGTGCATCTGCAGATTCCCTAGTAAATCTGTAGATACACTAGTGCATGTGCGAAATCAAATAATTTTCCGCACGTTCATTTATTCGCCCAGTGTATCTGCGGAGTCACTAGTGAGTATGCAGATACACAGATTTTTGCACTGTCACGGTAACATATACATTGACATATATATATATATATATATATATATATATATATATACATATATATAGTTAATTACCTGGATCTTGTTATTTCAATTATTAAAAATGACATAATTATTATTTAATTGTTTGACAAAAGAAAAGAATTTTGGGTTAATGTTATATCTTTGACGGATTGGTCCTCAAACGTAAGTAATAGGGTACATAGAAATATTATTATTTCTTATTTAAATTGAATCCATAAAATATGCAATTCTAAACATGGTTTGATTTCAAAGATTAATACTCTTAAAAATAAACTAAAATTAAATGGTTTCCCTAGTGGTTTTGTAATTTCAATCATTGATCCTTTTATGCTTTCAATCCTTGATCCTTGTGAAGCGGAGGCAAAGGCCTTGATGTGTTAAATTTTTGTTTTATGTCTTGTTAAATTTTTGTTTTACATCAGGTTAATAAATTGTTTATTCTCATTACAATTTTATGTTTGCTGTTTTTTGTTTTGCATTTTGGCAACATTTGTCTTCTCTTGTGGGCCCCATTTAAATAATGTATGTAGAATTGTAATTTCTGTTGCCGGCATTATTAGAGAACCATTCGTTTTATAATAGTTGCTTTATAATAAATATTTACATACATCTATAATAATATAATTATTTATAAATTTTTACAAAAACCAACATTTTTTTTTATATAAAGGCGAAAAATTATAATTCTAATAAATATAACACAATTGTCTGTGATCTTAACCTTTCTACTATTTACAAAAAAATCCCAGTGCCAAAAAACGTTTCATATGATTAGAGTTTTAGAGCATCAACTTCAAGTGTGATTTACATAATGAAATGTTTTTAAGTTGTGTGGATTAAAAGATTAGCTCGAAAAGATCAGAAATAAAGTAAAGCTTTTAATTGGTTGCCGAATTGTGAAAAATTTTCGTGAACTTCAATGATTTAACTTTTAAAACTATTCGAAAAATTCCTATATAAATTATCTCTCCTATGTTAGGTGCGTGGGACTGGGAGACCAGCTCAGGTATTGTCCCCGTCATCTGACCATGGTTCAAAATTACCTTGCTGTGTTCCCGGGTTTATTAGTACACAACGGAAAAATTCTGGGTGAAAACTAACAAAATTACTTAACCACAGTATTTACCCTATAACAGTTAATATGAACTGATTATAAAAGTAAACTAGAATTGGAAATTAAAATATAAATAAAAGAAGGTTCGCTGACAAATGACATATAAGCTAAAGTGATCTTTATATTGTTTTGAATTATATTTTTCTATACTTGTTCCGAACGGACAACTTGTTATAACGGAAACGGACAAGCAAAAGAAATTCATTATTGAAATATGTAGAATATTCTTAGTACCTTCCTAAAAGATTTTGGTGTCGCCATCTAGTGTAATTAGTAGCAAACAATTCATTAGTAGCATAGCAATTAATCATTACTAATTTTGACTGTACTTCGAATTTTCTTTATTTTCATCGACCAGAGCCTATTCTAATGAGCCGTTGTGACTTAATTGAGAATTCAAAAATGAGCAGTCATAAAATTTATCATGTTCTGCTAGTATTAGGAAAAATAATGCCACATAATTGAATTCATTAAGAAAAACGGAATTTTTTAAAAAAAAATTTAAAAATCCTGAATTCCATGACAGAGTCGGTTTAAACAAAAGTCAACACCTGTAAGCCATTACTTTATTTAGTTATAAATTAATTAATCATCTAAAATTAAGAAGAAATTGTTTAAAAATATTTTTTTTGGAGCAATGAAGTGGAATGTTGCGATATATAATTGAATCGAGTATGATATACGTAGAAAGTTTTTTAAAGTGTATATTTGTTTTTTAAAGTTATAAATCAAATTTATATGAGAAAAAATGTAGAGTTTCTAATAAAAATATAAATGTGTATCTGCCTTTTCTATTAGATTAACGACTTAATGATAGAACGAACAGGCCAAAGTCCTACCAGAAATATCTTCCAGAAGAAGTTTTGTATATCGTCTCCCACTAATCCCTACATCCTGCTGGTAAGACCTCCATTTTGTATTCATTTTAAACTTAGAATCGTAAAATATTAAGCAAAATTTTCAAAAGCACCAGTGCTGACGCATACAAAGAGGAGTTTACAAACTCAATTTACTTTTTTAGGTAGCAGACTTCCCAATTTTCAAATTCTCTTCAAAACCTTTACAAATGGAATTTTTAAACTTTTTTATTATTAGTATTATTGCGTCAACTCACAATTTTCTGATGGTAATACCGGCCGTTCTGCCAGAAGAAATTTAAAAGCCTCTATGCAATCGTAAAAGTGAGTCCTGACAGTCCTGAAAATAAACAACAACTAACAGCAAATCAGAGGCGTTGTCCCTTGGACGTTGAACCGATCCAAGGTACAACACTTTCACTAGGCCCGAAGTACAACATTCGGTCATATTTAACAAAAATAGAAGAAACCATCCATTTTAAGATTATCGAAACTTTGTTTTAAATTCATGTTTTTGTAGCTAAGAGAACGTTTAAAAGGTATACCATCATTTAATCATGCAAAAAAAAGGTGTGGTTAGAGAAGAAAAGTAGTAAAATGCAAAATAATAACGTATTCAATAGGGGTAAGTAGTTTTATTTTCAAGCAATAAAACTTTACAACTCTCAGCAACTAAAACAACTTCGTAGAAGCCTCTTTAAACAAATAGATAAACTACAATGACTGGTTTTAAACTAACTCAATAGGTAAAACTACAATCACTGTATGTCCAAGGTACAACCCGTTCCCCTACCTACAAATTATTATAAAGTTCGCAACAATAAAAATACTTAATGGCAAGAGATTAAGAAGGGATTAAGATGGGATTAAGAAGGAAATAAGATGGGATTAAGATGGGATTAAGATGGGATTAAGAAGGGATTAAGCAGGGATAAAGCAGGGATAAAGCAGGGATTTAACAGGGATTTAACAGGGATTAAGAAAGGATTAGGATGGGATTAAGTAGGGATTAAGGAGGCATTAAGAAGGCATTAATATGGGATTAAGTTGAGATTAAGTTGGGATTAAGCAGGGATTAGGAATGGATTATGAAGGGATTAAGATTGATTAAGATGGGATTAAGATGGGATTAAGCAAAGATTAAGAAAAGATTCAGCAGGGATTAAGATGGTAGTAGAACGGGATTAAGATGAGATTAAAATGGGATTAGGCAGGGATTAACATGGGATTAAGCAGGGATTAAGATCAGAATAAGATGGGATTAAGTAGGGATTAAGAAGGTATTAAGAAGGGATTAAGATGGGATTAAGAAGGGATTAAGATGGGATTAAGATGAGATTCAGATGAAATTAGGATTTGATTAAGATGGTATTAAGTAGGCATTAAGCAGGGATTAAGTAAGGGTTAAGATAGGATTAAGAAGTGATTACAATGGGATTAAGATGGGATTAAGAAGGGATAAAGAAATTATTAAGAAGGAATTTAAATCGAATTAACATGGGATTAAGAAGTTAATCAGCATGGGATTAAGCAAGGATTAAGATGAAATTAAGATGGGATTAGGATTATATTAAGGTGCAATTAGGATGGGATTAATATGAGATTAAGCAGGCATAAGATGGGATTAAGCAGGGATTAACATGAGGTTAAGATGGGATTATGATAAGATTAAGCAGGGATTAAGAAGGAATTAGGGTTCGATTAAGATGGGATTAAGATAGGACTAAGAAGGGTTTAACAAGGTATTAAGATGGGATTAAGAAGTACTTAAGAAGGGATTTAGAAGGGATTTAGCAGGTATTAAGAAGGGATTCAGCATGGGATTAAGAAGGGATTAAGATGGAATTAAGCACTGATTAAGATGAGATTAAGATGGTTAAAGATGAGTTTTAAGATGGAATTGGAATGGGATTAAAATGGGATTAAGATGGGATTAAGAAAAGATAAGAATGGGATAAAGCAGGGATAAAGAAGAGATTAAGCAGGGATTAAGATGAGGTTAAGATGGGATTAAGACGAGATTAAGACGAGATTAAGATGGAATTAGATTTCGAATAAGATGGGATTAAGTAGGGGTAAAGCAGGGATTAAGTAGGGATTAAGATGGGATTAGGAAATGATTAAGAAGGGATTAAGATGAGATTAAATAGGGATAAGCAGGGATTAAGATGGGATTAAGAAGTGAGTTAGAAGGGATTAAGATAGAATTAAGCAGTGATTAAGATGAGATTAAGGTGGATTTAAGTCTAGATTAAGATGGAATTATAATTCGATTAAGATGAGATTAAGATGGATTTAAGACTAGATAAAGATGTAATTATGATTCGATTAAGATGGGATTAAGATGGGATTGAGAAGGGTTTAACAAGGTATTAAGATTGGATTAAGAAGAGATTTAGAAGGGATTAAGCAGGGATTAATAAGGGATTCAGCACTGATTAAGATGAGATTTAGGTGGGATAAAGATGAAATTAAGATAGAATAGGAATGGGATTAAGATGCGATTAAAAATGATTAAGAAGGGATTAAGATGGGATTAAGTTGGGATTAAGCAGGGGTTAAGTAGGCTTTAAGCAAGGGTAAAGAAGGAATTAAAAAGGGATTAAGATGGAATTAAGCAGAGATTGGGATGAGATTAAGATGGGATTAAGATGAGATTAAGATGAGATTAAGACGGAATTAGGATTCGATTAAGATGGGATTAACATGGGATTAACATGGGATTAAGTAGGGATTAAATAGGGATTAAAATCGGATAAAGGAATTTAAGATGCGATTAAGAAGGGATTAAGCAAGGATTAAGTAGGGTTTAAGCAGGGGTTAAGAAGGAATTAAGAAGCGTTAAAATGGGATTAAGATGGGATTACTAAGGGATTAAGATGGGATTACTAAGGGATTAAGATGTGATAAAGAAGGAATAAAGTTTGAATTAAGATGGGATTAAGAAGGGCATCAGCATGGGATTAAGATGAAATTAAGACGGGATTAAGATGAGATTAAGCAGGGATTTTTATGGGATTAAGATGAGATTAAGCAGGGATTTTTATGGGATTAATCAAGGATTAACAGGGGATTAAGCAGGGATTAAGATGGAATTAGGATTCGATTAAGAAGGGATTAAGTAGGAATCAGCAGGGAGTAAGACGGGATTAATATGGGATTAAGAAGTGCTTAAGAATGGATTTAGAAGGGATTAAGAAGGGATTCAGCATAGGATTAAGATGAGATTAAGATGGAATTAGAATGGGATTAAGATGGGATTAAAAAGGGATTAAAATGGGATAAAGCAAGGATAAAGAAGGGATTAAGCAGGGATTAAGATGAGGTTAAGAAGGGGATTATGATAAGATTAAGATGAGATTAAGATGGATATAGGTTTCGATTAAGATGGGATTACGTAGGGGTAAAGCAGGGATTAAGTTGGGAATAAGATGGCATTAAGAAATGATTAAGAAGGGATTAAGATGAGATTAAGTAGGGATAAGCAGGGATTAAAAAGGTATTAAGTAGGTATTAAAATGGGATTAAGCATGGATTAAGATGGGTTTAAGAAGGAATTAGGGTTCGATTAACATGAGATTAAGAAGGGTTTAACAAGGTATTAAGATAGGATTGCTTAAGAAGGGATTAAGCAGGGATTCAGCATGGGATTAAGATGGAATTAAGCACTGATTAAGATTAGATTAAAATGGGATAAAGATGAGATTAAAATGGAATTGGAATCGGATTAAAATGGGATTAAGATGGGATTAAGAAGGGATTAAGATGGGATTAATATGGTAAAAAGTAGAAAATAACATGGTATAAAGATGGGATTATTAAGGGATAAAGATGAAATTAAGATGGAATTGGAATGGGATTAAGATGGGATTAATATGCGATTAAAAATGATTAAGAAGGGATTAAGATGGGATTAAGTTGGGATTAAAAAGGGATTAAGGTGGGATTAAGATGGGATTAGGCAGGGATTAAAAAGGGATTAAGAAGGAATTAAGATGAGATTAAGTAGGGATTGAGCAGGGGTTAAGTAGGCTTTAAGCAAGGGTTAAGAAGGAATTAAAAAGGGATTAAGATGGGATTATACAGGGATTGGGATGAGATTAAGATGGAATTAAGATGAGATTTAGGAAGAATTAGGATTCGATTAAGATGGGATTAACATGGGATTAAGAAGGGATTAAGTAGGGATTAAATAGGGATTAAAATCGGATAAAGTGATTAAGATGCGATTAAGAAGGGATTAAGCAAGGATTAAGTAGGGTTTAAGCAGGGGTTAAGAAAGAATTAAGAAGTGATAAAATGGGATTAAGATAGAATTAGGATTCGATTAAGAGGGGATTAAGATGGTATTACGAAGAGATTAAGAAGTGATTAAGAAGGAATTAAGTTTGAATTAAGATGGGATTAAGAAGGGAATCAGCATGGGATTAAGATGAAATTAAGACGGGATTAAGATGAGATTAAGCAGGGAGTAATATGGGCTTAAACTGGGATTAACAATGGATTAAGCAGGGATTAAGATCAGATTAAGATGGAATTAGGATTCGATTAAGAAGGGATTAAGTAGGAGTCAGCAGGGAGTAAGACGGGATTAATATGGGATTAAGAAGTGCTTAAGAATGGATTTCGAAGGGATTAGGCAGGGATTAAGAAGGGATTCAGCATAGGATTAAGATGAGATTAAGATGGAATTAGAATGGGATTAAGATGGGATTAAAAAGGGATTAAAATGGGATAAAGCAAGGATAAAGAATGGATTAAGCAGGGATTAAGATGAGGTTAAGAAGGGGATTATGATAAGATTAAGATGAGATTAAGATGGATATAGGTTTCGATTAAGATGGGATTACGTAGGGGTAAAGCAGGGATTAAGTTGGGAATAAGATGGCATTAAGAAATGATTAAGAAGGGATTAAGATGAGATTAAGTAGGGATAAGCAGGGATTAAAAAGGTATTAAGTAGGTATTAAAATGGGATTAAGCATGGATTAAGATGGGTTTAAGAAGGAATTAGGGTTCGATTAACATGAGATTAAGAAGGGTTTAACAAGGTATTAAGATAGGATTGCTTAAGAAGGGATTAAGCAGGGATTCAGCATGGGATTAAGATGGAATTAAGCACTGATTAAGATTAGATTAAAATGGGATAAAGATGAGATTAAAATGGAATTGGAATCGGATTAAAATGGGATTAAGATGGGATTAAGAAGGGATTAAGATGGGATTAATATGGTAAAAAGTAGAAAATAACATGGTATTAAGATGGGATTATTAAGGGATAAAGATGAAATTAAGATGGAATTGGAATGGGATTAAGATGGGATTAATATGCGATTAAAAATGATTAAGAAGGGATTAAGATGGGATTAAGTTGGGATTAAAAAGGGATTAAGGTGGGATTAAGATGGGATTAGGCAGGGATTAAAAAGGGATTAAGAAGGAATTAAGATGAGATTAAGTAGGGATTGAGCAGGGGTTAAGTAGGCTTTAAGCAAGGGTTAAGAAGGAATTAAAAAGGGATTAAGATGGGATTATACAGGGATTGGGATGAGATTAAGATGGAATTAAGATGAGATTTAGGAAGAATTAGGATTCGATTAAGATGGGATTAACATGGGATTAAGAAGGGATTAAGTAGGGATTAAATAGGGATTAAAATCGGATAAAGGGATTAAGATGCGATTAAGAAGGGATTAAGCAAGGATTAAGTAGGGTTTAAGCAGGGGTTAAGAAAGAATTAAGAAGTGATAAAATGGGATTAAGATAGAATTAGGATTCGATTAAGAGGGGATTAAGATGGTATTACGAAGAGATTAAGAAGTGATTAAGAAGGAATTAAGTTTGAATTAAGATGGGATTAAGAAGGGAATCAGCATGGGATTAAGATGAAATTAAGACGGGATTAAGATGAGATTAAGCAGGGAGTAATATGGGCTTAAACTGGGATTAACAATGGATTAAGCAGGGATTAAGATCAGATTAAGATGGAATTAGGATTCGATTAAGAAGGGATTAAGTAGGAATCAGCAGGGAGTAAGACGGGATTAATATGGGATTAAGAAGTGCTTAAGAATGGATTTAGAAGGGATTAGGCAGGGATTAATATGGGATTAAGAAGTGCTTAAGAATGGATTTAGAAGGGATTAGGCAGGGATTAAGAAGGGATTCAGCATAGGATTAAGATGAGATTAAGATGGAATTAGAATGGGATTAAGATGGGATTAAAAAGGGATTAAAATGGGATAAAGCAAGGATAAAGAAGGGATTAAGCAGGGATTAAGATGAGGTTAAGATGGGGATTATGATAAGATTAAGATGAGATTAAGATGGATTTAGGTTTCGATTAAGATGGGATTACGTAGGGGTAAATCGGGGATTAAGTTGGGAATAAGATGGCATTAAGAAATTATTAAGAAGGGATTAAGATGATATTAAGTAGGGATAAGCAGGGATTAAAAAGGTATTAAGTAGGGATTAAGATGGGATTAAGCAGGGATTAAAAAGGTATTAAGTAGGGATTAAGATGGGATTAAGCAGGGATTAAGATGAGATTAAGAAGGAATTAATATTCGATTAAGATAAGTTAAGACGGGATTTTGATGGGATTATTTAGGGATTAAGCAGGGATTAAGATGGGTTTAAGAAGGAATTAGGGTTCGATTAACATGGGTTTAAGAAGGGTTTAACGAGTTATTAAGATAGAATTAAGAAGTGCTTAAGAAGGGATTAAGGAGGGATTAAGAAGGGGTTCAGCATGGGATTAAGATGGAATTACGCACTGATTAAGATTAGATTAAAATGGGATTAAGATTAGATTAAAATGGAATTGGAATCGGATTAAAATGGGATTAAGATGGGATTAAGAAGGGATTAAGGTGGGATAAAGCAAGGATAAAGAAGGGATTAAGCAAGGATTAAGATGGGATTAATATGGTAATAAGAAGAAAATAACATGGTATTAAGATGGGATTATTAAGGAATAAAGATGGGATTAAGTAGGGATTAAGAAGGGTTTAACAAGGTATTAAGATTGGATTAAGTAGTGTTTACGAAGGGATTTAGAAGGGATTAAGCAGGGATTAATAATGGATTCAGCACTGATTAAGATGAGATTTAGGTGGGATAAAGATGAAATAAAGATGGAATTGGAATGGGATTAAGATGGGATTAATATGCGATTAAAAATGATTAAGACGGGATTAAGATGGGATTAAGTTGGGATTAAAAAGGGATTAAGGTGGGATTAAGATGGGATTAAGTTGGGATTAAGCAGGGGTTAAGTAGGCTTTAAGCAAGGGTTAAGTAGGCTTTAAGCAAGGGTTAAGAAGGAATTCATAAAATTTATGAATAGCAACCATGCTATATTTTGATAGTGATGGATTCATAAAAACACTTTATATGCATATATAAAATTTCGTGATTTTCCTATTTGTAGTTTTTCTGCTATATATAAATGTGCATCAAATGATCATTTCAGGGGTCACACACAAATTTAAAATCTGCAGAACTTAACAGAAATCTTCACTAGTTAACTAAACTAACTAACTAAAGAATTAAAAGTGCTGTGATCGCGTTGCCATAAAATTCTAAATTCTTATACTATAAAGGCGAGGGGTATAAAAGAGTGGGGTAATAAATGACCACGGTAAAAGAAGAACCACGGCTAACGTCAAAACGTTTTCGACCCGTGTACTTCCTTTCGAAGTCTGACTAATACTTTGTCCAATGTGGAGGTAGCCCCTCAAATAAGATCGAAACATATTGTCTAATATCTCTTCATATAAATGTAGGAACTTAACGAAAATTTGTATTTAGATTATTTTGAGGGCGGGAAACATTTCTGCGCTATCAAAAGTAGGTGTTGCTATTGAAAATTTTAAAGTTGGTGCGGATTCGAGAATGAAGATATGCAATTTTTTTTGTATATCAATGTATAGTAGACTTTATTCCTTACAAAATGATATATTAAGTTTAGCTCTACTATAAAAACTAACAAAATAATCATTGGTGATTCGTTTTTTTCCCCCGGCTGTACATCCAATTCTATGGAAGTTGTCGGTGTGTATCGTATTTTTGAGAGATCCTCCAAAATGAGGAACTGCAATATGTTGACTTTTATGGTGACGGTGATTCTAAAGGATACGATGCTGTGAAAAATGTATATGATGAGGAAGAACAAAAGATTGTAGTAACAAAGTATGAATGTATTGAACACATCCAAAAACGTGTTGGTTCCAGGCTACGAAAACTTAAAACAAAACAAAAAGGTCTTGGTGGTCGAGGTAAGTTGACCGATGTTTTTATTGACAGACTACAAAATTACTATGGGATTGCTATTAGAGATAATGTAAAAGAGTTTGACTGTATGCAAAGTGCAGTAATTTCTGCTTTTTTTCATTGTTGCTCAAATGCAAAACAGTCAATGCACGGACAATTCCCTGTCGGATCGAAAAGGTCTTCGCAAACACATAATGTATGTCATCAAGCCAATATATGTAATGTTTATTATTTATAGTGCAGTCGTTATAGTTATTGATAGGTTCAGTTAGGATGGTATCAAACAAAGGCTGAGTTCACATCTTTTATTTCTCCGGACTTCAGAACCCGACTTGATACTTCGAGGTTACATCGTGAATCTGTATATCATACGGAATACTTTGAGAAGGAGAATGCACCCTGGACACCTCCGATTGGTTCATCTCAGTTTTGGTTCGCATTTTCTAGTTTGTGTTCGGGATTTTGAAGTGGCGTGGGAAGAAGTAGTCACATGTGTAGTGCTGACTCATCCGAAATCTAAGAGTGGGATATTGCCTCTCGAGATTAAATATGTTGGATGCTTTGGTACTGAAAAAGGGGGTGATATATAAAGTTAATTAAGGTAATGCTATAATTTTAAAGTGGGGAGACGAGTTATAAAATATCTTACATATATATCAAGTTGCGTAATAAAAATCTACTCCAAAAATGTTTGCTTGCCAAAACGAAAATGAGAGTTTCAACGGTGTGATATGGAAATTCGTCCCGAAGGAAGTGTTTGTTGAACTGAAAACTTTCAAATTCGGCGTACACCTAGCTGTAACACAATTCCACAAGGGTTTTCAAGGACTACTGAAAATTCTTGAACGTAAATCCTGGTGTTCACACCTTAAAAGGTTTTTCAGAACTGGACATTGAACGAGTTAAGAATTCGAAGCGCCACTCTTTACTTAATGTTAAAGTCGCCAGGGAAAAAAATAGATTAGCTAAAAAAGGAAAAATGGCTAAACATGAGCAAGAGGAGGGTATAATATACAAATTTATACTTTAAACGCATTTTTCTCAGAATTGATTTTTATTCAAAAACAACAAATTTCAAAAATCTTAACTCAAAATATTATTGTTATATTGTCTTTAAATTTGGTGCCCATATTTAGTAGAGTGTATTCTAGTGCATGTATTAAAATTGTTTGAATATCATAAAGATATTTTTATTTATGTACTAAATATTGAACTAAGGTTGTGAAATTGTCAAAAATCTTATAATAAATAAAATTTTCGGTGTGTCACCAAAAATTTATTTTATATATATATATATATATATATATATATGTTTAATTTTAGTTGGAACTCTAGATAATAGCATACAGTCTATTTTAATAGTAAAATTTTCCATATAAATTGATTTGTATGTCTTGTATAAGTTTTCAAGTTTTTGAAAAAAACTTAAAATTTTCAATGATTATTTAACTTTTTTTAATAACAATAATAAACTTTAAATATTTCTGGTATATAATTAATTTTTACTAAAAAACAATCTAAAAATAGCATTAAATAGTTTTTATATGACAAAAAATTTTATTAAAAAAAAGTGCTTCGTACGTGTTCGGATTAAATAAGGCTATTTCTACTTTGCGGTGCCACCACCAAAGGAAATATTTTACTACAGTTGGTGAGCAATTAAGTTTTTGGTCAATTCAAAACAGCGGGCAATAATAGCTGGTTAAGTAATGTCGTACTAGAGCTGCACAATGGGCTATTGCTGACATTTTGGATTGATGAATGATAAATTTTACATTTTGGCAATACTAAATATTATTCTCTGTGGTTGGAAATTGTTTGGTCATTTAATGCACAGCGTATGCTGTCGTTATTGTGTTTTTGATTTTGCTATGGATGTGTTTCTTCATAGTAGATAATTTTGGAAATTGGAGGCATGAATCACACATTTCTGAATGTGCTGAAGCTGTTTATTTTAACCGGAATTGTTATTGTTTGGGATTTCTGGTAGTCTTGCGACTGCTTGAAGGGCAAGGTATTCAACCACTTTGCTGTCAAAACAGTGACAAAGGATCACACACTTCACAGTGTCAAAGGATCCTCGTATGTACAGCCGCGGAAAAAAAACGAACCACCGATGATTATTTCGTTAGTTTTTACAGTAGAGCTAAACTTAATATACCATTTTGTAGAGAATAAAGTCTACTACACATTGATATACAAAAAATTTGCATAGGGGACTATCTTCATATTAAAATCCGCACCAACTTTAAAATTTCCAATTGCAACACCCAATTTTGATTCAATATTTAGAATCTACGACAAGATTTATCGTTGAATATCAATTTGCAAGTCATTTGGTTAGGTAGTTTTTTAATTACGAATATCGAAAGTTTAGAACTCGTAATGTTAAATGAATTTCTTAAACTTTTAATCATATCTTTTGAAATAATAATTTTAGTAAGCTGATATTTTTATCTGTGTTACTTCTAAACAACCCAAATAAAATACACTAACTTTCATTACTTATATGTATATTTTTTAATTTTATTTAAATTAGGATATTAATATTCATAAAATTTATGAATAGCAACCATGCTATATTTTGATAGTGATGGATTCAGAAAAACGTTTTATATGCATATCTAAAATTTCATGATTTTCCTCTTTGTAGTTTTTTGGCTATTTTATAATGTGCATCAAATTATCATTTAAGGGGTCATACACAAATTTAAAATCTGCAGAACTTAACAGAAATCTACTAATTTTGAGAATTAAAAGCGCTGTGATCGCGTTAGCATAAAATTCTAAATTCTTATATAAAGGCGAGGGGTATACGGGAGTGGGGGAATGAATGACCACGAAAAAAGAACAACCACGCTAACGTCAAAACATTTTCTACCAGCGTACTTCATTTCGAAGTCTCACTAATACACTGTCCAATGTGGAAGTAGCCCCTCAAATAAGATAGATACATATCGTCTAATATCTCTGCATATAAACGTAGGAAATTAACGAAAATTTATATTTAGATTATTTCGAGGGCGGGGAACATTTCTGCGCTATCAAAAGTAGCTGTTGCTATTGAAAATTTTAAAGATGTTGCGAATTCGAGTATGAAGATAGTCCCCTATGCAAATTTTTTGTATATAAATGTACAGTAGACTTTATTCCCTACAAAATGGTATATTAAGTTTAGCTCTACTATAAAAACTAACGAAATAATCATCGGTGGTTCGTTTTTTTTTCCGCGGCTGTACCACAAGGTTCAAAATTAGAGGGTGCACAGTGCACCTCATTTTTTTCCAATGCACCTACTCGTTTTATTTGGGTGCACACAGTGCATCTAACTTTTCTAAAAAAAAATTGATTACATTCATTTGGTATTTAATTATGAATAGATAATCAACGATGAAAAGTTTTTTGAAAAATCGGCTTCGACACAGCTATCTATTACTTCAATTTGGATAAAGGAAAATAGTTTTATTGACGGTTTTGTAACGTTACATGCTCTTTTCAGTTTTAATTGCTTTTATTATTTAATTATCATCAGCTGACAAGAGTTGCCAATTTTGGCGAAAATTGGCATTTCAGCATGATGTGTTTTCCAATTTTAAAGTTGGGAAAATTTAAGATTTTCTGAATATTTCAAACGAATTTTCTGGTTTAAAAAATATTTTCTCTAGTTTTAATTCGGTTCTATAATTATTTGACTACATATTAAGAGTCAATCTTTTTTGCCAAAAAAATCGGCAATTTTGACGCCAAGCTTGCCGATTTTAGCAAAAATTGATTTTGCATTACCATTAAAGTGGCTTTTGAAAAAAAGTTAATTTTTTTTCTAATTTGTTTCCCAGGGCCTTTTTAATTCAGAGTGAATACTGTTATTTGAGAGACAAAGAGGGAGTTAAACATATATAGCTTTTTTTAACCAATTTCAAAATTAAATTGTTTATTTTAAAAACTTGAATGGTTTTAAATTTATTTTATATTTAATTGAAATTTAAAGTATAATTTATTTATTAAAATATGTAATTTGGTGAATACAGCTTTTGAAATAAACTTGTGCGGGAATATTTTTGAAACGTTTTTTGTCTTTTCACCTGGAATCATATTATCCCTTCAATAATTGATTTTTAATTTTAAAAAAAATATTTTATTTGATTGAATAACAAAAATAGTTTTAAAATCAATTTGAATGAATGACTTTAAATTCATTTGCCTGGCATATAAAATATTCGAAAGTTTTTGCATTGATTGCACCCAAATAATATTCAGTGCATTTAAGTTTAAAACTTTGGTGTATAATGGCGAAAATTAAGTCACCACGTGAAGACTAACTTTTAAAAAGTGGTGATCGACATTTTTTATTGTAGTCACTACTGAGTGTCGCAAACGTAACCAACATGGACATTATTTTGCAACCACATAAAAGTATAAACAAATAAAATTAAGTTAATTGGTTTATAGAATTTATGAAGATAGTGCACATTACTTTAACAGAATTTTGGATTGAAGACTTGAGACTTTTCAGACATTGTAGGACAATGACACAATTTTACAGTTTAATTTTTTCGGATTTATTTTGAATAAGTGAATAAAATTTATTTCTACAATGAAGGCTTTATTCGTTGATGATATTATGCAAATATATTAATGTTAGTCTTATTAGAATTGTGAATGCAATAACTTTGATGTCAATTTGTCCAACGCTATTACTCAAATTCCTGTTATTTTCAAATCATTAATTCCTAAGTTGAATTAAATAGTAGTTCACAAAAAGAAATATAATATTTTAAACCAAATGTTGCTTTTATTTATTTCCAAGATTTACAAAAAAAATCATCTTCAGCGGCAGTCAACAAGTCAGCAGAAAAATAATTATAGTGACATTATCCCGAAATCCTTTTAATTAAATCATGTTAAGAAATATAAATTCGTATTGTGGTTTATATATAATTGAAACAAGATTTTATTATAGGATAATAAGATATACAATGTAGGGATGAACCGGATAGTGGTTTTGCCGGATATCGGATATCCGGTACATATTACAAACCGGATAACGGACATCCTAACTGGATTTTACCGAATATCCGACTGGATTTTATTTTTTTATGAAAAAATCTTCTTTTAACAGTTCTTTAATAAACTGTTCATATACATACTGATTTTGAAACGGCCGGAGTTATACTGTACGATGCGTTTGAATATGTAATTATTAAATATTTCCAAATTGCTGATCTAAATTGCTCTATATTTAAAAGCTAAAACTAGCTGTTACTAGACTGGAGAATAAAACAATGTCTAATATAGAGTGTATCGAGATGTAGCTATGCACCCTACACGTGATCGGAAAACATATTTGCATAACAACAAATAAAAGCAGAATGCTTTGTCATCCCAAAAATCCACATTAGCTGGATCTACGAGATTTGCAGCATGCTTTGGGGTTGGTTGAATTAACGTCAAGCTAGAATCCAGAAATATTGACTCGTAATTTGGAACTATGGTCGGCGAAAACAACACAAGAGTTGGCACCTCACGAAACCTGAATAGAGATTAATGCTAGATCGTCTGAGATTAACACTAAAATCTGTCGTGATTTAGATCACGACAGATTTTACGTAGGTCAGTGCCAGTTCCTTATTCCCGGCGGGTCCTTTTATGGATATTATTTTGATAAAGAGGAACGAAACTGGCAACGCTCCGATCACGAGCTCGTTAGTTACAGTCAAAGTTCACGTCGATATATGAACTAAAAACCCACAGATTACAAACTGAATATTTTACCACAGGACCATCATACACCCGCAGCAATCTTTGCTGTTTTCAAACCTTTTGATAATAGTATTTAATTATTATTAGTTTTTATAATTTATTAATATTGTAACTAATTAATTATTATAATTGTTTATTATCAATAATTAATTATCAATTATTAGTTATTTACAAATTATTATATCAAATTATCAATTATCGGTTATCAATTATTTATTAAATTATCAATTATTTTCTAATTAAATCTAAATTAAATATTAGAAACAAATTAAATGAAAACAAGTAACTATCAAAATAATAAACACCTATTAATAATGAATCGGTAACCACTTTAATATAATTTGTCTAAGAAAAGATCAAGCACGAAAAATCGCACAGAAATCCATAGCAGTTGGATCCATGGGATTTGCAGCATGCTTTGCTGTTTTCGAATCTGTTCGATACATTTTGTGCATGCGATATTGTATGCTTACTTTTATAACATAAGCGGAAAGCTTAATCGCAAAGAGCATGCTGAATCGCATGCGTATTGACATAACTGTTTGCGCATAACTTCTGGGGATTGTAATTGTAAATTTTAGGAAATGCGAAAATGCGTACTCTAGTTACTTTTTAACATCCATGCTGCGAAGCGCGATTAAAAGCACAAGTGTGGACATGGCTATTGGACGTCGTTCTCTGTGGTGTTATTGCTTTTATCTCAATCCCAGAATGCCTAGGGAGAATGCCTAGCGCTCTGTTATGCGCAGAACTTTGAAAACCGGTCGGCTATACTTCGTTTTCTGGCTGGAAGAAAGGCCTCTCCTTTCCCCCTCTCTCCCAGGGGCGGCTTAAGGGCAGGGCAAACTGGGCATCTGCCCAGGGCGCCGCCCTCCTAAGAGGGCGCCAAAGTTTAGTTTAGTTTTTTTTTTTTTTCATTTTCCATTATTTTTTGAACAATATTTTATTTGGTTTCCTAACATCAATTCTAATCAGCCCTACAAAATACGGAATTCATTGCAAAAACATTTTTTGGGGATTTCAAATTGCAACTGACTATTTAAGGGTCTAACGTTTTTTTAAAACACCTACTCCGTTACTGATCTTTGAAGTAAATGACCGAGTCTCGGTCTCCTCCAACTCAAGGAGCAAGAACTAAACATGACACGTTATTATTTGTTAATTATTCAATCGTTGCGGCAGATCACTAAATTTCCGATGTCCACATTTTGTTTTTGCCCATAATTTTCTATAACTATCAACTAGCAGAGTTGGTACTCTCATAACCCCTTAACCAGGAATAATGTCACTCGACCTGCTTGAAACTTGTCCAAACGGACAATGACGAGTAACACTCGTCATAGTTGTAAATGTCATTGGAATTTTATAGAGAATAGATTGAACTTATTAAGGGTGGGGTCAAATTTCGGGCACACGTTGGCCTGTGTAACCAGTGTAGCAACATTTCTAATCGATGGGTCGTGGTCAGTGCTTGTTTAAATTGAACGATACGTATTACAATTTTATTTTTATTAACAGTTAAACCACATTTGTGTACACATTGTGGAAATTGGATAAGTGACGATTTATCGAAGATTTCTCTATAAAGCTAATATACCACACTAAATTTTAATTGCGGCATAAGAAATGTAAACAGATTTAAAGAGTAGTTCAAGACGAACAAAATCATACCAAGAACTCTATACTCATGACAAGTGCGAAGAGATCTAGAGCTTATTAAAGACGAAAGAAGGGGCAGTCCAAGCAGGCGTGCGTATGAAGTATTCATGAATCAAACCTTACATTTCGGTGGGAGGACTGCGCCTACCAGATTTTCTCAAAATCCTAATTTTTATTTTAAAAACTTAGGACTCAGAGGACATCAAAATAAATAATAATTCTGAATATAACATTTCGATTTAAAAACAAAATTTTCCATTTTCTACATTTAATACAGAGTGATAAAATGTAAAATTACATATCATTTGAATTTATTTTTTTATTTACAGACTCATTAAATCCATCATTAATCCATCATTAACTCATTAAATCATCTTAACTTTTAATAGATAAGAACTTTCCCAAAAGGCTACAGCAATATCTGAAGTTATAAACTTTTATTTTGGTAAATTAATTTTTATAAATTGATTTTCATTTCAATTGATCAAGGATATTGAATTGAATTATACCATTTAAATATTGAATTTTTCACATATCAACAAATTTTGCAGAAAAGTGTGCATATAATTTGAAATTCGAGAGTTCAATAATTGTAGAAAAACAATATGCTCTCAAATGTCCCAATGACGGATGCTAAAGTTCTAATTTTCAATAAAAGATATAAACTTTAGAGACATTGAACCAATTTTTCAAAGTATTGAGAGGGTTTACGGACCCATACAAGTGTACGCCTGTACAACAGTAGAATTTTAAGATCGGAAAATACGACTGGCTGAATCTAGAGTAGAAACAGCGGCGGCCGTGGAATATTCGTAACCTTGGAAAGAATTTGACCTCTAAGTGTCTGACCCCTAGAACGACCAGTGACAAGTGCATAAGCGCTCCCTTTCTCTATCTCCCCACCCTCCCCAAATGTATTAAATTTCAGATTTATAGCTTCAGTCCCCAACCCCTGCCCCAACGCAGATCTCCCCCACCCCTCAAGGCCGGATGTGGTTAGAGTTTGTTACCAAGGGTCTGATATTAGATGAACCTGGGCATGGGACCTCCTATTTTGAAGACATCTTCAACTGTTTTTAACTGCACAGTATTGACATAATGGGGGGGGGGGGCGGAGGAGGAGGAGAAGGGCGCCAAATTAAATTTTGCTCAGGTTAAAAATTTAGCTCAAGCCGCCCCTGCTCTCTCCTCCCTGTCCCACTTCGTACCTATCACGGAGTAAAGAAAAAGGTGGAGATGAATTGGGGACATTTCATGAGACGTAATTTAGCAACCCCAAACTAGGCACAAACAAACCTAGTTTGCAGTAGTTTTTCTATGAGGGATGCATTATTTTTAAATTAAGAAAACGCATGCTAAAACTTAAAAAATTTCTGTTTGTGCAGTTGTGGGATGTAGTACAAGTTCCAAATCGATAAAGGATGCTATTATTTCCACTTCATAGATAAATTAAATTATCGCCAAGTACTGGTACAAAGTAGTGCTTTGGAATAGCGCCAAGTTCCTACTTTTTAAGCGATTGCTTACTTCACATTGCAAACCGGTTTTAGACTTGTTCGCACCTCCACCTTCTTCTTTACTCCGTGGTACCCATACATTCGGAAGGCTGGACACCGTGATGGTAGATGAACTGTTTGATGAGATCCGAGCATAGAAATGGCTCCAAGCGAAATTCTGCTAAAACTTAAATATTTACTATATTTAACTTTAAATACGCATCCATTATCTCCCTGATGGCTGCTATTAACTGAACTAATTATTTTTAAATTATTTTAACTTTTTATACTTTTACGACCAGAATGCTTTTCTAGCGAAAGCCAGTGATTTGAACTAACTTCTTTGTTTGCTTGATTTTACAATATTTTCTTGGGGTAGTATTTATATTTTGTTAGCGGTGGCTAAAATGCGATTCAATGTTTTCGTACGCCACTGCTAGGCGATATATACTACTCCATTAAGATTCATCATATTTAACATCGGAGTTTACTTATATTATTGCGATTGATTGTTGATTGTAGTTGCTTTGAGTTGCTACTGTTAAGTATTATTAAAGTTTTTAAGAGCTATTAAAGTTTTTGTAGGATCTTTTCTTTTAGTCGACTTTTGTGTTGCCATCGTGCAACCTTAAGCGATTTCTATATTTTTATCAGGGAATTCTCCGGTGTCAGTTCGGCTCTACAGCGTGTTCTGCATTGCTTAGGTTGAATTGACATCGGCGGAGTGATACTTTCGGGTGCACTCTGCCTCCCTTATTTGCCTGCTTCTTTTCTTTGCTTATTCGGGATTCTTTCGAACTTTTCTAATGGCTAGTGGATCTTCCGTAACGGAAATGGAAGTCACTTAATTAAATGTTAGTTACTCAAATTGTTTTGACATTAAAGCACAGAGAGAGGTAATAAACCACATGAAACGTGGTCGTGACAAATCTTTCAAGGAAATGGCTGAAAACACCCAATATGTTAATGAGGGTGTTGCCAACAGAGTGCACGATAAACTTGAACGTGACATTCAGAGAGAGGTTATGGCTCTCGAGGCTATGGGACCCTACAATGATATAGGGTGCCCCGATTACGTTGCCCCTGTCTCTCGTAATAAAGGCGCTAAACGTAATAGAGAGGCCGTTGATACCAGCCCCTCTAACTATTCCAATGACGATGGAAAATTCTCAAAACCATCCAAACGTCATACTGCCGATCATTCATATGCACTTAATGCTAGTCCTACGCTTAGCCAACCATCCACGAGCACTAGTAACTCATTCGCTGCTCTGGATAATAACGAAATGGACAATGGTGACCTCACTTCAGAGGTTAACCCCAAAACCATAGTGCATAGAATTGATCCAATCATGGTGGAAATCAGACTGCTCTACGGAGAAGTATACTGGAAAACGTTGCTCCAGATGTTAAATTTATATCTAACACTGATAACATTAAGATCATTTGTAACAATTCCGATGAGCATAGAAACATTACCACATATCTCCGTGAAAATGATATTAATTATTTTGTGGTCACTCCCATAAGCGAAAGACCCTACAAGGTAGTTATTAAGGGCCTCAACGCTGAAATCGACATAAGCGAACTTAAACAAGAACTAATGGACATGGAAATTAATTACACCAATGTCGTGCAACTCAAAAAAACTCGGGATAAAACTCCACTTCCGCTCTTTATGGTGGAACTGCCCCCGGGCACAATTATGTCCAAAATTTATGGAATAACTAAACTGTTATACTTAACGGTGGAGGTGGTCAAATACATTCGCCCTAAGAGAATGAATCAATGCTACAACTGTCAGGGGTTTGGACACCACAGTAAAGTCTGTGGTGCCAAGCTTAAATGTTGTAAATGCGGGCTTGATCACCCCACTAGTAGCTGCTCCAAAAGAAAAGGAGATGGCACCGATCCAAAATGTGCTAACTGCGGAAAAGACTATGTAGCGTCTTACCGCGGCTGTGAAAGTTTTCCCAAACTAACTGATAAAAAACAACTCTAGCCTATCTCGACACGCCCAAACACTAATCAGGCTAATAACATGGGCAGACAAGGAGTCTCATATGCATCAGTAACACGAAATGACGGAAACATAACCCAGGAGAGTGAACAAATTATTACGCCCGACTTCCACACGATTAACTCTGTCGGAAATAAGGAGATCCTCTCGGCGATATCAACACTATCTAAGAAAATAACTCTCAGCAATGAAAAGCTCATAAGGGATATTACAGATAAAAACACAGACGTACTCGTAACAATCATGCAAGGCATGTCAAATGCAATCTCTAATGCCATGGCAAAATCAATGGCAGAAGTCATGGACAAACAAAACGAATTCATGAACAGACAAACTGAAACATTAAAACAGTTTATATGTTCCAAATCAGTGAGTCACACCCCTGATAATGAATAATAAAATTCGAAAACTCAAAATATGTTACTGGAATAGTAACGGTTTATCAACTAAAATAGGTGAACTGAGGGAATTCACCTCTCGCCATGACCCAGACTTAATACTGGTGCAAGAGACTAAATTGAGACCACATAACAAAGTGACCATTCCTAACTATATATGCTACAGGGATGATAAGGTAGAATCTAGTCCATCAATCCCTTATCCCAAACATGGCACTGCCATATTCATTAAAAACTCTATCCCACATTATAGAGTACCGACCACCCCGACCATGACATACACAGAGGCCACCATTGTCACTTTAAACCCAACTAACATTGCCCCGGTATCAATTGCTTCCATTTATATCAAAAATAATTCACATAGCACTCTCCAAAACGACCTAAATCTCCTGGAGAAAATCAACTCCTCTATGATACTTAGTGGCGATTTCAATGCGAAACACAAAAATTGGAACCCTATTGAAAACGAAACTGGCAAGTATCTGTCGGACTTCGCCTATCTCAAACATGCTTTGAAACATGGGTCCCACCTACTCCCACACGATTTGGTCGTCTCTCCTCTTCCACTATCGATCTCACACTCACAAGGGACTTCCACTTCCAATGTAAACTGGATTCCATTGCGGATCTTAGTTCGGATCATAATCCAATTATCTGCAATTTTTGGGTAACTCTTCACGTACCCCTTACCAATACCTCCTTTAAATCCGACTGGGAGAAATTCTATTCTAATTTAACTCTCATCAATACTGAAAATTTTCGGCATATAAATGACCCCGCAGATCTTAACAACAAAGTCAACCTACTAACTGATACCATTATAGAGGCTCACAAGGGCGCCTCCACCATACAAACAACTAAAAACGATATATATACTCCTCTGATCATCAAGGAACTGATCAAAGAAAAGAACGAAATCTGTAGACGGTGGTAGAGGCATAGGTACCCTGCCGACAAAAGAACCCTAAACCAAATCCAGAAGAGAGTTAAAAATACTTCCACGAACAAATTCAAAAGAACTGGAATGAGTTTCTTCTCTTCCTGGATCCTCTTGATAACTTACTGTACGTAGCTACAAGAAAATTTAAAAAAAAAAAACACCATGCCTGCTCTTGAACGCAACAACCAGGTGGCTTACACCGACAATTCTAAAGCCGAATTCCTGGTGGACACATACGAGGAACAATTCCAGGAAAATCCTACTATAAATTCTGATTTCAATAACTCAATATCTACAGCTGTCTCTACGCTATCTCCTCTCTCCCAGATAATGACTTCCCATCTGTCAAAAATGAGGAAATAACGGATTACATAAAAAAAATCAAGGTTAAGAAAGCTCCTGGCAAGGAGGGAATAACAAGATGGCTAAAAACGTTCCCTCTCAAATCATCTTAATAATCTCTTCCATACTTAATGCGATGCTCCATCTTAAACATTTCCCAGATTGTTGGAAAATGGCGGTTATCATTCCTATCCGAAAACCCGGGAAAAAGGCCACGCAACCAGTATCCTATAGGCCTATCTCCCTACTTCCACTTCCAAGCAAAATAGCGGAATTAATCATTAAAAACAGGCTGCTACAACACCTTGAGGCAAACAGATCTCTAATACCTCAACAATTTGGTTTCACCAAAAGATTATCCACCACGCACCAATTACTTAGGGTCACTGAATTCATTACGGAGGGTTTCTCAAATAAAATGAGCACATGGGCCCTTTTCCTCGACGTTGCAAAGGCCTTCGATAGAGTATGAATCGAGGGCCTCATCTTCAAACTGATTAAACTTGATACTCCAAACTATCTCATTCCTCTCTTATTCTCGTACCTCACTCAACGATCTTTTGTGGTCAGAGTGGGAAAAGTACACTCCACTAACAGGCAAATCAAAGCTGGAACTCCACAAGGATCCATATTGGGACCTACCCTGTTTAATATCTATGTTAACGATTTCCCTCAAAACCCTACAACCAAAATAGCCCCATATACCGATGACACGGCCATTTTGGCCAGGCACACATCCACTTCCTTTATCCGTAACCTACTCCAAAGGCATATCCAAGAAATCGAAAACTGGTTACAATTTTGGAAAATTAAGATTAATGTAGATAAGAGTGCAACTGTGCTCTTCACCAAGAAAATAAAAAAACAGCTTCTCTTGTCATGTTCCAAACTGCCATCCCTTGGCTTGACCAGACAAAATACCTCTAGGACTGGTCCTAGATAACAGGATGACATGGGAGAAGCATTTCATGTTCATAAAAGAAAAACTAAGAAAAGTTAAATTTAGCCTTATACCTTTATTGAACCGTAATTCGTACCTCTCCATGGAAAATAGACTAATAATCTATAAAACCATACTCAGGCCAATAATCACTTATGATGCCCCCATTTGGGCATTCACCTGTAAAACCAGGCTCCACAATTTTGATGGATTCCAAAGAAATCTACTGCGGGTGTATATATCTAGATCACGATGGTTTGTACGAAACGTAGACATTGCTAACTCTCTTAAAATGCCATCTCTCCTACAGTTCATTGGCAAACTTTCCAGTAACTTGTAGAAGTTACTGGAAAGCATACTCCTTGGAGCATACTGATAACGAAGAACTTCAGAGTCTTGAAAGATATGACCACACTGAGCTTCGTAATATCCACCGATCTAGAGCCTCTCTTCTACTGGCTACAAATTGAGTGTGTTAACGCGTTGTCGTCCTCACACCAATAATGACTCCAAAAACTTATTGTAAATATGTACATATATCCATGTATAAGTTAATAAACAAGAAAAAGGAATATGTATATATATATATATATATATATATATATATATATATATATATATATATATATATATATATATATATATATATATATATATATATATATATATATATATATGTAATGTTTATTATTTAGATGTGCAGTCGTTAGTTATTAGATGATAAGTTCCATGATGCAGGTATAAACTAAAGGCCGAAAGATCAAGTTCACAACATTTATTTCTCCGGACTTCACAGCCCGACTTGATAGCTTGAGGTTACATCGTGAATCTGTAGATAACACGGATACCTTGAGAAGGAGACTGGACCGTGGACGCCTCTGTTTGGTTCATCTCGGTTTTGGTTCGCATATTTAGATTTGGGTTCGGGATTTTGAAGTGGCGTGGGTGGGAAAGCAGTCACATGAGGCATGCTTTTGTACTGCGAAAAGGGGGCGATATCCATAGTTAAAGAAAGTTAATTAAAGTACATTTTAAAGGGGGAAATATTTATAAAATATATTACATATCCTCCCACGCAAGAGTGGTACCGACCCGCAGTAGTGTACTCATGCGCGAGAACAATATGATAAAATATTGAGGTGAAACAAATGGTGGCCATCCACTGAATCACATTAGGTTTTGAAATTGTTTTGACTACAAAGAAAAGTAAAATTTAAAATTATTAGGTGTCCAAAGTCCATTCTCCACACAAATTTAACATAACTTTTAACTCTTACTATATAAATATTATTGAAATTTCAACATATATAAAATAACATATTAGATTACAAATATATAGGTATATGCGCGCAATATATAAAAACTCTTTGTAGAAACTATAAATGAAACAATTTGTTTAAACATATAAAAATATTAAACTAAGTTATACCGTGTGAAACCTCACATAGTATTTTTTCTCCATATGTGGCAAAAAGTATTTGTTAAAAATAATAATAGTAAACTATTTGTTACACATAATGAAAAATAAAATATATAGCTACACATAATGAAAATAAAATATCTGCATATAATGAAAACTAAATTATCTGTTAGCTGTAATGGAAAATAAACAATTTGTTACAAATAATGAAAAATTAACTAGGGAACATTGTTTATGCTGGATTTCTTTTTCTAAATTCGTTTTATTTGTTTTATTATACCATTCTTTGTTTTTATCTCCATTAGAGATGTTTAAAACATAATATAATTCTTTGTTTATATCTCCTTTAGAGATGTTTAAAACATTATATAATTCTTTGTTTTTATCTCCTTTAGAGATGTTTAAAACATTATTTTAGTTTTTTGTTTTTATCTCGTTTGGAGATGTTTAAAACATTATATAGTTCCACTAGAAAATAAAAACACGCAAATATCTCAAATGATATCTATCAATTATTCCTCCCAAATGAACCTCAAATTTCAATATTTACATGAAGTGTGGACATAGAACGTTAAAAAACTAATATCAAACACTCATTTAACTAAAAACTGAAGTAATTCAAAGTTAGAGTAACAAGCGATAGATCCCCTAAAATTTTGCTATGTTAGTTAAGATAGGACATTGTAAACAAAATAATATTAAAAAAGTTGAAGGTACTAATAAACAATACTAATAACTATGTAAACTACTGTAAATTTGAATCTAATTATAACCCTAAATATAATATTAAACTTATTCATTTCTATTGACATTAATACGTTATAGTTATTAAACTACTACTAAACAATAGCAAATTAAAATCTTTTTCCCTCGAAAAATTACATTCAAATATTTCCTCTACAAACAGACTCACACATGTTGAAAGTCAACCGGTTCGACCCAACTACCCGTTGAATACAGCGCAGGATTCTAATTGATAATAAGACATCAAGTTCATAACAAGAATTTATTCTTCCTTGGGACGGACAGAAAGGCACAGAGATACACACACTTCATACTTTCTCAAGATCTCAAGAGCTACTAAAAAATATACAACTACATTACTCCATGACGTAACCGCAGCGGCCTCTGATTGGCCCGCTATTACGTCACGGGTTAATATGAATTCATGGTGTCGCAACATCCTCCCACCTTTTTTAGTGAAATGCCTTATCACTCAAAAACAAATAATTGCTTATTAAATAAATCCAACCTTTTAGGGGGCTTAATCAACCTCCCGGACCTTGTAAACTGATTTTTTACTTTTTCCTCATCTTTGGTTGGGATAGACGCTGCAACACCATTGAATTTTACAAATTTCTCAACACATTCATCTTCTGATTGAATTTCTAGAGGATAAATTCGCTGCACTGGTCTCATGAAGACCCCAGACTGTGTTTTTACTTTGACAGTACGCACCTTATTATCGCGACCTGCAATTAATTCCGTGACTATTGCTAGCGGCCAATTTAACCGCTTCTTATTATCGTCTCCGATTAATACCACTTCACCAATTTTTGGCTCACGAACATTTTTAATGTCGCTTTTCTTCTGTATTAATTGGCCTAAGTACTCTCGCCTAAAACGACTCCTCAACTCATCCAAAAGTTTAGCTCTATACCTTATCCTTTTATGTAAACTTTTACTCTCCAATACGTTTATGTCTATGGTATCAGAGTTTCGATTTTCCATGAGAAACATAGAAGGAGTAAGTGGAATTAATTCTTTCGAGTTTTCTGCCATGTAGGTAAGTGGACGCGAATTTATGACAGCCTCACAATCACATAACACAGTCTCGAGTTCTTCATGAGATAAGACCGACTTTCCGAGTGTTCGCCTTAACAACTCTTTGATGACACGCACCAACCTCTCCCACCAACCGCCCCACCAGGCGGCAGTAGGGGGATTGAACTTCCAAATTATTCTCTGAATTTTGAATTCCCTTAAAATTTTATCCCAATCTAATCTAGAAAGTTCATTATAGGCACCTCTAAAGTTACTCCCATTATCTGAATATATAGTCTTAGGCCTACCCCTTCTGGCAATGAATCGACGAACCGCTAGAAGAAAAGAATCTGTCGATAGAGAAGCCACAAGTTCCAAATGAATAGCCCTGTAAACAGCACATGTGAATAATACAATCCAAACCTTTGTTCCATTCTTCAGAAATAATGGGCCCGCCAAATCTACACCTATAACCTCGAAGACTACAGCGTCGGAAACTCGATCTCCAGGCAACGGACAAGGTTCACAAGACATAGGTTTTACTTTGAAACGTTTACATTGCATACAATTATAAATGACATTTTGTACAACTTTTCTAAATTTAAGAATCCAATAATTTTCCCGCAATATTCCCATAAGAATCTGTGTTCCAGCATGACAGTTCTTTTTGTGAAGGGATACAATCAACAATTTGGTAAATACACATTTTCCTGGTAGTAATATGGGTGACAGAAACGATTGATCATCATCCCTATTAGTAATTTTAGTTTTTACCCTGAGAATATTGTTACTATCTTTATATACATCTATACCGTTAAGCATTTTAACATCACTTAAATAACACTTTTGAACTATGCGAATTAAGGATTTTTCAGCATTTTCAATTTCAGAAAGAGAAAGAGTAGAATCTTTACATAAGTTACCATTTTTCATACAATTATTTACAAAACGTAAAACATAGGCAAATACATGAATCATTTTATCATAATCAGATATTCTTAGAGCATACCAAGGTACAGTTTCATGTTCTAAATTTAAATTGACCAATTCTGTCTTTTTCTTTTCAGAATTTACATCTATTGGTTCACAACAAATTTCACTAATAGGCCAATGCTCACAACTATTTTTTAACCACAGTGGCCCCTCCCACCATTTAGACTCCAACATTTGTTTGGGAGAACACGATCGGGATAACAAGTCAGCTACATTCATGTTACACGGAACATGTCTCCAAGATTGGAATTGAGTTAATTCTTTAATTTCCTTAACTCGGTTGGCAACAAACACAGACCAATTACCATGTTCCTTTATCCACCAAAGTGCCACAGCCGAATCAGACCAAAATATAACTTTAATATCTGGTAAATTAAGTGCATGGATAATAGAATTACAGAGCCTAGCTCCAATGCAACATGCCATTAATTCTAATCGAGGGATACTTAATGGTTTTAAGGGAGCCACTTTGGTCTTAGCACGTATAAGGGTAACTTTAACCTCTGATTCCTCTACTGACCTAACAAACACACAGGCAGCATAAGATGTTTTACAAGCATCAACAAAAACATGCAACTCAGAAGTTTCATTAATTAATGTGTAACGTGGTACAGTTACCTCTTTTAGCAAATGTATTTCCTTAAACCACTTCAGAAACTTACGCACTATATCGTTTGGCAGTTCAGAATCCCAAGGCAGTTTTAACTTCCAAGTGTCTTGCAACAGCAATTTGGGAGGCAAAGTTGCCGGAGATAACATACCTGTTACATCAAAAAATTTATGTACTGTTGACAAAATTAATCTTTTAGTAATTTTAGTCTCGCATGTTAAGGCTTTAAAATCAATATTACACCTTAAAGTATCATTGTCTAAATTCCATATCATTCCCAGAAGTGAAGCATCTCCACTATGTTGAGTAGTATATTTACATGCTACATTGCTTTGCCAACCTCGTAAGTTAAAACAACCTTTTGACATTATCAATTCTGCCTTTTCAATGAAATTCTCTTCATCATTTACATTATTTACACCAGTAAGACAATTATCTACATAAAAAGAACTTTTTAACTTTTGAGCAACATCTTTAAATTCAGGAAGAGAATTATCTAGAAGATGCATTAGTGATGCACCTAATAAAAAGGGCGAAGCATTCAACCCGAAAACTACTCGACAATGTCTATAAATTAATTCACCTTCCTCACTAGGGAAAAAAAATCTCAAATAGTCTCTATCCTTTGGTGCAACGGATAACATTAAAAAGGCTTTCTCAATGTCAGCACTCAATCCAATCGGGAATAATCTAAATCTATCTATTATATCAGGTATTAATTCAATAAGGTTAATTCCTTTAATTAAACACTGATTAAGAGAAAGTTTCCCTTTCTCACACGCAGATCCATCAAATACTGGTCTTATTTTACAAGTCTGGCTTTGCATTTTAATTACAGGTCTGTGAGCCAAATAATGACCTTTGTTATTTAACTCTGCTTCCGGTACGCGCTCAATAACCTTTAAATTTTCCCAATCACTGAAAACCTTCTGATAATCATTAAGAAAATCGTTACATTTCGCACGCTTAATCATTTTCTCATGTCTCATCTTTGTTAATCCTTTATTATCAGGTAGGTTACCTGATGCGTAATTCCAGGGAAGTTCTAACTCATATCTTCCATCTGACATAATTGTTAATTTATCTCGAAAATCATCTAAATGTTCTTTGAAAGAACTCTTTTCACTATCTACTTGAGTTGGATCCATTATTCCAAGATTTTCGAGGCCCCATAACTCAGTCAAACGAATGCTATTAACATGCATTGCAAGACTAGTCGAAACGTTATCAATTCGACATATATCATTTTGCTTTCCTATTACCGTATTTCCTAACTTAGTTTCAAGGACGGTCAAACCCGAGTCTAATACAACAGTTTTTCCAGTTAATAAATGTCCAAAAACATTTGCTCCCACTAACAAATCAATTTCAGATTCTTCACAGAAGGAATCTGTAACCTCAATATCTAATTTCCTTAAATCATCTAAAATTTTACGATCCGTTAGTTTAGGAACAAACCCACATATCTTTTACTCCGAAAGAGCTTCCAAACAGACAGAAAACACACCCTTCAAATCGCGCAATTCAATCGAATAAACCCCGTAATTTTTCGGATCGGTTTCCTGACCTCCAAATAAAGAGTGAATTATGGTTTCAGTTCTATGAGGAGCTAATCCTAAGTGCGCAATTACTTTCTCGCTGACGTGGCAGTTCTGACTTGCAGAGTCGAAAAGAATTCGTATGCGCTTCTCGCGGCCTTGACCCCTTATAAGTGCGCACAGAGTTTGTAAATAGACAACTTGATTTGTACTGACATTGGAAAGAAAAATTTCTGAAAAGGGTGCACTTATTGAGTTTACATTTGCCGTTGTTTCTTGTTTCTTACACATAATATTATAATGAGAAAGATTACAAAATGTACATTTTAAATGAACTTTTAAATTACAAAATTTACTCAAATGATTGGCTTTAGTTAAACAGGTAAAGCATGCACCTTTTTTTGACAATATTTTTAATCTTTCATCCAAAGCCATTTTCTTCGCAGCAAAACATTTATGACTTGGATGCGATTTATCACAAAATATGCAAATTGGTCGCTTACCTGGATTGTCTAAACTTACTAATGCTGCTGCTGTAGAGAATTCATTTAATTTATCGTTTGAGGTGGACGGCAGGGGTTCTTTTTTCCGGGAATTGTGACTCGCAAATCCGGTACGAGCCAGGTGAACCATTTCTTCACCTTGCACTTCTTGTCGGAGGAAAATCATTAAATTCTCTAGGGAACGAGTGTTCTTGTTTTCACCAAGTTCGTGGTGGTTTCTGCTGCGTTCCCAAGAAATAAGAACGTCCTCGGGGAGACTGCTCTCCACTAACGGTGTCAGGAAGTCGCCATATTTCTCTTGCGTGCGTCCGAGGCTCTCCAGGGCTCGAAGTTTCCCTTCCAGCTCATCGTACAAGCTCGGAAGGTCAGTCTTTGCTCGTCCGGTAGATGCATTTTTCATGACTAATGTTAGCAGATCTCGAACATAGACCTGAACAAGCAAATCCTCTCTCCCAAACCTGTCCTTTAACTGTTCTATTGCCTTCGGATAATTTTCGGCTGTTGCCGGGAAACTCTGCACAAGTCTCTCAGCCTTGGACTTCGGCTCCACGGCTTGCAATAAGTATTGCATCTTGTCTTCATTCGGAAGGCTCTGGTCATCATGGATTTTCTGGAATTGGCTCCAGAATGCCAAATATTCCTTGGCCTCACCATTAAATCGTTTCAGTTCGATTTGAGGTAAGGTAAACTTTCTCTGCTTCTCCACTCTCTCTATTGGCACACTACTTTGAAGTTCCTTTTCTATCAGGGACGTAACCTCCAAGTACTTATCCCGATAGTTTTCTGCTTCTTCAAAGTCCTCAGAAAAGGTTTTTCCATCGTCCTCCTTTTTGAGCAGCATATCACTAACACCTTCTTGAGATGTTTCTAGGCGTTGGAATTTGTCTTTCAGTTGCTCTTTCAAGACAGTAATCTTCTTTAGATCAACTATATCTTTTTCAAATTCCGAATCTATCTTCTTTACATTTATAGTAAAAGAAGTCCTAAGAACTCTTCTCTGAGCCTTCAGTTTCTGTATGTCGTCCATCGTCCTGCACTGTCCTGTCACGGACGCCACTTATGTTGAAAGTCAACCGGTTCGACCCAACTACCCGTTGAATACAGCGCAGGATTCTAATTGATAATAAGACATCAGTTCATAACAAGAATTTATTCTTCCTTGGGACGGACAGAAAGGCACAGAGATACACACACTTCATACTTTCTCAAGATCTCAAGAGCTACTAAAAAATATACAACTACATTACTCCATGACGTAACCGCAGCGGCCTCTGATTGGCCCGCTATTACGTCACGGGTTAATATGAATTCATGGTGTCGCAACACACATACGACATTTTGCAGGGTTAGTTGCCTAACAAAAGCTATGAGGGGATTAGAGACTTATCCGTTTTGGCTATAAAGAATGACTTCATTCAATGGATGATTTAATTAGGTAGCTTCTTCCGTTGGTTGGGTCAATCGACCAAAATTTTAAAATCATGTTAAATTAAGGTAGCAAAAATAAAGAAAAATCTAATATGAAAAACAAGCACAATGTAACATAACCAAAACAAACGGGTGATTCTTGGCCATTTTTGACAATCTGGGAATATTTTTAAACTCAAGAAGCCTATGACACGAGTAGCCCAAAAGCTTTAATTATATACAATGACTGTTAAAGTATTGTTTACCCAAAATTCTTACTATAGAAATGTTATGAATGCAGAATATGAATATAGTTAAACAATTTGTATCTGTTCAAAATAAAAATAAGTTTCTTAAATGTAATTATAATATAATAATAGAAAATATGATTATCATACAATAATAGAAAATGTGAATATCATATAATATAAAAAAGACATATACAAGTGACAATAGGCAGGATTTCACTAATAACTCATAAAATAAAACAACAATTTTAAAATATATAAAAATTCCCTTAAACAATATTTTTGGAAAATTTAAAATAATTTTCATTCATTTTATATTTTAAAAAGACTTTGGAATACAAAAATAAAATTTAAGTGATATAAAATTTCTTCAAATAAATATCTTAGAACAATAAAAACTCTCAGATAAACCTTAATTAATTCACCACACTCTTCCAAACAAACCTTTTTTTCACTGTTAATTATTTATCAGTTTTCCGTTGCACACATTTTTTTTTCTTTCTGGAACACTGCTGGTTCCTTGCTGTGATATAATATTGGTCGCTCATGACTATTTTGACATTAATCGAGGAGAGTAACATATATTTCACACCTCGTAAAAATGTAAACACGTGAAACACTCGAAGATCACTTTCATTTCCCGTCTCTCACTATAACATACCATATGGTGTTTATTGGTTAGGGAACTGACTCTCCAGTTTTCTTCCGAGGGGTGAGTAGGGGACCGTCTCAATAGTTTTGGGTGTATTTTCAGGTCATTTAAAGAACTTCACAGAAGGTTGTTGGCCGGAAGAGGGATGTCTCTACTTTTATGGAAATGCGTCTGGATGCAGAGATTTTGAAGATCATGGTTGATGTTGATTTTGGCCTGGGTGAGTTAGCGGCACGGATTGATGTTGCCGGGGCTGCTCCACGTTGTTGATAATTTTTCGGACTGTCGATGAAAGGGTCTCTTCAGACATTCTCCCCCGCCGTGCGATGTTTCCGCTTCCATCTCGACATTTAAGTTGGTTTGTGGTTAGTCCTCGCTGTGGTAGGTCTGCATTTCTTCATAATCGGGATTCTCGACCGCTGTTGTTTTCATTTTCAACTCGGCATTGGAGTTGGTTTGTGGATAGTCCTCGCTGTGGAACCAGGCATTTCGTCTGGATCGGTAGTCTCGGCCGTTGCTGTCTGGCTTTGTTTATACTTCTCGTCGGCTCTGGATTACGTCGTTTAAAATATTATGCGGTTTCCTCGTACAAGAAATCCTTTCGGCTTCTGTAATGTTTATTATTTAGATGTGCAGTCCATTAAGTTCCCAGGTAGCACAACAATATTGCCCAATGTTGGCCAATCTCACTGTGGATTGGTGTATATCGACCGTTCGTTTGCGTCATTAGCCAATATCGCCCAATGTTACACTGCCGATACTGAGGATTCAACAAATTCTTATAACACCTTTAAACTTATAAATTTGCACTTTATAACAAATAAATGGATAGAGACAACTAATATACACAACTTTTTTGTGATAACCCAAGATTTTTATTCGTTTTAAAGATTTTGTCAGTTTTACTCGGCGAATCTTGGTCAAAATCGGTCGGCAATATTCCATGTCAAATACTGAAGTTCTGACAAAACTTCTAAAAGCTTTAAAAACTACATTTGTTAACAAAAAAATTGTGTACAAGGATAATTTTCCACATTTTTAACGTAATATCTCCAGATTTTTACACGTTTTAAAAATTTGGCGAGTTAATATCGGCCTGAATCGGTGAATATTGATCACAGTTATCAAGGTGCGCATGCGCAGAACATGTTTCAGTTGTTTACTTCAGTCCTTCGGTCGTAGTTTAAAACGAAATGGCGCTAAGAGCCCGGGCTTTGCATGTGAAGAAGGAATTATCAAATGCAGGTAAATATTTATCAAAAGTCAACCGATTATTTACAGATACACCCAACAAGCAAGGACGTAGCTTGATTTTGAAGGATAACAAGATTTTTTTTGTGCCATATACTACTCTCTATTGTTCTAGTCAATAGCGACAAGTTATCCCTAAAAAACGCCAGTGGCGGCTCGTCCATTACAGCAAGTACAGCCGGCTGCACCTAAATTCATTAGTGTATACTAAAATAAGCAACTGCAGACCATATTTTACAATGCGAATTTGTGTTCTTTTCAATGATACGAATTCGTGTTGTGATGTCACGTGCGTAAAGTTTTTGTGAATGAATGACGTTTGATAAATTATCGTTTGCTATTTAGATAATTTTCAACATAAAAATTTCAACATTTAATTGATAAGTATAATTTCAGAAATTTAAATACTATTGAATCAGGTGTAAAAAAAATTGAATGTTCCGAAATGTTTGAAATTATGGTTTCTGTAAATACTTTTTATTATTTCAGCAAATAAATCGAAAATATTTCAGATTAAACTTCATAAAAATATCGTTTGCAATATTTCAAGAAAATAGTTTGTGATATTTCAAGAATTATAGAATACTGTCATTACCGTCATTACATGTGATTAAACCACTTCCTTATAACGACCCTGACACTTGAAGATTAAATTTTTTACTATGATTGGTAAAGATTGGTTACCTTGTTAAATTCGAATTTATTGTTTTATTAATTTAAGTTAAGTATCAGAAAAAAAATAAAAGCTTCTTTTAAATTAACTTTAAAAATATATAAAATAATTCTGTCTTGACTTTTTACAATTCCCTAAACTTTCGAATGCTCCAATTCTTTTAAAATTGCAAGTGTTTAGGTATTTTTTCGAAAGTATCATTTGTTGTAGATCTACCGTTAAAAACGAATTTTTATAGCCCATGTTTTAATAGATATTTTTGATTTATATAAAAGTTTTTTTATTTTATCAATACTTATATACAGGCAACTCTCGAACTCGAAGGGAAGTGTATAAAAATTCGAGATATCGAAAATTCGAGTTATCGAAAATCCTATAAAAAATCTGTTTTGGTAAAAATAAATACAAGTATACTTACCCTACTTTATTTAAAATATCTATCCAAAATTTTTTGGTGAGTATTTCTATTTATTTCGGAATCAATTATATTTTCAAAATGCATGATTGCTTGAAATGTCACTGTTTTTATTTCCGGCCACGATTCACTGAATGCACGCATAGTTTTTATGGAAGATAGAGCCTCCTTTCAAAGTTATCTTTAGAGGAGATTCGTATTCTTTTTCCGAGAGCGATCTCTCATCAAAAGCTGCTATATTGAGTGCATTACATTTTTGTTTTGTCGCCATTATTCACAGCGACAAATCAACACCACGACAATTGCATATTTGCTAAAGTTTCTTCAAAATCCGTAGTTTTGAGAGGAAAACCAAATTTTGAGTTGTGTGGAAACTTCGAGTTATCGAAAATAAGAAGAAAAACTTCGAATTAACAAGATAAAATTAAATTAAATAAGTAATGAAGGTGCAGGGAAATCGATTTTTTTCGAGATATCGAAAAATTCGAGTTATCGAAAAATTTGAGTTATCGAAGTTCGAGTTATCGAGAGTCTACTGTATAAGAATGGAGTGCCTGTCTGTAGAATCGAACAAAACCCCACATTTTGAGTTTTTTGCAAGAATTAGGATACACTGATTCAGAAAATCTAAATGTCAAAGTTGGGGAAGAAACTACCCCCCCCCCCCCCAAATCGTAGCAACAGTTGGACCCCCCCCCCCCCCCCCCCCCAGCAAAAGCCTGGCTACGTGCTTGCAACAAGTATGACCAACAACAGGCTCAACACCCAAAAAGTATTATTTACTTGTTGGCTCAAGTGTAGTATTTTTACAGATTTTGTTGCTTATTGGACGGAATTGACAGAAGCGTTGTATCATGATCGTATGAGTTTATAAAAAAACTTAGCTTTTCTTAAATTTATTTATAGGAAAACACAGATTTCATTAATTATGTTTTTATTGTAGTAAGTTATTCAGATCGGAATATTTTTATAGTTCTCTAAATAAGTAAATGTAAGGTTGGGATTGTTTTGTACTCGAAACTCTTTTCTTTCGGGTAACTTCTATACTAGCCCACATTTTAAGAAATTTCAACTAGTGGGGCAAAGTAAATTTTTCAGTTAGCAGAATCCCAGAAGTAAATGAAATCTTGATACTTAAAATAGCAAATTTAAACTAATTTATTAAACTTAGTTTAAAATTATATGTTCCGAAAAAAGTTTATTTAAAAAAATTATCTAATTCATGAAATTTTCTAACGGTTTATAAAAGTATGTTTTATTTGTGGTCATAATGTAAAATTTTATTTTAAAATATGTATTTCTGCAATCATACAAATGTAAAGTTTTAAATTTTAAGTACATACATCTAAATATGTATACTTGGGTAAATCTTAAACAAGTATCCGAGCATATATTACAAACAAAATGTCATTAATAACATTACATTAATAAGTAGCATTTACTTTATAATATTAACAATAATATTCTATTTGTATTTGAAAAATATTTTGTTTTATAGCACAAAAATGTAGAAAAATAAGTAGTTTTAAGTTTTTAAAAAATGTTATCATATTGGTATATTATAACATATGTTAGCTTTAGACATAATACTTTTTTAAAACTTGTTATCATTTCTGAAAAATGTTTTTAAATAATCTTGTAAATTACTGGTTCTTGTAAATTACTTTTGTTGCCGTTCCTTCATCTACAAAAATTTTAGCACTGGCGGGCGGGCATTGAAAAATTGTTTCTTTTCCATTTAAGACTATGACGAGTCTTATTAATTGTTTCAAGGTTAGCCAACTGCCAATGATCTGACATCAACATGTTGTAGCTGGAAATAACAATTTCCACTTAGAATGTGGTGCGGCCACAAGAATTGACCCTAATGATTTTTTGAAAGTTCTCATAGCCACAACAATTTTTTTTAAGCGTACATAACCCAGCAAAAAAAGTCAGCATCAAACCTTCATCAAAATTGTCAAATTGAAGGTTTTATAAAGGATATTGAAACAAAAAACTGCAGTTTTCTTGAAGTTTTTAATTTTCCTGCATAAAACCTTTAAAATATCTGCATTTTCCCTTCATGATTAAAAATTGAAGTTTTTATGAAGGTTTTTTTGCAGTTTTTATGAAGGACATTGCATTGAAACAAAAACCTTTAATTTTATAGATCTTCAAAAAAACTGCAGTTTTCCTGCATAAAACCTTCAATTTCAAAAATTTGATGAAGGTTTTATGCTGACTTTTTTTGCTGGGAATGTGATGCACAAATATCCAATCTCCTGGGAAGACTTGGAATTTCTTCAATTTAATCCTAATAACTTTCAAAAACGAAGTTACTGAAATTGGTTACCTCTTCGGGAAATAATCATTGTGCTCATTCTCATAATAATTTTAATAAAAATTATTTAATCCATTTTCGATCACATGTAAGTAACAAACTTACAGTTCCATTCCCAGAACATTCACCAATATAAAGAATTAACAATTATATAGTTGTTAATTACTGAAGAAATTGCATAACTTTTTTAAGATATTAACAATTTTTGGTAGAAAATTTATTTACTATCCACTGTATGAAATACTTTCAAAATATTAAAAATTGCTATTGGAGCTGTATCCAATATTTATTTTTAAATAAGTAACTTTTTATATAATATTTGGTTCAAATGCATTGTACGGTTCCCCTTGACAACTTTTTAAAAATGATATATTCACAATATTAACACATTCTGGGCGACAACCGGGTTTGTTGAAAGAACTCAATTTTCTCTCTGCAGGGTTGCTGAAAATGTTAACTAGATTTGGCAGGGAAATCAAGGAAACCGTAAAGTACATTTTAACCATATATTCGAGAAATATACTAGGAAATAATTTAGTTACAAGGCATTTTATTGTTCCAGAATTCCACATTTTGTCAAAAAAAAAGCCTTACCTACCTTATTTGTTATGGATAATAATTTATAAGAAAATATAATGTTAGCCTGTTTAGTAGTTATTGTGTACAAGATGGTAATGATAACAAGCCAAACTAATCGAATATGCTTAATCGCTATATTGCACAATCTTTGAGTGCATTATTTATTAAATCTTCATTTGGTTATTCAGATGTGTCTTAATTCCAGAATATATTAGTTCCATTATGATTTGAAAGTTCTCTGCAAATTTAAAATGTATTTTAAGCCGGCACATAAAAGTATACTAGGCAGTTGGCCAAAGCATTTGAAGTACTTGCTAAAATCGATTTAATACCATGTTGAAATTTAATGTAATATTTTGTTATCACTGAAACATGTATTTAAACAATTTTAGTCATGTTATTTTTTTTTTAGAAAAAAGTTTGTGCAATAAATTAGAACAACATGATATACAGCATTAAGAAACTGATCACTAGATTTATTAAGAAATAATTGCTAGATTTCCTCATTCAGTTATTTTTGACTTGTTATCTAGCATTTGGTATTTTTCTCTTTCATTTAATATGTGTTATTCCTATTTTATTTTAGCTGAATTTCCACTAGAGCTGCTCACTGATAACTTGAAGAGGCTGCATTGATTAGCCCCAAGATCTGTTCTGAAACCTGATTTATGAATATTGAGCAGTATTTGAAACTCATTTCAAGACATATACTCCACATCCTGTAGCCTGAAGCCACTCGGATACCAGCTACTAAGTCAACAAACACCCGAACTGGCACCTCGCTCTCCCAAATTTCCACACCATGACCAATGTGAGGATATTTGGGCCATGATAGATTTATCTCCAGCCCCTTTTCCCACCCTGCCTTTGCTGGCCTTATGGACAATTCAAGGCCAGGAACAAACTCACAATACTCTAATTAAGAGATCAGCACTTTTATGTGAAGACTATTGATAAAGTAAAAAGTGTTAAAATAAAATGTAGTTTAATAACTCTTAGAATGTTATTTAATATTTAAAATAACACTTGTGCACTAATAATGGAGGTAGTAGTATAAATCGTTAACCACTTATGCGATTGAGTCACTAAGTGATAAGGTTTGTTTAGAAGTGGTCTCAGTGGAATAATTGGAAATGGTTTCCACTATATTAATATTTATTATTAAAAAGTGTAAAATATTAAATATAAAAAACTTTTTAAAATATAATTTCATTATATATTTACTAATGCATATACTTTAAAAGTTAAAAATAAGCGAACGTTTTTGCATGATTCACTCAAGTAAATGTAGACCATTTGTTAATTTTTAACTCAAAAAAAGGTTTTTTTTAAAAAATTTATTTTATAATAAAAAGCAGTAGTGAAGCAAACTGCAGTAAACTTTAATGTTGGTAGAAATAATTTTCATGGATGTCTTTTTTGTATTCAATTTAGTTAATTGACTTAAGTTTATTTTATAATTATCCATAGAAATCAACTAAATTCTTAAACTTTCTCATAATGAGGCATTAGCATCATTAGTCTATAATACAATTAAAGAACGATCTGTAAACACAGCTTCATACTTTACAGTCAAATTATAAGGAAAATGTCTTAGCTCGGTTACTAGGTGTTAGTTTTTTTTTGGTTCCTAAATTGCAAATAATTTTAAATTGAAATGCAATGTAAATAAGTATAATTTTTACTTTCTTTACAACAACTGACATCAAACACAACACACATTTTTAGAAATTTATTTTGCTAAAAATAAGTAAGCAACTTATCAAATTATTTTATATGTTCGAGCATATTTAATTTTTATCAATATATTTCATGCTTATTTTATATCGAATATTTCATGCATTCAACTGTTATACTACAAATACCAACTTAGTAGTATTTTAGATTAGAAAATCACACTTAATGTGTTGTAAATGAAGTATGTGATCCAAACTTCAAGGAGTATCCAAATTATTACACAATACCTGTTGCGTTAGATTTCTTTTTTACAACAGAAGGGAGTCATAATAGTTAATTGAGGTAAGTGAAATTGGCTCCAATATTTTATGCCACAGGTGTGTAATAAAAGATAATTTGGATTTCTTATAAATGCTAAAAAGTTTTTTAAAAAACTAATTTGTTTTGGTATTTTAACTAGATTGCTAAAAAGTTTACAAAAACCTGCTTAAATGCAGATATCTAACTGTCTTAAGATATTAAACTAGACTACTAAAAATTCTTAAATTTGCTTATCAGTCTAGCATCATTAACCTTGACAAAAATTTTCCTCCATTTTCAAAACTAATTTACTTTGGTGTAAATAACATTTACAAATAGCTTTGTGATCCAATTTACTCTCAAAATGGATACTTCATCTTTCAACATATACTTCAATATAAAAGTATTCATTATGTTTTCCTCATTTTTAAAAATTATCTTTAATATGTTTTAAACAAATTAAGTTTTAATTTTTTTTAATGTATTAGATGAAGGAATACAAGATAGAAATATTTTGAATTGTGTTTTTAATTTTTTTAAATGGTAATGTATAATGCATTTCGTTTAGAAAAGTAAATGTAAATATATTTTTAAATAATATTACAGTTAACTTAGTTCAAAATTAACTAATTTAAATTTTTTTAAAGAATTATAAATTTGTAATTTTAGGAAATTTAAAATTTTAATTATTAAATTTTTTAATTATAATTTTATTGCTATATTTTTATTATTATATAGATTTTGAATACAATTTTTTTTATGTTATAAAGAAAAAGCAAATGAGTTGTATAGTCCAATATTTTCCACAGAGGAAAGAATATTTTTCATGCAACAGCTTTAAATGATCAAAAACAAAAGAAACAAATTGTTTTATAAAAATATTTTTTAAAAAAATTATTCATAGTATTGTTCATCAATATTGTAAACCGCTGCTTTCAAATATATTCGATTTCGGCTAATGTCGAGTCGATCAATGTAAATCGGCCACCTTTTATTTAATATTGACAGATATTGCTTTGGCAATATTTGCCAATATTGATAAAAAGTTAACCATTTGACATTGGCCAACCCGACATTCGCCAATATTAGCCGACCTAACGTTAGCCAATATTGGCCAATATCGGTTGAGCAATATTTGCCAATATTGATAAAAGGTTAACCATTTGACATTGGCCGATCCGACATTCGCCAATATTGGCCAATACCGCTCTATGATATTGGCCAGTTCAACATTACCCAATACTGGCCAATACCGCTCTATAATATTGGCCAATATCGGTTCGGCAATATTGCCCAATATTGATAAAAGGTTAACAGTTTGACGTTGGCCGATCCGACATTCGCCAATATTGGCCAATACCGCTCTACGATATTGGCCAGTTCAACATTACCCAATATTGGCCAATACCGCTCTATAATATTGGCCAATATTGATAAAAGGTTAACAGTTTGACGTTGGCCGATCCGACATTCGCCAATATTGGCCAATGTTGCCGAAACTCTCTTTGCCGATATTGGCCAATATTGCTGTGCTACCTGGGTTATTAGATGATAAGTTCCATGATGCAGGTATAAACTAAAGGCCGAAAGATCAAGTTCACAACATTTATTTCTCCGGACTTCACAACCCGACTTGATAGCTTGAGGTTACATCGTGAATCTGTAGATAACACGGATACCTTGAGAAGGAGACTGGACCGTGGACGCCTCTGTTTGGTTCATCTCGGTTTTGGTTCGAATTTTTAGGTTTGGGTTCGGGATTTTGAAGTGGCGTGGGTGGGAAAGCAGTCACATGAGGGATGCTTTTGTACTGCGAAAAGGGGGCGATATCCATAGTTAAAGAAAGTTAATTAAAGTACATTTTAAAGGGGGAAAGATTTATAAAATATATTACATATATATATATATATATATATACAGTCAAACCCCGTTATAACGAACCCTCAACGGACTGGTTCAGAAGTTCGCTATAGCCGAGGGTTCACTATATCCGAATTTTCAAATATTGACGATATAAAAACTTCCTAAACCCAAGTAGCACAAACGCGTCGAAAAGATGTCGCAACAACGTCTTCGCCGCAACGGCATGTCGTCGAAAAGACGTCAGAAAAAAGCGTCAAAAAAGACGCAAATGTGTCCCAACTGGTTGCCGTCTTTTTGACGTCGAGAACTGGTTGCAATTCGGGTCGTATAGACGTCGCCAAAATATATAGGGAAATAGATATACGTCGAAATATCGCAATTTTTCCGTCGTAAATAAGAAGTGTCGTAGAAAGCCGTCGCGATAGCGTCTTTTATTCGTTTAAAAAATAACTATTGTAGAAAAAACGTCGCAATTGCGTCTTTCTTGTGTCGCAAAAAGGGAAGTATCATTTAATGGCGTCGCAGTTACGCAATTTTTGCGTCGTAAATAAGAGGCGTCGTAAAAAATCGTAGCGATTGCGTCTTTCTTTCGTTGCAAAAAAGTAAGCGACATATGAAGGCGTCGCAGTTACGCGATTTTCTCGTCGCAATAAACCGAACTTACTTAATATAAACGTTGCAATTGCGTCTTTTTTGTGTAATTTATAATTATGGCTGTTTTAACGTTGCGATTATCGGAAAACAGTCACTTTTAATTCAACTGTTTCTTCACTAAATATTAGATACAAAATTAGAAATTAAGTTTTTACCCACAAACATTTAAATAAATAATTGTATACTTTTGAAAAATAAAATTGTTTCTTGTAAAAATAAGTTTGATTGCTTTAAGAAACAATTTCTTGTGTCGAAAGTATTTAATTCATCATTTACATTTTTTGGGGAACAATTAATTTCCAGTTTGTCCTCCAAAAATTGATGAAAGACAGTTGGTATGCTTATTAACTGTCGTTTCTTTTTCTGTTAATCGTGATGGAAAACAATCACATTTATATAATACTTCTTTTATTTAATAGTTTTTAAATTACTAATAAAATCTGGTATGTTTATCAAAGATAACTTCTTTTATTTAATAGTTTTTAAAAAACTGGTAGTATTTTTTTAAATACAATATTAAAGTATTTTTTTATACATTTTGCATTTTATATAACAATATTCTTGGATTTTTCATAGAAATTGTATTAGAAAATAAATCTTATCTTTAATACATAGCTTTGTAAAAAAGTATATATATATATATATATATATTAAATATGTGACTTGAAATTACAAATATTATTTTTAAAACAAGATTTATATTTTAAAACAATACAAATATGAATAAAAACTTACAAACAATACAAGCAGAAAATGCATTTTTATTAATATGTAAATATATTAATATGCTAATTAGTATTTAAACAAAAACATTAACGTTTTTATTAAAATATATATTATATTTATAACAAAAAATTTAATAAGTTTAGTGTTGATATTCAACTGACTTCACAAATATATTTCATTTTCTTTTTCCTATACGCTGCATCCGTACAAATTTTTGATGATTAGAATCTGAAAAAAAAACATTGGTTGCAATAAATAAAAGGAACTGTTATAAATATTCATTTATTAAAATAACGCGTGTTGTGATTGATTCCTTATATATTCTGCAAGCAGTTACTGCTTATATAAGAAAATTAATTAGCTAAAAAATAGTTTTAGAAGCTTGAATAGAAAATATGAAACATTTACACTCAAAAATTATTTTTAAGCCTTTATCAAGAGTTATAAAAGCCCATGTCCAATGATTTTCATTGAGAGTAGGATCGTTTGTCTCTGAGGTACAGATATTACCATATCCCAATGACCGACTGACCCAGTATTTTCTGACAGGGGATATCTTAGCATTTAATATAAATGTCATTAATTACAGTTAAATGGAAATACATAGTACACACAAAATAAAGGAAAATATATGTGAAACAAGTTTCAATATTGTGTGTTAAAGTAATTTTTAAAATTATGCAATGTAATAAATTTTATGTTTCGAAACTAAAAAAGACAATCTGACAAATGTCACTAATAAATATTATTACCATAATTTTTCAACTATTAATATATATACAAAATCGCCCTACACAAATTCATGGTAAAATAAAATATAATTTTCAATCTATAATTTTTTTATCATAGATAGCAATACCAATTGTAGCTCTGTTACAACCAAATACTGTTTTAATTCTACTCGTAAATAATAGAATAAACGTAATTATACAAATAAGAGTGCTTACTGAATTTAAACTTTGAAATGCATTCTTTTGGGTGTGCCATCTCCAGTTCATCCGACAAAGTAGTGGACTGGTAATTGTTTCATACATACTCTTTCTCCTCGGTAAGGATGTTGGTCTGTAGGTAAAAAATAGTATTATTAAATCAAAACCGACTAATACAAAAGTTTGTAAAAAAAATTGAAAAACTATGGCTAATTGCATTAATTAAAATTAAAGATAGTTGAAATATAAATGAGTTTTTAAGCTTATTTATTTTGTTCACGAAAATCCGATACAAGTTGACAAATGCTTATTTAAATATTTCTATTTGACAAGAAAAAAGTTTGTTAAATAAATACCTTTGAAATAATAAAATTGCTATGTTAATAATTATCATAAAAAAATCTTAAATGTTAATAATAAAAATATAAATACATAAATTATATGTTACTATCAAATAAATAAAATTAGCAGGCACAATTGATATTATTTTGTTAAAAGTTAAAATCACTTAGAAAAAATAAAATATTTAAATTTAAGATTAATGAAATTTTGAACATCAAGTATGGGGTGTTTTGCCCGTAACTTTGGTCCAATCTATATCACAGTTTCCTAGAACACCTAAAATATACTGTGGGTAGTAAACTATTAATATATTATCAGGTAACAAGCATGAAGAGTATAAAAAAAATAGTTTTATCAAATTGTTAATGACAAATATTAAAACAAAAATCTGCTTTCGAATTTGATACCCTTGTTTTACAGTAAGCAATAGCTTTATTTTACCATAAACTTTAATGTCAGAAAATTCCTTAATAAAAACCTGGCATGCTGATGCTGCAGTTTCGTGACTTAGTTAAAGCACTTTTCTAGTTTTTAGTAACTCGAAAGTCGAGGTTTTTTTTTCTTGGAGGGTTAAGAATCCTCTTTTCATTGTATTTAAAAATAATACATGTCATTTGGATTAATGATACGGAAATTAAACAAAAGCGTTTTGCCATCCATCAATAACAATCTAACAGATTTCTATAGTTTTTCTTTATTTGTGATTAATTTACATCACATAATAAATAGAAAATTCAATGAATATGGATTTAAACCAACTAATTAGGATAAAATTAGATGGAAAACAAAGTGCAATAAATACATTGTATGTAGTGTTTAAATAAATAGAAAATAGTTTTTAATTCTTCAGTAATCGAAAATTTATCAACAAAAAATTACATTTTATCCAAAATAAAGTACCAAACCACTAGAAAAAATACATTGAAAATGGTGTTAAGAATATTACAAAAAAAAAAAAATACTAACTTTTTCAATTTGCAGTGACCGACTACAGTGACTAATAAGCTGCATTGTCTTGCAAGTATCCAACCTTTAAAAAAAATAAGGAGTTATGTAATTTAAATCTAGTTAAATATATAATAATTAAAAAATTATATTGAATATGTTTAACTTGAGAAATATGAATTCTCCAAATGAAATATGAAAATTCAAAACTCTCCAAATAATTTCAAACTAAATTCTTTTTAATGAGTATTATAAGTTAATTTTTTATATAGAAAACTGTTTTTGTTTTTTAAATAATTTAGAGAAGCCTTTTCTTAGTGAAATAAGAAAACTTCGTATTATATTGTTTGGTGACACACATTGAACTTGATAAGAATACAAAGAATTAGTATTCTAGGGAATAGGACAAAAGATAAAAAAGTGACAAACTTTCGAAACCAATTTCCATTGAACGCTAAAATATAAGTACTTTTCGAAAAATAAAACACTATCAAGATAAAAATTGCCATACTTTTTGGTGAATAATTAACAGAGAAAATTTCGATATTGTATACCTAGTGAGTTATTTAGTGAAATATCACATTTTTCAAAAATAACAAGCCGTGGCCACACTTGTCCGTAGTTTACCCCACTCCACCCTAAACTCAATTTACTTTGAACATATAATTAGCACAACAAAAAATGGTATACCGATTCAGCACAAATGCTTCTGGAAGTTGTCAAATTCGTATTATGAAGTATTACCCCGTAATAATTTCAATTCAAATTTGGGTTATCAGTTCCAGTTTATTTAACAATGTAACAAGAATGTTCAGAATTTTGATTTAAATAACTGTGATATTGTGGAACTTGACTTAGCCCCAATTTTTTTTCTCCCTCTCATGCTTTGCAGTCCAATACGAATTTTTACTGTTTGTTTGAACAGAAAGATATAGGACAAAAATTAACAAACCTTTTCTTTTGGTGCAAGGTCCAACAGATTTCTGACATCTCCAATTTGACCTTCCAGCATTCTAAGCTGAAAATAAACGTTAATTATAATTTAATAGCGAATATATAGAATTAGCAACTGAATGTGAATTTAAGTTAATTTGGTGACAATATTTCCCGATTTTTTTTTTATAGCAATTAAAGGGGCAAGTGGAAGAAGTAAAACCAATTTCTAAGAAAATAAGCTTTTTCATTCACATTATTCCACTCTCCAAACTTTCATACCAATACTAACGTGAAGACATGTGTACTACGACAGATTTAACATGCACGGTCGCCTTCCCTCCGCTCCTCTTCCCATCCCCACCTTCACGGTGGATGTTTAAAGAGCTTTTTCCAACAAAAAATAATAATAATGCCTTATTCATTATACTCTAAATTCATATAATTATGTGTAATGCGCAAAAGATTTCTAGTAAACTTTCTTAATGTAAGAAATATGCAATCTAAAAATACAGTTTATCAATTGATAAATTTGTACGTGTTAATTGCACTTAAAAGGTTTGAACATTCCTTGAACGTTTTAAAAATGCGAAAAGAGTTGCCGTGTTTCTAATTTCAGAATTTTCAAAATTTGGTAGACGCTAAAATGAATTATTTGGGCATTTTCTTCAGAAAAATATCGCAGTAATTTTAATTAAAGCAGTAAAAATATAGAACTTTTTATTCAACTAAATATATAACTTTTTATTCAACTTTCTTAACTATAGAAATAATATTTACACGTTCCCAAATGCTTAAAAAATCAATAACTTAAATTTATACTAAACATTTAAATAATTCTATACAAAAAAACTTTTTATTCTGAGAGGACGATTCTGCATATTCACGTATTTTTAAAAGTAAAAATCAGAATGTCATGACATTTCTGTGGGAAAAATCGTGTCTACTGATATATTGCACACACAATGCCCGGATGCCCCTGAAGCATTTTCGTTAGAATACAAAAATAAAATGCAAACATACCGCTTGTCTCTTCTACAGGCTTTTTCCGAATCCAAAGTAAAGTACCCAAAACAAAGATTTCAAATGCTGCCGAGTACCCTGGGCCGAAGGAACCATTACCTCCAATCGGACTGCAATAAGCATGATGTCTAGTAACATGAGGTCTCAATCTGTGGTCTCAATCTTTCATTTCTGCAAAACTCGACAACAGCAACAGTTGTGTGTTGTGGTGTGTTGCACAGAGGTGTGTTGTATATTGCCTCCTCTTCTCTCTGTATCGCTCCCAACCAAAGCGTCTTTGATAGATCACGATTCAAGGTCAAGGTCGTTTGACCCACCCATTCTCAGATGGCCGACAGTCCCCCCTTCTCTTATCTTAGAAGGGACGGGGAACAAACGCAAGAAAAAGAAGAAAAAAAATTGTCGTCCGGGGGGCTAGGGAGTTTGGGCGGTGATTTTGTTGCCTGTTGCAAGGGAAGGACGTGAGAAGAAACGCGTATACTTCTTTTTGTTTCGATCACCAATAACTATATTTAATATATTAAAAAAAAAAACTAAAGTACAACATTGAGTTAAATAAAAATTGTCGAGATGAACATAAATTAAATAAGTAAATCCCCAAACATTATGTCAAGATTGTGGAATTTAAAAAATATATATTATTACTACATATCCTGCAAACATGTTAACTCAAAATATTTTTTTTAACGTTTCTGAATAATCAGATTTTGGCATATGCGTGTTAAATTTTAATTTTCGTTTTTTAAATTGGTAGATATTTTTATTTATATCCTTGATGCATATAGTTAGAAGAAAGTCGTCTCATTAACTACAAACTGAATAAATATTAATTTACAAATCTTGAAATATTTGCATATTGTTTTAATGTTTATTGAATTATTTCTTCTTTTTATTGAATTATTTCTTCTTTTTATTGAATTAATTATCATACACTGCTTTAACTGCCATTTTCTAAAATAGCATGTTTCACGAAAAAATCTTTACAAAAAATGATGTATTTAAAACAAACTATCCGGTGAACTCATTATTCTGGAAAACCCATCAACGAGTAAAAAGTTTTTACAAAAGTATATTTTGTTCACATTTCATTCTATTTAATAATCAAAAAGTAGCAGAACTCTTGGAAAAAGTGCATAGAAAACGAAAGTGTACATATCGATTTTCTGTAATTCGATTTAAATTAATATAGGGCATGACTGAAAGATTTTTTGTGTTTCTATTACTTTTTCTTATAAAAAGTCCTATTTCTATATTCAGTACTCAGCATCACATAGTTAAACAATTATTTAAAAAAAAAAATGGCCATTTATTTGAATGAAACTGCTGAGACTATTCTAAACAAAATTTAAGTCTCTACACAATTCCTTAAAAAAAATTACAACTGCGCAATATGATCACAAATTTCAAAGTCAGCAATCCCAAACAAAATGGAAAGTGCTATGTACAATTTTTTAAAAATCTTTTTTACAAACTTTACACTCCATAAAATTCTATATTAGCAACAATCCGTTTCTTCACTGTAAACGATTTTTTAAAAACTTCTATGGTAACTTCATTCAATTTCGAATATTTTGATAACCCCTTTAAAATTTCAAAATGGTGTGGTGCTCAAACAATAGACGCTGGAATCGTGTGTATTATGCATAGAACCATAATAGATGGCAAGCGTTGACTTTTGTTTAACCCATCTCTGTTAATGAATTTAGAAAATTTAGTAAAATGACAAAGGTTCTGGTTTTCCTAATCAATCCAATTATGTATTCGTTTTTCTTAATTGAAAGTCAACTAGCATAAAATTCAAGTTGTCAAGCCCACTGACGACATTGGTTAACAGTAATAAATGAACATTTTAAAATTTGAACGTATTTACAATTCACAATCGCACCCATTGCGTCAGGTGAGACGGGAATATCCTTTAGTCCCTTTGATACATAATAGTTGACGAATTAAAGAGACTTTTAATGTGATCATCATATATAAAAATATCTATACTTCAGTTCCTTGAAATATTTTATTTTATAATGTAGCACTGATAATAACCATGAGTTAGAACTGAGAATAAAGAAATAAAAAGGATGACCGATATATTTTCATTCGTTATTCACACCTCTTACACTTTCTTCGCAATAATATATCCTGATATTTTCCGTTTTAAACTGAGAAAGATATTTTATTTTGGGCTTTGCAGTAACTCACGTAAGAAAATAATATTTGGCCTACATTTAAATTTCCTTGCTCATTTATCAATTGAAACTGAATTAATCGCCAGTTTACTTTATATTTAACTATAACATTTATATAATTCAAACACGAAATAGGAAATTTTTTCATTTAAAAAAATTCCTTTATATTTATTCAGCTGTCTTTTTAAAGCTGGTATCGACGATTCCCTTTCTAAGTTTACAAAACAATTTATAAGTTCTGCAAAATTACATATTTATCGCTCTAAGATATTCAAATTGAAGCTCAAATTGGGCATATGGGTAATTCAAAAAAAGTTCTATTATGATATCTTTAGCTAATTTAAAGCAGTTTATAAATTATTTATATTTTTTTTAAGTCATAGAAACATAGAGAAAAATGACATGCAATTTGCAACTGTTTAACTGAATAATATAACAGGGTTCGGTATCGACTCCTTTTACATGTTTAATATGGAGAAATCTAATATATATTTTATTCATATTGATAACTTGTAATTTTTCAGAGAAATTTAGCAAAATTTCCTTTTTTTAATAAATGCTGTTTAATTCATTCAAATGCATTAAAATATCCAGTCAAACAGAGCAGAGTTGGTTAAATTGAAGCCTACCCAATATGTTTCCAAATGATGAAAAATTTCAATAATAAATATACATGCCGTTCTTGATAGAAGAATATTTGAATTAATATATTTTTTATTAGGGTATTTGCGAATATGAATTGAAAACAAACAACTAATTTAACCATAAATCAATTACCTTAAAATATTTAATTTTGTAGCATTGTAAAGATAATTATTAATGTAAAACTTACATATACAAATAACAAAAAATATTGAAGTTGAATTTTTTTTAATTGTTTCCGGAATTATTTCCTCCGTTAATCTTTTACTGAGTCTCAATCTTTGCATGCCTTGGCTAAAAATGAATTTTTATTTTTATTATTAGTTGGTAAATTCTTTCAAAAACTCAAAAATTATTAAAATAAATGGTGTCTATTTTTTTTATCAAAATGCAGACAGTTTATTTGAGAAAAACACCAAAAAAGATATATGTAACTTCATTATATTAATTCATATAAACACTCTTAAATATATTGCAGTTAATTCTTGTCATTTATAAGTTTCGAAATTCATATTTTTGTACAATAATTACACTTTTGCCGAATATCGTTAACTTTTTACGATCTTCCTATTCTTTAGCATTAATAATAAGAAAACACATTTTTCCCACTTTGCAAAATATTGAAAAAGTGCTAAATAAAGGAGCAATTTTTCTATTTTTTTAATTGGAATGTATTAAAAAGTTTCTTTTATACAAAACCCATGAATATTCGTAAATAATTCGACTATTCTAGTTTTTATATAGAAGTGCAGCTTCAAGGAGTACTATCACCAATGAATTCTTTTTTTTTTTTGGTAGGACCCTTTTAAAGCCGTAAAAAAACGATTAAGTTTCGGCATGTATGGGGAAATACCACCCTAGTCCACTGTCAAATGTATTATTCTCAAAATCTACTTTTGGGCTGTAAAGTGGTTTTGTACCGGGACCCTTCATTTAATTTCATAATACCTCACTTTACCACATGACTCATTTCCCCCCCCATTTTACCCCATATTCTATAGATCACTAATTATTAATAAAAGACATAAACCTTACGGAAATGGAGACTGTTTTTCAAAATATTGGGGGACAGTATATAATGTTATGTCATTATTATTTTTCAGACAAAAAGAGGATCCTAGTATTTTTACTCAAAACCTACTATATTTCTTCCATTTGCTTTTGATCCAAATGCAGAAATTCGCTACACCGCACTAAAAGAGTAGTCGGACCAAAGATCTGGAGGTGGTCTAACTAGTCTGCTGTCTACGTCACTACGTCTACATTCCAAGTCCAACTCCACAATTTCTCGGTTATCATTATCTTTGCACACTAGAGCAATGGATATTTCTGAGAAGGGGGAGCTTATCTGTACACTCTTGTTGCAATTGGAGAATGTTACGGTTCTGCCTCGGAGCATGTATAGGGGGTTCAACCTTGGCAGTGGCGGCCCGTGGTCAAAAATGTTAGTGCAGCCGAAAACATGTAACTTCCCCCCCCCCCCTCCACCCTCTCACCTCGCCTTTTTCACAACCATACACGAACGGACATTCTTTAAAATTTATTACTCAAACCAAAGTTTCCTTTCAACTTTTATGAAAGATAACATGTAAAAATAATAGAAAACACTTACTTATTTTTTGAAAATAAAATCAATCCTCCTATCAAACTTGCGAATCGGTCAATTTTAATATTAATTTAAGTAAAGAAACAACAACACAAGTGCAAGCTTATCGGAAACTATTTCCGTTTGAAGAGAAATTCTTTCTTCGTAATTCGTTTTCCTCCACCCCGCCTCGCCGATTCAGCAATGAACCAATCATTTATTCGAAATCCGTAGTACAGCTAATTTGAAAAAATCCTTTTGCGCTACGTTTGTGTCGTCACATCCTCCATTTTAGCGTGCTGTGGAAGTCATACTACGTAAGGTTGCCATGGCAACGATGCAGCCGATTTCGAACTTCGCTTTTTAGCTGCAATTTTTATTGAATGGAGTTTTTGTTTTTTCTTCTCCTGAATTTGTGCATTACGGAAACACGCTTGCTATTTATCGGAGATTTTTTTTTACTTAGAGTTGAAATTTAATCTCCAATTCTAATCTTTATTTAAGAAAATTAGTAAAATATATAATTTTAGTTTTAAAATATAATAAAATTAGGTGCAGCCCGGCTGTACTTGCTGTAGTGGGCGAGCCGCCACTGAACCTTGGTTCAACCCGGGTTTGTGTCTGAGGTGTTACTAATTGAATTAAATATTTTGTGTTCTGGGTGAAAAAAATCAGGAGAAACTAAAAAACACAACTATAAAAACTGGAATTATAAAATTAATATTTAGGGAAATTGCAGTGTGGAGAATGCAACTAGTGTTTTTTTTTTAATTTTAAATCTGTTACTCTGAGATAACAATAATTAGCTTAACGTCAAAATAAGGTATATGCCTGAAAACTACATATTAAACTTGGTAAGAATACAAATTTTGATATTCTAGATATCAAGGTAGAAATATTAAAAAAAAAAAAACTTTTATGATTGAACTTCTATATTAAGCGCTAAAATGTAAACTTTGCTTTGTAATGTGGAGAATATAGAGCAAAATTGCGGATAATAAATGTTATTACTTAGTGTAAGGTTTCATGCAAATTTGGGTTTAACCAGAATTATGTTTTCGGGGTAGATTTTGAGTATTGAAAATTCACTATTCTTAGCAATCGTAAAATTTCCATATTTGTATCATACCACCACGCCTTTCTTCCGACATCTATCGTGATACCCTATATCCTTGATATTTTTTTAATCTTTTCCATGTCATTTATCGATACTAAATTAAGTTTAGTTTTTTGTTTTTCTGGACTTTTATCAGATTTTTTCAGGAGGGTGAAAATATGAGAGGTTTGAACCTTTAAAATCCTATACGGGTAGCACCAAGGGACGGTTCTAGGATTTTTGTGATAAAATTAAACATTATTTTGGCACCCTTATTTACACAAATTACTTTTTAAGGCGATTTTGCAACTTGGTTCATATTTTTTATTTATCTGAAACTTTGTCAGCTGAACGTATATTATTTTCATTCAAATATCAAATTCAATAATTTTGGGAAATTCCCTTATCTGAATTATCAAGAGTTCCTTTCCACATATGCAATCAAATTTAACTTCTGTAACGTATTATACAGGTAGAAATAACGTAGTAAATGAATCTATAAGAAATCAATTTAAATATAAAATATAATTCAACTATAAAAAAATAAAATGGCACTTTTAATACAATTTTACAACTAAAATATTTTTTTATACAAATTTAGCACTCTTCTTAGTCAGGCTCCCCATGAGGTTATATATGCCGCTTGGACTTAAAGCCGCCTCTGTTTGCGCCCTACGGAGAAAGAAGATTCACTCTTTCATAAGTCGACAATTAAAAAAAAAAGAGAACTAAAACAATTTTTTAAATTTTCGGGTGTGGCTGTGCCGGTGCACGGTCAAAAAGTTTTTACGTAAAACGTCATGTCAGCAGATAACGGAAACCGGGTTTTGGTCAAAAATTAAAACGTAAAAAACAAAAGGTGATAAACAAGCCGTTCTATCAGGCCCCAAACGCAGGGATTTAAAAATGAACGTAAATGATTTTAAATATGAGATTTTTACAAAAGTGTTGGTAGAGTAGGGTAAGGTGGGAAAAATGAGTTATAAAATTCGAATTTTAACAGTTGAAGTCCAATTTTTTCCAATAGTTTTTTTAAATTACAATTGTTTTATAAAAACATTCATTTGTATATTAAAAACATAATCGTATATATTTTTTTAGTGTTATTATTAATAGTATTATATTATAAATAGTAATAAATATATTGCAGTTAATGTCACTTAATAAGCTTTGAAATTCATATTTTTGAAGAATAATTATACTTTTGTCGAATAACGTTATTTTTTTTCAAATTTCTATTCTTTAGCATTCATAATTCGAAATTCCATTTTCCACACTTTGAAGAAAAAAGATAAACAAAGCAGACATATTTCTAATGTTTTCATTGAAATATATTAAAAGGTTTCTCAAAGTTAAAATCCACCCATATTAAGAATGTCCTGCAAGGCACAATTCAGCGTTAATACTTGATTTACGAAGGGGAAAATTATGAAAGAAAATTTTATTTAAATGAGACAACTCACTTCTAATAGAGGATAATTAAAAAATAAACAAAAGCACAAACATTAGCCATCATTGTAAAAGAAAATTAGTTGCGTGGTCCTCCCGTGTTCCTTATTTTTTCACCCTTCGAAAGAACCTTTTTTAGGCTATCTTTTGAAGGAAGGACTAAGGAGGGGAGATGGGGGTGGGGGGAAGTGATTTGTGGGAACAGAGGGAACGGAAGACTACCCCCTTTTGTAGGAGAGGGGGGGGGGGGGGCTTTGTGTAATTATAGCGCCATCTACCTGTAGGAGTAGAAAACAATTTTTTAAAGATTATATTTCTACAAAAAATCGTACCTTTAATATTTAGATTGATTCTTTATGCAAAGGTCTGATAGATTTATATTAATTTTCTTTGTGGTTACCAAAGGATTAACAATTCAAAGTATGATGTTACATTAAAACAATTCAACTTAGAAAAACCTATATAAAGTTTAAAATTATAAAAAAAAAAATATTCGAATAAACGTTAACAATGAACAGTTAGCATATTTTAAACTAATAATTAATCATTATTTCCAACTAATAATTATTATTATAATAAGTATAACCAAATTATTTTAAAATTAATAATAATCAATTATTTTAAAATTTATAACTAATGATAGTTAAAATAATGATAATATAAAGAGTTGGTAAATTATTTTAATTAATAATTACTTAATTTTAATTAATAATGACTTTTTTTTAATTAATAATGACTTTTTTTTAATTAATAATGACTTTTTTAATTAATAATTAATTGTTTTATATTACTAATTATTTCTCTATGTTACATTTAATAAAAATATCTATAAATTTTAGTCTTAAAAATATTAAAAAAATCATAATTTCTTTTTTTTAAATGTGTGGAATAAAAAGAAAATGACTTTCTTTACAAAAAACCTTTCTTATAGTAACGACCTCTTTGAATATTTTACTAAGACAGGATTTTATATGGTTTTTTTTTACGACGCTGAAACCACGTCTTTACACCTAAAAATGGCATCCAGAAAACGACGTCGCATTTATTGCCGCTAAAAGGCGTTGTTTTCACGGTCTTTTTGCGACGGCGACCAAATTGCGACGTTCACTACCTGTTTTCAACGTCGTTACGACGTCTTGTGCTACTTGGGAAGTCATGAAACACGTTTTGTGCGAAACAAATTACTTACACTGAATTGCAATTAGTAATGGGCAGTAATAAAGTAAAATAAATATTTGTTCTTAAAAAACAATTAAATTAATTTTACTGCTACTTAACTTTATTTATCTAAAGTATGAAAAGAAGTTTTTATTTTTTGTTGAAAGCATCCAAAGCGTCCATTACATTCTTATCCACAGTTTCTGTTGCAAAGAAATTATGCAAAATGTTCACAGCTACCTTAGGCCCTTGGCATCAGAAATGGAAGGACCTGAACTAACATCCCCTTTGTATGCAATATCTGTAAATAAACGATAATCACCGTTTTCTATTCTCTTAATAATTTTCGCTTTATCCCCAATGGAAAAGGCATTAATAAACTGGAGCAATTTTAAACCTACGCGAAGTCCACAAGTTAAACGATCATCTTCAGCAATAGAATGAAAGGAATAGGCAAATAATGTATGCTAAACCAGTTGAACGAAGGGGAGGAGCTGAGCAGGGGAGTCTATTGTCACCTTTGAGGAACCTGGCTTAAATTGAGCGAAGCGTTCGGAGTTCCATAGGGGCGAAGCCCCTTTTACCTCCTATATGACTGTTAATAGTGAACACATGAGTTTATAAAATTGCTTTGCCTGGGATGTAAATTAATACACGTATTTGTATTTACAGGACAATGAAGGACGGACAAGACAACGACAGCATGTAAAAACAGTAAAAAGAGGAGGCATTAATGCCTACCTCTGAAAAGATGAAAAAGGTATCTCTGTGGATACTTGTGTCTGGGGACATTACAGTAAGAGTCAAAAATGTTGAGGTGGCATAAAAGCCATTCTGGCACAAAGGCCTATCTGGGGACAGTACAGCATATGAATAAACAATGGTGAAGAGGCTTTAGGCCTATCACTGGCAGAATAGTAATGTACACTACATGAAGACAAAGTCTAGGGACAATACAACATAAGTAAACAAAGTCTAGGGACAAAACAATTGACAAAGCGAAAATGACATGTCGGAATCAGCTGTTGCTTGAAAGATGGAGTATTATATACATAGGTTGAGGGAGGCTCTAGGCCGCCGCCTATTGATCATGAGGGTATGGTCGTAAACTTCAAGATTTTGAAGTTGAGAGTTGTCGATCGTTGGGAGTTTGGCGTAGAAATTCGTGGCCAGTTTACCCATAAATTCAGAGAGTGTGGGCATATTCAGGGACTCTAGAATGTCTGCAATACGAATGAACCATGGGGCTCTTACAACAAGGATTTTGATGATTCTAGACTGGGTGGACTCCAATCTTTTTATTCTAGTGTCGCATGCCGAGGCCCAGATCGGGGAGGCATAAGTTACAATGGGTCTTATCATTATTTTATATAGGAGTAGTTTATTACTGATGTTAAGGGGGGACTTTCTCCCTATGAGAGGACGGAGAGCAAATTGGACTTTTCTGAGTTTATCGTTAATGTATTTGATATGGTGCTCCCAAGTGAGTCTTTTATCGAGGACAACTCCTAGGTATTTAGTGGAGTCTTGCCATGGAATATGGGTACCAAACATCGTGATCTTAAGGTGCTCTGGGATTTTATGTTTGGTAGTGAACATCACTGCCGCACTCTTGTCTACATTAATTTGTATTTTCCAGTTGTTTAACCAGACTTCTAGGATTTTGATATGGTCTTGTAAATATTTTGTTACAAAGTTAAGTTTCTTGTCTCGGGCAAGGATCGCTGTATCATCAGCAAATAGGGCAATTACTGTTTTATAATACTGGGGGATGTCGTTAATGTAGATATTAAATAATAGGGGACCAAGGACAGAACCCTGGGGCGTTCCTGCATTGGCAGGTCTGATAGTGGAGAGAGATTGACGTACAGATACCGCAAAGGTTCTGTTTGAGAGATATGAGTTAATTAGATGGATAAGACCAGTGGGGACGGAGAGTGAGATGAGTTTGTGTATCAAGCCCTTGATCCAGACCCGATCAAAAGCCTTTGCCACATCAAGGAAAAGGGCGGCAGTGCTGTCTTTTCTGGCCAGGTTCTCTGAAATGAACTCAGTAACCCTTAGGAGTTGATGGGTGGTGGAGAGGTTTTTCATAAACCCAAATTGTTGGGGTATGAGTTTACTGTTTAACGTTAAGTAGTTGAGTAAGCGATCTCTGATTGCTCTTTCGGCAATTTTTCCCAGAACTGGGAGTAAGGAGATTGGACGATAAGACGTGGGTTCTTTCCGGTCTTTGCCAGGCTTAGGTATTGGGACTACTTTGGCATTCTTCCAAGCGGACGGGAAGTGATTGAGGCTGAGCATTGAATTTAGTAGGATGATGAAGTAGTTAATGAAATTAATTGGAAGATGTTTAACCATTTTATTGGTTACCCCTTCCTTTCCTGGGGCTTTCTTGATTTTTAGATTTTTAATGGAGTTAAGAATTTCGGTTGCTTGGATAGGTTCAAAGACTGTGGGGATATCAGGTAGGTCAGTGAGAAGGAATTTATCAACTGAGTTACAAATTTCAGCGTTGAAAGAGTGATTAATGGTAGGGTTTTCTTGGAATTGGTTCTCATAAGCGTTGGCTATGACTTCAGCCTTATCAATATCCGCAAGTGCCATTTGGTTTCCATTAGAAAGGGGTGGGATGGGCTTGGGTGCTTTTTTGAGATATTTGGTTTTTTTCCATAGAGAGCCGTCCTCTGCCTCGAGGGACAGTAGATGGTTGTTCCAATCTTCTTGAATTACCTTATTGGTAGCGGCTTTCAGCTCACTTTGGAGCTTTCTCATAAGGATTTTATCCCTGGGGTCTCTGTACCTTTGCCAAGTTCGTCTGGCCTTGTTTTTACGTTTAATCAAGTTAGTGATGTGAGAGGGAATATGGATGTCGTTGGTACGAGTGACTTCCTTTGAGGAAGTGGAATGGGCTTCTATGATAGAACTTGTGAAAGAATTAATTGCTGCATTAAGATCATTAGATGTGGTAGGACCATTTGTAGGGAGATCGTGATTGGCTAGATTATTCTGAAAGGAGTCCCAGTCAGTTTTTTTATATACTCCTGTATTAAGGGTTGGAATATTGACATTAAAATCAAGAAAAACAGGGTTGTGGTCGGAGCTGAGTTCCGCCACTGAGGTGATTTTATAATGGTAGGGCATGTCTCTGATAAGTGCCAAGTCGATTGTTGAATAAGACCTTTCGTCAAATCTGGTGGGAGTTTCAGGGGCCGCGATTTCAAAGAGATTATTGTCTGCAAAATTTGTGACCATTTTTCCAGCGAGATTATCACAATGGTTCCAACGATGAGATTTGGCATTAAGATCGCCAAATAAGATAATAGAGTTATTGATTTTCTGAAGTATGTTCAGTTCTTTGTGGAGAGCGTTGGACGGGCTGTTACGAATGTAAATGGAAGCGACTGTGAATTTAGGAAAACCCTTTGGATTAACTGTGACGATGGTTGACTCGATATTATCCAGGGTTGGAGATGGGACCCTGTAGGCATTAATATTAGATTTAACAAATATGGCGGTGCCTATTTTATGAATAGGTACCGTGGGAGTTGCCTCAATTTTATCATCCCTAGCACAAAAATAATTTGGGATGCTAATTTTGTTGGTAGGATAAAGTTTAGTTTCTTGGAGCAAAATTATATCAGGGTGTTTTCTGGAGACTAGTTCTCTTAGTTCCCCAATTTTATTCGAGATTCCATTCGAATTCCACGAAAGGATAGAGAAGTTTGGAGGTGGTGTACACATTAAAGTTTGATTTGCTGGCTTAGATTTGTCACACTCTCAGTGAGAGAAGCGACTTGGGCAGCAAGCGCCATCATCTGGTTCATTAAGGACGTGAACATTTCGTTGGTTACCTCCAAAGGGGGGGTAACTGCGTTTACATTTGAATTTATATTAATATTTACATTGGAGTCGTCAGGGACGATATTTTGGCCGCTAGATGCCGCCTCTGCATATGAAAAATTAGGTCGGACCGAGTTGGAGTTGGGAACTTGAGTTGGACGGAAGGTGCGTTGAGATTGGTTGGTGGGTCTGAATGAGCTCGGGTTCAGATTGACCCTCGGTCGAGGGGCACCTTGATAGCGCTTTTTGGATAACTTGGGGAACTCCTTACAGCCTCTGTAAGAAGCGGGATGGTTTTCCCCGCAGTTGCAGCACGTAGCTGGCAAATCTCTGGGTTTCAAACATTCTTTCGAAGAATGTTCGTTAGATGCGCACTTAACACATCGGGCTTGAATATTGCAATTATCACTTCCGTGGTTAAAACCCTGACATTTGTAGCACTGGTTTACTCGCCATGGGCGGAGAAACCTGGTGACTTCAACGGTCAGATATAGGAATTCAGTAATTTTGTAGATTTCATTCTGCATGCCGTTGTTGTGCAGCTGAATTTGAAATATGGGGAGAGGCCTACGATCTCTGTTGCTCGTTAATCGAGCAACTTTTTCAACAGAGAACCCCATTTCTGTTAGTTTATCTGATATTTTGGTGGGGCTTGTGTAATGGGGAATGCCCTTCATAACCACTTTGAGTGGGTGCTTCGATCGGGGGGTTATGATGAAGAAGTCAATATGCGCATTTTTGAGCGCTGTTGTCAGGGCTCTATGATCATTCTCTGAGTGCACAAACACCTTTACATATTCACCGCCTAGTTTGAAGTTAGGTTTATCTGAACCTGGTAAAAAAGCAATAATTTGCTCACAGGTTTTATCGAAATTGGCCGTCAGTTTTACGTGTATTGGCGGGATTTTAGGTTTGGCCTGTGCAATAGGTATAGATTGTGCATCATCCAAGGGGAGTGCCGCAAATGGATTGTCATTAAAAACTGGCGTTGGGCCAGGATTTAGTATGAGCTTAGCGCTCGCTATGATTTGTCGTTTATTTGGTTGCGACCACCCGTCCATCTCATTTTGGTCATTTTGTTTGACCGGGCTTATAACGGAATCATGGTTCCTTTTACTGCCCTTTGTTGCCGTAGGTGCAACATAATCGGGACATCCTTCAATAAGGCATGGTCCCATCTCATTTAGATCATATATTTTATTTTGCAAGTCTTCTCGCATATATCTGTGTTTGGCTTCTGCCATGTGCCGGTTTACAATACCCAGATCAACGTCTCTTCTGAGATCGCTTATGGTGTTATTCATGATTACTTGAGATTCATGAATTCCCATTTGTTTGACTTTGATGTCAAAACATCTTTTGTATTTTTCTTGTGAAAAATCAATTTGGTCGGTAACCGGGGTTACCTCCATTTCTACTGCTTCAGCAGTGTTTACACTTACAGCCGACAGAACGGCGTTCTTCTCCATATCGGAGGTAATATTGGCTTTCGGTTCGGACATTGCCTACCAAAGTCTAACCAAGGGTGAAAGAATCAGATTTGGAAGTTTGAGTGACTGCTAACAGTTTCTACTCCCAAGGAGTTTGGCTGTTAATCAGAAACTGACAACAGTTTGTCCTAGGTAGTGCAGAACACACCTTAGAGACGCACTGTTATCGGAAAATCTGATGAAAACTGACAATTTGTAAATCAATGAAAAAATGGAAATTCGATGTAACACGTGTAACCAGGGGTCAGCGCGCGCAACAAAGAAAAGTATGAAAAATATGCAAAATAAATGGAAAAAATTTGGTTCAGTAATGAGCCATCTTGATCGGGATCATGTTGGCAAAGTTGAAAATCAAAAATATAAATAATTTAAGTAAAATTACAAATCACCTCGGAGCTCATCAACAGGTCACCTAACATCACGGCGTCCAGGCTCCGAATGAGGAACCTGGCTTCTGTCAAAGGAACAGGGTAAGGAATGTGGTCGGGGCGAGTAAAATTTTTGGGGAAAACCTGAAACTAAACTGGAAAAGTGTGAATTTTAGTTCGCTACATCCGAATTCCCTACTTTTGAAGATCGTTATAAGCATTTGAAAATACATTAGTGACATAGGAGTTCGGTTGGGACCAATTGAAAAGTTCGTTACAACCGAGGGATCGTTATATCCCGGGTTCGTTATACCGAGGTTTGACTGTATATATATATATATATATAAGTGCATGTATATGTATATATATAAAGGAAAAATAGAAATAAATGAATAAAAAAAAAGAAGGAAAAATATATATGGGGAAAAACCTCCTAACCTGGGCATGTTTGATCGAACATGCACTAATGATGAAATACCATAGCACACTTACATAAGCACACTCCCCCGCTCAACGGTTATGTTTGCTGACCCCCCCCCCTCCCCCATCAAGTCCGAAATGCCTCCTAACCTCTCTGTCTAGATATGGTAGCTGTTGCTTATTTCATGTAGCCTATGTGCTAAAGATATGTAATCATTTTCATGTAATACTGGAGGCGAAGGCCAATTCGTGGCCACGTCCTTCGAAAAAACATCGGACTTCTCTCTTCGTACCCATATAAATGTATAGAGAGTGTAGTATTTAGAATTCAATGTTCGTACCTCGTGTGTTTTTGCAGATGAAAATATTTTTTTTTCACTTGTTAAAATATTGCTTTGAAAAGAGTCTGAATATAAAATTTAGTTTGTATTATTTTATGATTGTTTTGAATTTACATATTTTTTCATATGAAAAGTGCCGGTCTTGAAAATAATGCATTGAAACACTAATAAAATAACTAACTTATTCAATAGTAGATGAGCGTTTTGAAACGCGTTATCAAAATTTAAAGGTTCTTTAATTATCGTAATACTTCATTGTGCAGGCAAAAAGTATGTTGAGTCAATTTTTTTTAGGTTAAAATCAATTATGATTAAAATATTCAAATCCGTGCAGGAAAAATATTTTATTGATCCTAACTATCTTGGATGAAATATTTTTTTTAATTTGAATATTTTTTTACTGAGTGATTTTAAAGTATAAAATAAAAATTTCAAAAGGAAACAAATCAGTTGATATGAAGATTTACGTCGTGTACCAATAAAGATTTTAGTCAAATTGTATCTTCGTAAACTGTTTTATAAACAGAAAAAAAATTGAAGTTTTCAAATAACCTACAAAAAACTTTTAAAAATTGTGAAAAGTATACAAAATAAATATTATCTTCAAAGTTTTAATAGAATTTATGATAAATTCTGCCAAACAATCCACCTTTTTAACACACAAGTTTAATTATTTAATAAAGGTTATCAAAATACATAAATCTGCTAAACAATTCACTATTTTGGTATAAATATTAAATAATTCAATTGTTTATATTATAAAAAAAATGTTTTTTAAAAAATTTAAGATTTTTATTTTAAAGAAAATTATTTAAATATCAAGTTTGCTTGAAATATATATCTGATTTCATTTACATCAATACCTATATAAATACAAACTTAAAAGTACTCTATAATATCTCATTCTAACTCTGGTACTATAGTTTCAAATCAAGTCAGATCAGATAACAACAGATCTGGAATTCTCCAGATATTGCTGTAAATTTTTCATATCAATCCAGACCTGGAATTCTCCAGATCTGGTTGCAAATTCTTCAGATCAAACCAGATATGAAAACACCAGATCTGGAATTTTCCAGATCTGGTTGTAAATTCTTCAGATCAAACCAGATCTGGAATTTTCCAGATCTGAACATATATGCAGTGCCAATTTCTAATATAAGCCAGATCTGGTCAGATATCTTCGCTACAAAATACTAGCAAAGTCGTCCAGAACATCCACAAAAATTATCGGCCCGATCAAATTTATCGGACTGGTGCTTGATAAATCTGATCGGGGTCCAAAGTCCCGACGTCTATTGAAGTTGTTGGGTGCCATTTCAGGTGTTTCCTCGTCATCTGACCATGGTTCTAAAATACCGAGGTGCATGTATAAATGTTGAGACGCTACTTATTATTACAATCAAGACAGAAGTCTAAAGTAGCTAATATTAAAGATTTATTGGGCTGTAAAATATAAAAACAGACAAACAAACACGTACGCAGATTGACCATGTACACAGTGGGGACTACCTGAGGGTCACCGTAGCCGGGTGGCCAAGACGTGCGGGCACTGGGATCCCTCCAGAGTTGACAAGCTGAACAGAGCACCGAGCAATCCTCCTTCGCAGCTGAGATATCATCTGTAGCGGATCCGGCGCACAAACACCACCCGAGCCGTGGTGAACCACGATGTACGCACCACTGCACCAAAGAGCTCTCTGCCTGAGCGCACTTAAAACGTAGACTGGCCGGCACTATATGTGACTGTGAGACTCCGAGACTGACGAGAGATGCGAACGATCCCGCTTATAAGGTCACTCCGCGCATGGGCACTGGCCGGCTGTCGCGATTACCATATCAGAACTTCTTCACTAGCTACAACGGCGGTTACGCCGGAACCAACCAACCAGGCCACGCAAAACCTCGATTCACCGATGGGAAAAACGGGACCGTCACATCTCCCCTCCTCTCTCCAGTCGAAATCTTACCACAAAAAATTCGAAAAATATGGCACTTGGGGATGGTCAATCGCAAAAGAAATACACACAAAGGTTCACAGACGTCCTCTTCCCAGGCGGAAGGATAGTTCCCGACACAAAGTACACAGCACACAACAGCTTAACTAAAGAACAACTAACCTAAATATAAAGATAAACTCAGCAATAAAACTTAATACGATTAACTTCGCGACAATCACAATCACCTCCGAAAAAGATATACCGACCGCGGATCAGTATATAAACTTTTAAATCGTTACACATACTCTACTTAAAAATACACATTTACTCTCAAAATTTAAGTTTCTAAAAATTCCTCATTATTCCATTCGTAGATAAAACTAATTAAGCCTCAAAGAAATACTTTAAAGTTAACATCTGTAAACCTCATAAAACTCAAAAACGTTCAGTACTCTAATATATTAAATTCTTTCCTAAAATTATCAATAAAATTCTCAAAGAGTTAGAAAATAATTAACACTAAACATTTACTTAAACGTCAACCAGTGACCAACTACTTTCCTATCAAACATGCATTAAAAATTAGTTAAAATCCAACATCAATACATTAGTATAAATTTCAAAACACAAACTCGTATTCACCAGCCAGTAGTGAATATATAAAAACCCAGCTTTCACTAGAACCCAAGAAATTTCATTATACATCATAGTTTCACAAAATTAAACTCTAAATATATCTTCAAAATATCACAGTCAGTCGCAAGTCACAACTCGTGGAAAGAAAGTTCAATCAAAAAGTTCAAGTTTTTGTTCAATCTTGCTGGTCGGTGAAGAACGGCATCTTCGCAGGCACATCTCTTCACGGCACCAGGTCTCCATGGCCACTATAGACTCTTCCCCCTCCCACAACTGCGAAAAGCCCTGAATATGCAGCAAATACCAATAGGGAGCGTAACCAAAAAAAATCTGCACACAAAACTCTAAACGCAGCAAGCCAAAAATTCTACAAAACTATTTAACTCCAAGCCAAAAATACTATAAATCACAGTTTTATTCAAAAACACCATCTCAAAACACTAAACCCCAAAAATACGAAAAGGTCAACCACAAAATACCATCGCCCTTAAACCAAGATACTAAAACACCACAAATTCCAAAAACAGTTCTAATGACCAGAAAAATCCCTAGACTTTAAACCAGCTAGCTTACGATAATCCACCCTAGTGCCCCTCTTAGGACGTTCTCTACGCGATTCAACGGGTTCAGACCTTGTATTTTGCAGAACTGTAGGACTCGCGACAATACCAACTTCCTCAGGGTCAGGGTCACAGAGACCTGAAACGATTAACCGGGAGTCATTACTGGGACCTGCGGCAACATCGTCATCAGCAGAAAAGGGGTCAAAGTTGTGTTCCGTCTCGCTACCTGAGTCGACCAATTCCCGCAGTGAGTTCCCCGAAATATCACATGCTAAATCAACGCTATTCTCACGATCTGGAACAAAACTAACACCGTCGCGTACTGAAAAAGATTTAAGATTTACAACGTTATGAGTCCCCAACTCTCTCTTAGTTTCAAAATCGATGATACGGTATACTAAATCGGACAAAACCTCGGTTACCTGGCAAGGGCCTTCCCATTTGGGCATAAACTTCGCGATTTTGTGCTTATCGGCGGAGGACTGAGGATGGGTTTGTAACCAGACTAAGTCACCTTCCACAAAAACTCTGTGCGCGCGCCGTTTGTCATAGTTTCGCTTTTTTTTTTTTTTTTTTTTTTTTTTTTTAGCTAATATTAAAGATTTATTGGGCTGTAAAATATAAAAACAGACAAACAAACACGTACGCAGATTGACCATGTACACAGTGGGGACTACCTGAGGGTCACCGTAGCCGGGTGGCCAAGACGTGCGGGCACTGGGATCCCTCCAGAGTTGACAAGCTGAACAGAGCACCGAGCAATCCTCCTTCGCAGCTGAGATATCATCTGTAGCGGATCCGGCGCACAAACACCACCCGAGCCGTGGTGAACCACGATGTACGCACCACTGCACCAAAGAGCTCTCTGCCTGAGCGCACTTAAACGTAGACTGGCCGGCACTATATGTGACTGTGAGACTCCGAGACTGACGAGAGATGCGAACGATCCCGCTTATAAGGTCACTCCGCGCATGGGCACTGGCCGGCTGTCGCGATTACCATATCAGAACTTCTTCACTAGCTACAACGGCGGTTACGCCGGAACCAACCAACCAGGCCACGCAAAACCTCGATTCACCGATGGGAAAAACGGGACCGTCACAATGTGTGTGTGAATGTGTATGTGTTCCTGGGTCTTTCCTTCGAGATAGACCCCGAATCGTCACCAATAGCACACTGTGCAGCTCTAGTGCGACGTATTTAACAAAACCAAACCAAACCAATCTTAAAAAAAATTATTATTTCACAACACGAGTTTCTACAACTCAACTCATCGCCAGTTCTAAAGCAGAACGAACACTCTTCTCATTTGAACGCACTGAACTCTAATAATTTACCGGTATAGATTTTGCTTGGTTCTATTGTTTAAGTTTTTTGTGTTAATTTCGATAAATTATTATTTAAAATGAATTATAACATTAAGAGAAATTGCGGTGTTTTTCCTTCAAATCTTTATCCACTGTTAGAGAAATTATTTATGACCTTAAAAAGTTTAGAGTAAGTAAACGGAACAATTTCTGTTTTAGAAAGTAAATAATTTAATAACAATATTTGTCTAAACTATAGAAATATTTTAAAGTGAATTCGTTGTGCTTTCCGGATTGATTTGTTACATGTTTATTATATTAAACATTAGTTTAATACTTTCGTTTTGGCTCAATATGAACTTAAGTTTCGTTTTGTAATTTTTTTTTACGCAATATCTCCAAAAATGTTGCAGTCTTACTTTTTAACATCTATTAAATGTTGCATGAGAATATTTTGTCATTGATTTGTAATGGAGTTTGTAATTTGTGTCCATATTTGGTAATTTTGTTTTTGAAAATTCTGCCTGTTTTATTTTTAACTAGCTGTTCGGACTGCGTTGCTGGGGAACCCGTTAGGGAAAATGTATTAAAAAATATTTTTTGACTAAGTGACCCCCGTCAGAATTCAAATTGGGACATATTGTTCCAAAGTTCGGTGCGCTATCGACTTGGCTACAAAGGTCTTTTCTAGGTCTTGGAAATACGTTTTTAAGATGATCTTCATTTAATGTTTCTAAAATTGTACAAATAATTTAAAATTTTAAATGGAATTTTATATATCTGAGCCTCAGGTGCACATTTTGAGGATAAATAGTACTTTTATCTAAATGTTCAACTTATTTAATTAAACAAATTGTTTGTGATCTACAGACAGATTCGATCTTTTATTATCATAGATTTATTTCTTGTCTCACCCATTTATTGTATAAAATTCCTACTTTTTGTTTTGATTTAATAATACTTTATTTTTGTTTCATAACTTGTTTTAAACAACGTCTCTAAAAATGTTGATCTTATTTTCTGGCCACTATTAAATACATAGTAATATTTTGTCACTGATTAGTGGGGATATTTTTAATTTGTTTCTGTTTTGGGCTGTTCTAAGTCTGCTAAATTTTAAAATGGTAAAATGAAAATCATTGTATGTATTCCCAGTTTTTAATTCAAATTCTAGACTAATTTCTACTTTATGACTCTTAAGAAATCTCTAAATGTAAAGATTTTAAAAACATTCTTGATACTCTATGACTGTGTATAAAAGGTTATATGTAATTTATAATGTGTATTTTTTTCTCAGCTATGTTGGACGAGTCAAGACTATCCAAGACTTCATCAATGCTTTTGAAAAAAACGATATGAACACATTGTTCTTTGATCTGATTACTTGGCTGTCTTCTCAGTTGGGAAAATTGTTGAGGCTGGAAGGCCGTATTGATGTTGATTTTGAGGGTAAGTTTGATGTTTACAAATAGGAAATTGCATTGTAATACCCAAGAAGGGTTAATACATCCTTTGATTATTAGAACTACAGATATTTTTTTTTGTGTGGGGAATGGGGGGGGGGGATAACTGACTATTATGGCAACCCACCTTACTTTAATGGGGGTTTCCTATTCTTGCAATGTCTTTCAATCTAGTAACCCTATGATGTCATTGTACTGCATATTTGTTTCTGCGGTACCCAAACTATTTTTAGTGAAAATTTTGAATAGCAGCGAAAGAATACAACGATGTGGTTTAAAATCGTCGGTGTTATTTGGCCCATGATAAATAGGTTTTTTGGATTTTTTTTATAGAATCGGGGTTGATTAAGAGAGATATGAAGTGTGAGAAATGTAATGGGGATATGAAGCTAACACCGACACAAATAAGTCAGATTTTTGGAAATAGTTAGCGAAGTTAACTAAGAGTACAAAATTGTTTAATTTCACTTTTGTAAAAGCAGTAAATTTTTTTGTTTTATTTGTCAGTTAAGTAAACTGGAAATGAAGGGCAGGAATACAAAATTGTTTAATTTCTTTTTTTGAGAAGCCCAGCAGCAGAAAAATTCTAAACAAGATTTTAGTGAATAAAATTTATCTGCAACTTAATTTGTTATATAAGTATTGGTATATATCTTTCATGAGCAAGTATAACAACAACAATTAAGGAGATAATATCATCAATAGGGCCATTCCACAGATTTTGAAACCAAGGGTTAGATTTTTTTTTTTAATATTATCATGATTATGGCACATATTTTTAATGAAAAATATATGATCTTTCTTGTAATTGACTTTATGGTACAGATGTAGTATAGAACATTTGGCGTACGAGGTTTTTTTTTGGCGTGTTTTATAGGGGCGATAAATTTATAGTATGGCAACCCCACCTAACATTGTTGGTATTTTCCGATTCTTGTGGCGACTTTCAATATGGCAACCCTACGCCATGTTTAACAGCAATTTTTCGTCGCCAAAAAAAAAAAACGCCAAATGTCCTATACTACATCTGTTCCGACTTTATTTTTGTTTACAAAAATTGGGTCTCATCATAAATTGCATATTTTAAGACATAAGCCAAGAATTGTAAATGGTCTGTTTTATAGTAATGCATATTTCTCTAAGGCTTAATTTTCTTCAATTTTAATATAGGTACCTATTGTATTTTAATTTTTAATTACTAATATGTTTTTAGTAATAAGCTATTAAAGAATAACAAAATAATGCCTATTTTGGTATTCTTTGAACAATCAAAGCTTATCAAGGTTGTGGGCAGTCACAAACAGTGGCGGCGATTGGGTGCTGAAAGTGGGGGGGCAAGATAGAGGGGAAACAAGAAGTCCCCCAAATGGGAAAGGGGGAGAGGAGGTGCGGGGGGGGGGGAGGTGGACTAAAAAAAATGTGCTATTATATTGCTATAAAAAAAGCTAGGGTATTGCACACTTGTATTTACTCACTATTTTGTGTTATTTGAAGTATACCAACTTAAAATACACAATAAAAAAACTTAATAACATAAATTTAAGAAAAGAAGTTTTCATACCATAAAGCTGATTTGAGACAAGTTAAAAGCTTTCTTTTTTCGTTATTCTGACTTAAAAAGGCAAAACACAGCACGATAACTTTCAGAAATACTATATAAAAGGGCCACAAAAACTAAAGTCCAATTTTCAGGAGTATAAAAAGTATGAACTGTTCAAAACACCTTTATATCACTTGGCTATTTTAGCTATACTCGAAGACAATTTAACTAGACCCTTAAGCGAATGCTACCATGTGTAAAAAGACTGAGCAATGGCCCTGATTGAATAAAAAAAATCAACGGCTGATTTAAAAACAAATAAATATCTATGGGAGTAGTCATAAGTCATATACAGTTTGCTCTGTAGACTCGAAAATGACTGTACAAACGAGAGTCATAAGTCATATTCGGCGCCGTTTCGCCTTTTCTCCCTACTGCTTATATGTAAAACTGAGAAAACTTGGGAATGAGTCATTCTGCTAGAATCTGGGTATTTTGTAGATTTAATACGTAGTTACAATAAACTATTTTCTTGATGTTTTCGAAATCAAAGCATTGAGAATTAAAAAAAAAGCTATTAAATATTTTCTACCATCATCTTTGAGAACATTCGCTGTTAAGTAAAGTAAACAAATATACTTTTGTGGAATGTGTTTTAAAAATGTTAAAATCGGAGATTTTCTGACTAAAATAAACTAGTTCATAACCAAACTATTTAATAAGTAATCATAAGTAAAATTATTATAAACTATTTCTTTCAGAAAAACTATAGAAATTATATGTTTGGTTAAAAAAGTTAATCGCTTTGATTAGACTTTGCAAATGTATGTTTTGTTTTGATTTAATTTAACAATTACTGGTACTTTAGAAGCAAAATTTATTAAAATATACTACTTGATTTAATATTCGAACTCGCAATTTGGCGCTCTTTAAAGCGCCAAGTTCCTTACCGGGTGGTTGCAAGCCTGTTTTCCCATCGTTCAAACGTTTGACGTTTGGAGGCGACTAGTGCACATTAAATCTGTCAATGAGAGGGGTTTGAACCTCCTGAAACCCCCCTCCCCCCACCCTTATTTACGTTTCCATGGCAGTGTGAGGAAGTTGGGGTTCAAATGTTTTCCTTTGTTAGGCAATGCAGTAAAACAATTGACTTGTAATTTAGTTTTAAAAAGTCCAATATAAAAAAAGTTGCTGGGGCAACATACAAAAAAGTGCGGGGGCAACATCCGAAAAAAGTGCGGGGGCAACCGCCCCCCCTTGCCCCCCCGAATCGCCGCCACTGGTCACAAACATGACCATTAATACATGTTTTTTTTGTTTCCTGTATCATTAAACTTATAGAAAAAGTCTAAATTTTTATTTACAAAATACAATCACACTATTTGATGAAATTACATTCAAAAATTTAATAAATGTTATATTTAAATTATAATTTTCAATGGTCAGGTATGTGACTTCAAGCAGTCATGTATGTGACGTGAAATGCAATTGTTTTAAATTTATTTCACCAAATGGCAGTGCTTCTTGTTACTCCTCTAACCTGCTGTTTGTTTTAAAACAAGGGCATTACATTGCGTTTAATTTATGCAGCAACTGAGTTTTTAACAATCCATAAACATTATTATCTAATTTTGTTATTTGAAGCATAAAATATGGATAAAATATGCATATATAAAACAAAGAGCAAAGAGTAATGCTAAACAAAATAAATAATATTAAAAAAAATAAGAAATTATCCTAATTTTAAAGAGAAAGAAAGGCTAAGGCAAAGAAAGTAGAAAAGCAAAATCGGCAACTATGACAAAAAAAAAAAGATAGAGAAAGAAACAAATGGAAGCTGCTAGAGAAATGTAGAGCAGCCAAGAAGATAAATAATTCTATTAAATTTTCAAGTTTGAATTCTTCTACTGTCACTATCCCAGAAGATTATCCTTATAGAATTCTCCAAACACTTGTGAAAGCAGTAAAAAAAAACCTGAATTATCTTACTATCCTCACCTCAAAAGCGAATGTTGTTATGAGCAATTTAGTAAAAAGGTGGGTTTGAAACTACAAAAGGAAAGCGAGTCCAATGTTAGTGATGAAAATCAAAACAAAGAACATGTGGTAGAATTTTTATGCTGAACAAACATAGTCTATACTGCTCCAGGAATGCATGACAAAATGATAATTTGGGAATATTGTATTAAAAAACGTGTTCGTAAATTTTTATCTTACAATGTATTCGAAAGAAGCACATGCTTTATTTAAAGAAAATCCAAGCATTAATATTGAATAAACAAAATAGATAATATGAAAAAAATAAGAAGTTATCCTAATATACAAAGTTTTGCAGTTTAAGACCAAAAATTTGTCTTGTTAAAGACACTCCTAGTGATCAGTGTAAATGCTTGAGTCGTGAGAATTTCATTCTGTTGTTAAAGGGATTGAATATTAACTACAACAATGATTTTTTTTTAAAGAAATACTCTGTAATTCAGACTCAGAATTGGAGTGTTGGGAAACAAAATGTGGGGATATGTGTAATGCTGGAGAATTGCTTTTAGATCTTATTGGCAAAAACGGATTAAATAATTCTTCTAATGTTCAGTGACATCAATTGGTTAAGTCAGATAATAAGCGTTTCTTTAAAGAAACCAATTTGACTGAAAACATTTTAGCAAACTTTCAAGCAACTCTTAAATATTAAACGGATCCAAGCTGTCACATTTAAGTTTGATATAAAGCAAAGCGACACTGTTGTATTGCAAGTAGACTTTTTTTATAAGTTATTCAGCTGAGGGGCAAAGTGAAATACAATCTGCACTTTGTAGCAGGAAAAATGTAACTTGTTTCCATCAGTGTTGTTTGAAAATAATAAAAAAAAACATTCTTATCTTATTGTATGTGATATCAAAGATAAATCTAAGCTATGTGTCTGCTTTAATTTTAAAACTTCTTAAAATTATTAAATTTCAGGCAATTAAACCAAAATTGATCATTTGGAGGATGTCCCGTCAAGCGAGTTTAAAAACAAATTTATTTTTTACTTTATTTTATGTTATTCAAAATACAAAAGCGTTTTTATGGTTTTGAAGGGAAATATTCAGCAACTTACTGTGAAAAGGGAGTTGTTGATGGTATAGGTGATAATTCACCACTTAAATAATAAAGTACCAATTATTTAAATATTCAACACACTTTAAAGTGATGACTTGTAACTTTAAAGTATGGTAACTTAATTAAATTGCAGAGTTTATACTGGAAATAGAAAAGGAAAGTGTGCAAAAATAAAGTTATGCTAGTACTTTAATGTGAATTCCCAAAATTAATTAATTACAAAAATTAACTTCTAAAGCAATTTAAATTATTTTTTATTATGGTTTTAGACATTTACATAAGTTTCATAACATGCAAGTCTGATAAATCATGCTTTACTTTTCATTGAAAAATAGCATAGTGAATGAAGTCTAATGCAAACTGTCAAACTAACTAACTGTAAACTAATGTTCAAACTGTCATTTTACATGTAAAAGAATAATGACATAAAACATTAAATATTTTGCAGTATAAGTTTATTTTAAAATGTTAGAATTCACACAATATCCTCAAAAATGTTCAAATATTCCAATTTATAAAGATGGAAAAATTAGCGAAGTTCGATTTTTGACAAACTTGGTATAACTAATTGGTTCCCAATAGTAAATATATAAATATATTAATTTAAACTAAAGAAATGCCTTTCAAAATGAGAAAACTGGCTTTTACATGTAGTAAGACGAGTTTTTTGTCTTGAAAATTGGAAAAGCCAAGGGGCTAAAACGCGGATTTCGGATAAAATCGGCAACTGCGGTTAGCTGATAATAATCACATTTCTAACAAACTCAATAAAAAAATTAAGAAAAACATGTTAAAGTTGGATAGAAAATTAATAAATATGCAAAAGAAATGCATTTTTAGTCACCAAAATCAGAATAATCGTGGTGTCAAATTGCTGATTTTTGAAAAACTTGTATCATTGATTACCTGTTGATTATCAAATAATAATAATAATAGATGAGATAATAATTAAGTAAGAGAAAAAAAATATCGCCAAAGCCGGAAATCTGCTGTGGAAGGTGTATAAAATGCCATTTTCAATTAGCGCAAATTCCTTTCTCAAGAAGGTTCTGTTAATTATTTTCTAGTAATGTATCTTCACAAAGAACAGGTACTGAAATGTACCATGGAGTTGACAAAAGAAAATCGACAACAAAGAACGTCTGCAGAGATTTGTTCAAACACGTGTAACTTATCGCGATTGCGACTGTTCTAAAATAGTCCAGACATAAAAAAAAAATCATATGCTAGACTTCTGCAAAAATTTGTTTGCAGACCTTTGAAAAACCTTCGACGTACGACTCACGTAGCCATGTTTCTGCTAATGGGTTGAAAAGCATTCAATTTTCCGTTCCTTGCATTACAGATATTTTTTTGATACTGTTTCATTTGCCAGTTAAGTAAACTGGAAGGAATATAACATTTCTTTTTAATTTTCCTGGATACTACAGTTGTATGAAAGGATACTTTTTTTGGAGTTGTTTTATGGGTCAGGTATTTTTTTTCGAATTTATGCAATTTTGATAATAAAAAAAATCACTTTTATTGCAGTTGACTTAGATTGCATGTATTTTCTGTATTTTTAATGTTTGTTAAGTATTTGATTATCAATCGCCATTCAGATATGCCAAGTTTGTTGCAAATTAGCATTTTGCCATTTAGTTCTTCGGATTTTGAACAAAGAAAAATTTATTTATTGGCATATTTGATTAAATTATTTTCTCCCCAATGTCCAATCTTTATTTTTGTTTTAGTTCTACATTCAATTAATTTTCAATAATGTTAAGTTTGAGGATAAACTGTGCTATGTCTTGTAATTTTTTCAAATTTATGAATTAAGAATGTGAATTTTTACCCCAAATACGCTGTTCTAAGTATAGGTTATTGATGCGTCACAGCAGCCAATAGCGAAACGATTCGAGTAGGAATCAAATTTTGCGATTTTCCTTTCGTTATACATAACAAAATTAATTTTTTTGATAATTTCTGTTTAGATATTTGAAATTGGCATGTTTTTTTCAGTTAAAAATGTAGTTTTTACACATTTTTAAAATATGTAAGAATTGTCTATTAAGATAAAAACTCGTCTTATAGAGCATTGCGTTAAGAATATTAAAATACAAATGCAACGTTAAAATACGCAATAAAAGTCCGTAATAATCCGGACATGTTTCGGGAGATACATCACCCTTCATCAGCGGAAAATGTAAAGTCTGTGTGTAATGAAATATAAATAAACCCAAAGAAATCTAAAATGTTGCCAAAGACTAAAAAACTAACTAAAAACTATTACAAACGGTTGGAGTTAACTATTGTGTGCCAACAAGCGGGAAACATTGGGACCGCAAACGTTTCATTGACAACCGAATCAATATTACTAAAAATATGAAACGCCTCCAGGAAGTCAAGTTCAAATGGAGATTTAGGTTTGCAAATTAAATGTGAGTTAGAAAAATTAAATATATGACCATGTTCCCAAGAGTGCTTGGCAATGGAGGACTTCTTTATTTCTTGTTTAACAGTATGTGCTTGGTGCTCCTTGATACGAAATCTTAATGCTCTCCTTGTTTGACCAATATATGACATGCCACATTGACATGAAATACTGTATATGCCCCAGTTATTAAGATCGTCAATAAAACTTAAAGACCCTATTGACGATCTTAATAACTGGGGCATATACAGTATTTCATGTCAATGTGGCATGTCATATATTGGTCAAACAAGGAGAGCATTAAGATTTCGTATCAAGGAGTGTTGTATATGCACTACAACTTCGACTTGTATATGTACTACAACTTCGACTTGCATATGTACTACAACTTCGACTCCCATGTCATTACAATTCTGTGTGTTGTTCTATGTACGTATTGTGTTTGGTTGTGTCGTTCTGTGATTATTAAAAATGCATGTTTGAGTTCAGATACAGTGTACTCATTATGGACTTACAATTACAACACTTTTGGCGACGAGTAATTCGAACCTACTACTTACGGACTCTACTCTACATTACATTACATCGTTCTTTTGAAATTTAGTTTCGATTACAATCGAACATGGCGACTTTCGGAAGAATTGAAGTTTTCGATCCTGCACTTGAAAATTGGTCTCAGTATGTAGAACGTTTTGTACATTACATTAACGCAAACGACATAACTGACGAAAATAAGAAAAAGTCTATCTTTTTAAATGTCATTGGACCAACAGCGTATACTCTTTTACGTAGCTTGCTGTCGCCAAATACAACGGCGAATACGAAATATGACGATTTAGTTAAATGTTTATCAAACCACTACAGCCCAGCACCATCTGAAATTGTTGAACGTTTTAAATTTAATTCCCGGATTCGCAAGCCAGACGAAACAGTGTCAGTTTTTGTTTCGGAATTGCGTCGACTTTCCGAATTCTGTAACTACGGTGCTAGTCTGGATATGATGATTCGTGACAGACTGGTATGCGGGATTCAGGATACCCAAATACAACGTCGATTGTTATCGGAAGGAAGTCTGACACTTAATAAAGCGCTCGAAATGGCCGTATCTATGGAAGCTGCTGCTCGTGATTCAGCGAACTTACAAAGTTCTGGTTCTGCTTTTCAATCAGTGAATAAAGTGAACGTGCCGAAAACGAAACTACGTACTTCGAAAATTCCAGAAAACTTTCGCGAGTGCATACGTTGTGGAAATTCCGATCATATGCCTAAAAATTGCCCTTATTTGATGTCTACATGCCATTCTTGTGGTGTAAAGGGGCATTTAGCAAAGAAATGCCTAAAATCAAAGAAAACTGAAGTTTCAAACCGAAAGGGTTTTAAAGCAAATCCTAAAAAAGTTCATCAAATACACACTACACCAGAGTCTATTGATGCTGTAGAGCAAGATATGTTACAAATATCTGTTGACCCAGAATACAATATTTTTCATACGGTTTCAACAGCTGAGAAGAGTGCACCTAGACCAGTTACAGTAAATATTGAAGTAAACAATCAAATTATCAACATGGAATTGGATACAGGCGCTGGTTTAACCCTGATCACCAAAGATACATACAATAAAATGAAGTTGCCGCCCTTGCAACCAGCTAAAACCGGTTTAGCCACGTTTACAGGTCAACCTATTCCTGTTTTAGGAACTATTACAGTTGAAGCAAAATTCAATGAAGAATGCCAACAGTTACCTTTACTGGTGGTAGATAACAAAGGTCCAAATTTATGCGGCAGAAATTGGATTATGTCATTAAAAATTTTAGAAATTCATACACATTTTGTTAAAAGTGATGACATAGAATTGAATAAGTTATTAGCTGAATACAAGCATATTTTTGAGAATACACTTGGGCACTTAAAAGGACATAAAGTCAGTTTGATTAGGAAACCAGAAATGCAACCCAAATTTTACAAAGCTCGTACCTTACCTTTTGCTATGCGAGAAAAAGTGAGTGAAGAACTTAGTCGTTTACAGCAACTTGGTGTAATACAACCAGTTCGTTTTTCAAAGTGGGCTGCACCCATCGTCCCAGTGCTTAAAGCGGATAAATCTTCAGTACGAATTTGCGGCGATTTTAAGTTAACAGCAAATACTGCCATTGATACAGATCAATACCCCTTACCCAAAGCAGAAGACATTTTCGCTACTTTAGCAGGAGGTCAGAAGTTTACAAAACTGGACCTCAGGGATGCTTATAATCAACTTGAACTTGATGAGGATTCCAGAGAACTTACAGTTATAAATACTCATAAAGGACTTTTCCAGTACAATCGATTACCCTTTGGCATCTCCTCAGCACCAGCTATTTTCCAGCGGGAAATGGAAATACTAATGCAAGGTATTCCAGGTGTAGCTGTGTCATTGGATGACTGTATCATCACCGGTACTAGTGATGATGAGCACGTGTCACGATTGCAAGAAGTGTTCAAGAGATTTAGTGATGCAGGTCTACGACTTCGACAAGAAAAATGTCAATTCTTCTGCAACAGTTTGACCTTTCTTGGTCATGTGATTGATGCTGATGGAATACATCCTACAGATGAAAAGATTAGAGCAATTCAAGAAGCTCCTGAACCAAAGAATCTTACAGAACTGCGTTCCTTCTTAGGACTGTTAACTTATTATGCTAAATTTTTGCCTCACATGAGTACAACTTTAGCACCGCTGTATAAGTTATTACAAAAGAATACGCCTTGGCAGTGGTCTTCAGAAGCTGATTCAGCTTTCAAAAAGGCCAAATCAGCACTGTGCAGTTCTTCCTTATTGGTACATTTTGATCCTAAAAAAGAACTTCTTCTAGCCTGTGATGCCAGTCCATATGGTGTGGGAGCAGTGTTGTCTCACAATGTGAAAACAGAGGAGTTGCCTATAGCGTTTGCTTCACGTACCTTAACGTCTGCTGAGAAAAACTATTCTCAATTACAAAAAGAAGCCTTGGCATTAATTTTCGGAGTCACACGATTTCGAGACTATTTGCTTGGTCGAAAATTTACCCTCATTACAGACCATAGACCATTGGTAACTATCCTTTCTGAAAAAAAAACCTGTTCCACCGATGGCAAATGCCAGAATACAAAGGTGGGCACTTACGCTTTCAGCTTTTGATTATACTGTTCGTTACCGTAAGGGAGAAGATAATGGAAATGCAGATGCTTGTAGCCGTCTTCCTGTACCTGTACCTCGAGTTAATCCTCCGTTACCAGAAGAACTTGTGCTGCAGATGGAGAGACTAGATGTCGGACCAGTTACAACTGATGACATTCGACAGGCTACTAAAGATGATCCCATATTACTTCAAGTAATTAAAATCACCCTGGAAGGTTGGCCAGAAGTTATCAAACCAGAAACTGTACCTGATATGAATAGTACAGATATCCTCCCATACCTTAAAAAACGCATGGAGTTGACGGTTGAGCAAGGTATCCTGCTCTGGGGAAACAGAGTCGTGATTCCAACTTCACTTCGCTCTAGTATCTTACATGAGTTACACGCCACTCATCAAGGAATGACAGGAATGAAAAGTATTGCCAGATCATTGTTTTGGTGGCCCAATTTGGATGCAGATATCGAGAATACTGTCCGTTATTGCACCACTTGTGTACAGAACATGGATATGCCTTCTAAAGTTCTTCAAGCATGGCCAACTTCTAAAACGCCATGGTCCCGGATCCACATGGACTATGCAGGACCGGTTGATAATCACATGATTTTGGTAGTTCAAGATTCCTACTCGAAATGGATCGAGGCATTTCCTATGAAAAAAAGTACATCTTCAGCAACTATTGAGAAGTTGTATGAACTATTTGCAAGATTTGGATTACCTAGTTGTATTGTCAGTGACAACGGAACAGCTTTTACTTCAGCTGAATTTCAAGCTTTTGTACAGCGTAATGGCATACGACACTTGTTTACAGCTCCATATCATCCTTCGTCGAACGGTCAAGCGGAAAGAGCTGTGCAATACATTAAAAAACAGTTAAAGAAAGTGCACGATGATACAATTTCAATCAGACTTGCAAGAATTCTCATGAATTACAGACGTACACCATTGGCTCTGTCAGGTTTGTCACCAGCTGAATTGCTTTTTGGCAGACAAATACGCAGTAGATTGGATTTACTACATTCTTCCAATCCTACTGAAGTAATTGCAAAACCATCTTTCAAGGTAGGAGACCTTGTATATGCCAGGAATTTTGGCAAAGATGATAAGTGGTTACCAGGAGTCATTTATTCACCAATAGGGAATTGTATGTTTCGTGTATTATTTCCTGATGGTACTTCAGTTCACAGACATGTAGATCAAATTCGACAGAGAAGAGAGCACTTACATTCGCACAAACCAGATCTACAACTACCCCCTCCGATAGAAACAAACCCTATTCCTCCTCCAGTGATTCCGATGTCAGCTTCTACAGTTCCAGAGTCAACCTCTACATTTCCTCCAATAAACCAGGAAGCAAGCCCCTCCAGTCCAGACATTCCTAATTATGGACATTCCCCCAAATTCCCAGAACATTACTGCTGATGGACATGTGTCAACAACCCCACAAAGCAGTGTGCGACGTTCTGCTCGTGTTAGGAAACCTCCTAATAAATTAGACTTGTAATTTTCTATTAGGGAGAGAAAAGTGTTGTATATGCACTACAACTTCGACTTGTATATGTACTACAACTTCGACTTGCATATGTACTACAACTTCGACTCCCATGTCATTACAATTCTGTGTGTTGTTCTATGTACGTATTGTGTTTGGTTGTGTCGTTCTGTGATTATTAAAAATGCATGTTTGAGTTCAGATACAGTGTACTCATTATGGACTTACAATTACAACAAGGAGCACCAAGCACATACTGTTAAACAAGAAATAAAGAAGTCCTCCATTGCCAAGCACTCTTGGGAACATGGTCATATATTTAATTTTTCTAACTCACATTTAATTTGCAAACCTAAATCTCCATTTGAACTTGACTTCCTGGAGGCGTTTCATATTTTTAGTAATATTGATTCGGTTGTCAATGAAACGTTTGCGGTCCCAATGTTTCCCGCTTGTTGGCACACAATAGTTAACTCCAACCGTTTGTAATAGTTTTTAGTTAGTTTTTTAGTCTTTGGCAACATTTTAGATTTCTTTGGGTTTATTTATATTTCATTACACACAGACTTTACATTTTCCGCTGATGAAGGGTGATGTATCTCCCGAAACATGTCCGGATTATTACGGACTTTTATTGCGTATTTTAACGTTGCATTTGTATTTTAATAATTGTCTATTGTGTCACACTGGTTGAAATATTGAAAAACATAAAATGCTTTCTCTGCTAATTCCACCTTTACTGAATATAAAAAATTATCTGTTTGTGATATTACTTAAATATTTTTATTTTTGGTCTTGAGATTTTTGCCAACTTTCACCCATGTGCTGATGTCTGACTGTAGTTAAATTTAATCAAATTAGTCTCTCTAATTTAAAAGAAAAACCTGAAATGTTGAAATTTTTATTTTAATACAATTTTGATATATTTTCATCATTACATTGTGTAAATATTTAGCCTAATTCTTGATTTATTTTTTTCCATATTTTTCTTTAGAAGCTTTAAGGACCGCTTCCTTGCAAGAAACGTTGAGTAACCCAATTGCGTTTTTGATTGAAGTGTACATGTTGTTGAAGGTTTTGAGTAAGATTTTTTTCATAGAGTATATGAAGTATTTTAATACATTTATTTCAAAATACAGACATCTTTAGCCTATATAAATATGCATGTTTTTGGTAATGGATTGCTTTTTAACTCAAGAATGAAGTTGTAAATACAATTTGCCTTATCTCCTATTTTTTGCAAACGAATATTTTCTAGACCTTTATTTATCTAATATTTGTTTATATACCATATAAAATTTAAATTAATTTTAGTGATTAGAAATGTGTGTAACCCTTACAGATACACTACTCTTCTGAGGCATGTGAGATCTAGAAAGTCTCTCTTACTATCTCCCTTTAATGTTAAATTTCAATAGCTGTGGTCTTCTTCAAGGGGATTGTGTTGCATCACTCTGTTCGAATCAATTTACACAATCGCATATGAATGGTTTTGTAAAAATGGTGCAAGTCTAAAAGTCACTTTTGGAAAATTAAGAAAAAAATTATATTTTTTTTACTAGATTTTCCAAAAAACATGCCATTGGTAGTAAAAATAGTATTTAATGAACAGTAAAAATTTTATATGATTTGGAAAATAAATATTTCATTTAATTGAATTTAGAAGTTTTGAAAAAAATTGTCTTTTTAACAAAAATCTAAAATTGATAAGGGAAATTTGGTCAAAAAAATCTAAAAAAAGTCAAATATAGAAGATAAAAATGTTTTTATTCACATGAGGTTTCGTTGGTCAACATAAAAATATTATAATGTAAAAACACAAGAAAACATATAAAATGTCAACAACAGCTAGGCCTATTTAATTTTCATCATCGTTGAACTCTAGTTCAAAGTCGTTATTAGAAACTTCAGTTTCGGTTGTGGGCCAGTTCTTGATGACTTCATAGTACTGATCATAATATCTTGTATGGGCACTTTTTCTACTGGATAGCAATGCAGGCCAAGAACTTTAATGATTTTTTGTTCCACTATGGGTTGAAATAGTAGTGCCCTTTTTAACACATCAATGGGTCTATCTATTGCAAATATAAAAAAATATTAACTCTGTTTAAATAAAACCTCTGCCCTTTTAACAAAATGATTCATATACATTAAAAGACGTTGAACATCTTTCTAAAAACATGTGTTACTTTGAGGGTTAAATTTATTCAAGCCTAAAATTTTGCATAATTTTTTTTTTAATTATTTGGACTTATAAACACTCTAAAGATTTGTTTTATCTTTAGATTTATAAAGCTCTCTTTCTTAAATCCTAATATTTTATCTATATTTTTTAGGATGCACTTTAAAGGAATTGGTGACTGGAAGAATGGAAAAAAATTTGTTGTTGCCACAAAATCAGCTTCTACTTATCAGTATGTAATTTTAATAAAATTTACATTTAACAATTTTTAATAACTTAACAAATATATAATTTTAAATATATATATTTGTTAATAATTTTTGCAGCTGTTTTTCCCTTAGCAAAAAAATATATTTTATTGATAGATTAATTGTCTTGCAATAAGTGATCATATACCTATAACAATGCAAACCATGAAGATAAGAATAGGAAAGGAGTCGGCACCTACTCACGAAATTGAAGCTTTCTCTGTAACTGCGCCGCCATCTTGCTTTAACCAGCACATTCCTCCTCCCTGTTCATGCTTGTTCGCTGCTATCGTAGTTTCATATGTGGGAGCGGAACGTCTGAATTATTTTCATTGTGTTTATATGCATAAGTATTCCGACAATTTTCTTTATAGCAAATAAATTTGTTTTTATAATTTAGTTAAATGCATATATGCAAAATATAAGTATTTTTATTAATGCAAGTTTATGTAAGTCTAATGTAAAGGATTTTTCAAAATAAGTGTTTCGAATCATACCTTTCAAAAGAGAACTCTTTATCTTGTGTTTTCAATGTATGTTCTTAATAGGAGATTGATAATTTAGAAATATTGGAATGATGTAGTTTCGACACTGAAATAAAATTTTAAGTAGATGTTTTAGCTCTCTTAAGAAGTTTTTTTTTGTCTCTGACATACTAAACTTTTATGTCAAGTTTAAGAATATTCTAGTCTTCTGTACCTTTTTAGAAAATAATTATACTTTGTATTGATTTAATTTCATCAGTAATTTGTAAAATTATTCCATTTTCTGTAAAACATTCCGAAATATATTTGTTATTTATAATAATAAAAGAAAGTGTATGTATGTGGATCACACCACGCCAACTTTCCCTGCGTATAAAAGGCTGACATTTATATATAAATACTATTTTTTTTCAAAATATGCACACATGATGTTTGGATTCGTAAAATTCCATTTAGTTTGTTTAATGATTTTAGCAATTTTAAAAGTATTGCATACAGATACACCTTTAAAATATATTTCCAAACTCCTAAAACTTCTCTGCTAGCTCAATCGATTGGTTGCTGCACTTTGGAACAATTGAGCACGGGTTCAAATCTCGGAAGGGTCTACACATTTTTAAAAATGTATATGCCTTAACGGGGGGAGGGTGTTGAACAGATATTTAATTTTACTATATTTCTACTTCTGTGACCCGAGAACTAACAACAACTAAAAATATGTATTATGTAATTAATGAAATTTTTTAAAAAAATCTACATTTGGAGTCGAGTTATAGTAATTTTTTTTTTAATTAAAAAAATCTGATACATTTTTCTTATAAATTATTATAAATATCAATATTTTCTGAAATATAAAATATATCAGCATATGCAACTTTTGGAACCAACAAAATTTCAATATTACTATGGATATACATATAAAAAATATTTAAGTTTTTGAATTTATTTTAGATAAACAAAATTATACATTTAAAATTATATATATTAAAAATATTTACATAAGAATTATTTTTACATACTCTTTTAGATTCCATACATTGAATATGTCATTTAATTTGTATTTCAAAAAGTATTGTTTTTATTCACAGTAGTTTATTTGAAAAATGTATCTAAAAAATTTTTTATTTAAAATTGTAACAACTCCACTTTAAAGGTAGTTTTTTCTTTACAAATAAAAAAAGGTAACAATTACATGTACAATATTTTGTTATAGAAGTATTGTCATAGAAGTATAGTGAAATAAAATATCTGTTCAAACCCCCCCCCCCCCCTCCTTAATGGTTTTTCTTGCAACAAGGGCCCAAACAGCTAGTTAGATCATATTTTGCTTGGTTAATACTATAATATTTTCATGTATAAAAAAAATTAACTTTCTATAGTTTTTTAAATATTTTTTTCTTTTTTTATCATTTTAATCACATTTTAATTTTTCAATAAACTATGGACATAAAAAACAAACACATTTCTTCATAAATGAACAACCTAATTCATTACTTTTATGCTTAAAAATAATCCTAAATGTTTAATATTCAACTTTTTTTGTTATTAATTTTTATAACATGTTAACATTCTGTAAAAGGAAAAGTAGTATATTTCGCTTCAGTTGTTTAAAACTTGACATAAATAGAATTCCAGGTTTCATCTTGAGTACAAAATTTCAATTTTAAGCACATTTTCTAAAGTTTAAAAATTAGTTTAAATATATGTTATGTTTGGCGCACTTTTGGTGGTTATACACAAGCAAATCATCAAGGACCCAAGGAGAGAAAAACGTGAATGGAGGGACTTCGCGTGAGGAAAAAAGTATACTTTTGATTCCTTCTGTTAGATATTTTAGTTACTGGTATGTCTTTATCATAAGCAGTTCATTATTTGAAAGTCTCGGTTTGCTTTTTATTTTGTGAAGAATCGATACTCAATCTAGAAAAACGGAGGATTTCACAAGAATGTAACATCTTTAAATATTTGCGATCTTCGTCAAACAGGGATAATATCCTTCAAAAGTTGAGATGGTTATAACTCTAATTTTCTTGCATCTAGCGAATAAAACTTCGAAGTGGCACTCATTTGCGAATTTTTTTCATTCATGAAAATCTTGAAATTGTAGAAATTCACTAAACACGATCTGCTCTGATCTCCGTTGAAAGACTGGCAATCCTTTTGCATCTGATAAATAAACGGTTATTCTTCACTACTTCCTTTTTCATCATGGTTTGATTGGCACTACGTAACAAAATTGCATTAAAGTTTTCAAAAATAAAATTTCCTTATTATTTGGAGTAATTAAAAGTATGTGTGTTTTTAAAAGAAGCTTGTTTCTTCTTGTTTGGATAGTATTAATATTCCAATCTGTTTAATCTAATTTGTCCCTATTTTGTTTTAATGTTTATGTATTTTATTACATATTGTTTTCTTTGAAACTTTGCTCCCCCCACCCTTAAAAATTATTTAGTTTTTTTAAACTTTTTCATTATTAAATTATTTGGCTAAACTAAAAAAAGATTTCTGAAACATTTGTTTCAAAAGAAAAATTGTGCTTCACATAACATAAAATTAGGAATTGCAAAAAGTTTTTTACTATGAACTCAAGGAAATTTGGAAACTTTTAAATTTTCTTTGGGGAAAAAGGCTTTTTTTTTAAAAAAAAAACCTCAGCTTTTATTGCGTTTAGCCTGTACCATGTCTGCCTATAATAGTATAATTACTTGTCTCTACATACAAAAGTTCACTTTATACTGCAGTTAATTCTTTTCAATATTTTTTTTTCTGTTTCTGCTTTAGAACAAAGTAATACAAATATTGTAATACAAATACAAATACAACAACAGGCTCAAGGTCCAACAAGGTTGGTCCATCTAGTACATCTTAACTATCCCCCAATGCATATCTAACTTCTTCTTAAATTCTGTTACTCCTTTACAATTAACAATATTCACTGGCAAGTTGTTCCATTTGTCTATTACCCTATTATAGAAATAGTGTTTTCTCCCTTCCCGATTAAAATAGGATTTGTTTAACTTAAACCCATGACCTCTCGTTCTATGACTCATATTAAAATCTAAACCCTCCACATCTCTTTGCTTGATAAATTTGAATAGTTGAATCAAATCTCCCCTAACCCTTCTCTCTTCCAGAGCATACATATTCAAATTTCTTAATCTATCTTCATAATTCATGCCTGAAAACCCTTGAACCATTTTAGTAGCCCTGTGCTGAATTTTCTCCAACAATGCAACTCTAAATTTCTCCAGCATGTAATAAGAAATGTATTTCATCATTGGTAGGAAATTTAACTCATAATTGTTTAAAATATTTTCTTACAGAGTATTTGATACAAAAATTAAAAGCTGCTAAAAATCTTGCAGTTAAGAAGCCAAAAAAGAAAAAGCAGATTAAAATAGTGGATTTGGTAAGTGAACTTGCAATATTTATTGGTGCAATTGCGGAAAAAAAAACGAACCAGTTTCCTTTAATGGTACACTATTTATCGTGGGGTTGAACTTAATATACCATTTTGCAGGGAATAATGTCTGCTACAGAATTATATGCGAAACATTTGCATAAGGGGCTGCCTTCACAATAAAATATGCACGAACTTTAAAATTTTCGATAACAACACCTACTTTTGACAGAGCAGAAATGTTCTCCATCCTCAAAATAATCTAAATATAAATTTTCGTTAATTTACTACAGTTATATGCAGAAATATTAGACAATATGTATCGATCTCATTTGATGGGCTACCTCCACATTGAACAAAGTATTAGTCTGACTATGAAATGAAGGACTCTGTTAGAAATGTCTGAGGTTCTTCCTTTCGTGGTGAGACTCGCCTAGAATTGCTCTAATAATATGATGCAGTACGTTTTATCCTTAAAGATATGTTATTACTTCAATGTGATTTTATATAGTATTTTTGATGCTGTGAAGCTTAATCATTTGTATTGTTAGGATGTCCTGAAATTATATGAGAAAATGACAAACTTAATATTGTAAGAAAAATTAAATATTATAGAATATATCATGGAAAATTTTATTTATTCAAGGTTTAAAATACATATACCAATGATTTACTTTAATTTTAAAATTCAGGCAAAACAAAATGTTCTTTAACTATTTTAATTAGGGTCCTACCAATACTTAGTTTTTCAAATCTAAATGAAATATTGTAAATGTTATATTTACACACTCAGTTTGAATTGAGGTTATGTAATTGGTAATTTTTTCCCATAAGATCCTGCTTGTCTTAGATTATACAGGGTGTCCCAAAAGTATTTTAATACTTTTAAAAATCCTTTAAAAAAAGAAAAATATGCACATTTATTTATATTTAATAAAGAATAATCAAGTTTTTTAACAATTTTTAGACTACTTCAATATGTGCAACATTTTTGCGCCTTTAAAAAATCAGTTTTAAAACAAAGCCACATATTGTGTTGTGTCTAATAACTTTACAATAGCCAATAATCAAGTAAAAGTGCCACCCTACTTTTTGAATATTTAAAACTGGCTCATTGTTTTCCCGACTGGTTCATTGTTTGGTTGAATTAACGTGTCTCACTAGAACTGCACAGTGGGCTATTGGAGACAGTTCGGGTCTATTTCAAAGAAAATAACCCTGAATATATTCTCCCCCCCCCCCTTAAAATTTTGTTTAATAGTTCTAATTTTACATTTAAATATTTTCTAAATATATGTTTTGCAGTTTATTGTTTTGGTATAATTTTCGACATGATTTTATAATCGTTTTCATACTACCATATACTGTTGTAAAGTTACTTCTGTATTCTTAAGAAAATATCCATATGAGTTCATTTGAGCAAGAATAAAAACTCAATAAAGCATTACCTAGTTTATATATTACTTTCTAGCTCTATTTTAATACAAGTCTAGTATTTTTAATCAAAAAACACTTATCGAAATATTTATGCCATTCATTCCCTTGAAGGACTTACAAAATAAACAATTTTATAATTTTTTTATTAACTACCTGAAGGATATGAATGCGAGTCCATGATATCCGTTTAAGTATCTTTAAAAGGAAGTTGTTACGAGTATACATAAAACTTTCTTGCAGTGAAAACAAACTTTGATTAGATATTTAGTTCATCTCTCAGAGGATTAAGTGTAAAAAAAATCATGGAGAATATAGCCAAAATACTGATTTGTGTTTCCCCAACTGTTTAATCTTACTCCCCAGTGTTAGTATTAGTAATTTAAAAAATATTTTTAAACATTTGAATGTGATTCAACATTTTTGGTTCTGTTGCAGGAGGAGTCGTTTATTGCAAAGGAACTCCGTGAATTGATAATGGCTTTGAAATTTTCAAAGCCACCTGATGATTTACAGACCACTTGTATGTTTACAGAGATTGATAAACGGGTATGGTACTACTTTTTATTCCTTAAAACATCTGGCAATATTTCGTTCATAGTTCCACTGAAAATATTGAATGTACCCACATAGCCAAACCATATCCAAAAGATTTCTGTTGCATATCCCTTTGAATATACGGGATATCCATGAGAGTATGTGTTTACCATTAATTGACGTCTTTTAGATCTCAAAATGTCCCGTCGATTTTCGGCTATTAAACATCCAAAAGACGTCCCTAATATCTACAAATTAGATAAGAAATAGACAATACGGCTCAGTCGTAGATACTGTAGATATTAATTAGATATCCAGTATATCCTAATGTAGTCTAAAAGAGTTTGTATATACATCTATTCGACGTACACCAAATCCAAATTATAGCCATAATATCGAATTCAAGGATATTAGGGATATCTCCAGAATATATAGCAGTTTGGCTATAATTTGATTTGCTATTTTTATATATATATATTATAAACCTACAACTAGATAACTCCATAGAAGATTAAGATATTACATACTGGTTCCTAGTTGAAAGTAGGAAATGAAAGGTAATACATTAATCTTCCTATGGAGTTATTCAGTAGTAGTAGCACTGGCACGAGGATATATTAATCAATAACTGAAGTAAGGGAAATTAATATTCAAAGGATTAACAACAAAATTAATTTTAAGGAATATAATTTTTAGAAATTCTGAAACCTGATGATTAATTACAAAAATGCTCCAATTTTAAATATATTCTACTTTTTAAGAAGTTATTCATAAATCAAAAATAAATGTGTGGATAACTTTTTTTAAAAAGAAATACAACTAGATATTAAAAAAATATTTAATTTTATACATTAATTTTATATCTAGCTTTAACATTGCACATTCAGCTCTTGATAATAAACTCCATTTCAGACTCCAGCATATCTTCAAATAATGTGTTTCTTCTAATAGCATCTGAAAATAAAAAAAGAAATATAAATTAAAAATGGTTACATGTGTAATACAAGTCTAGTTACAGTAGGTATAAATAATAAATGTAATTACAACATTATTTGGTTAGTAAAATGTTTTATCTATTTTATTAATTTAAGATTCTTCTTTTGCACAAAATCCCCCAGTTGAAACTTATGAATGTTGAAGCAAGAGACAGTCCACTGTGTGGTGGACCTTAGTCTTCCTTAACATTTCAAGCATTAAAATTAGCATGACTATTTCAACTAATATACATATATTCTTAAAAATATATCAATAAGAGACCACATTTTAAAGCAGTTTTCAACCATGTTAACATTTATTTTATATATTATTTTATTACTTTCAAATCAAGGAATTCAGGAAACATAATTATTTGAAAAAGTGGACTGTGTTGTATGTGTGCAACAATTTTCTATTTATAATTTTGTTACACTTCATAATTAAAAGGTTCACAGTTCCTGTGCATGCTTTATATTTTCTGTGCTTGTGGAATGGGAAATAAAAAAAAATAAAAAAAATACTAATTTCATTTATGTGTGATATCCATGCGAGAAACTCATTTGACCGTTCACACTGGCAACGCGAATTTCCTCGACGAATCATTTTCAATCCGCTAGAACTTACAGAGCAATTTGCTTGCACACGAGGGGAATGTTGTTTCAGCTGAGACGGAAGGGACAATTATGATTGAAAATGGAAATTTGATAGAAATTTCTTGCTATACAAACTAGTCAAGTCTTTTTTAATTTATTTTTATAGAGTGTAAGGGAAATTTAGTTGTTTAATTTAGAATTTTATATATAAAAAATTAAATGAACCCGCACATAATCTGAACGATATAAATAATTATTTAATATAACGTTTTCGTTTTGAAAAACTAGGAAACGAATTGGAAGTATGTTTTCATTTTAAGAAATTAGGAAACATATCGTAAATAACACTTTCATTTTGAAAAATTAGAAAACATATTGGAATTTTTTTTTTTTATTTCATGCAATTAGAAACAATGCTTTTATACACTGTTTCATGTTTCACCTCATACATGCAATATGTGCAATTTACTGAAAGGAGAACCCTTTTAGGCTCTTCCTTTTCCATGTTACTTTTAAAAAGTAATCGCCCTAAATTTCAGAAGTATCTTGTTTTAGTATTTGAATTCGAATCTCACACTGGAAATAAACCTCATACATGCAACGTGTGCAATAAACAATTTATGAAAATGAACCTTTTTAAGCAAGCTTTATCCACATTGTTTTTAAAAAGCGATCCCCCTAAATTTAGGGAATCATAGCTTTTAAAAAAGCAATCCCTCTTTCGGGATACCACGTTTAGTATTTGAATTCAAAACTCACACAGATGGAGAAAACCTTAAATTGCAATGTGTGCAACAAACAATTTACTGAAAAGAATCTTTTTAGGCACTTTTCCCACATTGCTTTTAAAAAGCAATCTCATTTAAAGTATTTTAATAACTTTCGCTTAACTGTTGGAACTGAGCAAGAAAAGTTGAAAGACTTGTGTACACAGCTTCCTTTATCACATTGAGCGGTCTCTCTGCGAGAAACGAAAACTCAATGAGATTGTAGGGCCATGTACACATGTGAGACTGCATCTCGCCCAATTTTTCTTGCTCGTGTACAAGGGCCTTTAGTTTCAGAGGGAGCCCAAATAAAATGTCAAACGAAAAATAAATATTTCACAAAAATTATCATATAACATATTAAAAGTTACTGGATTTAGAAACATTTTCAGTTACATGTTAATGTTTAGTTCAGTTTTTTAACAAAACTATTTAATCAAACATTTAAAACTGCAAATAGTTTATAACGTTTGCAGAAACTCCTAAATTTAATATATTGTTTAGACTGGGATGGATAATGAATGAAATAAATATAAAACTTGTGTCCCATTTATTCAAAAAGTGGTTAAAGATCGTATGATTTTTACATTGATGAATTAAGTTACTGCATTGTAAGTGTAAAAATATTGACAATGGTTTTGATTTGGGATTCCGAGAAAATTTAAAATAAAATTTGCAAAAGTGTTTACATGAAAACAATAACAAACAGTAACAGAAAAGTGTTTACATACAATTATGTAGATTGTTATGTAACGTAAATTACAGAAATGTCTGGGAAAACCTATAACACTATGTGTATGCAACTCCATTTTAAATTTTGAAGGAGTCCTAAAGCCCAGTGGCTCTTTTCCTGGCTATGCCACTGTGCTTTAGAATATCTATTATCCACACAATAATTTAAAATATATATACTTTGTCTTAACGCTCAAGATATGTATTTTCAAAAATTACTATGAAACTACCAAACACAGCTTTTGTGACATTCCATAACCTTTCTGTTTAAATTTTTCTTGCAATTAAAAATATGTAATGAATTATATTAAGTAGATATTTCATGTACAAGATTTTTGTTTTGAATACCACTATACATATTTTAAGAGTTTTATTAAATATTATCAGTTCACTACAAAATTATTTTATTTATATTTTTTCAAAATTTAGAATGACTGCCATTATAACAAAATGTTCCTTTACCAAAAGTAAATGTAGGGCAGTAGAGGGCTACTTGTCTTTACCATCATTCAGCTGGATTTTCTATTACTCTTCTGGGCAATCACCCTTAACATGTTGGGATCTAACCTAAAAAACAAAAATTCACAAACTAAATAAAGTAAAAAATAATTCAAATGTTGTTATTTTTGGTAAAAGTTAAGGGTCTTTCTTCATTATTTAGTGTTTAAAAATGCTTTCAAAGATTTATTTTTTTAAATCGAAATTTAAACTAATATTGCTGTAAGAATACAAAACATTCATCCACAATTGCTAAGAATACAAGGCAATAAAATATATTTAATCATTTTGCATTGTATCTGCATATAGCTTAGAAAAATATATTAAATTCATTATACTTCACATAATTTTTCTTCATTAAAAAAAGTGCAAATAAATTTAAACCATATTACATAGTTCTTTTGCATCTATCACACTTGTTACATACTCACAAGTATTCAAGTTGTGCTCGAGCGCTAACCTAACCTTGAAATAGGTCTATGTATGACCGATTTTGACGTTGATAATGGCATGTGTAATTTTACATTAAATCATAGGTCAAAAGATTAAACACTCTTAAAGAATAGAATTGTGGCAAGTATAGATACTTAATGTATGTTTATACACATAAAAGAAAATTACCTGATCCAAAGATGTAAATAGTCATAACTCCAAAAAGTTGTTGTTGCAGGTTCTTCTCTAAGATCACTTCAACCTCATTCTCCCAAAATTGTCGCTCAATCATTCTCCCAATCCTGAAAAGCAAATTAAGATTCTGCAATTTTGAAATTTATATAAAAAAAATACTTTGTAAAATGCACTAACAAGTCAAAAAGAAACTATTTCTACTAATGGATGACAAGTGAAAATGGGAGAGGGCATACAATTTGATCTGAAAGTATATTTTAATATCCTATGTCTTAAGTTTAGTCAATTAGCAACTTCGTTCAATTTTCTACACTAGAGCACCTTATGAGTAATTTAAAACAAATATATTTTTAAGTTTTTAATGAATTGGATGTTAATACAAAACAAAAAAAAATGCAAAAAGTATTTTGAAACTTTATAATTGAAATGTAAAATAAATTATATTTTTGTGGAAATTATAATGTCTTTGGCTATGTTATAATACTTTTTTGCATAAAAAAAAAAAGTAAACTGCACATAAACACATATTGCACCCCTGCAAGAAAAGTGACACAAGTAAAAAAAAAATATGGAGGTTATGACATTGAAAAATATGTACAAGATATATATGTATTACTATTCTATAGAATTTTCTGTCATAAATACTTACCTGGAATATAAAAAAAAACTTATACTATTACAATATATGTTATATAGTATGCTTTAAGTGTGTTTTTCTCAAAAGTTGCATTTTTTAGTTATGTCACTTTTTTAGCCGGGTTGCAATATAGTTACAGATATGGTGCAATATGGTTTAAGCCGATATTTAAATGCATCCAATTCATAGTGCATTTACCATGTATGCACGACTCGAATGGCGTCCGCTTCAGAGCAGCGACGGTATCCATTTTGTATAGCCTTACGTTTTTGCTAACAACAAAAAGTGTTTCACATACTTTACAATTACTTAAAACAAATTTATATAAAACTAAAAAAACGACACTTACCTTTTCTTATAATCAATCTTCTGCACGAAACTCGGTAGTTGTCCATGTATTTTTCCAATAGGCATTAATAGATCGCCGCGCGCGCGAACTGTGTAAAAATCTTGAAAATGTCGCTACTCAGGGTTGCACTCTGGCGCAAGATGAGCTAGAATTTACTAGTTTGGCATTTTTATCGAAAAAATCAAAAATCTTGGCTGTTTCTAGTTAATTTATCTACATATTTTGCATTTTTGGGAACTTTCAATATATTTTATATTTTTTTTAACCATTTCAAAAAACCAACAACAGAGTGCATTTATGTGCGTTTTTATTGATTAAAATATGAATTTCAGCAGCAGGAACTTCCAACTCACAAGTGATAGAATATCTAAATTTTTATGTCTAATAAATATTAATTATCGGTATGTCGAAAGATATGACAACATATACATCCATTAGATATTCAGAATCGCTAAGTCAGAATTACATCTATTCAAGACATCTAATATATGTTCCAAAAATAGATATTACGGATAGGATTTACATAGGATATTTAATAGATATCCACAACGTCTAATCGATAATAAAGACGATAAATGGGTATCCAGTAGACACATGCTATGTGGGTAAGCATCTGTTTATATATATGTTTATGGAGTGATGTTTTATATAAAGAGAAATTATCTGATTAAAAAGTAAAAATTATAATCAGATCACATATAATTGCTAGATATAAAATATATCCATTTTACAATTTGTTATGGAAGGAATTGTTAATCTTGATATTATTGGATTTAAGCTAGGTTTATGTACTTCTTTTATGGATGCAATCTTTTTTTATTTAACATGCTTATTTGGATTTAAGATGGTTTTATATCCAGCTTTTTGTGGAAAATGTACCATTTAAGCTAATTTTTAAATCAAATTTAAGCTTACAAAATTGTATTGTTATATTGAGTGTTATGAATACTCAAATTATTAAATGCATTTTAACCTTAAATTTTGATTGTGTAACAACTTATATTAAACAACAATAAAAATCAATATACACAAGAATCAATTATACCCTTGTTTTTAGTATAATGTACTTTGATGAGGGGTATTCATTGTTGCTGTTTTTAGTTTAAAGGAGTATTTTATAATACCATGCTAAACATATTAATAATATTATTGGATTAGTTTTAATATTTCAATTATTTTTAAAACAATACGTCAAAACAGATTGTAATTGTTCAGTATATTTTTAATCAATTATTAGTTAATTTATACTATTAAAAAATTACAGGGGGGGGGGGGGCTGAGTTTGTGCCTGCTAATTTTTATAAACTATTGGTTAGCACAAGCTCATGATTACATGATTAGAGGGTTGTAGGTTCGATTCTCAACTTTAAAAGTGCAGTGGGACTGCCAGTTTCATGCCTTGTCCTTCGTAAAAAAAACATCCTACATGGGTTCCATTGCACATTATGTATATTAGTTCAAACGTCTTATGCCTACACAGGTGCTTGAGGTTCCAACACAAGTGCACACAAATTCAACCAACCCAAAACAAAAAAAATTTATTGCGAGTATCTTGAACTTGAGCTTTCTTATGGTTTTTCCTTATTTTGAGAAGATTTGACACTTATTTTGTGTTTTTTAGATCTGCACTCTTAGTCATCCTCTCTTACCAGAAGATATAGTGTCGAACATGTTGTTCACAGGAGCATTAACGGAAAGCCAGTGGTTTTCACTTGAAAGACTGTATGGAGAATTTTATGCTGAGTTTCGAAACCGCCGTGAGCTGAATATAACTGGAGCATATTTATCTATTTCTTTCTTCTTATGGAAATCTAAAATAGAGGTACTATTTTCTTTTATAATTTACTTTTAAGACTAAAAGGAAATACTTATTCCTAGTGTTCTTTATTGTATTAGTGTTGCTATTTTCATACTTCTAAGTTTTTTTGGATTTTAACCATTTTGAATGGTTTCTTAGCTTACAAGGATTGCAAGGGATTCTTTCATTTTTTAAATTTTTCCATGTTTTGTTTACTCAAGTATCTAAAACTGCAATTTTGATTAGACATGATAAAACATAGTTCCAGGTGGAAATAAATTTTAATAATTAGGGTTTTCATTGTGTTGATTAAGACTGATTCGAGCGAACATAAAAATTGGTATTGTAAAGCATATTAATTGGTTTATTAACCCTTTGTGGTCAAGAGGTGACTCTCAGTCATAAGAACTACATCTGTTCTTTTGTTCATTGAAGGAGTACTTATGGAACATAAAGTATTTTATTTCATTAGCTTGTTATTTAAGAGTATGGTATCAAGGCATGGATTGGGGAAAGGAACAAGATGCAAGTGTTCCATATAAAGAAAATGCAAATATCAACATGTTCCTCAATTGCCAAAAGTTTATGTAATACAAATAAAAAAATTATAAATAAATTGATCCTGAATGATATGCCTAACAACAAATAAAATAGCAATCTCCAGCGTATATGCGAGAGTATACGGTATATAATTTTCTCACATTGACTAGTATATAAAGTCTGATTTATGTAGGCTTTGGTTTGAATTCTGGATAAGACATGGATATTGATTTGTGTGATTCTTGGAAGGGAGCAATTGTAATTAGGTTGTCATTTTACTTCCCTAGATATAGAAACATCTCCATAACATTTTTATGTTAAATTTTAATATATGTTTTTAAAAAATTTTACTAATTGTTTATTGCTTCATGGTTTTGTGTTTTAATCCTTTCAAAACAAATAAAAAATTTCCTTTTTTATGTAATATTTAATTAATTTTACAAGTATAGTGTACCATTGTTTACTTTGATGTACCATTTACAAACATGTTATTGTTTTAACTAACCTTCTGAGAGCGACAAGAAAAATATCAAAATTGCATAGTTTTCACTGCAAGATTATTTAATTTATTTTTAATATGTGTATTTAAATATATATATTTTTAATTTTAGTTATTTTAATAAATATATCTTTCAGAATATACCTGTAAAGCTTTAAATTAAAAAAAAATAACTTATGTACGTTACTGAAAAAACTGAAGATTCTTGGACAACTATAAAAAATAAAGGGGTTAAAAAGAATGTCAATATTTAAAAAAAATTGCTAAAGTATGTCTAGTTTCGTTAAAAAAAACTTACTTTTTTTAAAAACTACTCATAAAAAAAATCCATTTACAAATATCATAATATATATATATATATTAAACATTTAACTATTGAGAAAATTTCAAAAATAAATAATTTGTATGAGCAAATTCTTTTTCAAGGTAAAGTACTAGTGTTTTTTTAGTTTTATTAAAAATAAACTTTTGATTAAATAGATTAAATATATAAAATGTTTTGTGAATTTTTTGTTATTTTATAGAGAATTAATAATATGACTAACAACCAAGATGACTTCAGACAAAGGGCGACTGTGGATCCTGATGTGCAAATATCAGATGTCATAGCTGCAACTGCTGGTAATTTTTAATTTAAATTCAACTAAAGTCAAGTGCATTTTGTACTATGTTTAATCCTATTGATATTTTTTTTAAAGATATGTCTATTGGTGAAAAGGTTAGTTTGGGTGCTTGTTGTCAGAGCACTGGAGGTGTAGCACATCAGGTTACAATGTGTCAAGTAAGTATTGCATATTTCTGTTCTTTTTTAGATAGTTTTAAATGCATTCAATAACAGAATTTACACATTTAATTTTATTTGCAAACTCCAGTACGGTTCTACAGAATTCGCAAGAATTTTCCTATATAGAAATATACTCATTTGATTAACAACAGAGTAACTAAAAAATTACTGCATAGTTTAGTATTCACATTTTTTGTAAAAAATATTATACAAATTTTGTTTATGAATGTTTAGCTGGTATATTCAAACATAAGCTCTTTTTAAAAAAAAATCAAGGTGAATACCAATTATGAAGAAGAGATACAAAAATTTATAAATTTAATTAACAGTAAAACTGTAGTTTTTAAAATTTACTCTGACTTAATTATAAATAATGTAATTATTTCGTATATTGTTGATTTGGAGGATAATTAAATATTATTTATTGACTATCATTTTCCATAAAGAATTTTTTTTATCAATATAATGCCTTAAAAGGTCTTTAAAAATGCCGAAATATAACTTTGAAATTCTTAGAAGCTTGTTACTTTTCAAAATTATTTTGAAATATATTGATATTAAGGCTTTTACACAGGAATAAATCTTGTATTGAGTTCATGGGCCCCTCAATATTCGGAAAAATTGGCTCAGCCTCTCCAATGTTCTGAGATTGAAGTTAATTTTCCAAAAAAAGACATGTCTGCCAATAGAATTTTCAAATTTGACTCGAATCTTAAAAAGTTATTTTTAAAAATGTAAAAGCAAACTTAAGCAAAATTCTTATTATCCTCTTCCTTGCCTTAAATCTTTGTTGGTATATTTTCAAATAATCTGACATTTACAAGCCTGGATTAACATTCATATGTAGAAATAATGTTGTATGTCATAAAAAAAGTTTATGGAATTTTATTTTTATTCTGATTTAAAATCTGTATTACTAATATGCCCACAATTTTAAGCAATAATACAATTTAAATTAAACCCGATTTAAAAATAAAATAAAATCAAGAATTATCTAGTTAATTTGAATGATAGACAATCAAATTTTACTATACATGATAGTTGGCTGCCATTGAAAGTCTAAAAGCATAGTATGAGCAAATTTAAAGTTTGCTCTTAGTAGAAAATCTACTTAATGGAATTTAGAAGCTTTTTACTTTCAAAGTTATTTTGTAATATATTGATATTAAGGCTTTTACACAGGTGTAACCTTATATTGGGTTCATGGGCCCCTCAATATTCTAAACACAATTATTCTTTAACACATTTATTTAAGCAACCTATTGAACTATGACCCACACCACTAGGAAAAATGCTAGATATAGCTGTTTAGTACTGAAAATTGGTGTTAGTCCATTTTCGTGTTTTTGGGACTTGCATCACTTGGCAGCCAATCCAACATATAGATGAGATGGGGCATTGAGTCCCAATATTTTAAAGACTTTACAATCAAGATCTGTTGTTTTATTAGGTACCAGATCGCGGTGGTCGCCCAAATGAGCAAAAACCGCCCTCACCAGAAGTTCCTAGCTGGCAGCCAAGAAAGGACCCTCAAAACAAGGAGCGTTCACCATTCACTATATCAACATCAAGGAGCCAGGACGAGATGTATGTCCACGGCAGGGATATCCAAGGATGTGGAGACCCCCAAACCCACTTGCTTCCCACTCGTGCAGTGGAAGTTACAGCTCCAAGGCCAATTGCAGGTCCTATGCCAATTGCCGGCGACAACTTCGCCCAGTTTGGGAATGTCCCCATAGTAATGGAACAACAGTCGATGCAAGGTGCACCTGGGTTCATGAGGATGAATCCAAATGTACATGTAGCTCCTATTCCAAGGGTCAACTTCCAGCAAGGATGGGGTATTCCACAAGGTGGTCGTGGTTCATTTTCTGGTCGCGGTGCCTTTCCATTTAGCCTTCATAGTGCTCATGGTAATGCTGACTGTATGCCATATGGTGTTTTTGAAGGTCATGCTAATGTTGACCGTGGTGCTTATGGTGGTCATGCTAATGCTGATCGTGGTGCTCATGGAGGTCTTAACCGTGGTCAATATGATAATTCTGGTTATCAAGGAAGAGGTGGCCGTGGTCGACAGGTTCGCCGTGTTCAGTATGGTGGGGGCCGCAGAAATCTGGATGGTTTTGGTGGTGCTAGAGGCTATGGGGGATATGGTAACTAAAACTCATTACAATGTTTATTTATTTTGTAAGACATTTCTACTATTATTTTCTCATTTTATTATTTATCTTTTAAAAAAATTCTGAAGTTTCAGAACGCATTCTGATTTTTTTTTTAATTCGGTATATTTACCACCAGTGTTAGTTATACTTTATCATTTGTAAGTTTTGTAAAGTGCAGTTTATTTCAAGATTGTATTTGCAGATGGTTCATTTTAATTACTATTTTAATATTCATATTAATGAATAGCTATGATATCTTTGTTTATTGTCATAGTTTCTTTGTTTTTTTAATATATATTTTCATTTGGAAATATTTTACTTGCATGCTGCTATAGAACTAAACATGAATAATTAAAAGAAATGTTTAAAAAAATTAGTAATTTTAATTTAATTCTAAGCCTATATGCCGAAAAATATAACATATCTTGATTTAACAGCAAATGCTTATTGTATTATGTGTGCAATATTTTTTATATTTGTATGATATTCCAATGTCCTTTTTTTCTAGTCAACAGACTAAATTTCTATTTGAATTATAGTTATTTTTCTTTTAAAATTACTGTATTCTTTGATAAATTAAAATTATTTATGCACGCAGTCCACCTCAATATTAATATTTTATCTTAAAATTTCTAGTTTTTATAAATTGTATAATGCAAATGACACGTTAATATGTAATATAATAATATTGGCTACAAATAAATTAATAATTTAATTGCTAATTAGTTTATAAACTTGCACAAATAGTAAAATCTTTCTTTGAAAATTAAATTTACACTTATGTTACTAATTTTATTATTGATAATTAAAAAAACAACAGAAAAAATGCATTTTTCTTTTGAGAATTTTTATGTCTTGCTTATTTTACTAGATAACCTTCAAATTCTATCTTAAAGTCATGTAAGTAATATAAAAAAACATTATTAAAGCAAGTATTTTGTTAAATTTAAGTATTTGAGGCTTTGTAAAAAAAAACTAATGATCAGTGAATTCTACATGTGTGCCAATGGATCGATTCATCAGCTGGTTCTAACATATTCTGGATATCTCAATGTGATATTTTTAGTATAACTCTAGTTCATATTAGTCCAGGGATCTCTAGTTTGTCCATGTGATGCACGCATTTTAAAGTCAAATACAAATGTTTTACAATACTCATAAATTCAGTGTGAGGTACTCATAATATCAGTGTGAGTTAAAATTTAATACTTAAAATTATTTAAGATTCACATATTTTAAAATACTCTACAGTGAAAACAGCTTTACAATTTTAAAATAGGAGGATTGATTAAGTAAAGTTGAAAATACAGCATAAGCTCATCAGGTGTTTTAGAGCTTTAAAATTGGTTAAATATTGACTTGTCATAATTCTAAACTTAGACCCTTTTAAAAATAAATTTACATCATTAATGTATCTCATTACCAATTTATTATTTACAACTAATGTCTTAAGATTAAAAAATTTTGTGATTATATTGCGTTTAAGAAAATGAACTTAACTTTCTTAGATTGCATAGAATATTGCATTTTTGTCGCATGTAAAACCAATTCTCATTAAGATAACTGTTGTATTTTTTATATCTTACTGTATTAGTGCTGTCATTTTTTATACTTTTTTTTTCATCTTTTACTTTATTAATTTTCATAATGTGTTTGTGATGACATTGAATTTACTTGTTTTATAATCCTTGACAGACAAAACTAGTTTTCAGAGGATTTTAAACATGTAATTTTTATCTAAAATTTTTGTATATGTATATAAAAAAAAATAAAATATATAATGTTTAAAATGTGTGTATCTTTTGAAGTTCATATGTTGTCTTTCATATGTTTTGTACATTAATGCTTATGCAATACATTAATTAATATCATATTTATAAAAATAAATTAACCATTACAAATAGGCAAGGAAGTATACTAAAATAGAAGCCATTTTCCCTTTAAGACAGTTTAATTTATATTCAAGTTTAATATTTCTTGTTTTAAAAAATACTAATTATGTAATTTTAAATTATATTTCAATTTTTATTTGAAGGATTCAGGTGGAAAACGATGAAGGTCCACTTTTTATATTGAAATTAAGATGTTGGCTCCAATGATGTATTTTCATTGTATTGAGTTATGTATGAAAAACGATGATGGTGCGTAGTAAAATTTTACATGATCAGTTCTGTATGGTTGATACATGAAATTTTGTTTTCTGCACAATCACTATGCGTATTGGCCATCATTGTTTTTCCTCGTGAAATTTTATTTAAAAAATAATGTAATCTAAAGTGAGTATCCTAATATACTTTTTATTAATTCGAAAATTATGTGCATTTTTGTTGCAGAGTTTTCAAAGAAAAAGTATGATAGCCCACTGGGCAATTCAATCAACAGTACAATATAAATATATTGTATTTTATCCGAATGGGTGATATTCCCTATCCTGACGAAAAGATTTAGTACCAAAAATTACTAAATTCGTTGAAACATCCAGATTTTTTCCTTTGATTGCCATTAAAATAAACCATATTTTTAAGTGTTCTTATTTTTAAGAAACATTAAGAGTATTAAGCATTCCTATTCTTTTGAATGTATTAAATTTTGAACAGATGCAATGTTATAATTTGTGATTCTTTTTTACAAAAGTCGCTTTCTTTCAGGTAAATTTCGTAGCAAACTATTTTAGGGGTGTTAAATATTTTTATGGCATATTGTGTGGTTGCTCAAAAAATACCGAAGTTTGTTTATTCAGTTATTTGTTTTTAATATGTCTGTGTAAATAAAATTTTATAAGGAAAACTCTAAGTCAATAAATACAGTAGAGGTCTTGGAGCGGTGCGACCACGTTAATGTTTTGCCTTTTCGGGACGCCAAAATCAAATACTGTACGGAGAAAACTATAGCTGTTTATATTCAATTGGCGTGGGTTCATTTGCTAAACATTATTAAACTGTGAATGTGATTTTTTTGAGATTTTTTAACGTCCAGTCAGTAGTGGCGCTAGGTATTGCCCGACGGGGGGGCTAGTCTTCCCCGACAGGGGGGCTAATATCCTCGACGTAAAATACACGTATAAAATTTTCCTAAATAACATGTCGAGGATAAATATTGCGTAACTAAATGATTATAACTAAATGCTTGTAATATTTAATGGGTTATTACTAAAGAATTGCAGAGTTTCAAATATTCTGGACTGCAATCAACAAGTATCATTTTTATGTTGGAATAATTACTATTTAACTCGTTTACAGTTTTCGCAAACCTAAAGTATAGTGGGTAAAAGATAAGTAAAAAAAATGTACAAATCATACCGCTCTGTCATTTATTTTAGTGGGTTTTTTTTTATTTAAAAACAATGATAAAACATTTATATTTATAAAAGGCAACGGAAATGAGCGATGAGTTATTTCTTATGAAATTCTTTTCATAACACTGAGCTGTAGGTCAATCACATGGTTGAAGATGAAAAAGTTTTTTAAAAAATTTTAAGCATTCGTTTATTTCTTCCACGACCTTTTCCAAACAATATATTTACGACTGAGATAACAAATTTAAAAGTCCACAAAAAAATAGGAAGTGTGACATATTTTTTAAAGAAATATTTTAATTTTTCGAAGACATTTTGAACTATTTTTTTGTTGTATGATTGTACTATTGTATGATTGTACTATTGTATGATTGTATGATTTGTACTATTTTTGAAAAAATTATATTAAAAAGATTTTTTTTAATACTTAACTTTCTGTGTATTATAAAATCAATCCAATCTGTTATCCGCAACATTTCACTTTCACCATGATATCGTTTTTTTTTTTTTTTAAACTTTGAAGCGATTTCGTTCAATTTTAGAAGTAATCTAAATTTTCTATAAATTTTAATGTCGTATGAAACAGTGAACATATAATATTAAATGTTTGTTACATAAGAAAAAATGTCGTTTTTAATTTTTTAGTCAGCCTGAAAAATTAAAGCTGAATTGACAATGGAATCGCCTGTGTCTAATACATAAAAATCTCATATTTTGACTTTTGTTTAAACTAATAATAATTTAGGAAATATATATTTGTTAAAAATTCAAATTTCTTTAATCAATTCAATCTTATATTTTCATTTTACTTACACTAACATGTTTAAATTACCTAGTAGGACTAATTAAAAATTTAATGGATTTAACGACTGTCCATTCAATGGAAAACTATTTCTGACTACCTAATTGAACCATGATTGTCCTTTAAAATAGGATCTGATTTCTTCTGAACTAAATATTGTTTTTTTAGAACAAATATTTCTCAATATATTAATTTTAACGATCCCACATGAAAAACTTATTCCATATTGATATTTTATTATTAAATTACAAATAAATTTAAATTTCACAAAATGTACAGTAATAAAAATTGTAATAAAAATAAAGGTATTTTTTAAACTTCATATAAAAAATGTATTGTTAGAAAAAAGTACCATACTAAATAAATTAAATAAGCAATATAAAAATTGCAATAGTTCTTCGAAATCCAGAAAACATAAAAATCAACAAACGATAGGACTCCGTTCTTAACAAAATAAATAAAATATTATTAAATTGTCATGTACAAATAATTAAAAAAAAAATCACAATAATTTTTAAGACATCTCACCTTATACGAATTGCATCAAAGTTTGACGGTACTGTAGTTCCCAAATCCACTATATGCCTCGCAGATCGGACACTCACTAATCTCAATGCATTGCCTACTTTACTGCATTTTTACTCTTTTAAAAATTAAAAACAGCAAATTTTATCAAGTTTTTTAAACCTTTCATAAAGAACGGAACTCAGACTGTTCTACTGCTTCGTACAATACAAGTGATCGGTTCGTTTACTGGACCTCCTTTTTCTTAGAAACCTTAAATACTAGTGTACCAACACCAGTCAGCAGTCCTCTCTGTGTCCTATCCTATGCAGATGCGTGACCCCCAAATTCAAAGAGAGCTTGCCAGTGAAAAGCCAGCTAAAAGAACAAAAAAACTATAAAATGGAAAAGGGTGTTCTTGAATGAAAATATTTTGCCTTTAGTTCTTTTCCTTTGAAGATGAAGATAACAAGTGACAGATGACATTTTTACCACTTTAATTGCCCTTTAGCCGCATTGCTCCCAATACCTCGGTGGCCGCCTCGGTTCAGCTTTAGGGGGCATACTCAGTTTAGTATGCCCCCAAAGGCTGAACTGGATCCGAGTCGAGAGGGGCGTCTTGCCGTCCCTTTGTCAAGAAACACAAGGGGGTCGAGAAACATAGAAGAGGGACCTATGTTCTTACTCGATGAAACTGATTTTATCTTTTGGATGCATCTGTCTGGTCTGGGAAATAAAGCGACTCTCAGACTGCCGTGGAGGGCTAAATTGTTCTTCTATGGTTAAGTGACAATGGTTGCCTCGACAAAAAGTAAAATAAATTTTACGTTTGGAACTAGACTGCGCAAAATCCGATATATTTGTCCACATTCGTTAAAATGAAACTACATGAACATAAAACATGGTAAACTGAGACAGCAATTAAATGACTATTGTTTTTTTTTCTGTATTATTGAAGTAATCAATGTTGGATGAAATTTTTTTTTTTTGCGTCATGCCAAATTTGTTTCGTGAAGACAATGTACAAAAAATAGTTCAAAACGGAGTTTTTTTCCTAATTTTTGACTTGCAGTTGTATAATAAAAAATCTGTTTTATTTTTTGTTTTTATAATAGGTACAATTTAAGGTAAGGCAGGTCCATTCTACACGAACAAGTAAAACGCGCGTGAGCTTCTCGGTGATTCGAGAACCCATACCGTATGAATTCTCGAATCACCGAGAAGCTCACGCGCGTTTTACTCGTTGACATAAAATGTAGAATTGTGTAAAATGGGCCTTAGGCTTTTTTTTATGACCAGTAAAATGGATGAATCAATACACGTTTATTGAAATAATTTTACAGACGGTAATACCGGAGATACGTATTTTGCTCAGTATTCATGATCAATTGTACAAACGAGAGACTGTATTTTATAAGAGTAAAAATCTTTTTCTTTACATGTAATGTTTTTAAAATCGTATCTGTGTAAAGGGTGCATGCAGGGCGTGGGCGAAGTGAACTTTAACAAAAACATGAACATAACGAAAACTTACGTAACGAAATCATAAACATTGAACAGCGTTGGCGTAATTGCATTATCATCTAACTCAGCGATTCTCAACCTGTGGGGCGCGCCCCCCTAGGGGGGCGCGAGCACACTAGAGGGGAGGCGCGAAAATATCCAAGAGAAAATATTATTTAAAAAAAATGATTAACTGACTGAAAGGAAAGCACACATACACATAAAAAACAAAATACATTTCGACATATTTAACAAATAAAGTAAAACAACTTACTAAATCAAAACTTACAAAATTAAAAACAAATTTAATAATTATTAGTGACTTCCTTGGGCCTGTCTTGCAAAACAAAGTTTTTCAAAGGAAGGCTTAATATTAGAAATAGCCACTCTCAGTTCTGTTTCTATATTTAACCGAGATCTATATTTTGTCTTCAAAGAAGCCACAGCAGAAAATCCAGTTTCACAAAGGTAGGATGTTGAAAATGGTAATAGAATGCGAAATGCTCTTTGTTTTTAGTGAAGAAAAATCATCCTCTACTCCTGCCCAAAATTCAAATAGTGATGTATTACTAAATTGTCTTTTGGTCTCGCCACTTGTCGTGAAGTCTATGAATATTTATTCCTCATCAATTGAGAGTCCTTCGGGAGTCTTATGAAATGGATCCCTAACCCACTCGTAACTTGCTATCAGTTTGCCGTCAGCAAGAAAATACTTTTTAAAATTCTTTGCCAGCATGGCTAAATGATTTTCAATGGTTACAAAAACAACTTTTATACGGTCTTCTTCAGCCTTGTAAGTTTTAGTACAATCATCCACATTAGCAAACATTGTTAGGTTTTTTTGCTTTAAATTTCTGCTCCACAATTCCAATTTTCTACAAAAAGCAATAACTTTATCACTCGTATCCAACATATGTGTATTTGCTCCTTTAAGTTGAAGATTCAAGTTATTTAATTTCTCGAATATGTCGACCAAGTAGCTCAATTTCATCCCAAATAAACCATCGGTTTCCGGTCTGTTTTCTACTTCTAGTAAAATGGCGATTTCTTCTCTTAATTCATAGACACGTTGCAAAAATTTCCCACGTGATAACCATCTTACCTCGTAATAAAATAGTAACGCTGAATGCCAGAGGTGGTTTCTCGCCAACATTGGCTCGCTTTAACTTTTGTTTTGGCAGTTAGTTAAAAATAATTTAAAAACAGAATCCGAAATACTCAATACACACTATTGTTGTATACATTTTATTGTAAGTGGGGGGCGCGATGAAAATTATGATTGAAAACTGGGCCGCGAATACTGAAAGGTTGAGAAACGCTGATCTAACTTATACTCGTCTGAGAGCATGCAGAGTTTTTATCGGAACCCAAAAAGTGCTTGAGTTGAGTTTGACGTTACATGCCTTAAACACCGCGGTCGTTTTGAGAGAGACACTTCCTACCTAATTTTTTATTACTAATTTTGTTTGTTTGTTTGTTGAAATTACTGTATAAAAAGGTTAATTAAAGTTCCTAAACGTAAAAATATCGACAGGATCAAAATTACGATGAGATGTCAAGCCCGACAAACCAATCTTGAAATAAAACGCCACCCCCCCCCAAAAGTTCTTCCCTCCCAGCAAGCTCATACACGGAGAAGTATCTTGGTCGGGAAAAGGGCGAATTTGACAACCATCCGTTTACTAAATCGTGATCCGTTTAATGAAACGTTATTCTATTTACTAGACTTAATTCGATGAAGGTGTAAGGACCTCTGGTCGACACTAAGGTTAATTCCGATTTCCGATAAATCGTTACACACATGCTGAGGATTGAACTCGCGCCCATCGGATGCTTGTCCGAGCCCCTTATTCGGACATAAAAGTCGGGATTTCAATGAACTGTAACATTGTTGGAATTCTGCCTGTCAAGATGACACAGATCCATTTTATTAAAAAAAAATATTTAATGTTTCACAAAAACTTGTTTTTAACAATTAAATTAACACTTCTTCCCCGACGAACTTCATAATTCTGCCCGACAGGGGGGCTACAGCCCCCCCCCCCAGCACCCCCAGTGGCGCCACCTCTGCGTCCAGTGTCTCAAGATCCATGGCCTGATCTCTGATCGGGGTCCAAAGCCCCGACGTCTATTGAAGGCGTTGGGTGTCAGCTCAAGTAATGTCCTCGTCATCTGACCATGGTTCAAATATACTAGGCATCGTTACCGGGTCTTTCCTTCGAGATAGGCCTCGATCCGTCGCCAATAGCCCACTGTGCTGCTCTAGTACGACGTTAATTAACCAAACGAAACCCCAACAATGTGAATTAATAGCAATCATTCAATCAATTTGGAAATTTCACCATTTTCCAATTTCCGTTAGAATTCTGCCGTTAACTTTGAATTTTTTTATCCGTTATACTTTGAATTTTTTATTGGTAATAATTAATAATACCATAATTTTTAATTATTGTTTTTTCCTCTCTGTGTCGACATGGATGGACACGAAAACATGTATGAATTAAATTTTGAATAAGTGTATTAATAATTTTAAGGAAACTGACGGTTAATTCCTAGTGTACGGTTACTTGTAGTACTGTACTTGCTTCAAAAGTAAGTCGGTTTGATTTACTTTTAAAGCAAGATTTGAGGATAATATAGATATGTTTTTAATTGAATTGTTATTTTTCTGTTAGATTTATTAGCCATTAATTCTAATTCACCAGTAAATAACTACTTTCGTTCTGCCTGGTTTTGGAAGACACGTTACTTTCGTTTCTGACCATATTAAAATTGTTTCAATTAATCTAATTTTTAACTCTATTAAATATATAACAATTTTAAAACGGATATTGTTGAAGCCTTTTTGACATCATTCCTTTCATTTAACATACACTATCGAAATGGGAATAAAGCATGTGCTTGTACATTTCTTGAGTCGAGATTACAACCGAAAACAAAACATTTGCATTGTGTGCTGGTTTAAAATTGATTGCAAAACGAATTGCAACAAAAGTAGGCGAATAGATATAGTATAAAGCATCTTCTGGTGTTTATTTTTTGGCCATGAAATAGTCGCCTAAGGTTTACATATTATCAAAGATGAAATTCATATAATTTGAACTTTAATTATGTAAATTAATCAACACATGGATGATCAACTTCTAAAAATCCCAGAGTTGGGAAAAATTATGTCTGAAGAAAATAGATATTATTAGCAAATAAAAGCTAAAGAAGATTAGAATTGCCCAACTTGTATGATTTCATTTAAATTAGACCCAGAACAGACACTGCATTGGAATATGGGTTCAAAAAATCACTGCTTGTAAGAGAGCTGTTTAATATTACCTAATATATTCTTTAAAAAATGAAAAATGTCGATAAGTTGGATATCTTTCCGGGAATTTTCAGCACTGTTGAGTTAAGAATTTTGAATCGTTAAGTTGGAAATTTCGAATCGTTAATTTGGAAATTTCTTGTTTCAACCCCCAAAATATTTTTTGGTGCAACGGCACTGCATGGATGCACAAAGGTAAATTCGTAGTTTGCGGTACCCGTTTTCATGACGTGTTTTTCGGTGGTCGCCAAGTCAAAATAGCAAACATAATGACTGGTGATTGATTAAATGATGGTGCACTATAGTCTGGGACACCCTAAGTTGGGCATGAAACGAAAGGTACGATAAGTAAACAAGCTCGATTGAGACCCTGATTGGCTAAAAGGAAACATCCACCGATTTAAAATCAAATGGAAATGTATCAGAGTCGTCATATTTGGTGTTGTTATCGCCTTTTTTCTACTGCTTTTATGTGAAATTGATGGGAATGAGTCTTTACGTTGACCCAGGTAGCACAGCAATATTGGCCAATATCGGCAAAGAGAGTTTCGGCAACATTGGCCAATATTGGCGAATGTCGGATCGGCCAACGTCAAACTGTTAACCTTTTATCAATATTGGGCAATATTGCCGAACCGATATTGGCCAATATTATAGAGCGGTATTGGCCAATATTGGGTAATGTTGAACTGGCCAATATCGTAGAGCGGTATTGGCCAATATTGGCGAATGTCGGATCGGCCAACGTCAAACTGTTAACCTTTTATCAATATTGGGCAATATTGCCGAACCGATATTGGCCAATATTATAGAGCGGTATTGGCCAATGTTGAACTGGCCAATATCATAGAGCGGTATTGGCCAATATTGGCGAATGTCGGATCGGCCAATGTCAAATGATTAACCTTTTATCAATATTGGCAAATATTGCTCAACCGATATTGGCCAACGTTAGGTCGGCTAATATTGGCGAATGTCGGGTTGGCCAATGTCAAATGGTTAACTTTTTATCAATATTGGCAAATATTGCCAAAGCAATATCTGTCAATATTAAATAAAAGGTGGCCGATTTACATTGATCGACTCGACATTAGCCGAAATCGAATTTATTTGAAAGCAGCGGTTTACAATATTGATAAACAATACTATGAATAATTTTAAAAAAAAATATTTTTATAAAACAATTTGTTTCTTTTGTTTTTGATCATTTAAAGCTGTTGCATAAATTATTTCAAATATCACTAATAAGTTAAGTCTTAATTGAAAATCCGTAACCTACTGATAATTATGAAAAACGTTTTAGCAGAGTGAACTTAGAATACTTAAACTTCCCAGATAGCAATTTAAGCTTGTTTCAACATTGTTCTTACCTTGTCAACGACAAGTGTAAAGGCTGTCATAAGACTGCCGGTGACAAGGGTGCAAGGCTGAAACAAGTGTGTGACAAGGTGCGCTACTTGACAAAAGCAAACAATACGACAAGGGTGTCGTGCAAGCATACGACAAGGGTGTCGTGCAAGCATACGACAAGGGTTGTCGTGCAAGCATACGATAAGGGTGTCATGCAAGCATACGATAAGGGTGTCGTGCAGGCATACAACAAGGGTTGTCGTGCAAGCATACGATAAGGGTGTCGTGCAAGCATACGATAAGGGTTGTCGTGCAAGCATACGACAAGGTTGATAATGAAAATGTATCCTTTTCGTTTATAAGCGTACGAAAAGGTTGACAATGAAAAGGTTATTCGAAGCTTTTTCTTGCAAACATACAGTTAAGTGAATGGCTAACTGCAAAAAGGGAATTTCCAACATTGTATTGTAGATGTCCCCTTTTTTCAGTTAGCTATTTGTATGCTATACTCTCCAAATATTTTTTACATATATCAAATTGACTTCTTTTAAGGTTAGTTGATGTACATGTAATAATATAAAGAACTTTCATAGTATTTATAAAAAAAAAACTTATGCAACAAGGAAAGATATTGCGATATCTAAAGGAAAATCTGAGAATTAAATACATTAACTGCAATCATGCTCATAAAAGCAATAACGTTAAAAAAAATGTAGCTTTTTACTTTACATTTCAAGCAAAATTAACATACTAATGACCTATTATATTTATAACTTTCCAAGTTTTATTATGTCTGTTCAATAAAGATGATTTATTTTCTCAATAAAAAACCTTAACCTTAGAGGCTGATACAAAACGATTAACATGTTAAAAATTAGAGGCATTTTTTTACATATAATTTGCACATGTATATTTCTTTTTGTACATTAAATACTATACCTAAATGATTCTAAAAATAACACAAACACGTTACATATTTTTTAATTTAGTTTATTTTTTTTTTATCGGAAAACAAAATGTTTTATTGGATAATAGAATTTTCATCTGACTGGCAAGACACTGCTTTCTCTGCACTAATTTTTTCTCCCTGTAAAAATAAACGCATAGTTCAAGAAAATATAACCAAATATTTGTTTTAATTATAACAAAAACAAATTCAATAATGGAATCCTTTGGCTGCAGAGGGAGGCAAACCATGGAAAGCATTTTTAATTTCGGACTATTTTAAGACTGAACGGAACATATATCCCATAAGATGATTAATGCTGTTTGAAAAAGTGGTAAATGTGCATATTTTATATTGTATTCTAGTCAAGTTACATAGCACATAAAAATATAAGTTTATCAACCCTGTATGTGCCTATATGAGGCACTCCGAAGCATAGTGATACGAGTAAAACAATTTCCAAAAATGGGTTTACACATTTAATATTATAGAGGCAGACCATTTCTACTCGAAACAAGTTCAATACAAATAATTACTGAATAATTTTGCTCTTTTTACACTAATTGTTACACTAATTGTTACACTCTGTTACTGTTATTTATGTCAACACAAATTTTGAATTTTATTATCTAAAAATTTCATTCGTGCCACTTATTTCATTACGGCTAGACTGCTTTACATAATTCATTAAAAAAATATTAGAGTAAAAAATTTAATATTACAAATTCAATATCTATTGGTATCTTAGTATATATGCTCATCATCCTAGTCAGTGGCAAATCCACGATTTAGTTTCAGAAGAGGCCCAATCAATTTTTTTTTTAAGAAAAAAAATAAACTTAAATATGTATTTCTAAATATATTATTAACCTGTCTATTTAATATTAATAAATTTAAATCAGTTATAATGAAATACAAATTGATAATGAATTGGGATACTTTAAAGTTACAGCGTTAATATTTACACCTGGAAAATTACCTTAATTAAATAAAAGACTGCATGAGCACTAAAGTATGTGAACTCAATAATTATTAATTTGAGGGTTGGAGTATTATGCAAGTTATTTTATACTTATTTCTGTTTTACACAACAGAAGAAGGTAGTGCATTTCACAAGTACAAATAAATATGAAAATGAAATAATTTTGGGATTGAAGTATTAAACACTTGGATCTGAAATGAGGAATGGTTTTAGAGTTACTTGACTAGTACAACTTTGATATTCTATCAGTGTGTATTTATTCGTCAAGAATTAGTAGTTTCCAATAAAATTCAAAGTGAAATAATTTTATAGGACTTGAAATAGAATTAAAAAATAAAATGACTTGGAGAAATCTAAAAAACTGTTTTATCTCCTGTATAAATTTTGGAGAGGGCTTGATCTTGATAGTTCTCATCTGGCTATACGACTGATTCTAGTAAGGATAAATGATTCAACTTAACATATGCCTACATCTGAACTCAATTTAAGTTTTCTGAAATAATCGATTTAAATAAAATATCTATACCATGAAATATGTGATGAAGAAAAATTGGAATAAGATATAAATTTTTATTATAAGTCAATAAACGATGCAGGACAAATACTTATAACATGGAAATATATGAACATTCTTAACTGAAAGTGAATATAACAGTTAAATATACAACTTATATATATATAATGTTATCATATATACAAAAATTTGCAAATCAGAAATAAAGAGAAAGGCAGAGATAGGTTTTTTTGGTACTTCTCTTCTAAACGGCCTCAAATAGTCGCCAAGCGAAAGTTTGTCGCCGTATTGATTATTTACAATTTTAATGTTGCCACTCACAAAATAAAATGTTAAAAACAGTCGTAAATGATTTACGATTAGATGACGTCAAAAAGTATATTCTAAATTATAGACAATAAGTCGCACTTAACCTGTGCAATGGGCTATTAGTTACGGTTCGAGGTAAAGACTTTCGCTCGTCAGCGGATCTGGATGTATTTTCAAGTGTACATCAAACGACCAGACTTTTTTTCTGATCTTTATGGTTACTTAAGGAGAAATGCACAATTACGGTTAATTACTCAAACACTGTGTCTTATTTTCGAACAACGGTGGATGACATTCACTGCGTAATGGGCTAGTGGTGACGGTTCAAAATTATTTCCGAAGGATTTCTTTAAGGTCTGCACGATTGAATAAAATAACGTCGCACTTGAGCTCCACAATGGGCTAATGTCGATGGTTTAGAATTCATCTCGAAGCTTTGATTTGGTTAATTAACATCGCACTAGAGCTTCACATTGGGCGGCAGTTCGGCGCCTATTTCGAAGGGAACAATGTCTCGTATTTTTGAACCACGGTCAGATGGCGAGAACATCACCTGAGCTGGCAATCCTTCCGGCATTCGTTTGGGGCATTTCTATGGCACTCTTAAGCGCACACGCGTTCCGCGCGTATAAAGTCACAGGCTCCTGCCGTCGATTTTGTGGTCTCCGGCCTGTGGCCTCCGACTACTCAGGATCACATCCGTGACCCCCTCCGGGCCGTCGATCATGGTGCTTACAGGCAATCCTCCGGGCCGTCGTTTGGGGCATTGAGACAGCACTCTTAAGCGCATTCTAAACAAATTTATTTTAATAGCTATCCTAACAATCAAACATCTTTCCAAAATTATAAAAAATATTCACCAAACCCAATTTAAAATCGTTTGAACCAAACCCATAATTTCCAAATTTAAATATTTGTAACTATTAAATAGTTCGCATAGTCGTGCAACCAATCAGAGTTCGTTAAACACTTATATATTCTAACCAATCAACAATCGTAAGGCAATAGACGTTTAATGTCAGATCGCGAAGGAAAATGCGCACGCATCCAATGCACGTAATCCAAACAAACTTGTCGCAGGAAGAAAGTAAATATATAATACGAGGCACCCGTTTCCGGATCTTTCCTTCGATATAGGCCCCGAATCGTGGCCAATAGACCACTGTGTAGCTCTAGTGAGACGCTAATTACCCATACTAAAATCAATTCCAAAGAAATTGTGTTTTAACTATTTTGAGCAATGACACTAAAAAAGGCACGTTCAGTTTACTCTCCCGTTTTTATTTAGCTCAGTGCACTCAATCATCCAATCAACTGAAACGCGATCTTTTGTGTATGGTAATCCCTAAGGTAAACAACTTTGGCGCATTTTCGCTCGTTGGCATACAAGGCCGTATAACCGAAAAGAACCGTTTTTTTAATTGAAATAATTCAATTTAAATTGAAATATTTAAATTTTTAATTGAAATTAACACATTTTTTTAATTGAAATTAATTAATTAGGTATCCATCCATGCATGTGTTGTCATCAATATAGCAATGTAGAACAAAATCAACCTTATTTTCAAATTAGAAAAAACTGTAACGACTGGTAATGTAAATACAGAACATGAATTAAATCAAAATATCTAACTTAATGCAAAACAAAATGGTGGATATTACTACAATGTAAACAAATGACAACTGGTTTTCCAGCATCATTGAAAAATATTACAACTTACCTACAATAGATTTAAAACAAGCTTAAAATAAAACAACATTTAAACATTCAAAAATAAATTAAAAACATAATTTTTTTTAAACATTCAAAATACAGAAAGAAGCACAAACTTACAATATGGTTAAATTTTTGTCTTTAAAAAAAAAATTCATATTCTGGCCATTTCTTTTAGGGCTAACGAAGAACACTCTGGAGGTTTCTTTAAATCTTGAAAGAATTTTCTTCTGGAATGCTAAAAAGAAAATGCATAATATATATAAACAATATAAGATTTCACATCATATCTGAATACCTAATTGAAATTAAGAACTTTAATACATTTATGTAATAGTCTTCAGTTCTTGAGGAAATTAAAAGATACCTGTCAAAAATATTTAATTCATAATTTTTTTTTCAACAATATAACAATAGAAGTTTTTTATTTAGTAGGAAGTGGATTGTGACAGAAAGGGATTTTTTTTTATTGTCCTTCTCTTCAGATGAGTAAAACCTTTTCTTTAAAAGTTGACATTTGTTCACAATTCTGCTTCATACTGTATGTCTGACTTATAATCCGTGTCAACTCATTTGTTTCTTGCTTCCTCATATCAATTTATAAATGAAAAATTATTTTATTTTAATATTTAAAATTTAAGCACACATCCATATGGTTGGTTAGAAAGAGATTAAAATAGGATAAATATATTGGTCTTTACTGCTTTATGGTGCAATATAAGAAATAAAAAAAAATTACCATTATTGAATTACTTTAATCCTTTATAAATATTCAACCACCATCAAATGTTCCCAAGAAAGAATAATGCAGGACACAACTCTTTTTCCCAACGCTTTAAAGAAGAGACTTTGCAGAAACAACAAGTTTAATGAGGACCTGTAAAACAAAAAAAGAATGCTTTAAAGGCACTACATGAATTTAATAATTTTAATTCAGCATAGTTTCTTCAAGATGTGTTCTAATCTAAAATATTTGAGAAAAAGATTTGTCAAAAGTATTATCACCAAATTGATTAATCATAATTATTTTGATTTTTAGTTGAAAGCACCTTTTAAATTCAAAACAACATGCAGATTTGATTACTGCAATGTATCAACAAATCTTTACATTATACATCTTTAAAAAAGGTACATATATTCTGCATCATGGTTCATAGAGATTAAAAAAGTAGAAATTAAATAGTTTTAAGGACTTGTTGCAACTTTTTAAGGAATTCTTAGCTTTAATAAATTAAAGATCAAAATTCAAATGTGCCTAAAGGTTCAAATTCAAAAATAACTACAAAAACATAATTTCATTTTTTTGCACTTGATATCATAACTTAAATGTACACCTTAAGTACCTACAGTGTCACCAAATTTAAATTCTTTACTAATTGAAATTAATATTTGCAATTTTATAATTTAAAGATTTTAAGGGTTCTTGATTAAATACCTACCAAAAATATAGTTCTTAAGGACGATGCAAATAATCGTGTAAGAACATTCAGATATATTTGAATTAGAAGATGTAAAGAGGAATGTGGGTTATGTTAAGTCTATGAAACATATCCCCTTTTACACATTTTAATTCATTTGTGAGGTGCATATGCATGTACAAAATAACTTAATTTCAGAGACAATATAGACTAGAGAGCTGTTCTAAACATGTGACCCTGGCTTAGCAACCGCATCTGGCATGGTATAGATTTTTCATGGGGTGGTTCAGTGACTGAGTAACTCATTCTCTCCCCCCCCCCCCCAATTTTTTTAAACTTATTAATTTTTATTCAAGTAAACAGGAATACATTGGCATAGAAGTATCGAAACAGCTACATTTATCATTTATTTTTTCATAAAATCATTACCAATATCAGTTATTAACTGTTTTTAAAATTAGTAAATATCACTCCCTAATTATGAAATAAATTTAGAGAACAGATTTAAATTTTTAGATTGCTTGTTTAAAATAATATATGGATCCCGTTTCAAAATCTTTTCCCTTCGTCACTGAAATTCAAATGTTATATAATGAAACACGATGACGTCATGTTACGCCTATTTTTAGATAAAAATAACCTCAAAACATGTTTATGACGCCCTTTGAAAACTATTTTTCGGGATAGGACCCCCGGAAAATACCAAGTTTTTCCTCATGCAACTCAACAAGAAGTATTATACTAGAAATTGAAATTTTTCTAGTTTTTTAAAGTATGTTTATGATTTTTACAGTAATTCGATTTTTAATTTTTTTCTTCTCTTGACTTTCAATGGGAGGGGTATGAATCCTGAACCACCCACCCCCTTACCAACGTGCCTGGCATCTGGTAATGACTAACAAAGTTTTGTGGTAGACATAGAACACAGCTTCACCTGTAGAAAAAACCTCAACTTCCATTGCAATCTTTCGTACAATTAGTATTTTTCAGCAATTCAGAAATTTATTTTTTAATTTCTGTATTTTTAAAAACTTGATAACAAAAGCTTATAAACTATAGAAGATTGGTAAAAAGAAAATACACCTTATTATTAGCAATTGGGGCATCCACGTAAGTTACACCTGGGGGGCCCATCGATGAGGGTGTAATGGCGGAGGCACTCCTACATGATCTGCCGATTATTGGTCACCTCCTTCACGTAGGGCCTGTAGTCGTACATGCCCATGTAAAAACTAAGAGAACTCGACCGTTTGGAAGAATGCCTGGGAAAGGACAATAGACTTAAATGGACAAAAGATTATTACGGATATTTATAATTTATAAGAAACATGTAATAATTGATTTATATCTTTTATTGAAATCCCCTCTAACGCTTAATGATAGAGTCAAAGTCCTGCCAGAAGTACCTTCCGGAAGCACATTTGCACATGCCCTCCAACTAATTACTGCATCATGCAGGCAGGACACCTGTTTTGTATTAATTTTGAACTTGGAATCAGGCATTCAAAAGCGAAGCTGTGGAAAACACTACTGCTGACGCACACAAAGTGGACTTTATTGGTTTGCCTTTGTAAGCTTGGAAACTTTCAAATTTTCGTAATAAAAAATTTGAATAACAGTTTAAAAATTCTAATTGTAACTTAACTAAAAAAATTTTACAGTTGGAATTTCTAAACTTTTTTTTTGTGTCAACTCAGAAAATCTTATAAAACTTCTATGCGATCATAAACGCAAGTCTTATCGGCAGTACAATGCATCCTTCCAGAAGGAGGTTCTATCATTAACTCTATAAGTGGTGTGGATGTATAGTGGTCCATGAGTTTTTTTCCAGCAATTCACAGAATTCAAAATAAAAAAATACTTAATTTTTAAATATTTTTTCCAATTTTAAACATTAAGGGTATATTTTAAAAGTTAAAAAAAAAAGTTTACAAAATCCATGGGAACAGATGTACTATAGGACATTTGGCGCGTTTATTTTGTTGGCGACGAAAAAAGTCGCAGATTGAAAGTCGGCACAAGAATCAGAAAATATCAACAATGCCAGGTGGGGTCGCCATACTAAAAATTTATCGCTCCTATAAAACACTCCAAAAACAACTGGCGCACCAAATGTCCTATACTACATCTGTACCAATTCATGTATTAAAAAAGTAAATGAAACTTTCTTGCACTGAAAATCACTTAAATTTTTTTTATTATTTTTCTCGCCGCTTAAAGTGTTCAGCGATTGTAATGTTTTAATTACTCACTTGTTTTTAAAGAAATAGCCTTTTTTATGAATTTTATATTGGGTTGTACTGTTGGAAAACTAGATACGAAGAGATCACCAATTACAAGTTTTTTGGTTATCGGTTCTGCAGATAAATATATAAGTATTAATACCTATATAGAATTGTAGGTGGAAGGGATTGGTAGTTTTGATTTGAAGCTATTCCTATGTGGATCATACAATCATATTTAAATGTTCATTTGGTATCCATATATAAGATTCTTTTTTAATGTATCTATAAAATACTTATTATTTTGTAATATTATCAATGGCTTAAGCAAAAACACTATATGCATTAATACAAACAAATTCTAAATGCATAACTTAATATTATGCTGTTCTATAAATTAATGAAATATATATCTAAGGATCATAAAGTTATCATTTAAAAACTACTATCTCCAACTTTTGAAAACATTCCAAGTAAACATTGCATTCCCCACTAACAAAACATCAACATTGCATTGACTACACTTTACAAAATAACATTTCATTCACTAAATTTGTTATAAATAACTTTGACAACACTTACTTTTTACAAAATGCATAAATTTGTAGCCCTTTTTTCTATAAGGTCAGTACAAAAATCGATTGCGATAATCAACAGATTTTACTTGCGAATAATTTAAGTAATGCATTTATGTAAGCAACTAAATAATCCGCAATTCCCGCGCGTATTGTCGCTGTCGGCGTTTGATTAACTCGAAACGTTGCCAAGTTGACAGAGAAATTGAGGAGAGAGAAATGTAAATAACCTATTCCGATCAATTTATATAGATATAAAAACTATTAATTAAATATGCAACTTACCTTCCTAGGAAGATTCTAAGCCTAACAAGCAATGGGTGAAAAATGTCGGCCGATACGCTGAAACTGAACCACATAATCTCGAATGTAAACGTGATAGAACGAGATGAGATTACACTTTTCATTGACAATCAAGTGTAAATGAAGTGACAACGTTTTCCACGGTTTTCGTTGACAGCCTTGTAAGTGACAATCAAGTGTAAATGAAGTGACAACGTTTTCCACAGTTTTCGTTGACAACCTTTACAATGACAATCAAATGTAAATGAAGTGACAACGTTTTCAACGGTTTTCGTTGACAACCTTTTCAGTAACAATCAAATGTAAATGAAGTGACAACGTTTCCGTAAGCAAATGTGCTATCTGGGTTAATATTTAAGAGTCGTAAGTAATTGAGAATATATTGACAAATTCAAGTCTTTTATAAAAGCTACGAAAAACATTTATTTCTTACGAAAAACACACATGCTCCCAAGAGCGTTAGACCAATATCGCAAAAGAATAGAAGAACACATTTCAGGCGAATGCCTTCATCTTATCAAAAGAAAAGATTTGCATATACATCGAAAGAGACAGCAAATTCAATTATACGGGAATTTGCATATTGCACTGAAAACATACATAAAACAAATAAAGTCGGAAAAATTACACGGTTGACTGGTAATAAAGTATTTCTAAGAAAGTGAATTTAAACGAGGCCGAAAAGTAATTAATATAAAGATTGATTTAGTTTAAAAAGATACATTCCAAATCAGTTCGAAATACTGAAAGTAAAAATGAAGCGAACTGATCGGAGGCGAGTAATGTTTACGTTTTATTTAAACCAGGCTATCTCACGATAGAAAGAGGGAAATTTAAAAAACTGGAAATGCCGTAAGTATTAATTTTATACAGGACATTTCCTAACAATCACACTATTTAAATCATTTGTAAAACTATTATAAACTATTACTTTCGAAAAACTACAGAAATGATATAGTTAAAAAAGTTAATCGACTTAACTTGATTTGCATATTGCAATGTATCTTTTTGCAATGATTTAATTTGACAATTGTCCTTACACGGAAATATTTTATTAAAATGTATTACTTTGATTCCACATTCAAACTCGTTATCTGTGGGTTAAGCGTTTTTTTTCTTCCTTTTTTTTTTTAAATGGTGTAGGGATCATAATCGGAAAATTGCGAGTTCCGTTTCTCGTCGTCCATCCATTCGACGTGTATCCGTCGTGGATTAAATGTTCTCACATTCATTCACAGATCTGCGATGGCGGCCTAGTCAAAATTTTGTTGAGGTTGAAATCAAATGGTTAAAAGTTCGATCCTCAGTCTTGGGAAGAGCAAAGTTTTCGTAATCGGAGGGTTGCAAGTTCGATCCCAATTTTTGAAAGTGTGCCGAGCTTGTAATCAGGAAGGTGCAGGTTCGTTCTCGAATGTCTTAGGAAGAGTAGAATTTTCGTAATCGGAGATTTGCAAGTTCGATCCTAGTTTTTAAAAGAGCGCAGGGATCGTTATCTTAAGGGTGCGAGTTCCGTTCCTCATGGTCCAACCAAACATTCGCCGTGTAGAAGGAAATGGTAAATCTATTGGGATCCAAATGTTCTGATATTGATTAGATCCTGCGATGTCCTAGTCGGAATAGGGTTTTCGTAATCGGAGAGTTGCAAGTTTGATTTTACTTTTTGAAAGAGTGCCGAGATCGTAATTAGAAAGGTGTGAGTTCGTTCTCAAAGTCTCGGGAAGAGCAGAGTTTTCGTAATTGGAGGGTTGCACGTTCGATCACAGTTCCCTTCTATGGTCAATTATTTTCTTTTTTAACCAAAATTAGTTTCTGTTCTCTGATTTAATCATTTTATACTTATTAACCTGGTGTAGTTTCCTGAAGCATTAATATTAGACGCCATTCGATTTAACCAGTAAAAATATTATTCAGTTCGCACCAAATCAGAAATAGATTTAAAAAATGTAAGATCATATAATAAAACAAAATTTTAAGATATCCGTGAGAGAAAAAAAAAGCCAGAAGAAAGCTAAGAAGATAGAGAAAAAAGAAATCAAAGGCGCGTAATTCGTATTTATCTCGCCAAATTAAAGGGTTACTGGACTCAGACATAATGGAGCTTTTTATTCGTTGAAGCTGGAATTACATAGGCAGTTAATTAAATACAAAAGTACATATAAAAGTGAAACTAAAAACATTTTAATTAGAGAATTATATGAAGAATTTTCAAATTCCATTGAAAGTTTTGTTTATTGTACTGTCATTTGAGCTTAATTACTATAATGTTTTGGAACTATATTTTACTGCGGAAGGATCAACTCCTACAGCATAATTGTAAAAGCCCAAGTTATCCTGTCCCCGACTATAGCACTGCACAAAGGGCTATTGGTTCGAATTCGACAAGACTGATCGGTAGTAATGTTTGCGGTAGGTCTGCATACTGGGCTATTAGTGATGGGCTTTGGATTCGACAATGTTGGTTGATTAAATAATTTTGTACTAGCGCCGCACAATGGGCTATTGGCAACGGTTTGGATTTGACAATTATGCAATTAATAAAAATGCAACAAAATCGAAAGTCTTAAGTGCACGCACGTACTGTGAGCTAATGTCACACATTAGTACCTCGATTGTGGCTTTTCCGATATTGTTCTACGGCCTCCGACTACTCAGAATTAAAGCTGCAGGGATGGGAATTCTGCGCCAGAGAGCGCCAAAAGTGGTATCTTGCGCCAACTTGCTACAAAACCACATTTATGTGCGTTTCCGCGCCAATTTTGTTTTAAATCCTTGTTAAACACGTGCGCCAAGTCTTGGTGCCCGTTTGTCTGGCCATAAACAAAGTTAAGGCAACCTTAGGAAGAGGAAATGGGAGAAAATTTAAGCACATTTTCTCAAGTTTAAATAGTATTTGTAAAAGTGTAAGGTACGAATGGAGTATAAGCATGCTATACGTCAAGCAGAGAAATGCTTAAATGGAATAATTTCGCGTCATTAAAAAGGAATTCCTGATGTTAAACTTTTTAGACAAGGGCATTTCATTGTCATAACACATTTCATCATTGGAATATCGGATCGTTTTTTTTTGCACAATCGGTGCTCGATCTTGAAAAACTGAGAATTTTAAAAGAATAGAGCATCTTTTAACATGTAGGAATATTTGCGATCTTCGTCAAACGGAGATAATTCACTCAAAAGTTGATTGTTTCTGTTGATGTCTTTCGTTGCATAATGACACTCACTGTTTAAAGAAATTTTTTCGCTCTTGAAAACTAAGATATTCACTAAACGCGGTCGGCTGCTATCTTCGTTGAAATGCTTACAATTCTTTTGCATCTGATAAATAAGTACTTATTTTTCATTATTTTCTATTTCATCATGATTTGCTTTGCACTACCCAGGAGTGGTATTTTTCCGTTTTTTTTTTTAATTTTCGGAACCCGAAATTAACAGGGTTTTAAAAATTTAGAAATGTAGTATTCAAGAATTTAATTTGATTAAAAATTTCGTCAACATTTCAATTTAAACATATTTTCTAAATTTTAAATATTTGTAGAAATTTAAGGTAATAACTTTTTGAGATTTGTCCGAATTTTTTGTCAAGGGTATTTGATTAAAAGACAATTGATCATTGGAAAATATCAGTTCGTTTGTTGTTTTATGAAGAATCGATGCTCAATCTAAATAAACAGATAATTTCACAAAAATTTAGCATTTTGAGTATGTAGAAATATTTGCGATCTTCGTCAAACGGGGATGATATCACTCTGAAGTTGAGATGAATGATTATAACTATAATTACGTCGCATCTGCCGAATGTAACTTTCATTTGGCACTCTTTTGTTATATATTTTCATTCATGGAAACCTTGAACTTGTAGAAATCGCTAAACGCGATCTGATTCGATCTCCGTTAGAAGACTTTCAATCCTTTTGCATCCGATATACAAGTTCATTATATTTCACTGCTTCCTGTTTTATCATGATTTGTTTTGCACTACTTAACAAAATTACATTACATTTTTCAAAAATATAATTTAATTAACGAAATTGAAATTTAGGAATTGTAATTTTCAGTAATAAAAATGGATTTTTTTTTAAAAAAATCTTGTTTTTTCTTGTTTGGATGGTATTAAAATTCCAATTTAATCCTTTTTTGTTTAAATGTTCATATATTTTATTAAATTAATTATTTTTTTTGGAAACTTTTCTTTCTAACAACCTTCCAACTTAAAAAATAAAAAAAAACTGGCTTTTATTTAGCTTTTTGAAAGTTTTCAAATTTCTTATTAAATTAATGTTTAAGATAATAACTTAAGTGTAATTTTTAATGATTTAGATTAACATGCTTAAAATATAGCAAGGTATGTTTTCTATAAATTTATTACTATTTAATAAATCTAGTTTGTGTGGAAAAATTAAGGAATTTTATATCCCTTACAGTGGTGACATTCTAAATTGTATTTTTCATGCACAAGATATGCGATATTGTAGTTTGTTAGTGTTTTGGTTTATTGTATAAACCACATTTTACTAAAAAATTCAACATTGAAAGTTAAGTATATATTGTATAAATTGGTTAATTCTTAACTAAAAACTCTTTTGGTTAAATATTTTTAACTGCCTTTAAATGGTCTCATAAAGCTTAACAGTATAAAAAAGATGTAAACAGCAAAATACAGTTTTAAGGTTTTTATTCCTTAGTTGAAAATATTTATGAAATTGAAGTTTGTTATATTTTATGTAATAACAATGGACAATTTGAAAAAAGCTTTTTTTTGTGGGATTTGCAATCCGTTTCGGCATTAATATTTGATTTAAATGTTTATATACATACTATTTAATAAATATTTTTGTATTGAAACCCCTCACCCCTATGCTTAACATGCTTAAAATAAGTAGTAACTTAGTTTTTCCATCAAATTATTACTCTTTAATTACTTCTAAAATTTGTGCAAAAAAATTAAGTAATTTTATTTTCCTTAGACAGTAACAATCTTCTTAATAGATTTCATACACAATATATGCAAGATTACAACACTGTTTTGGTTTTTATAAACCACATTTCAGTGGGGGGAAAATCAATATATGAAAATTAAGTATATATTGTAAAAAAAAAAATTGAAAATTCAATAATCGTTAATTAAAAACTAATTTTTGTTGAATATTTTCAATTGTCTTTAATATGTATCATTTATAGCCTCTACCGGTTTTGATTTATTGCATAAAAAATGGCATAAATAAGCAATAGAGACCTTCAGGGTTTTTACACCTTGGGTAGTGTACTACATCTGATTTAAAATTGCATGTTACAAATTTTAATTGCTACAATTATTGTTTAATAAGCTAAAATTCACTGCTACGTCGTTTTATTGCATTCTTGCTACAAATTTACAGTTTTCTGCTACAATTTGTCGCAATTCTGCTCCAAAACTTAAATTTTGCTGCTCCAAAACGCTACAATTTATTGCGTTCCTGCTACAAATCTTCAGTTTTGCTGCTACAATTTGTCGTGTTTCTGCTCCAAAACTTAAATTTTGCTGCACCAAAAATTGCTCCAAACTGGTCTTTAGCACTTCCCATCCCTGAAGCTGGTACCCCCTTCAAGCAGTCGATTATGGTGCTTACAGACAATCCTTCGAGAAGTTGACTGTGTCAAAAACAATCATGCAGTAACTAACAATAGTAAAATTATGCAATTATTAAAAATACAACATTTTAGATGGCAAAGAAGGTGCATGCGCATATAGTAATTTTAATATTAGATAAGGCAGATTGGTTTCTGCAGGCAAGTGCTATTCAGGCCATCCGGGCGATAAATTCTAGTACAAGCTTTTTCTGTAAGTGTACAAAGCCATGAAGAAAATGGGAAATAAAAAAAAATCTTACTTCCCAGCAATTGATTCGACCACCTTCTTCTCAGGCAGATAAATCGGTTGATGACGCCTTGCATAAACTCTGTCATCTTTTCGGATGAAGATTTGTTTTGGTAGATCTGTCGCCACATGTATTCGGGTCATTCCATGTCAATCAACCCACTTTTAATAAAAATTTGACCTCACCATCTCGGATTTTGTTCAAATTTGGCACATGGGTAGCCTCCATATACACTAAGAAAAATACAAATTTTTATTCTAACATATCAACCCTTTGAAAAATACAATTATGCAAAGTTTTAAAAAAAAACAAAAAAAATCGCAAGACTTGCATATGTTTAATTTGCCATAGCAGCTTTCCTAATTCTTCTAGAAAGGTGGGTGAGGTATCATGTTTCAGCATTTTTTATGGCCTTTCTTATGATATGCAACACAATAGTGGTTTGAAAAGAAAAAATATTAAAATTTTTAAATGAAATTTTAAATTCTGAAAAAAGCGCATTTTTAAAAAATTTCAAAAAAATTTAGAAAATAGTTTATACTAATGTTAAATGATTTGCAAAGTTTCAGAGTGGGCAGATAATGGGTTCATAGGCAAAATAATTGAAAACCAAAGCGCTTTTTCATCAAAATTCGGGCCATATAATAAATAAATGGCAACAGAAAGCATAATACATTAATTAAAAAAAAAATTGAACTAAGGAAAATAACTCGGACATACTTGATATTGTATTGTTCAATTGTAGTTGATAAATTCTTCTAGTGTACAGGATTTACTATACATAATCTGTCAGAGGCATCCAAAACACATTTGGCTTATGTGGATATGAAAATGATTGGAATGGTCCAGCTGGATGAAGAAATTTTACTTTTAGTTCATCAAGTTCTTCTCCTTTATAATATATCACAAAAGGGTGAATTGTGGCTTGTCCACTATCCCAGTGGTAGCACTGGGACTCATCTTCAACAACCATACTATAGTTTACCGAAAAGTCAAGGGCACTGCAAATTCAAATTCTTTTAAATTTTCCTTTATGTGGTTCATGAAAGATGTATGTTGTTTAAAAATAAAGTCATGACTAACTAAAAGTAACAGTTTGTTGCGAAGTAAATCTATAAAATCTTCTGATGATTTCTAAAGAGTATCTAAATTGCAACAGTCGACTGAAATCTACTGCCGAAATGTTATCTTTTGTGTTATGTTTTCTTCAAATGACGTTTCAAGGATGGTCCGTATTGCAGTATCACCTGGACAAGATGTGTAATTACCCATACAGCAATCTATTATTGACAGATTGCATATCATTTTTGATAGGCAATGTTTGCAGGTTTTTAATTCACCATTTGTCAGTATTCCCACTTTCAATCAGTTTTACATTTAGATGTAGTGTACATACATACACACAGTGTGTATACCACTTGATCCTGCTAAAATACAATGCTAGAGTCTTATATTTGGAAAAGCCAATTTTAAAATCTAAATTTGGATATTTGTCCTTGAATAATAAGTGTGCTTCTTTTAGGTTGCACAAAATAAGTTTTTTTGAAATTTTTAATTTGTTTCCATTTGGTTCAATAACTGTTAAGCAATCTTTAGCGCCTGGCATCGCTCTGCTAACTTTGTCATTTTTGTAAAACAAATTAACAGCTTCAACTACTTCTTCCGAGAGGCTTTTGCCCAGTTTTGGGTTGACACTTTCCGAAATTTCTCTTCCTCTAAGTTACCATGTATAGTTTGTAGCTTTAAACTTGCACATGATTTTTATTATTCCCCAGTTTTCTGGTAGGCAGGATAAAGTCATTTATGAAGTAAAAGTAACATTTATTCATCCAGCTGGACCATTCCAATCATTTTCATGTCCACATAAGCCAAATGCGTTTTGGATGCCTCTGACAGATTATGTATAGTAAATCCTTTACACTGGAAGAATTTATGTGTTATCTGAAAATGACACTTTGAAAACAAATGAGGCATTTATCAACTACAATTGAAGAATACAATACCAAGTATGTCCAAGTTATTTTCCTTATTTTTTTTTTTTTTAAATTAATGTATTATTATGTTTTCTGTTGCTATTTATTTATTATATGGTCCGAATTTTGGTGAAAAAACGCTTTGGTTTTCAATTATTTTGCCTATTAACCCTTTATCTGCCCACTCTGAAACTTTGCATATCATTTAATGTTAGTACAAACTATTTTCTAAATTTTCATTTAATATTTTTTCTTTTCAAACCATTATTGTGTTGCATATCATAAGAAAGGCCATAAAAAAAAAATGCTGAAACATGACACCTCACCCACCTTTCTAGCATAATTAGGAATGCTGCTATGGCAAGTTAAACATATGCAAGTCTTGTGATTTTTTTGTGTGTGTTTTTAAACTTTGCATAGCCGTATCTTCCAAACGGGTTGATATATTTGAATAAAATTTTGTATTTTTCTTAGTCTATATGGAGGCTACCCATGTGCCAAATTTGATCAAAATCCGAGAAGGTGAAGTCAAATGGGTGTGATGATTTGACATGGAATGACCCATTCTGCCATGTAGGAGTCGAACTGACCATGGGCCTTGTGTGTTCCTTTCAAATCGCATTTAACGTTGCTCCATGTTCCCTCAATCAAGTTGGTGTGCTGACAGGTGACAGGATTCTTGAAGTTGACACTGTGGTTCACTGTGAAATGGTTTAATCCCTTGTCCTTTAAAAAAAATCATAAGATTTTCAGCAGTCCGAAACGACAACAGTTCTGGGGAAAACATAGTGCTTCAACACATTGAGAAATGTGTGTTTCTTGTGATCCTGCACAACGACTAGGAGACATTTGTTGGTGCAAAATAAGTTGCAAAGCACACATTTGACCATTCTTTATGAAGGATGCGAGTTCTTGGTGTCACACTTGTGTACCTTATATAAAGGAAAGGTGCATATGCACTCAATTTCTCCTTTGGGCCAAATACTAGGCTCCAACATTCGCCCATTGCCTACTTAAAAAAATTATAGATAATGTTTGGCCATCGTCAACAGGTATACAAGGTGAAGCTATCCCTTTGCAGGACATAACAGTCATATCGGTAGCGAAAGCTTGTACCATTTTGGAACAACTGTTCATACAGTGTTCACTCTAGAAATAAAAAGGCACCCCGTTTTTTAAAAGGGCACTTTAAAAAAATGTTTAGGGTGGGCGTGGCCGGACCCATGACCAAACAAAAAAAAAACTTATTTATTGGTTGACATTGCACTAGAGCTGCATATCTCGAAGGAAAGACCCGTACAAAATTGATGAAGATATTACTTAAAATCAATATTCGACATTTAAAAATTAATGTTTTTCCTAAAAACCAAATCTGTAAGTAGCCCTAATCAGACCCTTTACAAAACTGACCGGGCCGCCCTTCAAAAAACGCTTAGAGTGAACACTGGTTCATATAACTTGTGATCAATAGAGACAATTTGAATCTGCATTATTTAAATGCCTAGCACAGACCCTTGGATAAGAACTTGCCTGTACTTTGGAAAGCTCCAATGCTAATGGGCTTGTTGAACAAGAACAATTGTAGGATACTCAAGGTAATGTAAATACTCTTTAAGTGTAATCCTACGAACTTGTGGATTGACGGACTTCTCTTCATTCTTTTAGGACTAAATACTGTCGTTGGTGATAACTGTAAACATTCTCTTGCAGAAATGGTTTATGGTCAAACCTTTTGAGGCTTTTACATGACAACTTTTTGGTCCTGTGGGAGCAATAAAATTAGAGTTGCATCCATCCTTCAAATTAGCAGCCCATAGCCATCTAAAAGTTGGGAACCTCTGGTTTAAAACCTGTTTTTCTGCCAGTGAAATCTTCAGAATGTGAGTAGACTGACGATAACTCAGCTGTGCAGCCTTCACATATATATTGGCCTCGCCTACTGTCTGTACGAAGGAGCAATTCCTCCTATATAAGAAAGTCTGTGCACAGATTTGTGGTGTCATCAGAAAAGTCCACTCGCTGTTGATTTTACTCGGACATCAATACTATTATTTTTTTTTCTAGGTTTCGTTAGGTTAGGTAAGATTTTAATTATTTTGATACATTAATTATATAATTTGTTTATAAATTTTAAAAACTAAACTTCAAAATTTTAAAATAATATTTTTTTATAAAAAAATAATAAAATTTCACACCATTTAAAATTTTATTGGAACATGCATTTCATAATATGGATTTTTCAGTAAACATTTTAGTTATTCTTAAATAAAAGTTTAGCTTAATTTCTTCTTTCAAAATTGCCAAATAGTTACAAAAAATACTGTTCATGTTTTCTAATTTAAAAATTCCCAAAAGACATTTGTTTAAGGGTACGTCCATTGTGACTGTCGGAGCCAATTTTCATAAAAACTTATAATTTTTACAATACTAAACATATTGACATATTCATGATAACATTCAAATTTTCCATTTAAAAGTTCATATCATTCCGCTTCATAACACATATCTAATATGTTACTAAGTATTTTTTAGTTGTCTACGAAATAAATCAAAATTTTGTTACTCTTGTGACCATTGAAAAATGCAAAATACAAAAATTGTTTTTAAGGTAGAATTCATGTGAATTATATGAGAATACAGAACTCAAATTTACAGATAGAATATAGTAATTATCTCTTCAAAAGGGAAAAACTATTGAATATATTTGATAGTACATGAATTAATTGTATTGTTTTAAGTAAAACACTAAATATTACTCTTGTGACATTTTGGCCACAATTGAATTGCTGCTTAAAAACTTCAAAAAAACATTAATATATGTACTAATGCCCTATAACACTTCTAAACGTTGATAGGAGTCTAAAATATAGAAATTATATTAAAAAAAATAGTTTGTATTTTAACCAAACAGTTTACAAATTTGGGAGCAACAAAATTAGCCACTATTTGGTTTCTTTTGTACCAAATAGCATGGTCATGAGGTTCAAACTTTAGAATTCCATTTACTTTTGTGTGCATTAAAGCACCATATTCGATATTCATCATATACTGTTTGAGTTAAAAGCTAAAATGCATTCAGTCGCTTGCTATATTGCAATTTCTCGACTTTTTGTGTTCTGCTACTGAGCAGAATTCCTCCTTGTCTTCATCATCAGTATAATATAAGTTTTTCCTTTTTTGATATTTGCTTTATAAAATATGAACTCTTTGTAGGTATTATGTTTGGTTATAGTCAGTTGTGGATAGTAGCATTTTTGGTAGCTTCGACAAAGTGCGCTTTTTGGGTGCCCTTCACTATGCAATTTCTTTCAGAGTAGTACGGAAATAGATTCTTTGGTTTTGATTTCTTCATTTGGTACATACAGTATGTTTACTTTTGTTGCACCATGAAGAAGTTCTGCAAAATCAGCAGCATTTTGTACAATTGCTTGTTTACCGCACACTTCATGTCATACATATAACTTAAAAGCAGCATCAGCAACTGTCCTATGTATTGCTTTAACGACAAATACACACATTCTGAGTACCTTTTGTCATAATTAATTGTTCTGTAATTTTAAAGTAAATAAAAATAATAATAAAATTCATTTTAAAAATATGAATGAAAGTAATTTAATTTGCTTTAAATTTATAAAATATAATTCATTATTGCTACAAACTACTTAAGACCTATTCTTAAAAAGGTTAAAAAAAAAAAGAACTAAACTTAAGCCTTTGTTTTGGTCTGAAGACAACCTATTCAATTTAACAGAAATTTTATGTGTTACTCTTGTGACACAGTAATTTGTTACTTTTGTGACAACACAGCAGAGAATACTCTATGCATGACACACAAAAAATAAATGATGTAAAATATGTTTTATTCCACCAACTCTCAGATTAAGAGGTAAAAATTTTGAGTAGTTTTTACAAATTTGAAACTTTTATATTTTTTTTATTACTCTTGCAACAATTAAACATCAAGTATAATTGTATTCAAAAGCTAATCTAAAATATTTCAACTGTGTATATATGATAAATAGGGAAATAGATTATTAATTTGTATATGTAATAATTTCAGTTAATGAACAAAAATAACAAAATAATATACAATAACCAAAGTGATATTTTTTGTCCTAATGTAAATGAAGAAATATGTCAACTTTTAGAACAATTTCATTTCAGACTATTATTCTTATAAAATAATTCCTTACAAATTCATATGCACCAAGAGGATTAAATTGATATAGTACACTTAGAGTTTAGTTAAAATTTTAATTTCAGTAAAAAGTTTCAATTTTAGTGGACGTACCCTTAACGGTAAAAACTTCTAAAATATATAGATCTCTCATTTAAGCAATAAACATGTGTCAATTTAAATAAACACAATTTATACTGAATTCGTTAAGTTTCTGTTTATTAATTGATTGAAATAAATACATCAGCCATTTGGCTTGGGATTACTTAAAAATATTGTTAAAGTATAATTTGCATGAAAATACAGCGTCAAAAGTTTATTTAAATTCCATTTATTAACTGTAATTTAATTCTACTTTAAAAACCTAAGAAAAATTAAAACCTTAAAATTATATTTTGTAAAAACATTTTTTATCCAGTTATCTTTATAAATAGGCTAAATTATGTGAACTTCAACCAAAGAATTTGTGGCTTTATCACCTAACAGTTTTGCCTAAATGCCAGTTGGGTAACCTTATTTTGCACTAGACAACTGATTTGCACATATTTGTTTTTTATTTTGTTAGTATTTTCTATTTGTATATTTGTTGCACAATTGTAAATTTGAATTATTTTTGACTACATTTTCTCCAAAAATAGCAGTTTTTTTTTTTTTTTTTTAGAAATACAGTAACCTTGCGAAGACTGGACTTTTTAGCTAACGTTCTTGTCCAAAAGTTAAGTATAACTCTTATTTGTAGAGAGAGAGAGAGATTTTCCAAAAGTTTAATCATTATGGAGTGTAACTTAATACACAAGTATATCAAGATTTATGCAACGGAAACACCATTTAAATTTAGAGTATAATTATTTTTTTACAAACTTAACCGTGTTTGAAACACTAGCTACTAAAACAAGTCATTTGTGAAAATAAAATAAACAAAACTTTGTCCTAAGACTTTAATGACAGACGTTGCAATATCTCTCGCACATAGGGATTAGCTTAATAGTTATTCTGAAATAACAGTAGTTATTACGATATTACTGAAAAATAACAGTTACTTTTAACCATTATTTAGGTATTATTTCAGAGAAAGTTGGGGACAAAAAAAATATAAGTATAAAAAAATTTGGGTCAATCATTTACGCCAAATTATATTCAATGCATTCAAATAAGGTATGTAAATGACCGCACTTACCCGCACTTCAAAATCTCCGCTCCCTCGCCTTTCCATCGACGATCCCCATCTTATAACAAAACCCAAAGTAATTTCCCCGCCAAACCCGATTACGAAATGCCCACGATCCCAGCCACTAAATGAATCACTTTGCCGAAAAATTTCTCTAACATAAACACCCGAGCTCGAGATGATTCACCACACACTGAATCCCAAACGTCGATTTTTTTTAGTCATTGAGCATGTGAGCGGAGTGAGGATGTGCATTACCATCCATGAAAAAAACCTTCATGTTCTAAACTATACTTTAAAGCTCGCATTAGTTCAAGGATGTCAATCTGTACTGCTGAATAGTACACTCTCTATCGTAGCTATGGAAGTCTTGTGCTGCCATTTAAAATAAAAAAATTAGCTCCTTAACCATTTGACAAATAAGCTAAATATCGAATCTGTAGGTTTGTTTTCATTGCAGGAGAGTTTAATTTATTATTTCAACACATATTTTTTTTTTTAATTTTAGTTGAAATTTTTTTCAAAAGTTCTCCCATTGCTTTAATTTTTTAAATATTTCAAAGTAGTAATTTTTTTTATGAACTTTTAAAGTATGTGTTCTACTGGGAAAACTGGAGATGCACATCTGTGAGGTGGTTAAAAGAATCCGTTTAAGTAATAGCAGATTTTGTTTTTAGAATGATTCTCATCATATAACTATGTGGGATAAATCATGAACCTGTTACCCTTAATTTATTACTTGAAGGTAACCCTTACAAGGAGCTGGAATGGTAATTTGGAGATTCCTAATTTTAAGTGGATGCATAGACTTTCATAGCTTCGATAGAAAGTATTTTACTGTTTCGAAGTACAGATTTGACATTACTGAATTAATGTTGGCCTGTTTTTGAGGTAGTGTAAAGCATAAGTTTTATATGGGGATGGTAATCCATATTCTCACTACTCTTACATGCTCAATCACTATTGACAAAGTGAACATACCCGAAGAATAGACTAACAAAGTCCACCAATCTGAATTGTATTGTATGCAGAATACCGTTTTAAGACAAATTGTATAGTTACTGCATCCTCTAACAAACATTAAAAAACTGAAAAAAGCTTTAGCCAGGCATAGCCTTGGCACTTGTTGCCTACATAGTCAATTAATATTATCCAGAGTTTCCTTAATTTTCACCATGTGACAACCTGTTATAGTAGCTGATGTTTAAAACCTGAAATTTAAAAATATGTATATAGGTATTTTTTGTTGTATAAACCTTGAACTACTAAGTGTTACTCCATTTCAATTAGAAGTTTGAAAAATATCTTTACAAATAAGAGTTATGCTTAACACATGCACAGGCTTTCTTATATAGTAGGTATCGGGAAGATCCCACTCATTTAACAATGAGGAGGGGCAGATATGTTCGTTACAAGATCCCATGCCCTGTCCACTTCGAGAGAGATTTGATGGCCTTATGCAAAAAACCGAAGCCTAACTGTAACCATCGCCTAGACTACTACTATATAGTGAGCAAACTTTTGGGTTGCAATGTTTCTCTTATCTTTTTGTCTGTAAGTATTAGTTTGTTTAAGTTTCTGTCATTAATAGGGAGGAAGTGGATATCCGGTATCTGGCTGATTTTTAACTATCCGATAATTATCTGATGTCTGGAAGCAAAGTGCTGGATATCCGATTATCATGCTGGATATCTGGATGAATAAAACACTGCATATTATTTTTGTGTCGATCTATTATCTTTTGTTCTCTCTTTAAGTTACCTGAAAATACTACCAATGTATTCTTCAGATTCTCCTATGAATTTTTCTCAAGCTATTCAAGTGTGTAAGTAGTGAAGTGATAACTTTCTCATAAAAACCTGACCAAATACGTTTTAGGTACGGTTGGTCACAGTAGGTAGTACTAGGAAGATATGCTGCAGACGTTCGGAACCAGCCACTAGCTATCTTGGAGTATCTTTGAGTTTAAACAACCGATGTGCGTGGTTGTGTGTAGGGTACATAGCCACATCTCTGTTCGTTATATATTAGAAATTGTTTTATTTTACAGTCTAGTAAGAGCTAAGTTTAGCATTTAAATATAGTGCAATTTGAAAATATTTCAAAATCAGTATAAATATAAATAGTTTATTAAAGAACTATGAAGAGAAAATCTTTTAATAAAAAAAAATGCTTGAATATTCGGCAAAAATCAGTTCGGATATCCGGTTTCTATTGTACGCCGGGTTTAAGGCAAAACCACTATTCGGTTCATCCCTAGTTATTAACCCGTGAAAAGTAGGAGCTCGTCGTTTTGATGAATACTAAGTCATCAGTGAAGCGCTACTGCTGCCTTTCTCGGGTTAAATGTGATTTGTTGAATTTCAGTCAAGGTTCACTTATTGCTCTTCAAACAACACCAAGACGAAATTGATTTATGGATGCCCCATTATGGGTTTACCAAAAACACACTGAACGCCTTCGTGTGCAATGACTACTTCAAAAAGTATAAAGAATATTAGCTCTTTGAAATACATTTATAGTATTTCTTTAAAATACAATGTTAAAATGTATGGTCCATATTCTTAAACTACATACCAAAAAGGTATTACTGCAAAATAATGAGGGCAAATGGTTAGGGGTTCAGATGAGCATCCGATGGGTGCATGTTCGATCCCCATCGTATGTGTAGTAATTTGGTAATCAAAGTTTACCTAGTTAAATTCGTCCCCTTCGCAGACAAAAATTATCCACAGGTGCATGTTCAGGGTGGCAACATAACCGGGAAATCAGGGAATTATCATAGAAATTTTTTATTCTGGAAAAATCAGGGAAATTTTCAAATTTGGATCATTAAAACGGCAATTATCGTCTGTTATGCCCTCCATTCTGGGTAATTTAGTTGTCAGTATTTCCTTTTAGTTCTGAAAAAGAATTTTAAAAAAGCATGGTTATGCGCATTTTCATATTTTTAATTTTATTTTTGTAAAAACGTGAACCACTGCTGGAGTTAGAAGCCAAAGCAAAGTGTGTTGGACTTGAATTATAAGCAACATGTGAGGGGCTAATGAATATGTGATTTATTGAAGATTGGAATAGGAAATATGAAGCATATAGAATATTTAAAATTATCTACAAAAGAAATAATTTTTAAAAAATTGCTTTTTTTGCATTATCTGCTTCCAAAGAACATATTTAATTACTATTATGCTTGTCGCAATTGCCTAATTTGTGTTGTATCCATAAAGTATTATTTGACTGTCAATAAGTATTGCTTAAATTTTTCATTTTGTTCGGATATTGCAACCTAACATAAAAAAAAGTCCCATTTGATAGCAGAGTGCAGCGATGCAGAGGTAAAAAGTTTAAAATCCTACTAATATTAAATGAAGGTAAAATAAGTTCAAGTCATATAAAACTAAATTATTTATTTAAAATATAAGTTATTCCAGCACTTAAATTAACAGTTAAAATTAACAACTAACAGAAAGGAAAAACGGCATGACATGTGGTTTGACATCTTATGAAATAATAGCAGCTAATGGCTGCAGCAAACATCCATGATACAATCGGAAGTTCACGATCGAACAAGCATGTGAGTGCCAGAAATTGACGGTTATAACCGACTGACAGAACAAGCAAGTGCTAGTACAAAACAAGCAAGTCTGGTGAATGAAGTTGGGTTAGCTTCTTATATGCCAACTTCATTTACATAATAGGGCACAGTTACATTTGCATATAATATTATAAAAATCATACAAGTATTTTCATAAAGTAAACGTATTTGTTTTACTTTATGTATTATGCAAAAAAAAAAAATTACTTCATAAACTGATCAAATAATACTTATATATGATCAGATAAAATAAATCTGAGAAGATCATTTTTGGAAGAGATTTATTCTGAAGTGACTTGATCTCTGGATTGTTTATGAACAGAGAAACACCGGCAAATCCAAAACGTACGAGCAACATAGGAAAAATTATATAGCATGAAAAACTGGCAAGTAAACTAATATTTGAAACGTTTTTCCTAACACATTTATAATGCAATATATTTATAGTATTATTGTAGAGTGAATACTTTGCTTCTATACAAAGCATGTATTGCAACATTTCTTAATGAAATTGTAAAATCAGGGAAATTTTTGTGACATCATCATGGAAATATCAGGGAACTTTTTTTCCAGAATGTTGTTGCCACCCTGATGTTGAATCTGATTGCAGTCCAATGTTCTGATGCCAACATCTGAGGTGGCACCCCAGGTTGCGTTGGGTGCCATCTCAGTTGTTGACCTTGTCATCTGACCATAGTTGGAAAAATACAAGGCAGTCTTCCCATCCATTTCTTACGAGATGGACACTGAAGCATCCTCAATAACCAACTCTGCAGCTTTAGTGTGATGTTAATTCAACCAAAGAAAACTGGGTGGCCAAATCATAGTTGTTTGCTTATATTGCTTGCACTGTAACTGGTATTAAATTTCTCTTAGGAATTTGAAACTTATATTTGTTGACCAACCTTCCTCGCCACCAGGTAGGGGTAGGGCATTTTACTTAAAGATAAATTTAATGAAAATGGTTATATTAGAAGTGAGACACATGAGTTGGTTGTGTGTGATGAAATCCTTTTACTTTTTTTATGAATGCCGCTTTTGAAGCCTTTGTATCTAGAAAGATTATCCCGCCATCTCAACGTTGAAATCCTATTAACAACATTCTATCAACGTTGAAATCCTATTAACTCAATTTTGCATTCAGTATTTTAATGGTGTGGCTTGTACTCATGTCATACAGTTATTTTAATAATCGTTGATTGTAAGTAAATAAATGTCTTAAAGAAACATTTAATTGTTTGAAAACTGCTGTGTCCCTAAATCATTGGCATAATTATAGCACAGAAATACTGCTATTTTGCCAATGAAGTCCATAAAAATTATTCTCTACTGATCATTTATCGCCAATACCCCACTGTGCAGCTCTAGTGCGGCATTAATTAACCAAACCAAACTACTGATCATTTACTATGTATTTCATTTTGTAAATAATTGTAATAATTTTGAAGTTGTTGATTATTGTGTAAAGTCGCACAGTTTGGATGTACTGTGTAGTAATGAATGTTAACGTTAACCTTTAGGTTTCTTTAGTGTATTTTTAATTTCAGCTTTATTACTCTGTAGATTGGGTGATGTTAACATTCTAACATTGCATTGCCACTGAAAAATCGAAAATTTTATATATTGTGATGAAATATGTGAAAATATAATCATATATATTTTTTTATTGTATATATACTAACATTTACAAAAAAAGGATTCTTGAAGGATGGCTTCACAGAGTATTGCAAATGCAAGAAAGAATAGAATCCTCATTGTGCAAACAATATGTCAAAAAAATATAGTGTGGCGGTGTTGCAACACTGGCTTCCAAGCACTATTTATGATTTGCTTTATTTTAAAACTTGTGTATCAGCATCAAATTTTCTATAGAACAATACCAAATTTATGTCAATCCCACTATTTGATGATGTGGACCATTTTGACATGAAATGTCTTTTAAATCAGCTGCACAGGGTTGAATAGAAACATTATATTGTTTTATTGTGTAGCAAGTAGCATGATTGACACCAATTTAATTGGAACGCACTGACAGGGAAATTAGAAAAATAACACAAAGCATTTACAGGACGTTAAATAGAATAGCTTGTTAATCTTTTTTCTGTTCGTAACCTATTTCTATAATCTACTGAAATGATGATTCATGTAACATGATATTCATGCTCAGACACAGCCACATCCGATTTTCTCTATGTTATTTGTACAATCACAATTATATTGCTGTTTGTTTGAAGATTATTATTTATTATTAATACTCTATGTAAAGCTGTCCTTCCAGAAGATACATTTCAATAAGCAAGTGATCAGAGCACAAAGGTAAAGAATATGTCTTTGCATTTTTTTTCTGTGGCGTTTGCGTTTTTCCTTCGATACACTAGATTGATTAGTTGGTTAATTCAATCAGTTAAACAATCCAGCATCTCGGAGGAAAACACAATGGCTACAGAAGAAAAATGTGAGGACATGTTCCCTACCTTTATACAAATAACATGGGTTCCAAAATTGCTGCAGGCTGTCTTAATTTGTATATTTAAAATTTAATAAGTATAATTTTTTTATTACTAATTTTCAAACTATATATCTGATCAGGATTACATAAGTATGCCAAGTTTCAAATCAATAAGACATTTGGAAGGGGATTAAAATTTTAATTCAAAAATTTTATGATAAAAACAGTGAGTTACATAAAGTTGCTCAATAATACAAATAATAATTTTAAAGTCAAATGTCTTGATTGAATTTTTTTAAAACAATTATTTCATTATTACTCTGACACAGTCCCACCAAATTTATTTTTAATTTAAATCATATCAACGAGCTCATAATCGGAGAGTTGCCAGTTTCGTGTCTGTATATAGGGGACTGGGTGCACGTTAAATTGGGCATGGTCCTCAGGCCTATGTCAGGTGCATGGATGGTACCAGCTCGGATATTGTCCACATCAATGGTTCAAAATGACACTGCAGTGTTGCCGGGTCTTCCTTCGGGACAAATCTTGAACACATCGCGAATAGCTCATTGTGTAGCTCTAGTGTGACGATAATATATATGATTGACTACAGTTCGCGATTTTAAAAATAGTTATTTATTTTACCTGTATATATTTTGTTCTTTTTATGTAAAAAAAAATACATAACTTATTTTGAGTATTTTATTAAGAAATTATTTTCATGTCAAGGCTATTCAGATTCACTAGCCTCGCTAAAGAAGTTTCACTTAAAAAATTAACGACAAAACCTTAAGAAATATAGAGAGCATGCACAGCATATTGTTTGAAAATAAGTTTATACCTCCCCTATGTAAAAAGTTTTATATGCACGGATCACACTATCACCTAAAAAAAAAGAAACTGCACCAATTTTGGAACTGCTGTGAATGGTCGAACTCCAAATATGGCAGTAGTGCTAAACTCTTAGAGTAGGTATAGGGGGAATAGAGAGAGCAAAACGCCTTCCAAACTGTGTTCTGATGTTAACCACGTGTCTGCCGTAAGAAAAGAGATTTTTCGAAATTCTTGACCCGTTCAGATTTACCTAGGTTGCTTATTTCCTACAACTAATAATTTGAACACAGCATTGTATTGTAGCATTCTTTTTGTTAGTATGTGTTTTTAGACTTATTGGCAAAGCAAACGATTTGCTTTTTCAATTTGATAGCTTATAATTTAGTGCTTTCGGTATAGATTTTTTAAAATTTTGTTTGAAAAGTATTAAATTTAACTTGTCTTGCTATACATAATATATTGCCAGGAATGTTCAAGGAATTTTTATGACACAAGAAAACATGAGTTTGGTGCACCAATCTTCACAAATAATTTTTATTGTATGGATTTGCCGTGTTTTGTAAGTTTGTCAACAAAACCTACATCAGTTTGGCGCTCCAATTTTAATAAAATGATTTTTATTGTAAGCGTTTATCACCATTTAAAAATCCTGTAATATATAAATTAAAAAGTTTTAATGTCAACTCAGCACTACAAATTTCCCACTAAAATATTTTTCATTTCTTCAAAAAAAAAATTGGCACCCTTCTTAGTTTGGCACCCCAAACGGCCACCTTAAGCCGCCCCTGTACTTTACAAATAATTTCGCTTGGCATAGTGTTTGAATATTATTAAGCCACACATTTTTAATAACAAAGAAATAAAAATAAAGGATATTAAAATGTGTATTCAAAAATTAAAAAACACTTTAGTGCTTTTAGATAGCAAATATTTTTTAAATACACAACGTTTTATGAAAAAGTTGCTAATAAACAGAATTGGTCCAATATTTATCAATTCAAAAAGTTTAATTTACAAAATTCCATGCATTTTATAAAAATCTTTCATTAATACTTAAAAAATTCTTTCAATAAGCGGTAAGTATGTTTTCTAAGTGAAAGGTACTTACTTTCATAACTAGATTTAAATTTAGAATATTCAAACTTTATTTCCAATATACTTGAAACACTTGTTTTTCATTAAAAAAAATTTGAAATTAAAATAGCATATGGTTTTATATAAAATCTTTAAAACTATTAACTTGATGATGGAAAAAATTGTTTTCAGATATATTCATATTAAAGAACTATCAGGTGTACAAGTATGAAATGCGGATTTAAAAAAAAAAAAACACTTTAAATTCGGAAGAATGATAAAAAGTGCTTTATTCAAAGTATGTTGCATGGATTGTTATACATTTTCCCCATCTTTCGAACAAATAGTGAATACCACCCCAGTAAAAATCTTCCCCTTTTGCGGCGAACCAATCATGGAGCCATTTTTTCACATCTTCGTACGAACCAAAGCGCTACTGAGCAAGTGCGTGGCCCATAGATGCAAACAAGTGGTAGTCGGAAGAAGCCAAGTCTGATGAGCCGCATAGGATAGAACTTCCCAGCTGAGTGCTACCAACGTGCTGCAAACCGGTTTTACCGTATGTGATGAAACAATGGCATGAAGAAAAATGACTATGTGGCCTCTTTCGGTATTCTGGCCTTTTTTCAAGCAGCAAACGATTCAAATCGGTTAATTGTTGTTGGTAACGTTTAGTATTAACCTTTCCACCGGTTTTAACAACTCATAATAGACCACGTCCCCTCTGGTCAGTTTTCCATGTTCACTATCTGTAACATCAAAGTCACCACTTTTGAAACGCCGAAACCATCTTTCACACGTATCTTGCATTGGAGCATGTTCACCATAAGCTTTTCGAAATAATCTGTGTGATTCAGCAGCAGTTTTCTTTAAATGAAAACAAAAAAACTGATGGTGTCTGCGAATGCTCTTTGTTCGGTATAAATTTCGACATATTGAACACACAGCACCACGCTATGCACACACTTTTCCAATTTATCACTTGTGCCCGTCTGACACTTGTTGATAACAGAACAAAATGGCGCAGTGTCAAATCTTTATATCGCAAACTGCATTGGTGCACCATCTGTTGTCTGAAATCCGCATTTCATACTTGTACACCTGATAAATCTAATAATTTATCAAAAGGATCTTCAAGAATTTGGCAACAAAATGTGCCGCTATATCCAATGCAGGCATAAACAAGGGATTTAAGCTAATTGAACAATATTGTAGCATATTTATGACAAAATATAACAAAGCATAAATATATGTTATTCATACAAAACTGTGCTGGATACTGTGATAAAAATCGAGTTATAGTTAGGTAAGTATCAATTACCAAACTTTATCATTGTTATATCAACTTAAAACATACTAATAATTACTGATTATACGTATTGGTGAGATGTTACAAATCCTTCTGTCGCTTGTCTTTTGAAACAAGCATGTACACAACCGGAATACGCCATTTCATACAAATATTGCAAGGTAAAATTGCAGATACGAACCCGTACGACCATTAAAATAGCAGGGCGAGTGATTGACAACAAGAGGCAAAAACAGATAGTGACTAAACTCCGGTACCACGAAAATAGGGATACCCTCTCTCTATTTCCCATACATGCTCTAAGGCTAAACCAAGCGACTTATGCTGTTCCCCTCTCAATGATGACTCCTTACCATCACAGGAGTCTAGCATTGGAGGCGCTCTCTATTAATATTCCTATTCCCAATGGTGAACTCTTTTTAATCTACTTTTATTTATTAAAACCAAAATATTTTTTAAAAATTATGTATTGATCCCAATGGCATGAAGTTTGGTGAGCAATACTGTAGTACATAAAGCTGAAGTTTCTGACAGAGTGCTGCTGACAAAAGTAATGGCAAAGATACTGACAAAATGCATATCCCACTCACTAATGATTTTTAAGTCAAATGTCCTTTGGTTTGACTTTCCTCTGATGCTTTGTTCTCCAGTACTCATTACAACTTTTTAAGTTGGTGTCATTGTGCCAATTTCAAAAAGTTTTATTAAGTATGAAATTAATATTAAATACACGCATTTTTATAGCTTGGTTTTAAAAAAACTTACATTTAGAAAAATTTTCCTTTTTAAAAAAAGATTATTTTATTGATAGACGTCAATTTGTCATATCTAAATTTTGATGCTTATTTCATTTATATTATTTATTAGTAATAAGTATAAAATTACAATCGAGTAATTTTATTTTAATGCTTGTTAAAGTTAAATATTTTACAAAGAAGTTTTTTAATTACGTATACTACTTATTTTGATTATATTTATATGTATTTGCATATTTTTAAAGTAAATTGTATATTGTGATAGGTCTTGTCCTAAGAGAAAACCACCGGTTCCAGTCGTTGCAGCATTGAACAAAGATACAAAGCATTTAGCTTTCAAAGAGGTCAGACAGTTGGTTAAGGGACAGAAATTCGGTAAGTAATCTATTTGTACTTTATAGCTAATATTATAAATGCCATATAATTTGAATCTTATCCATGTTAATACTAGTTGAAATAAAATAATTTAAAGCAAATGTTTTTTTTTTTTATCTATGTGCTGCGATAACTTAATAGAACATTTTCTTCCCTCATTGCTTGAATTATTAAAAACAATGTGAAATAAGTAAAAAGTTACATATTGAAATAGACATAGATACTTCATATATATGGCAAAGTGTTTTAAGATAACCTTTGTTCCTAAATAAGAAAATATATGTCTTGGTCAAATATTGAGATAATGTTTTGTACTTGTATCTAATAATTCTAAAATATATGTGGTATTATAGTTAGAGAATTATAATACTATCTAATAAAATATGAAACCTTAAAAATAAATGGTGAAAATGAGTTACATTTAAAATCATACTTTAATGAAATAACGGTACTGTGAGTTGGTACAAAAGGATAAAATCTATTAAAGATTTATTGAATTGTAAGGAATTCTTGCATAGTTTATAATGGGGTTAAGTCCTATTAATTAGGTTTTAAAGTTAACCACCAATATATTTTTATAAAATTACAGAAGTAGCCTGGTTCAAGAAAACGTGTTTATTATGTGGAGAGATATAGAAGTTAATAAATAGCCTTGTAATATCTTCAATTTTTCTTTATTAAAATGAAGGTGATATGTACAGTCTTATTTACAATGTTGAATTATAGAAGTAACAGAACATTCTTACGTGGTATGGAAAAAACATAGCAGGTTTCCCTTCAACGATTTTGTTGACACTTTCTTTAACACATGATAAACAAAAATATTTAAAAAGATTAACTAGTCAGGCAGCTAGTTATCGCAGCCAGTTATCAGGGAGTTACTACATATTTACAGAGTTTCTACATTGCTACAGAATGATAACTCGCTGAAACATCGCCTTAAATAGACCTAAGCTATCCTAAAATTAGCATAAGGCACCGGGCCGACAAAGAATAATAAAAGTCTCGATGAAGTCCCGCATGGAGTAGGTCCGCATACGGAAACACCCATCCGATGCGTACGACGCATCAACCCGATGACGTCATAACAGGTCCGCGAACTCGTGGAGCCAAAACGTAAATAAACACATCGGCGTCTCGCCGGAAAGGATCGTGGTAAGACCTTGTGAGAAGGTAGGTTTTCCCAACAGTTTATATTACTCTACTTCAAATAGATGTGTTCAGATCAATATACATGCAAATCCTGTCAAGCTTAGTATTATTTGGAAAAACCTTTTACACTAAAGTGAAATTAGTTCCAGCACTTAAAACTATGCCTGAATTTATCAACACACCTCTTCCCCAGCTTTCCGTTAGAACTATGCCTGAATTTAACAACACACCTCTTTAGTTTCCCCAGCTTTCCGTAACTTCTGGCATTAACAGTCAGTAATCATCTTCTCTAGTATGTAGTTCTCAAGCATTTTTCCCACTAATAATATTTCAGATGTTAAATATAATTCAAGTATTAAACTATACATTTATTATAAAATTGTTATTCGCATTAAAAAGGCTAATTAACATAATTATGCTAATTAAAAAATAAATGTTTACCTAACTAATTTTATTTACTGAAGGCAAAATTTCATTTGCCTTTTACCAACACCGATATCCATTTTAATAAAGTTATATTTTTTTTACTTTAAAATGAAGAATTCCAAATTACATTTAAAAGAAATCCTTTATTCATAAAATATATCAGTAGACTGACACCATTCGAAAACAGAATCTTACCTTGTTTTTCAACCAAATATAAAAAATTCAAATTATTCATGTAAAGCATACATAATAGTATAACAAAGTAGACCTACAAAAAAAAAAGTGAAACTCCATTAAAAAATATTTAATGACCAAGTTTGAAACAAAAGAAAAAGGCATGACCATGAAAAGTATTGATTTATGTAATATGATTAAGTTTGGTGAGATAGATGCAATTGGTAAAATAGTGAGAAAAGAAACCAGAAAAACTTATGCTCTTGGTCATATTAAAGTTTAATAAACTTAATCCTCCAGCCTTATGGCTGTTTGTGTGAACTTTTCTACATTGTAGATATCACAACTTTTCATAGCTTAAACTATTTTTTTTTTAACTTACCCCTTTTTACAGATATGCTTTTGATGAATTTATAGCGGAAAATGAGGTAAATAAAGCTTACTAAATTCCTGCTCCTTATTTTTAATTTAATATTTAAATTATCAGAAAAGATAGAAACGTTTTACAAAAGAATTTTATTTATTTTGTGAACACCAAAACATGCGTTAGTAACCATTATTCAAAAGAAAAATTTCTTTTTAACAAAAGTGGTTTCTATGTCAACGATGTGTATGAAAAAAAATTTTGCCATTCGATTTTAAAGGTACATAAAAAATAAAGTTAAGTTTAAAATTGTGCTATGCTACAGCTGCCCCTTCAAGTCGATGTGACGAAATGTTCATCGATGTAATACAAATGTCATTTGATCTTGAAACACACTTTTCACCCATATCTTGTTGTTACAGTTGATATGTATTGAGTCAATGAAGGACTTGATGTATCAAGAGATGTGGATTGGCTAATATACAAGTAATATCGGAGTCTTTGCAAAATATTAATGATTTGAAATTGTTTGTAGAAAGAGTTTAGTTTTTTGTTATTATTATTTTTATTAAAGATTGAAATGAAGAAATGGAATATAGTGTTACAAAAATTTATACTTGTCTTTACTTGGGTGGTCTTCACAGGAATTTAAAATTTCATACTATGTTCAACCGTAGAAGACTCAACTATTTTTAACAAAAGGCAGCTTACTTTATATAGGCTACTTATATTCTCTTGTACACTTTTGTATTATTGAATGCATTACAAAATGTCAGTAACACACAAGTTGAACAATTTTCCTATTTTTGTGAGAGTTCCATCCTTTACTTCTATGCTAAATTGATTGGTTAAGCAAGAATTTACATTACCAATTAGGTAATATAATGTTCAAAAGTTGTAATTTCCAATTTAGTTTTATATTAAATATGTCAATTAAATTGTTATTTTCGTTATTTTATTTCTCTAATATAGTGTTTTTGTAAGATAGGTAAAACTCTTGAATTACTTGAAATGTCTTTCGTGAATAATTCCCTCAGAGTTTTGTTGTTAGCTATTTTGTGCTTATAATTTACTAGAAAAAAAAATATAATATTTAATTATTATTTTATGCAAACTTTGATAGTGGCCACTATCAAAGTTTCTTAATTTTTACTTTTAAACCTAAGGGCATTCCTTTGACAATCGCAATTTGAAATATGAAATGCATCATGAACATGCAGGAAAGAGATTTGATAAAATAGGAGAAGTTTTGCTAAAAAATTATTAGTGTTCTTGTTATGCATTTTTCAAAGGGGGCACGCCCTGCCCTTTTTTTTGTAAGTGCCGATGCACCCTTCCCTTTTTAGAAGTGAACAATGTGCCCCGTCTTTTTTCAGTATCTTCTTTACGCTCCGTAATTTTTAAAAAAAATTCCGCAGAAACGTAGGTTTGTAGGATTGTCTTGGTATCCCAATCACCTCAACCCACAGGACATTTGCTGAACAATGGAGTTAAAGTAAAGAGGCCTTCGTGAGGTCTATAGGTATTCAGCTCTGTGGTACTCAGTTGGCGACATAAAATATAATTGTTGGCTGTTTGTATATGTAAAGGATTACTTTTCTTAACACTTGAAATGGGGAGGCACTTGAGCCGGAATTCACAATGCATCAATCCAAAAATCGTCCACTTTGAAGGAAAGTATTTTCCAAGAAAGCATTGTGAATGACTCTTGTCAAAAAATTAACGCCCCTAATTGTGATCCTCTTCGCTCCCTCACAATGCCGGTGGAATTTTCCTCCCTCCCCTTTTAAAAGCCAATCCCTAGAATCAATCTTCGCATCAGAAAAATAGGGAACTTTTTATCCATTTTGTCCGAATATTTGCGATATTCGTCAAACGGGGATATCACACAAAAATTGAGATGTTATAACTCTAATTTCGTTTGTATCTGACGAATGCAACTTCTAAATGGCACTCTTTTAAGAATTCTTTCGTTCATGAAAACCTTAAAATTGTAGAAATTCACTAAATGCGGTCTGCTGCGATCGATTTTAAAAGATTTACAATCCTTTTGCATCTCATCTGAAATAAATGTTTATACTTCACTACTTTCTATTTCATCATGATTTGATTTGCACTACTTAACAAAATTGCATTACATTTTTCGAAAATATAATTTTATATATGAATCTTGTTTAAAGTTTAGGACTTGTCATTTGGAGTTATAAAAATTGATTTTGGGAAGAAACTAGTTTCTTTTTGTTTGGCTGGTATTAATGTTCTAATTTGTTTTACTGCTTATATAGTTTGTTGTTTTTAACTTCTCCCTTTTATGAAATTTGAGATTGTAAAAACTTTTTTGCATGGTAGAAAATATGAGGACTTTGAAATTTTCTCTTTGGATAAAAATTCAGATTTTTATTTTAACCTTACCATGTGTGTAATTCTAATATTTACCTACTCGGGGTTAAACTGTTTCTTGATAAAAAATTTACATGGATTTTTTTGTTTATACGTTAGTATAGTGTGATGATGAGTGAAATTATGTTATATTGATAATGCAGAATTTTCTTTATATAAATGGCTACCGCAGATCATTAAATTGAAAATAACAATCAAGGACTGATGTTTTGATTGTATATTGTGTTAATAGAATATTGACTATTTGCAAGGACTTAATTTATTATAGAACAAGGATATTGTGCAATTTGAAATTTAGATTAGTTCTAACTGAACCAAAAGACATTTCAAAATTTTATTTTTTTCTAAAAATACTACTATTAGAGATTTTTCATATAATGACTTTATGGTGCAATTAAATTTTATTTTCTTGTAAAATTTTAAACATTTAAAAAAAAAACACTGAATTATACAAACTCGAAAGTGCCCTTTCACTCAACAGAAAGTGCTCTTTTTGACAAATCCACCCTGCCCTTTTTCAAAACTATGTGAACACTACTAATGATTACAAATGCTTGCCCCTAGACTGTAAATGCCCCCTCTCCAATTTCAATCTCGTGTCACTCTGGGTGACCTATGGGAGAGAGCGGCTCTCAAGAAAGGCCTGGTGGGCTTCTAGCAGTAGATATGATTTGTCACCGAATAACAGATGTCCACTGCTTCGCCCATTCATGTTTTTAACGAACTTCTATCGTACTTAATGGAAAGTTTCCATCTCGCAAATTCGAAAAAACAGGTCGCCACTGTAGTGGAAAATTAGGTAAATAGAGCTTACTATTACTAAATTCCTGCTACTAATTAAAAAAAAAAAATTTAAATTATCAGAAGTGATAGAAAAAATTTACAAAAGAATTTTATTTATTTTGCAAACACCAAAATTCACAAGTTGTACATTGTTCGGAATTGTTCGGAAGAAGAATTCCTTTTTAACAAAAACGATTTCTGTGGCAACGACGTATAAGACAAAAACAAAATGTTGCCATTCGATTTTGAAGTTATGTGAAGAATAAATCTTAAATTTATAATTGTGTTACGCTACAGATTAAATATTTTTCAATACTAATAGCATACTTTATATTTTAGATGTGAAACGTAGAATTCAGTCAATCAACTTTACTTTGTCACCTTATTATGTTAAAAAGGTACTTTCAAGGTAAGGTTTTATTAAAATGTCTAATTATATATATATATTTACTTGGTATTAATCTTAAAATTAACAAACACACATCTGTAAGTTCAAGTATTTTGTTTTTAAATATTATAATCTGTTAAAATTGTTTGCAGGAAACAAGCAGATGGGACTTTCCCGTATGAAGTGCAGTTAAATATTTGGAATTATGGCACTACTGAGAAATGGGAAGACATACATTTAGATATTAAAGTCAACCGTACACTAATTCATGTAATGTATTTTTACATATATTAATTGAATATTAGTTAAATACAAAGTTCATTTTAATATCTGAATTAAATTTGTATTGTTAAGTTTAGGGACAAAAGAAAAAAATTCCCTGCAAAAATTAAAAAATTCCTATTGTATTTATCATGAAATAAATAACTTCTTTAATAATGTGTAATGGAATGTTAGAAAAGATCCACTTTTTAATACTGTATAAATGGTTTTATAACTTGGGGGATGTTTAATTGTTTAGTAGTGTTAGTCTAAATTAAACGTATATACTTCAGAGATTAGAAGTTGATGCTAGTATTGCACGAAAATTCTAAATAAGGTTGAATAGACTGAGAGGTCAAGTTTAAAAATTGTGAAGGCTGTGACAGACACAAACGATCATGCAGATCATGGTATTGCTCTTATTCAAGAGTTTAGTGGATTATGAACCAAAAGTGGACGTCAGCTACAGTTCCTAATGCAAGCCATTGTGAAGTACAGACAAGCTTATCCGAATAGCCAAAAGCAGGCTCATTTATGGCAGAAGATAATTAGATTCTTGTTAGTTTTCCAGTGACTCTCAAAACAAATTATAATCCTTATAAAAGCATTCAATAAATAATATAATTAAAATTCACTAGGTATAGTTCTTTTTAAAAGCCACAAAAATGTGCAGTAGCACATTTAAAAAACAAATAATGGAAATTAGCTTGAAGTCGGTTGAGTGGAGAAAAGATTTTTAATTAAAATTAAGAGAGGTCATAACAATGAGACTTTTTAATTTTTGGGCATCTTCATGGCTACAGCTTTTTTTAAAACTATATTTAAATTGCTTCTAACTTTCGTTGCAGGAAATTAGCTTATTTTCTATTTATATATATATAAATGTGATAAGAAATCTAATTTGTCTGAAATATGTTGTAGGTTGCAAACCCCAAGTATCCTTGCCCGCATCTGATATATGTGACGCCCCATTGCTCTTTGAGAGCATTTGCTCAAAATACCATCACTATCTTATGTCCAAATCCAGAAACGTTAAATGTAAGCATTTGTTTTTATCACACTGTAAAAAAACGTTTTTCTTATTAAGCAATACAATAGATTTTAGTTGTGTGCATAATATTAAATACTCAACTAATTGGAAACAAATTTGCAGTTGAATTTTGTTAAGACAAACTTGACAGGTTATCTAATATGTGTTCATATTTACCAATAAATATAATTTGTTGAAAATTCTGCACCCAAATTAAGATGATGATGATGGCTAAAAGCACAATGGTTGTATGTCCTTTTATAAATTTTCGAAAACGCGGAAAGAAAATTGCAAAATTAGTGCAAGCCTATGAAGAATTTTTTCAGAACCAAACAATTGTTATTTAAATTTACATACAATGTTTGTGCAGGAGGAACAAGCTAGATTTCATCTTTACGTTGATACCAAAATCTCATTTTTGTCAAAAATGTACATACAACTATTGGGCTTTTAGCCATTGGTGTATGGTCCATCTTACTGTCATATAGTAATTTAAATTACCAACAACTATTAATATTTTCTCATAGCATTAAACTAGTTTAAAAATAGGTCACACATTTAAAAAATTGAAACATATTAAAAAAAAATTCAACACTTGAGATAAAATGCATATGTTTGTTATGAAAATCTGTTAATGTGATACCTAAAATTTCCAAAGATAGTGAACAAAAAAAATGATACCATACAAATGTTTCTTTTTGCTATTTGTAATCTCTCAGCGATCTCATGAGTTGTTATTCGCCGGTTTGCATCAATTAATGCCTTTATTGTGTCTTTATCAACTTCAACTGGCCTTCTAGAACGTAGTGCATCTTTAACATCGAAATTTTGTAAACCAGTTTTGGCACTGGCGTTCTGTCAATACATCTTCTCCATACACATCGGATAATTTTTTTCTTGCTTGAAAAGAGTTTTTACCTTTTTGATAGTAAAATATGCCGAAAATGCTGCTTTTCACTTTCCATATTTGAAAGGGTACCAACCAAAAACTACTGCATAGAATCAATCGAACTTTTTCACAACCAAGCCTTGCTATATCAGCTGTTAAAATATATAATGATTATGAGGCTTAAGTGTGAAGTTGGCTGTGAAAAAATACAATTAAGTCCTCTGTTGGGTAAAAACGAAATTACTTTCCGAACAAACCAATATATAGTATTTTTGATGACATCAAATTTTATTATTTGTATTCTTAGGATGTTCTGAAATTATGTAGGCAAATGACAAACTTAATATTGTAAGAAAAACTAAAAATAGAATATATCTTGAAAAAATTATTTATTCCAGGTTTAAAATACATATACGAATGATTTATTTTAATTTTAAAATTCAGGTGGAACAATTTTTTTAAAAATATTTTATTTAGGGTTCTACCAATACATAGTTTCTAAATTTAAATGAAATATTGTAAATGTTATATTTACACACTCTGTTTGAATTGAGGTTATGTAATTACTTATTTTTTTTTCATAAGATCGTGCTTGTCTTGCATACAAGGTGTCCCAAAAGTATTTTAAAACACAAAAATATGCACATTTGTATTTAATAAAGAAATAATCAAGATTTTTAACAATGTTTACAGCATTTCAATGTGTGCAACATTTTTGCCCCTTTAAAAAATCAGTTTTTAAATAAAGCATATGGTGTTGTCCAAAAACCTTACAATAGCCAATATTCAAGTAAAGCAGATTAGGGGTGACGAGCGCAAGCAAGTGCCACCCTACTTTTTGAAAATTAAAAACTGGCTCATTGTTTATTTGGTTGAATTAACGTCGCACTAGTGCTGCATAGTGGGCTATTGATGACGGTTTGGGGTCTATATCGTAGGAAAGACCCGGGAACGATGCTTCGTATTTTTTAAACATGGTCAAATGACGGGGGCAACACCAGAGCTTGCACCCGACGCAACCTCAATAGGTGACAGGACATTGGACTTTGGTCATATTTAACATGCACCACTCCTGTGTTCCCCTCGTCGATATATAAGAATTTAAAATGTTATGCCAACACGATCACAGCTCTTTTAATTTGCAAAATTCGCAAAGATTTCTTTTAAGTACTGTTGATTTTAAATTTATGTATGACCCCTGAAATGATTATTTGATGCACATTTTAATATAGCAAAAAAGCTACTAAGAGGAAAATCACGAAATTTCAGATATGCATATAAAATGTTTTTCTGACTCCATCACTATCAAAATTTAGCATGGTTGTTATACATAAATTTACGAATATTAATATTCTAATTTAAATAAAATTAAAAAATATGCATATAAGTAACGAAAGTTAGTGTATTTTATTTGGGTCGTTTAGAAGTAACACTGATAAAAATATAAGTTTAATAAAATTGTTATTTCGAGAGATATGATTAAAAGTTTAAGAAATTCATTTAACATTACGAGTTCTAAACTTTCAATATTCATAATTAAAAAACTACTTGACCAAATGACTTGCAAATTGATATCTAACAATAAATTTTGTCGTAGATTCTAAATATCGAATTAAGTGTTATTTTCTGGACAACAACTTATAACAAAAATAACTTCTAAAACCAATAAAAAATTATTTAAAAAGTAACTGTAATTTTAATATTTTGTTTCACATCTGAATTTTTTTATAATATAATAACTTTATTCACATAATGTCAAACAGACTTTCATCCAATTACATGACATTGTCACATCCATGTCTTAGCCAGGATTTGAATCCAGACCCATTACATGGCAGACCAGTATTAGGGGTGCATCAAAAAACATCATATTTTTAAATTTTGATGGCCCTATGCTTAAAGTATTCTACTTTGGTTGAAAAGAGTCTGTGGTAAATATTAGACAATTTTAAAGATGCTTAGGGGGTCCACATGCGTCCCGCAGAATGAAATTTGCTTACATTCCTAGCAAAACTAAAATAACAATAAATAACAAAGACAAATACTAAACTAAAAATAACTAATATAACATAAATAATACAAAAATAACATAACAATAAAATATAATAATAAAAAATACCAAAAAAGTTACCAAAAGTACCATTTTTAAAATCTGCTTCCATGACTCTCCTGTTTGTTAGCAAAACTAAAGTTGGAAAGCTGCCAAAAATAATATACAATTTTCACCCTTCTATATGAATTAAAAATAAATTTTTTGTAGCAGGTGAAACTATTCTGTTTCATGGGCATTGAGCTTTTCTTTGATTGGTTGATAGTTTGATGACTAATGGCATATGCATTTGTGTTAGACAGAGTGCAGAAGTATTTGCTGTACCAGTGCTATTTTTACATCTGAAGAGTGAAGAGGTCATTATTCTTTTCCATGGCCAAATCAGGTAAAAATTATGACCACAAAGAGACTCGCCATAGTGCTGAAGTTTTTAGTATTGGAGCTGGAATTACTCAAGCTGATGCAGAGATAACAGGATCCAGGTTGCCAACAAACAATCAAGTTTTACGATGCTACATGTTTCATCAGTGTGAAGGACAACAGCTTAACCGAACAAAGTATGAGAATGCCAAGATAGTTTAAAAAAAGATTATTCCATTTTATCAAAAGGGAAACATTCCAATAATTACTGAAAAAAAAGCATGCGAGAGGATAATAACTTTGTTTCAGAAGAATGCTAAACTTCGAGATATTCCGGTAGACCGCCGGTCATCAGCATCTGCAGAGGCAAAGATCCAAGACACTAAAATAGAACTCGGAAGAACATTTCAAATTTGGACACAAAATGCAGAAGCTATAATAAAGAACAACGAAGATTTGAATTTTTTTCAATCCATGAAAACAGACCGAGCTGCATCATTTGGTTCATGGGACAAGAAGCTGGATTCACTATTGAAGCGTAAGGAAGCAATATTGAGGAAGCAAGAAAGGATTAAACTGGTGGCTCATCAGAAATGTCAACAAGCCTCAGCCGGTTGCACTGCGGAAATAACTAGCAGTGAAGGAAGCAGCAGCAGTGAAACAGAAGGAGACAACAGAGACATCACTTTCAAGATTTCCACAGTTGCAAGAAAGGAAGGTAATCGTACAGTCACTCGCAGACGTACAGGTACTAGTGCTTTCATACCTCATAACATCTTGAAGTCACCAAAAATAGTATCTTTGGTAACAAAAGTGAAGCTTTCTCCAGCTCAACAAGCTGCATTCACTCATGCCATAATTGAGGAATCTGGAGGTGATGCAAAGAAACTATCAATTTCATATGCCACAGCAGACAGGTCAAGGTGTACTGTAAATAAAGAAATTGCCAAGACAGTACAAACTACATGGGCTCCACCAAAATTTGCTTCCTTACATTGGGATTCAAAGCTGTTGATAAACAAATCAAAGAACGAATCGGAAGAGAGACTTGCGGTAGCTGTTGGAAATAATACAGACATAAAGCTTCTTGGTGTACCATCATACAAACCGGGAACAGACCAACGATCTGGTCATGTCATAGCTCAAGCAACAGTGCAGTTGTTACAGTCATGGAAATGTGTGGATTCAGTAGTGAACATGACCTTCGACACGACATCCAATACTGGACATGTCACTGCAGCCTGCATTACCCTACAACAAAGAATTGGTCGCACTTTACTTTGGTCTGCATGCCCTCATCATGTCGGTGAGCTAATACTTACCCAGGTCTTCAATGATTTGAATGTAGAATCTTCTAAATCGGGAGAATATATGGTTTTCAGCCGATTCAAGCAACATTTCGATAAAGTGCCTCATGCAAGTGATGAGACTCTCGGTTCCTTTGATAAGTGCTCAGTCTCCAGGGATGAACAAACTCTGTGTTTGGTTACAAAGTGGCAGAAGAACGCTGTTGCTGCTGCTAAAGCAGTAGTAAAGCATCAACGTGTAGATTACAAGGAATTCACTGAACTGTGCTTGCTGTATCTGGACAATGGTGATAAATCAAAATCATTCGAATTTCGTCGTCCCAGTGCTGTTCACAAAGCTTGTTGGATGTCTAAACTTTTGTACGCAATTAAAGTTGTTCTTTTGGTGAAGCAGATCAGTTTGTTGCCTAAAGGAACAATCACCACTGTAACTCAACAGTTGAAGTTGCGTAAATTTGTCACTTTTGTGTGCTTCCTTTACAGTCGATGGTGGGTAAATAGCACATCAGCTGTCAATGCTCCGTGGCATGATCTCTGTCCTTACAAAGATCTTCTGAAGTACAATAAAATTGATAATGGTATATCAGTTAGTGGATTAACAGCACTTAACCGTCATTTGTGGTATTTATGTTCTGAAATGATACCATTAGCATTATTCAGTGACATAGTTCCAAAATTAGAACTTCAATATTTAGCAGAGAAACTTCTCACAACAAAACTATCTGATGCCGTGACAGTTCCTTGCAATCGTTTTGGCACAGGATTTGGAAAACCCAAATATCCTACCATCACAAGTAATACTAGGATTGGGGATCTGACCACTGTTGACTCTTGGATTATTTTCCGTCTTTTAGAAATGAACACAGAATTTCTCGACAAAGATGTTGACATTTGGCCAGTTGAGCCCTCATTTATTGCATCAAAGGCAAAGACAGTTGCTCTGAGCGTTGTTAATGATTCTGCAGAACGTGCTATAAAACTGAGTAGTGACTACCTCGATGCAGCTAGATCTGAGCAACATTACCAGAACATTATGCAGGTAGTTGAGGCTGACAGAAAACAGATGCCCAACCTCCGCAAAAGAAAACTGTAAATTGAGGGCGGCGATGATCATGATCACTGACATTTAACTTATATTATGTTAACATTGATTTATTGAAGTGCTAAAGTTTACATATATTATGCATTGTTAATAAAGATTATTGTATTATAAGTTCCTACAAGTTTTAAACATTCAATCGGTACTCTACAATTAAGGTGAACCTAATTTTAAAACATTTATTTAAAAAAATATTGTAATGTCAATTTGCTACCATCATGTGGACCCGGTAAATTGCTTTCAAAAATTCTGAAAAAAATACAGGAAGTTTCTTTTATGACATAGAACACTTTTATATAAGGGCCAAAATAATTGCAAAACTTTTTTTAAAAAATGGCTTTTTTGATGCACCCTAACCAGTATGCTACCACTTACATTGTTCAGCAGCATTTTAATTGAATAGTACATATGTATAAAGTTTGGCTGTTATGTATAGAAAAGGAAGATGTTGATGCAACACACAAACACTCATTGTTTTATTGTAATAAAGTTTGCTAGGGAACATAAGTTTCATTATTTTGAAAAATATGTAACTGTATCGATTTATTTACCAATGGAGTTAGATTTGTGTATCATAACTTTAACCACACTTAAAATATGTTTTTGTTACTTCAGGATTATGCGTTTTCTGTGTCTCTTGTGGAACGTATCTCTCCTACTGGAATCATACTAAATAATCCAATAAACGAAGTCTGTCCTCGTGGTACTGTTCGTCGAGGTAATATATTTCAATCATCTCATTCCCAAAGTTCCTTAATGAATCATTCTTTTTGTATGAGTCATCATTGTACATTTAAAAGATAAATTAAGGGTAGTTTATGGCAATGCACGAAGTGTTAGGAATAAAATGGATGAATTAAAGGGAATATTGGCGGCAGAATCGATTGATGTAGTTGGGATAACTGAAAGTTTGGCAAATGTGGAAGATTTAGATCTATTAGAAATTAAGGGATATTTATTATTCAGGCAGGATAGACTTCACAGAAAATGAGGTGGGGTGTTAATTTATATTAGTGAAAAGCTAATTTGTAAGGAGTTAACATTTGGCAACAAACCGGAAGCGATTGAATCAGTCTGGGTGGAAGTTTCGGATTCTAATGGGAATTAAATGGTTATTGGAAACATTTACATTCCACCAAATATTTGCATAGAGCAAGATGAAATGTTGTGTAATCATATATCGGAAGCATGCTGTAAAGGAGAAATAATTTTAATGGGTGATTTTAACTTTCCTACTATCGATCATTTGCAAGATATTTGAAACTTTGTTAAAAAATCATGCAATGAACTTTCTTGAGACAGGGGGATTGCTCTCTAGTATACAATATGGGTTTAGAAAGGGTAAATCTTGTTATTAAGCTTTTACAATTTTATGATGGAGTTACTAGAGATTGGGGTGGTGGAAACAGTGTCGATATAGTTTATATTGACTTTCAGAAGGCTTTTGACAAGGTTCCGCATGAAGCTCTGCTGTATAAGTTGGATGGGATTGGGATTCGGGGTAATATTCTTAAATGGATAAGAAACTGGCTAACAGGTAGAAAGCAAAGAGTACAAATTAAGGGTAAATACTCTTTATGGGTGGAAGTCAAAAGCAGAGTTCCACAGGGTTCTGTATTAGGGCCACTGTTGTTTATTATTTTTATTGATGATATTAGTAAGAATGTTGCAAGTAGGGTTAGCATCTTTGCATATGATTTAATAATCATGGGCACTGTAAATCAAAAGCAGATGTTTTTATTTAAAATTACCTAAAAAAAACCTCCAGATTAAAATTATTCCGTGTGATGCTGAGTTAAGATATTACTCAGACAAAGTGTATATATATAAATAAAAAAAAGTATGTAAAACTGTGATAAAAAAATCGTACTGTGGAATTGGGTGAACAGACGCAGTTTTGAACTTCACAGTCATATTATGCCTTTTTCTTGTACACTTAAAATTACGAGTAATACCTTAACCTTTAGAAGGCCGGTGTTTGATTTTAACATGGGATTCTGGCCGAAATATCGGCCACTCGATTCTGAAATCTCTAGGGCATTTCACAGATGATTATTTACTATTTAAACAACCGTTTTAAGATTTAAAAAAACGTAGGTAGGTACCTATACAAATAATTATAAAGTAGGTAATAATAAAAATGCCTAATAACAAGTCATGATTGCACAGTTTTTCCTCTGAAAAAAACAAGTTAATTGATGTTTCATTCATTCATTTATTAATATATTTTCAAAGAACAAGAGAGCTTGACTGATTGAGAAATTGTTTAAGTGTTTAAAATTTTTTGCACCTTAAAACAAGTACCTTAGGTAAATAGAAGTAATACTTCTATAAAGCTTCAAGGTATTAAAGATACTTCGAGGTATGCTTTTAAAAAGTATGAGCTTTTTTAGGTCGAACCGAAAATTGTGAAATGTATATTGCAAAAGGGGTCTTCTAAGCAGTGGTGACGGGAAGACACTCCATCAGCTATTGATCTACCTATGATGTCACAGTTTTCATCACTTCTAATTCAGTTGTGAATTGATTTGATCTTCAAACCACAGGATTTTAAATAGTACTTTTTTTAAATAATTTTTGCATTCATCAGGGTAACACTGTAGCCACAACTCTTTCCGCAAAACTGTTTCTATTGACCCTATTCCACAATACCACCAAAAGTGCAGATAAATAAAAGTTTATAACTATTTTTGATCAGTTACATCAGTTATTGATCTCAGACCAGCTACTGACCACTTGGAATAATTATTTATAACTAGAAGCATATTGTGTTTTAAATCAATGTTACTCAAAGGCTTTTTAAATTTAGGTAAATTTAATTTTACAGTCTAATATGAGTTCAGTAGTCACAGTTTTTTTTTTTTTTACATTTTGTAATTCTCAGAAGTTGGTATATACACCCAATAATACTGATACAGTTATTATTTTTTAGTTTACTCTTGTGATTGATTTTATAGGATTGTTTTTTTCCCAATGAGGTTGATTATGTTTTTTTTTATTACAGTTGCAAATTTTATTCAAGGCCTAGGCCAATATGAATTGTTTCTGACATGTCCGGTAAGTAACAAATACTTTCAATATCCTTTAGTTTGGATGTGAAGCTTAATGCCTCTTAAGAATGTATGCCAATTTCACATACCAAACTTTTTAAGATATCTCAGAAACTAAAAAAAAATTGAAAGTTTTCATTAGTTGATTTAAAAGTTTTCAGGCATTTTTTCTTAAAAATTTAGTAATAAACTTAACACATTAATGAATTGATTGATTTAACAAACTAATCTTCTCTCATTTTAAATAAATACAATTATCTGTTCTAATTTAAAACATCTGTATATGTAAATGGGCATGTATTTTGAGGTTAAATCTTGCATTAACCATCTTGTTTTACAGATGAAAACGGAGCTTAATTTATTTTTTAATACTTCATATATTTACTCGAAATACAGTCATATTTTCAATGTTCTAATATTTAATAGTTTTTGCTTTAAAATTTGTCTCACTTTTAAGTTTTTACAAAGATAAGAAAAACAAGCAGAAAAAAATGTAAAAGGAATATATAAAAGTATAGTTATATTGTAATATAACTATATTGTAAAGCAGTCTTATATTGTAATATTTTAAGGGTTTGGAATTACAGTATATCTTCTATAATGAACAGTCATAAACTAATCATTCAAATGAAAACTTTAGTGCCAAAAGTATACAAGAAGTACATTTGCTGTACTTGTGTTCGTGATTCCACTTGTCAACGTTTCCACTTGCTTCATCATAGCTTCGAAAAAGTGTTGCTCAAACCAGGAATGGGAATTCTGCACCAGAGAGTTCCAAAAGTGGTCTGCGCCAACTTGCTACAAAACCAAATGTATACACGATTTTGCACCAATTTTGTTTTGAATCCTCATTTAACACATTCGTCAAATGAGCCCTTAAACGTCATGTCTTGGTACATATTTGTCTGGCGCTAAACGAAGTTATGGCAGTCTCAGGAAGAAGAAATGGGAGAAAAATTAAGCATATTTTCTAAAATGTAAATAGTATGTGTAGAAATGTAAGATACAAATAATGTGCTTTTGCCTGGTGTACGGGAAGGTATAAGCTCGGAATACTGTAAGCAGAGAAAGTTCGCGTCAGAAAAAAAAATGACGATTCCTGATGTCTCAATTTTTTAGACTAGGGCATTTCAGTATCATAACACATTTCATCATTGGAATATCAGTTTGTTGTTTTGAGTAGAATCGATACACAATCTTGAAAAACAGAGAATTTCAAAAGAATATAGGATCTTTAACCTGCAGGAATATTTACGATCTTTGTTGAAATGCTTACAATCCTTTTGCATCTGATAAAAAAATACTTATTTTTCATTATTTTCTATTTCTTCGGGATTTGCTTTGCACTGTCCAAGGATGGTACTTTTCTGGGTCTAACCCTGTATTCCGGATTTTTTAATATTTTCGGAACCCGGAATTCTGGTGGTATAAAAAATTTATAAATGCAGAATTCAAGATTTTATTTTGATTAAAAATTTCGTCAACATTTCAATTTTAAGCATATTTTCTAAAGTTTAAATATTTGTAAAAATTTAAGGTAACATCTGAGTTTTGTTTGAATTTTTAGTCAATATTATTTCAAAAGACATCATCATGGGGAAAACTCAGTTTGTTTGTTGTTTTATGAAGAATTGATGCTCAATCTAAAAAAAAAACGATTTCACAAAAATTTAGCATCATTAACATGTAAAAATATTTTTGATCTTCGTCAAATGGGGATGATATCACTCAAAAGTTGAGATGAGGTGATTATAACTATAATTTCGTTGTATCTGCCGAATGTAACTTTCTGTTGGCGCTCTTTTGATATTTTTTTTTCATTCAAACCTGAAATTGTAGAAATTTACTAAGCACAATCTGCTGCGATCTCCGTTGGAAAGCTTTCTATCCTTTAGCATCTGATTTATAAAGTCATATATTTCATTACTTCCTGTTTTATCATGACTTTTTTTGCACTACTTAACAAAATTGCATTAAATTTTTCAAAAATATAATTTAATATCGTCGTTAAGTTGGGAATTTGTAATTTCGAATTGTTAAGTTGGGAAATATCTTGTTTGAAAAGGTTTAAATATATTTTAATATATTTAAACCTTAAATGCCTATAATTGTGAGTACTTCAACAAAGAAAAAAGAGGGAACATACATTTATATTATAATAATAATTGTGATATTTAATATTATACAGAAATTAAAATGTGTAAAACATTATTAGATAATTGCACTTTGTATTCTTAAAATACGAGTTCTTACCTTTTGAATATTGTTTTAGGTCACAGAATCAATAATGGAGTATCCTTGCCGAAGCATAATTTGCACCCATCCTGAAGTATTTGACTTGAAGACTTTCTTGCATGATGCACAATTTTACTACAAGTGGATTTGCCCTATTTGCTTTGAGACGATAAAGTATGATGATATCGTCATGGATGTGTAAGTTATATGGTGTCTATTTACTAAAATATTACTAAGAAATATATTGCAGTATTGGGGCTATGTCAAAAATTAATTTTAATAAAAAGTATATGTAAAAAAAAATAATGCTCAAGTATAACATTAAGAAAAATTATTTTTGAGCTTATATAAGTTTGAATGAAAAATGAAAATAAAAACACAATATATGGAGAGAAAAAAACAAAGGAACGTTGAATATAAATCAATAAAAGCAGATATGTCATCTTACTAGATTCCTAGTATTGAACGTTTTAGAAATAGAAGAGTTTAATTTTTGGTGAAATTGTCATGTATTCAGAAATTTATATTCTAGATTTTATTACATTATTTCAACAAAAAAATTCTGCTACAGATCTTTTACTTTCTTATATCTTACATGAAATATAGAGTTATGAAAGGGTTGGTTTCAGCTGTTGTTAACAAAACCTAAAGGAATTAATAAGGCATATCTGCCACCTTGTGCAAATTAATTCTGCAATGTACAGATTTTAATAATTTTGTATGGGCGTAGAATTTGATTATGAAATTGTATGGATATTAAGGATTTCTTTCACAAAATTGTACTATTTTCGCCAGGCCTCAAAAAAAAATTTGCAAATGGAAATTTAGGTTATAAATTGTTTTATTTCATTAACATTTTATTTATTGAAACATATTTTTAACTTATTTTTTGTTTAAATGTGTGTATTTTTAAAAGCAATGTGCTTGTCTAGCAAACAATTCAAATGTATTTTATCACATTAATCAGAAGTTATTATCTCAAATAAATTATCTGTGAATTAAGGAATCGTTGTGGCACCCTACATGATTTAATGTAGGGTGGCATAATGCAGGGACCGCAGAGCTTCTATTTTTTTAAATTGTTGCTTTTTTCCCTTTTGTTTCCTATTTTTTAGACATTTCTCACCCAAGTTATAAGTGGCGCGCAGATTCGGGTTTCTCCGATTAATGGTAATTTTTTTTACGAAGCTACGTATACAAAGGACTGCAAACTTTTTCGCCACTACCAAGGCTGAACTTGATGTTCGCACATAGGCACTGAACAGTCAGTTTCTTATCTCTCGAGCGTCAGGGTTGATACTTTTCCGGGTTTAACCCGGAATACTAATTTTTTTTTTAAATTTCGGTACCTGAAATTCTCGGTGTTTTAAAAGTTTTGGAATGCGGAAATCTTGATTTTTTTTAAACTAACAATTTTCAATATTTCAATTTTAAACACATTTTCTAAAATTTCAAATATTTACAGAATTATATGCTACGAATGCCACGCTTTTAATCGCTACACACTTGTGTAAATATCAGACGTGGTACAATTCCACGGAAGCGCGGAATTCTGTTTTTTCAGTCCACGGATACGCTGAATTCTGTGTTTTCAGTCCATGGATACGCTGAATTCTGTGTTTTCAGTCCACGGAAGCGCGGACATGAACATAATTCCCTGCGGAATTAGTTTTTTTCAGAGTTTAATTTTATCATCGTTGTGATTGATGCATATCTGCATTAAAATTTCGGTATGTCTTTATAATAAGTCGTGACTCTGAGATCCATGAGAAATTTTTCGAAGAAATTATATTCACAGAGGAAGTAAAATCCGAAAGCGCAAAAAAGGTGGTGTTCAAATGCACCTCGGAAACCTGTTTGTAATGAGAGTTCTGAGAAAGCTCAGATATTTCTTTCAGGGGTGCTAATTTCCCAAATCCTAACCCAGAATTCCTGGTTTTTAATAATATTTGTAGAAATATAAGGTACGTATGGCACCCTTTTGATCGTTATACGAAGTGTAAATCTGCAAGGACTGGAGAAGAGAAAGACGAATGGAGGGACTTCGCATCAGAAAAAAAGTGGACTTTTGATCCTTTTTGTCCAATTTTTTAGTCAATGGTATTTCGTTATCATAAGCCACTTCTTCACAGAAAAATCTCAGTTCGTTTGGTAAGAATCGATACTCAATCTAGAAAAAGGGAGAAAGATATTCGTCAAACGGAGATGATATATCACTTGAAAGTTAAGGTGGTTAAAACTCAAATTTCGTTGTATCTGGCAAATGAGACTTCCAAATGCAATTTTGTGAGAATTTTTCATTCATAAAAACTTTGAAAAAGGAGAAATTCGCTTAAAGCGATCTGCTGCGATCTCCGTTGATAAACTTACAATCCTTTTGCATCTGATAAATAAATGCTTATACTTCACTACTTCCTATTTCATCATGATATGATTTGCACTACTTAAAAAAATTGCATTAAATTTTTCAAAAATATCATCTAATTTACGAAATTGAAGTTTAGGGACTTGTCATTTGAATTAATCAAAATTGATTTTTTGAAAAAAGCTTGTTACTTTTTGTTTGGCTGACAATAATTTTCTAATTTGTTTCTGTTTTGTTGTAATGTTTATATGTTTCATTAAAGTTATTTTTTTTATTTGAAACTTTTCACCCCATGGACTCTGCAAAATTTGAGAACTTAGAAATTTTCTGTTTGGGAAAACATTAGGTTTTTTGGAGTTTGGAAGTTAAGCCTTTTTAAATTTATTTTGTCTGTAACATGTCTGAAATAAGCAATATGGCAAGGGTAAAAAAAGGTGTGAATGGAAGGATTTCACATCAGAAAAAAGGGACTTATTTATGTTGTCCGATTTATTTAGTCATGGAGATTTCATCATTGGAAAATGTCACTTCGTTTTTTATTTTGTGCGGAATCGCTGCTCAACCTTGAAAAACGGCGATTTTCACAAAAATATAGAATTTTTAATATGCAGAAATATTTGCAATCTTCACCAAACGCGGAGATGATGATGTAAAACTCTTTCGTTACATCTGGTGAAGGCAATCTCAAATTGGCGCTGTTTTAAGAATTCTTGTGAAAACTTTGATATTGTAGATAATCACTAAACGCGATCTGCTGCGATGTCCGTGGAAATGTTTTCAATCCGTTTGCATCTGATAAATAAAGGTTTATTTTTTACTACTACCTATTTCATCATGATTTGCTTTGCACTATCTAACAAAATAGCATTAAATTTTATTTTAGAAAATATAATTTATTCATGAAATTGAAGTTTAGGGACTTATTTTATGTAATAACAATAAACATATGAAATAAGTTTGTTTCTTTTTACGTGGCTTGCAATTCGTCTCGGCATTAATATTTTATTTAAATGTTCATATATTATTATTTTTATAATTTAAAACTCTCCCTTCTTGCACCTCCCCCTAAAAAAAACAAATGACTTTTTGAAAGTTTAAAAAAAAAAAGTATACAACTGTTTTTGTAAATGTTAATGATTTAGATTAACATGCTCAAGTAGGTATTCTATTAACATTTTATTCTTTAATAAATCTAAATTTTCCTTGAAAAAATTACAGAATTTAATTTCCCTTAGACAGTAGCAACCTCCTTAATTGACTCCTCAACCTCCTTAATTCATGTACGTACAACTTATGCAAAATTTCAACAATGTGTTGGTTAATTTAAAAAAAAAAACGCATTTAACTTTTTAAAACAAAATCAAGTTATGAAAATTAAGTACAGTAAAATTCTTTAAATTGTCTTTCAAATGTAGGATCTTGTCATTGATTGTGTGCTGCTTGAATGACAGACTTATAGAATGGATATAGATGCTTTTCTGTTTTTAATTTTTTTTTTTAAATTCCTATTTTTTGTGTTTAGTATTCTTATTTTTACTTATATTTTTTCTCAAAATTCGGCTGCGGTCCCTGCATAATGCAATGTCATCCTACATTAAATCATGTAACAAAATGTGAAAACAAATAACTTTTCCCGAATGTATTGACTTCTATACAGATTCCAATCATTACAAGGTAATTTCAATGGGCCAAAAGTGTTTTGGATAATTAAAAATTGTTTTATTTGATAGAATCAATGATGCAATAATCTAGTTTTCTGAAATTTTAGACAACACAATTTGAATGTTTGTTCCTCATTTGCATTGATTTTACAAGTTGCATGTAAACATTATACACATTTAGTTATTTAAAAATTCCTGAACAAAGTTTTAAACAAATATATTTCATAGCATTTTAACTACTAACCTTTGTAATGGGTTACAAAACAATTTATACCAATTTTTTTTATAAAATTTAAATGGATTTGATTTTGGCAAGTATGATAATGATTAATAAAAGTTTAAACTAATTAATATTTACTTAATATTTTTTTTTCTTAAAACCTGAACAATTATAAAAAGAACCATTGAAATTTATCCAGTGATTTTCATTATTAAAGACGGCATGAAAGTGCATGTTTTTTTATTAATAGATGCTTGTTATAGCTGTTGTAAAAATTGCTTTTTAGGTTCTTAAAGAGGAAGGTAGATGAGGGGACATCCACCATTGTGTTTTATAAACCTTGTCAGAATGTTATAGTATGTTACTTTATATTTCAATATCATATTAAAATTTGCTTTAGTTAATATTTGTTCTTTGAAAAACATTACAAATTGATTGTTTTTAAATTCAGTATTTAAATATTGTAGTATATATTTTTGTAGATTTGAATTGTATTTATAAGTTTTAAAGATTTTTCTAATGAAAATATGCCTACGAAATAAATTTTTAATGTCACCAATCAAAATGTAATCATAAATTTGAAATCTTCTGAGCAAATTATTATCTGCTAAAACATTGCTGTCTACATTTTGATTTATTACTCATCCTTTGAATGAATTAATAGGATAAATATAATTCTTTTGTCACAAGTTGTAAAACTCCAGAATCGGCAGAATTTTGGTAAATTAAAAAAAAAATCGGATTTTAGATCATCTCTATATCCATTAACATTCAATATGCGGAAGTTAAGCTTGTGTCGAAAGCTGGTTTTAAATTGAAATTTCCTCTGCAAATTTCAATTTTTCTTTTACAGAGTTGGCAAACAATACAAATAAATCCTGAAACTAGAGAAAAGAAAAGTTTTCAGCTATTATTCAATTTGAGCTGGAACGCATTCAATATAGCCAAATCAGTAATGTTTTGCATTCACTGATAACATTGAAGCAAAACTCGAATTTCTTTACTGGTGTTTTTGGGTTTATCCACTTTGCTTCGAGGGCCTCAAATTGCTGCACATCCATTTTGTAAATCTCATCCCCACCTGCTTCCACTACCTTACACATAGATAATTCTACTTAGAAAGTTTTATTAAAACATTTGCGACAATTTCAACTGGAATATTTCGGAATCAAAAAGGCAAAGAAAATCCTGCCTTTTTTCAAACAAACTGCTTCTCTATTGGTTACTTGGAAATCAGGAAGTAAATTCAGCTGTGTCCATTTTGTTGGGTAAAAAAAAGGGGCGAATAGGGTATGGTTTCGTGAAAACGCAAAGTGGGTCAACAGAATTCCCTCTCGTAGTGGGCTAGGCAAGAATGTCCGAACTGGTTGTCTGTGCAATTTCTTCACGTTCACTTGGTGCATCTGTCCATTTTTATGCTACTCAGTTTTCTACCAATGTGCTTTTCATAAACAAATGCAATCTTTATAGCTTTGTGAATTTCATTATGATATTTTTTGTTTGAAGTGAAGTTTTTAATGAAGGAGAATTTTCTTTGTTTGGATATCTTAGAAGAAAAAAAACGACAGGTAAATTGTGTGGATTGGCTAACGAAAGTAGATAAAAAATTATGCGAAGTTGAACGATGGTGCAAAAAAAGAGGTGCCTGGTGAATATTATGGCATATGGTGCTGAAAAGTTTTAAAATATTCGAATGGAGGATTGAAGTCTTTAATTAGTTACTCGGCATCATCACAACGCAAACAATTAATAAAATTAGTCAAAGTAACTTTGTGTTTGTTTTTGTGTGGTGCCGATTCAAGCAAAAGTGAAAATAAGCAAAGTGGCATTGACTTAAATAGTAGTAAAGTAAGGGTTGAATCCGTGATATGCTCATTTTTGGCAGAGCATTCTTTGCCAATGGGAGAGTTTCACGTGACGTATTAACATGGTAACTTACTAGTAGTTTCGATTTCTTCCCTACTGCAGACAATTTTGCTTTTGTTTGTTTAGTCACTACGCTTGCAATTATGGGAAAGTTTGTTTATAATATTTGTTTTTTCCAAATAAGTAATATTTTTATTCCATATATGAATAAATTTAAGTACAGAAATACTTTTATTATATTTGTATTAGAATTACAACAAAATACGGAAAAATACTTATATTTACACAAAAATACTTGATAAACGATGAGTACAATCTATCTCGGTATATGTAGTAAATATGTCTATATTGAGGTATTATTTAAAGACTAAATCTTAAAATTATAGTACAGGAGCTAAAGCTCCATGCTAACCCTACCGAACTTCTTCGGCGTCACAGAACTTTCTCCATGTTCTGTTGGAACAGCGGTCTTCTTCTTGGCGTGAAACTCCCCCTTACAGTTGGTTCGAAGAATTTCTAACTTTACAAAGCATTAACAAAAGACCCTAAAGCTCTCCAAACTGTGAATATCTCACGACCACAGTATATAAAATTAAGTATGGTGTATCAAAAACAATTAAAGAAAGGCTTATACAGACTTTGATAGAAAATACCTTTTCATTAAACATTGACGGAAGCTCAAACAAAGCACACAAAAGTACAGTGGCTACGATTGGGTGCTAAAAGTGCAGGAACAAGATCAAAAGGAAAGAAGTTGTGTGTTTGGTGGTGAGGGTAACATTTTTGACAACCCTTCCTATGGTTAGAATAAAAATTATAATAAATATAGCACATTAGATATACTCATTATTTTGGGTTATTTAAAGTATTTGAAGTAAAATGGAAATTTGGTTGTCCTATTTTTTTTTTTTAAATTTGAAGAAAGCATTTAAAGTCCCTTATTTTTGACTTGTGCATAAATCAATAATAGGTATGACCAATGAAAATTTTAAAATCAAACTCCACACAATTATGTTTTTATTATTACTAATATTTTGTAATAATAAATTAATACCGTATATACTCGCGTATAAGCCGACCCCCTAATTTTAGGGCAATTTTTTTTTTTTTGTCCAAAATTGAAAACTTGCGTATAAGCCAAGTTGTATTTTCGTACATGAAAAATTCCGATTAAAATCGGCAAATCATCGAAAATAGAGTGAAATTTTAATTCTTAAAATAAATATTTAAGCTGAGAAATCAAAAATTAAAAAGAAAGTGGCTGGAAAAACGGCCTTCCTTGAAGTTTTCGACGATCCATCGTGCTTAAAAAGTATATACTACTCGCGATGGTCTTGTGTCTTTCAAATCTCCATCGGACTTCTTAAATGACATCTATCTTAATATCATAATGAAATATTTTAAACCATAAACTTAAATACCAAAATGTGCAATTTCTAATTCTTAACATAGTTTTGTAAAAACTTAGAAAACCTCAACTACTTTCGGTCAACATAAATAAATACTTTCGGTCAACATCGTTGACTACTGTCGCGATTACATACGGATGGCATTTTTTTTTATCTACCTCGGAAGGAAATACTAGTATATTATGGATGAATGTATACTTCCTATTAAAATATTTAGTTTTTATTACGAAATAAATTACTTGAAAGTAGAGCTTGAATTCGCGGATTAGCAACGACTCGATTTTACCGCTTTAAAGTCAATTCCATCCAAAATTCTAATAAGACAACTATTAATTTCTTTACATAATATTATCCAGGAATAAAATCTGTATTTGGGAAATAAATGTCGTTTAATTATTGCAATCGAGTAAGAAAGAAATCGACTTTTAAGTGGTGCCATTCGCTATGCACGATGTCAACTTCTTAGTCTTCCATCCGAAATCCTATTAAAGTAACGTATACTAGCTTCATAAATTCTACAAACAAATTAAATACTTATCAAAATTATACTTTTTATTTAGTTAAACTGATTATTTATTTTAGTGCAATTTTGCGTTACGATTACGCCGCGATGCGCAGAACGGACGTCAGTCGGCACATGTGACGCACATTCTCGATCTCGGATCGGGGAAATCTGTCGGAGCGATTTTATAGGCAAAATTATTTTATAAATTTTACTGACCCGCGTATAAGCCGACCCCCCCTACTTTTTGATGAAAATTTTGACTTAAATTTCTCGGCTTAGACGCGAGTATATACGGTAATATACTTGATTGATTTTTTTAAAAAAAATATTTAGAATAAATAAGAAAATTCTGGTACTTTTGTGTTATTTGGTTTCATAGCTAAAGCTTCATTTTCAAACTATCCTCAAAATTTATACTATATTGATTTGATCAAATCCAGTACATGCCACTTAAGTGTTAATGGGGAATGAAACACAAGCAGATAAATATACCTACCAATAAAAGAAAAATTGGACTCGAGAGACCTTGAAACTTTTTGAAAATATATAATCATAATTGGAAACACAATTTTTTTTAATAAATTGGAATTCCAATTTTTTTTTTACCAAGTAGAGGACAAGATAACTCAAAATATGATATACATTGCATTGTGGAAAATGGTGACATCATAATAAGAGCAAAAATAGTTGATGAATATTGGGTAGATTTCAATTACAATTCAATATTGTTTTCAATTGCATCTGTTTTTGGAACGAATAACTATCCCGTCCTAATAGGGATGAGCTTAGTAGTTATTTTTAAATAACGACTGTTATTACGATATTATAATGAAATAACTAGTATATTTAACTGTTACTTGATATCTTGAGCGATATTAAATGACCCAACCTCAGAATTAGGCGGTTGAAAATATCAAATGCTAAATTTTCATGAATTTTTTTATCAGCTGAGAGTGGCAAATCTTTTCATTAAAATAGTTTTAATGATCCAACACTTAATAATATTTCAATAAATTATTTCTATTATATAAACTTTTCACATAAACTTTCAACATATTAACTTTTCACGGCCATTTTTACATTACTAAATGCCCATTTCTTATTAATATTTCAAAGATAATAAAAAAATTAGATTTTATGATATTACATGCAAAAAATATTAAAAACAAATATTGTAAAACTTATAGATTTTATTAGAAACAAAAATTCTAGTTTTCTTTTTGCAAAATGTTAATACTGATTTTATAGCAATATATCATCATGTAATAAAATAAATGTCTTATTATTAAATATGATTTTAAAAAATACTTTACAGGTAATAAAATGGCGCATTCAAATTGGCGATCTCTATAAACACATAAAAAAATTCAGTACTATTCAATTTTTGTTAACATACACTTTAAATTTCCATCCAAATGTTGTTTTTAGTTAATATTGCGCAATAAACCAGACCGTGATAAATAAGAAAATTAATATTATTTCAAATTTATGCCTTTACAATGCGACGAGGAGTACCAAAGAATCACTTCTAATTAAAAATCTTTCACCTGAATGCGAAACGCAAACAAAGTATATTTCTCCAAACAGAACCGCACCTAACCAAATAATTTCTATAATGTAAAGCGGATTCACACATTCATTCTTTCATTCATCCCAACCATAAAAAAAAAACTTCTCTCTCTCTAACCCCCCCCCCCCCCCCCCCCACCACCACCACATTAAATTAATTGAACCATCCTATCACGACCCTTCCCACAAAACAATAAACTTTCGCCGACTAGGACGCACAAAAAAATATAAAAAATACCCCAATTCAATAATCGTAGGATAAACACAATATCGAAAACTTCCCAAAAATATATTTTGAACCAACGAGTTCTGATATAATATATATATTTTTTTAATCGTAATCGCAAATATCAAGAGTATTTCTGAAATTATTTTGATCGTATTTTGGACACTTGCCAATAACGAAGTAAGTATTCTAATAATAAAATATATTTTATTATTAAAATATAAAAATACCAACATTATCCTGAAATATTTTGGATCTCATTTTGGAAATGTTCCAATAACTAAGTGACGTAAACATCTCAATTCAGTAATTTGCGATCATTCTGCGGTGAATTATATCATGATATTGTATCATAGAATAAGTTTCGTTTCGACTTTCGACCAAGGCCCTTGCATGGACTTTTTTTTTCTCAAGGCCGTCTGTTTTGTTTTTGTTCTTGTTTGGCGGTGTAGGTGTTTCTGGTTAAAATTAAACAGCGCATTTATTAATTGTTTAAAGTACGTATTTTTTTTATTTTGATTTTGAAATACTGCTTTTTTTGAGCAAGTAAATAACTGTTATTTCTCATAAATAATATTTTTAATTATCAGAAATTGAAATAATGATATTTTATACCTGTTATTAAAATATCTCTCATCACTACGTCCTAACAAAGCTTGTAAAGACTGCATTGCCATGCTCTCCTGGACCAATTGTTAAAAGTGCATTCAGTTTTATGAGAAATACCTTCACAGAACAAGAATGAAAGTAGAAAGTTTGGACAGTTGTCTAACAATTGAATAGTATTTTATGGCAAATAATATATCATCAGTAGAAGCATTTTTACCTTATTCACCCAATAGAAGAAAAAAAATCTGCTAAGAAACTTGACGAATAGTAAACTGGAGTATGAAGCATATCTTGAAGGGGAGAAAATATTAATCAAGGATGCTACTTTTCTGGTTCTAACCCTGAATTTCGTGTGCTTTTAAAATTTTGTAACATGGAATTCCTGATTTAAACTAAACATTTTGCAGACATTTTAATTTAAAACATATTTTCCGAAGTTTAAATATTGATAAAAATATAAGGTATAAATAGTGCACTTTTGACCGCTATATGCTTGTGTAAATTGAAATTGTTTCGGTGCAAGATGTAATTTTAGAAATATGAAAAATAATTTAATGATAATTTTTCAGCTCGCTGAGGACATGAGATGTGAATATGAAATGATACAAGATTGAAGAAGAAGGTTTAAAGTCTATGTCAAGAATTTTCATGTGATTTTTTTTTTAAGGCTTTGTGAGTAAAACTCAAGCTTCTTGCATATATATACGTTTTATTTGTTTTAAATACAAAAAGTTCTTCTAATAAAGGTTTCTTTATTTAGTAGTTGTCATTGTAATAACATTATTAGTTTAAAAATAAACACTTTACCTTAAATCTTTACTACTCTTTAAAAAAGAACCTTAGAAGTGGTATACGAGTGTGCTTAAAATAAGCTCTATTAAAATTGTTGAAAATTAATGTTAGTAATTTTAATATTAAGATTTGAGAAATCTAAAACATTTTTATTATGTGATTTGTTTGATTTAGTTGAGGAAACCTTAAGGATTTGTCTACTTCATCCAAGTTTAGCCGCATTGGAAGAATTATTTTGTGTGATCTCTGTTTATAATCATATAAAAATATATACAACAGGGTTAGTAAATGGGACTAATGAGATAGCACAAATACATCTTATATATATTATTACTGAATATAATGAAGCCTAATATTTGTCCCCTTTATACTAACAAATGTGTTATAAATGTAACATGTTAAAATTATAACCACAAAATACTTATAATATAGGTTATCAAATATACATGTTTTTTTTGCAAGGGGTTAATTTAAACATTACACAAATGAAAATAAAATATATTTTCTCTTCTCTTAGTGTCAGTGGCGTAGCCCAGCATTGGGTTACCTTGGGTTAGAAACCCCCCATAGCCAGTTTAAAATCTAATTTTTTTCTCCGATTTCTATAGAGAAGACACACGTCGCATTTCTTGGTCTAACCAACATGCATCTCCTGCTCCCTTCCCTTAAGTCCCCTAAAGGGATGAGTTCAAGGGGAACAGTGGTCAAACAACCTTGAAGACAGAAAATTCGACTTTCTGTGGGGGGGGGGGGGGGGAGGCAATGGGGTAGTAGGTCTATGATTGTCTTGGGTGTGTCAATTGTACCTCAACCTATGTAATATTTGCTTAACACTGGAGTTCAGTTGGCGACATAAAAGATTATTGTAGGTTGTTTGTACATGTAAAGGGTTACTTTTCTTAACACTTGAAATGGGGCGGCAGTTAAGCTGGAATTCACAATGCATCAATCCAGAAATCGCTTGCTTTGAAGTAAGGTATTTTCCCTGAAAAGACCCATTCATCCCCAACGTGCTTTAAGAAAGGATTGTAAATGACTCCTGTCAAAAAAAAGCCCCTAATTGTGATCCTCTTACAATGCTGGTGGAATTTTTTCCCCTTCTCAAAAATCCTCTCATTTTTACCATTTGAATTTGAAAATCACTCCAGTGGTACTTGCTTGCCAAGCAGCTTATCTGATTTACCATTTTCACGATATGTCGTCATCAAAACAAACTAATGGAAGATTCAAGACAAAAGAAAGGAGCATCGTGCAAAAAATTAGCTGATATGTTTAAAGTATGTACTCCTTTTCTTATTCAAATATTTTTTGTTTATTGAGATTATCGTTGAAAATACCCAAAACTAACTAAATTTTTATTCAATGCTGGAGTTTCACATAACGTATCAACATGGTAATTTACTAGTAGTTTCGTTTTTTTCCCTGCGGAAGACAACTTTGCTTTTGTTTGTTTAGTCGCTATGCTTGCAATTATGGGAAAGTTTGTTTATAATATTTGTTTTTTCCAAATAAGTAATATTTTTATTCCATATATGAATAAATTTAAGTACAGAAATACTTTTATTATATTTGTATTAGAATTACAACAAAATACGGAAAAATACTTATATTTACACAAAAATACTTGATAAACGATGAGTACAATCTATCTCGGTATATGTAGTAAATATGTCTATATTGAGGTATTATTTAAAGACTAAATCTTAAAATTATAGTACAGGAGCTAAAGATCGATCATCGTTTAAAGTTATGAAGGAACCGATCATTCAACTAAAACGTGATTTTCTGTGCATATGACAAATACATTGAGATGGGTAAATAACCTTGGCGCATTTTCGCGCGTTCGGTGTGTGAGTAAGTTTATCCATGGAGTAAAGAAAAAGGTGGAGATGATTTGGCGAGATTTCATAAAACGTAAGTTAGCAACCCCAAACTAGGCACAAACAAACCTAGTTTAAAATGATTTTTCTACGAGGGATGCATTATTTTCAAATTAAGAAAACGCATGCTAAAATTTAAAAAATGACTATTTGTGCAGTTATGGGATGCAGTACAAGTTCCAAATCATTAAAGGATGAATAGCCCACTGTGCAGCTCTAGTGCGACGTTAATTAACAAAACAAAACCATTAAAGGATGCTATTATTTCCCCTTCATAGGTAAATTAAATTATAAAATAAATTATCGCCAAGTACTGGTACAAAGTACTGCTTTGGAATAGGGCCAAAAACTTCGCCAGTTCCTACTTTTTAAGCGATTGCTTACTTCGCATTGCAAACCGGTTTTTTAGACTTGATCGCACCTCCACCTTCTTCTTTACTCCATGGGTGGGGTCAACAGATTCTCGTTTAAATCTGTGTTTATAACCTTTTTCTGGATTTTTTTCTGCGGCGCTGCATGATGCTCGTGCTGATGATTAGGCAAGCATTTTTCGATTGTCTAGATTCTACAAATCAATGTTTTTTTTATAATGATATATTTTTTATTCAGTTATTTGATTTTTTTTTACGAGCAACGATATTTTATGTTATGATTTTGCCGCAATGCACCGTTTTGTTGCGTCACGCAACCAATGAAACCTCCTTCCCCATGTCACGCCACAGTCATGCATGATAAAATTAACAGGAAAATAATGATTACTATTGTGTTATTTTTAATTATATAATAAAGAATTATTTACAAATTTGAAATTTCTACTTACCATCAATGCTACAGACTTAAACCCTAGTAAAATGTCAGCCAGGTTTGTTAGTAATTTAAATTAGGAAATGACTGAAGATTAACTTGCGAAAATTAAGCTTTTAATTTACATCTTATTTATATATATATTTAATTAATTAAAATTTTAATTTAAAACTACTGCTTAAATTAAAAAATATCATAAATTAAATTTACTATTTTAAAATTATTAATTAAATTTTATTCTAATTATTAATTGAATTTTATTTAAATTATTTATTAAATTTTATTCAAATTATTAATTAAATTTAACTAAAATGATTAATTAAATTTTATTAAAATTATTAATTAAATTTAACTAAAATGATTAATTAAATTATTAGTTAAAAATTATTTAAAAAAATTATTTGCTTTTGGTCGGATCAAAATTAATTTATGTGTTCTTAAACAGTTTTATTGTTGCAACAAAATGCATGTGTTGCCCCATTGGTAGATCCAGGAGAGGGTCACGGACCTAGATCTCTCCTCCCCCTCCTCTTTTGGCTTGTTCTACAAAATGAGGAATTCGACCATTAACAACCTTTGGACAAAAAACACTAAACAATCTAATTTGCAGTGATCTTTCTCTTTCAAATAATCACCGCAATGTCCTTTAAAAAAATTAATTAGGTAATTATGTACTATATTGTTGACTTAAATAATTATACATATTAATGACTTAAGTAATTAATGATTTAATATTTATAAAAAGAACAATTGTTTATATTTATTTTGTGAGAAGATGCATGGTTACGTTCACATGTACTATCGGTACTCTCCCCCTCCCCCCCCCCCCCCCCCCCATTCGACTCGGTGCTACCACATTTCAGATTTCGAAATCCCCAAAGTAAAGATAAAAAATCGCCAAACTTGTATTATCACAATCCATACAAAATTGCGGATTATTTGGCAAAGTTGTATCGCGGTATCGAGCGAAAATATATTTTGTCCAAGAATTGCTGAGTCGGAAGGTATAATTTGAGTTGCATACAACTAAATAGCTCAGTCCGATAGTTGCCAGTGCGAGGCTAGCCTGTACTGTTACATAGAAAATATAACTTATCTCTATTTGCTCCATTGCGTTTCTTCTATAATTTTGTCACACTCACATTGATGACTTAAAATTTATTGCAAACTTAAATTTTTTAGGTCCCTTTTTTTAAGATGTTTGGTCCCTTATTCCCTTAGGGACATACGTAAAAAGTGTTACGAGCCCTGTGAAAAACAAATTAGATTTTGGAGGATTCTCTAATGAGCAGCACAGTAAAATCCGGAGAGTGCGAGTTTTCATTTTAATAATTTTTTAAAAAATAAAATGTTTTGTAGTTATATAGAAAATGTTTTTTTTTTTTAATTTTTATTGCAATATATACAAACGTGTTCTTTTCTCTCCACAAAACTTTTTTTAAGAGAATTGTATTTATCCCTGTTAATGTGACATATGATTTCATAAAAAAAAAATTGAAAATACTAGGGCATAATGGGGTAAAATTGTTATGGAAAATGCCAATTTTTTATTCAAAGCTAGTATTTACTTTTAAAAAGTTATTTATATATATTTTTGTGGTGTATTTATGCAATGGCTTAAATTTTTAGGTTTTTATTCAAAGTAATGTTAATGTATTTTATTAACTAATTTTCTACTTTTACTTACGCTATTTAACCCGTTTCTACCCCAAAAATCCAAATTCGTATTTTGGAAGCTAATTTCAAACTTAAAAAAGACGATACTCTTTGGCTTGATATACTATATATTGTGGGGGTCACAGTGGTGGATTTTAAGAGAAAGTGCACAGGTGGCAAAACTTTCGAGGGACCCAATTTTCAATTTACTTCATGTACCCTTGGGAATGGAGTCTACCATGTGGGACTGTGGCGTCGTGACATGGGCAGGGTTTGGAATTCTGCGCCAAAAGTGGTATCCTAGCGCCAACTCACTACAAAACCACATTTATGTGCGATTCTGCGCCAATCTTGTTTTAAATCCTTGTTAAAACCCTCTTGGCCGACGAGATATCTCGGAAACTTTTCTGTACGGGTAGCGGCAGAGGACGAGTATACTCGTCTAGCTTTTCTACACCCTGAGCGGCAGCGACGAGTATATTCGAGTCTTATCTTTTTTCCTTCCCCCCAGACCTCCCATAGCTTACTAATTGGGGGGGCTGAAAGACATATGGAAGTTCTTTCCCCTGTTGGGGGATGGACTCTATTCACTTTTGTAGAAGACGGTAATATTTTAGTTATCTACTTGAGAAGCGTAAAGTGATGATTTAAAAATCTAATATTGATTTCTTAAATTAATTTCAGATGTTGTCTTCCATTAAGTATTCGAATTTATATTTAGCTGGAATGTTGATATTATTAATTGAAACGAAACTGTTAAAAAACTTAAGAGAAAAGTTATGAAAGAAAATATTTTTTGTTCTGATTTATCTGTAAAATTAAGGAATTAAAATATTAAGGTTTAATTATATCCTTTTATCCGGATTTAAATTGGAAGGATGGTGACTATTGAAAGTTTTAATACAAAATTCTAATAGTTTTTCAGCTTATTAATATGTATTAAAAAATACATTTCAAAGAACAAGTTATTTAATTTAATTAAAATTATTTCAACTAATTAAAATTATTTGATCTAATTAAAATATGTCAAGTAATTTAAATAATTTTGCAGCGGCCATGGGTTCATTCACCTTCCTTTCTCTACAAAGAGTTTGCATTTCAGCGTTTTCACCGAGAGCCAATGAGATAGCTCCAACACATGACACCCACGCAGCGCGCGGCCAAAGTCACGTGAACACGGACTGAATGGAGGCATTCGGAGACATTCCTTAAAACGCTCTACATGCTAATTCAGCGTGCTCCACATCTAACTGTAATGTCCTAGATTTTACCCTTAATTGTAAATATTCAACTATTAAACATGCATCATTAAATTACATTTATTCTCTAATTAATATGGTGTTCATCAAATCAATTATTATTGCTGTATTAACCTACTGAAATGGAGTTACAATAGCGTGGCCACACCTAAAGAAGATGGCCGCCGCACTGGTGACCCGGACAAAAGAACATTCTCTACTCCGAGGATGCAGCCACTGATGACTAACCGAACAACAATGGCAATCCAGTCCAAGAATCAGCATTAATAAATATTCACCCGGCAACCACGAGGATATACTCTAGTTTTACCTTGGCTTTCTTCGAAACGACGCTGACTCAGAAATCTGAGATTTCACCCGAGAGAATCTTCCGTCAACAGACGGCGGACCTTCCGCAACTACAAGATCTTCAAACCGACCCCCGATATCAACATCTTCGGGGAGATATAACAAGAACACAGCGAATGTCATCGTCATTCGCTCCCCTCATCACAACAGAGCAATCGCCGTCGCCGAAGTCAGCTTGGAGAGTTCAATCACCCCCAAGACAGTTCCCCATCGGTTCGTCGTGCGCCCTACTCCCACAGGTGATATATGGCACGGAGTGGGATCAGCTGAGTTCCCCTAGTGAAATCTCTTAGCGTTCGTCAAGTCTTGTGTTGTGACAGCTGATTTTTCCAGTAGTTCGACATGGAAAGTTCTGTGCGTTAAGTGAAGTGTTATTTTCGAAGTGCATATTGCCAACATCAATACCAATACCTCTATGTGCATTCTTTTTTAAGTGTGCATAATATTTAAAAGGGCATCGTTCACCAGGGTTATATATATATATAAAAAAATAAGTGTTTCTTTTTACATGTTTATATATTGCATATTATTTAAATGATCAAAGTAAGTTTTTATGCTTTACACAACTGCTATTTGCAATATTGATATTCATTAGTACTATTTAGTTTATTTTTGTTATACATTTATTTATCTTGTAAGCTTACAACAATTTTTCTCGTTAAAATGACTGATACAAATAATCAAGTGAATGGGGCTGCTCTATCTGGTGAGGCATCACAAATTTGCCCTATCGGCTTAAAAATTCCCGCTTTTTGGCGTACAAATGTTGCGCTATATTTCAAGCAAGTAGAATCGGCATTTGAATTGTCAAAAATCACAAATGATGGCACCAAATACAATGCTTTGGTATCAACAATCGACTCCGATGTGCTAGCACACATCTCAGACGTCGTACTTAATCCACCTAGCGATAATCGATATCAAACATTAAAAGATCGCTTAATTGCCGAATTTGCTGATTCCGACAGCCAACGGATTAAAAAACTCCTCTCAGATTTACCGTTGGGAGATAAGAAACCAAGTTTTCTGTTACGGGAAATGCGAGAGCTTTCGGCTGGTCAGTTAACCGATGAAATTTTGAAAAATTTATGGTTGCAAAGACTACCGACCCCCATTCAAACAGTTCTCTCAGCTTCAACGGAGCAACTACAACAAATCGCTGTTCTAGCCGATAAAATTTCAGAGGTGACAAACAACCAGTCATCAGTTTTTTCGGTATCCGAAACCCCTCGGCACAATAGAGAACTTTATGAGCAGATAAAAGAGTTAACAACACAAATGCAAATTTTAAGTGCTAAAGTTGAGAACCTAAGTAACAGGTCCCGAGCTAATTCTAGAAATCGCGGGAATTACAGAAGAAATAACACTCGTTCCCCCACTCGTCCTGCCACCGATACTAACGGCATGTGCTACTATCATGCAAATTTTAGAGATAGGGCACGTAAATGTGACAAACCTTGCAGCTACCAGCAGCCGGAAAACCTTCAATAGCTGCCACAGGCGGGGTGCCAGCTCTCCCTCAGAACACCCGTCTATTTGTCTTTGATCGCCTTTCAAATAGAAAATTTCTTATTGATAGTGGGAGTACAATATCTTGCCTGCCAGCCCCTAAAAATTCTTCTCATGCAAATTCAGGGTTTTTAGAACTTTTTGCGGCAAATGGGACAAAAATTCCAGTATACGGAACGAAACGTTTGGAATTAAGTCTCGGCTTGCGCCGACAATATTCCTGGGAATTCCTTATAGCTAATGTGTCTCTCCCCATTATAGGCGCGGACTTCTTACAACATTTTGGTCTTCTCATTGACCTTAAGAAAAAACGTTTAATTGATCCGGTCACGCGGTTGCATTCCGTGGGAAGCATTAACTTTTCCGCACAAGAGTCCGTCACTACAATTGCCTGTCAAACCCCTTATCATAACATTTTGAAGGAATTCCCTGATATAACGAACCCCTCATTAAAAAGTAAATCTATCCCACATAACACAGTACATCATATCTTAACTCGCGGACCTCCTGTCCATTGTAAACCTAGGCGACTACATCCCAAAATTCATGGAGAGGCTAAGGCCGAGTTTGAATTCATGCTACAAGAAAATATCATTAGACCTTCCAAATCCAATTGGGCTTCTCCCTTACACATTGTAAATAAAAAACCAAATGGTATAAGACCAGTCGGGGATTATCGTTTTTTGAATTCTAAAACAATTTTTGATTCTTATCCAATCCCTTATTTGCATGATTTTTCCCATGCACTTTATGGAAAAACAATATTCAGTAAATTGGATATATTAAAGGCTTATTTTCAAATTCCTATAGCCGAATCTGATATTCCTAAGACGGCAATCGCAACTCCTTGGGGTCTTTATGAATTCACACACCTAAATTTTGGTTTACTAAATGCTGCGCAAACATTTATGCGTTTTATACATGAGGTTTTGAGAGGATTGGATTGTTGCTATGCCTATTTAGATGACATTTTAATTTTCTCTCAAAACGAGAACGAGCACAAAGAGCATTTGGAGTTGGTTTTTGAGAGGCTTCAAAAATACGGGCTAAAAATAAACCTTTCAAAATGTGTATTTGGCGTACCTGAAATTGAATTTTTAGGACATCTCGTCTCTAAAGAAGGTACACAGCCGTTGCCACACAAAGTACAGGCTGTTTTAGATTTCCCTAAACCCCAAAATATTGCGGAACTTCGACAATTTCTTGGCATCTTGAATTTTCACAGACGTTTCTTGCCGAAAGCGGCAGATAAACAAGCTATGCTATCGGATCTTCTGAAAGGTTCCAAAAAGATAAAAAAACAATTCAATGGAGCCATGAAACGGAAAGCGCCTTTTCTGATGCAAAAACACAACTTGCAAACGCTACTCTGTTAGCTCACCCTTCCCCTAATGCCAAACTTGTCCTGTATGTTGACGCTAGTGACTACGGCATCGGAAGCTCATTATATCAAGTTGAAACAAACGGTCTTCAACCTCTTGGTTTCTTTTCTCGAAAGCTTTCCGACACAGAAAAACGATACAGCGCTTATGACCGTGAACTTTTAGCAGCTTACAGTTCAATTAAATACTTTAGGCACATGCTAGAAGCTCGCAATTTCTCTCTTTATACGGATCATAAACCATTAACATACGCATTTCAACAAAAATCGGTTTCATGTTCTCCACGCAGAAATCGTCACCTAGATTTCATTTCCCAATTCACTACAGACATTAAATACGTTAAGGGTTCCCAAAATGTAGCAGCCGACGTAATGTCTAGGATTGCTGCAATTTACATGCCAAATCCGGTGGACTATAATGAAATCGCTGTAGCTCAAACAAATGATTCTGAATTAAACGAATTGATGGAAAACCTTTCATCGTCTCTACAATTAAAAAAAATTATTCTACCTGAATCCAATGTCGAATTAATTTGTGATGTCTCCTCGGGTATTGCTCGTCCATACATACCTAAGCCATTTAGGCAAAGTATATTTTTAAATATTCATGGTTTAGCACACCCTGGTGTTCGACGAACAACAAAACAAATTCGCACACGTTTTATTTGGCCCTCTATAAATAGAGACTGTACTCAGTGGGCAAAACAGTGTATTCAGTGTCAGCGAAGCAAAGTCCAACGACATACATCAGCACCACTACAAACTTTTCCAGTGCCATCTAAAAGATTCGATCACGTGCATTTGGATTTAGTTGGACCTTTGCCATCATCAAATGGACACTCCTATTGCCTCACTGTAGTGGACCGCTATACACGATGGCCAGAAGCACTGCCAATACCCGATATTTGTGCCGATACCGTTGCTCAAGGTTTCTTTACCTGTTGGGTGTCACGATTTGGTGTGCCATCATCAATATCTATACTGACAGAGGACGCCAGTTTGAAGCATCACTATTCAGAGGTTTGACGAATCTTCTTGGCATAGAACGCATCAGGACCACTGTATTTCATCCTCAGAGCAACGGCCTTCTAGAAGAATTTCATAGGCCTCTAAAAACTGCGCTGAAGTCTTACCAAACATCAAAGTGGACAGAATCCCTACCAATGATTCTCCTCGGTTTGCGCACTGCCATAAAAGAAGATTTGTCCTGTTCCTCAGCCGAATTAGTGTATGGTTCTACACTGCGACTTCCTGGTGACTTCTTCGACTCATCGAGGGCTGAAGTGGATCCAGCTACATTTGTAGAGCATTTACGGACACAAATGCAACAACTGCAACCAAAAGCAACATCCCAACACGGTTCACGACCAACATTCGTACACCCGCAATTGCAAACAACCACACATGTTTTTCTGCGTCACGATGGTGTACGAAAACCATTGCAACAACCGTATGATGGACCGTACAAGGTTGTAAAACACGGACGAAAAGTCTTTACAATTTTGTACAAAGACAAACCAACTACGGTGTCCATCAATCGATTAAAACCTGCTTTTGTGGTGAACGATTCAGGCACACAGCAACCCAAACCGCTTGCAGAATCAAAATCTGTTACACAACCGCCACCTACTCCCATCACCACCACCAGATCCGGGCGACATGTCCACTGGCCGGACTATTACGTGGCATCATAACTAGATGCCACTGGGGGGGGACTACTGCAGCGGCCATGGGTTCATTCACCTTCCTTTCTTTACAAAGAGTTTGCATTTCAGCGTTTTCACCGAGAGCCAATGAGATAGCTCCAGCACATGACACCCACGCAGCGCGCGGCCAAAGTCACGTGAACACGGACTGAATGGAGGCATTCGGAGACATTCCTTAAAACGCTACATGCTAATTCAGCGTGCTCCACATCTAACTGTAATGTCCTAGATTTTACCCTTAATTGTAAATATTCAACTATTAAACATGCATCATTAAATTACATTTATTCTCTAATTAATATGGTGTTCATCAAATCAATTATTATTGCTGTATTAACCTACTGAAATGGAGTTACAATAGCGTGGCCACACCTAAAGAAGATGGCCGCCGCAATTTCATCTGCTTTAATTTTTACATTAAATTTAAATTATATATGTACTAATTAAAAGTATTACATCCTATTAAAACTAATTTAGTATTTTACTTAAATTATTTCATTACTTAGTAAATTTATTATTTTAGAAAAGTTTTTACTGATTTTTTTTTGCTGGAAATAATAAATGTTATTGATTGATTAATAATTGGTTACAAACAATTTATAAATTTATTAAAATTAACTTATGACAAATCTTATAGAATAAACTTATATTTTGAAAATAATTCATTAACTTTTCGAAATATTTTCTAATATATCAAAGCGTTATGTAGAGGAGCAGTGTTTTTTTTTATAAAGTTTTAAGAATCCTCGATTACAAAATTTTAATTTTTATCTATCTTTTGGTTATAAAAAAGATTTAATTTGTATAAGTTTTTCAAATTCATTGAGTTATTATAGAAATAACTTATACGGACAGCAATTATTATGCGATTATTTTTTTTACAACTGTAATATTTATATTGGGCATGCTGAAATGCCCAAGTTAATCTTGTTCTATCCCAGACATATACTATTAGAAACTTATCATGTGATGAGGGCTATTGCACCGTTATATCTTTCATGTATCAAGACCTCTAGGAAAGAGGCTGTATCCCTTAAATCGATTCGTCAGCAAATATGTGCATCAAATGTGAGAGAGTAAAATATAAAAAACTTTTTATATGCTTCCAATTTGTCAGTTCACAACCGGGAGATTATATATACGTTTGGTTTGATTAATTAACGGCGCATTAGAGCTGCACATTGGGCTATTAGCTACGGTTTGGGGCCTATCTCGAAGGAAAGACCCATGAACGATGCCTCGTATTTTTTAATGGTCAGATGACGAGGACACAACCTGAGATGGCACCCCATGCAACCTCAATAGGCGTCATGACATTGTTCCGAGATCAGATTTATCGTGCACCAGTCCCCGTATACACGCCAGTATAATTAGTTGGATATTCAGGACGACTTTCTAGCATTTTTGTAGCGAAACTGGCAACCCTCCAATCGCGAGATCCCTACTTTTTAAAATTTTTCTTTGTCAAGTCCAACGTCTGGGCAGCAATCATCTGATTACCAGCTGAAGGCCTTTATGCATTGGGCAACTGGTAGCCCCAGATTATAAGTACAAAATGGGGGTTAAATCGTAAGATTAATTAGGGCGGATCCAGAGATTATTGTTAGGGGGGGTAATACAGTATATTGTTATCATGAACAAAAATTTGACGACCCCCTCCCCCCCCCCCATTCCCCCTCGCCATCCAAACTGCTTGATAATTTGAAGTTTTTCCATTGCTGGAATTTAACATTTTTGAAATGATTACTTTAACTTTTTTCTGGAAATCTGTCCATCAAATTGTTGTAAATTACATCGGACATTGGTAATTACTCGGGGCAATGGAGTTGTAGTCCATTCAAAAATCTATAGAAAACTGCCTCCGCAAGCATAATAACAATGCCTATGTCACAATGCGGAGAGCATTTATCAACCAATACGCTTGTCGAAGGGTCAGTAATTACAAACAGACGAGGACGATTGACGAAGCAAAATAGACTATACATTACTATTCCCAGAAAAGCCTTCCTTTCTGGCCCTGGACACGTGTCTTGACAATTTCGACGCATGGATGCCTTTCAAACGAAGTATTCTATTGAAACCCAGGACCATAGAATAGTGAAGCCAGAATACAGAAAGGAATTGATTACAGGTGCGCTTTAAAAAGTGGACATGTGACTAATGATATAGAAATCGTCTTCGAAAAGAAACTGTTGAAAAAGGTGTGCCAGCGATTTCTTTGTCAAAGCTACGACAATTCATTGTCCTCCTATTCCTTTCAAAACGACCCCCCGCCCCACCCCAAGAGCACGCTGAACACGTTTCGGAAAGGGGTGAAACTGTCGCTTCCTTTTCAAGTCGGCTGTTTGTAGAAATTATCTATTCCTACGATGGGTATTTTAAATATTGATTTATTTTTTTAGAAAAAAAGAGGGGGAAATTATAATACCAGCCCCTCCAAAATATTTCTTGAGGGGCTCTAGACCTCCAGGCCCCCTTAAACTTATGCTCGGGATTGATGAAAAAAATTATTAACTACTACAGGCCCAATAGCACTGATGGGGCCTCTCTCGTAAAAAAATAGATTCGAAGAATTAAAAATCTCGCATATACAGTTAAATATTCTTTTAAAAAACAAGAAATAACGTTTTTGGAAAAATTGCTGTAAAATTATGCAAATTTGCAGTAATAACAACGAATTTAAAAAAAAAAAAAACACATAGGCAATGTTTCTACAATAAAAGTTTAGGCCCATAAGTCGAGGACTCTTGGCTCTAGACTAACGTACCTAATGATAAATCAGGCCCTGTTCAACCCAAACATCATAGTTTTAAATGAAATATTTTCAATGATTTGTCTTATGCTTTTAAATAGACTCTAGAACATCAATTCGAGCTTTTACATACAAGTTAGATAAGTTATATAATTCTATAGCATATGGGGAATACTATAAAATTACAACTCCTCCCCCCTTAGCGCTGTGACACAGGGTCCCGCGTTTTGGATGGGGGTCTTGTAAAAACAAGAAAAAAAGTTAATTTTCTTTTAATATCTAAACACGTTTTTAGTTTAATTATTTAGATTAGACCATTTTGCTACATTTTTTAATTTTAAATAATGATTAGAAAATGCCATTCTCACGCATTTCTATGCACTTAAACTCTGAGTTTAATTTTCGAGTATCATTGTTTAGCCCCTCTCCTAAATAATAATAATCTTAAAATTTATTAAAAATATTATAAATTTTAAATCTATATTATTGTTCATGGATTCTCGCGGCTACCTTCGCACAGGGCCCTGCGTCTGTTAAGAGGCCTCACGTTAAGAGGCCTTACAAAAGCAGGGCCCAGCCCCTGACGCGTCGTACATGATTCGTACGATAAAACTTAATGGTGGAAAATAGAAATCCCTGGTTGATATGTTTAATACTAGCGGGAAAAGAAAGAGGTTGTTAAGGTAAACATTAGGTGAATATGTGATTTCTGTATTTTAATAATTAATCTTATCGCATTGTACGGCACGGAATTCAGATAAACTCTTTTTGTTTACGCTGTGTGGAAGGAATAATAAAAACTTTCTTTTTTGTACAATTTTTTTTTACGGAATCAGAAACTTATGTAGAAAAGGCATATTTTTGTACACAATTCCATCAATATTTTCATGTCATTCCATCAACTGCCAAATTAACTATAAAAATGCGTGCTTTTAAAGTAAAAACGTAATTTATTGCAGTAGCTAACTGCAAAATTTGATTTTTTTTTAAAGTAAGGAATAAATATTATAATTGAATTATAGGCTATATCCACATCGGGAAAATGTTATCTAATTGTCTAAATCAGTTTTAAAAAACAATGTTAATTTAGAAGATATAATGTTTTTCTTTGTTTTCAGATAATTTGAAAAGAAGTACACTTAGTTTATGAAATAAAGGATATAATTTTAACATATTCAGATGACGAGGACAGACGTGAGCTGGCACCACCTGCATCTAACATAGGCGTGAAAACTTTGGATCATGGCAGATTTAATGAGCACCATTCCCTAATATACACGGTTGATGTTTATTGCGGAGGAACGAAACTGGCAACTGTCCGATTTATTCTTTAAATAAATTCGAAAATCTTACACATCATCGGATTAATTTAAAATACTCTTTTCCTAGCTTTACAAGACCACTGGGTCTCCATAGTAAAGTCGTAAATTTCGTAATTGGCGAGTTGTGAGTTCCGTCTTGTTTGAAACTTCTTTTAGAAGATGATCAACGCCAACTACTTAAAGAAGATAGACGGAGACCAAAATTGTCCATTCATAAAAAAAAAAGGATACATCTCAGCATGGTCGTAAGTTTCAGTCATCATGGTATATGTTTTTCTTGAATCTTGTGGTTATGTGGTAGTTTTTTTTTATTTAAAAGAAATGTTTTGTTGGCAGTGTTTGATCGTCAGAATAAAAAATGACGTTTGGAATGGTGCTGGATATGACGAATTAACCATTATCACACGAGCATGTGAAACACACGATGATCAGTCAAACATTTTAAAAAAAATTGTAAACTTTAAAAAATTGATAAAGGGAAAATTCTCGACTTTATATTGTTGAATTTAACAAAAATCATGTTATCATTTCATAAAAATTGAATAGAAACTTTGATTTGAGTTATAAATACTAATTAATTTTTCGTTCATGTATGGTTGTGGAAAGTAATGTGGGGAAGGGAAGAGGGGTTGGTTGGATGGAGTTTTATGGCGCAATAGCCAAATTCGGCTAAGCTGCACCAGAAGGGAAGATGGGGGATTCACATAATTTCGGCTGCACTAACATTTTTGACCGCGAGCCGCCACTAAGAGATATTTTATTAAAAAAACCTGCCGGATATCCGGTGAAAATAAGTTCGGATATACGATATCCGGCTTGAAATGTGTGCCGGATATCCGGGAAAACCACTATCCGGTTCATCCCTATTACTCATTTTTCGTAACCTGTGGACAAAATTAAAAGGCCGACTGGACCTTTTTATAAATAATACATTAATAATCAATGAAATTGCCACATTCTTTTACCTGTTTGAATATCTTCAAGTCTTACACGTTTAAAAAGGGTTTTTCCAAGCTTTTCTATGGCCTTATTATTTGGTTTATCTCTATTACTGAAGCACTTGCTATTTTTATAAATTGTATACCCAAGAATGCTCCATAAGTTTCCTATTGGGTTGGGATTACATTGCAGACAATCAAGAACTCGAACTTTGTATTGAACTTTTGAAACCATAATTTTGTTGAACCAGAGTGGAGTGTGAACAGAAGCATTGTTTTCTGAAATTCATAATCCTTTTGTGATGAGTGATGCTTTTGATAGCAAATGTTTTTCTAGGACATCTTAATAATAATTTTGTTAATTATTAACTGTAAAAACTATTGGAGTAGTACCACTTTTTATCGAGCATTTAAGAAAAGTGGCCTACCTATATTTTTGCTTTTGTGTGGAAATCTTGAACTACAGATTCTTTTTATTTTTTAAAAGACTATTTTTTAAAAAAAGTAATTGAACAAGTGGGCGCAAGAACCAGACAGCTCCACTTTTTCTGATTAACACTTATTCCTATAATGAAAAAACTCTTCAATTGATTAATTCTATATAGTGTTGTAAATCAAAGAAAAGAAAGTCATAGTTTCAAGGGTTTTTTAATAAGCTATAGTATTGCCTTTAAAGAGAAAACAAGAACTCTAAGCAAAAAAATCCAATTGATGCTGAATATTTTAAATTCATAATTTACACTTCTGTTTATTTTCTTAAAGAGTAATTTTTCAATATATGTTTAGACAATTTTCATATAACTGTAACATTTTCGTACACATAGAATGTAATTATCTCCATAATCTTTAAACATTTAATATAGTAGATTTGAAGACCATCATTAAAATAACAAAATTCCTCCAAGTATAAGACTTACAAACTAAGAGTAGAGTACCTTTATTAAAGGAATCAGCATCATTCTAGGTTTACTGGATAATAGTCATAACGTTGGTGGTTAATTATAATTTTGCTGTATAGAATTTTAAATAAAACAAAATTTATTTACAAATAAGGAATTAAAAAATACATGGGTAATTCTTCATAAAATTCTTATCAATATATTACAAGAATTCAGTATGTTTTTTTTGTTAACTTAGCTGCTTTTATAGTAACACTAATGTGCTATGGATGCCAATTAGTATGTTTTAGGTTAAACTAAATGCCCAATAATAATTCAAATTGTCTAAAATTCACTCAAACAAAATCAACATTTAGAAAAAAAAACATATATTTATTTAATTTAAAAGTTTTACAATACTTTTTATTTTGTTTCACAAAGTTAGTTTCTCAAAACTTAAAATGTTATATTTTTCTTTATCTAAACTTCAGTTAAAAAAACATATACTTGTATAACATTCACAGAACTTATCATGAATATACAAATATAAATATAAAATTATACAAGACATTATTAAGAAACTTGGGTGATGTCTTCCATTATGGCACAAGCTTGCTTGAGTTCTAAATATGAAAAAAGAAAATATTAATATGCAACTTTAAAAAAAAATATTGTAATTATTGTTTTTAATTGATTGTTGAAATGTTAAGGTGGAAATATATATTTTTTATATTTATAACTGTAAAGCTTTTTTTTTTAATTATGTTAACCTATTAAAATTAGAAGAAATGACTAAACCAACTTATATATAAATTAAATAGTTTCATATTTGTTGGTCAGAGTTGTTAAAAAACACTTTTCGTTAAAGAAACAAATGCAAAATACAGTAATACCAATATTTCAATTACATATTTTTCGACAATTGATGAATTCAACTCTTAAAAACTAGTTTTTTTTAAAAAATAAACTTTTTTCATAACAGTATCACAGATGATTTTACTTTTACTCATGTTCTTATTGAAAGAAAAACAATCATTGTAATTATTTTAATACATGCTATAAATCGTACATTTACACACACTATTGCATATAAATTAATTTATATGATTGTTAATATATTATTAAATACGAATTAGATAACTATGAATTAGATAATAATTTTATAGTTATAGCTCTAGACATAACTTTCATCAAACAAATTAGCCTGTCAAGCATATTGACATGCTGGTGAGTTAGAAGATGTTATACTGACTAGTTTTAGTTTTTTATAAATAGGGTGATGTAAAAATGGATTGTAAATAAGTGAATTTTGCCCCACTTTAAAATTCACATAAAGAAGTTTCTAGAGATGGAGAACAGTGTAGATAAGTAGTATGGGTTTAGGAAAAGAAAGGCTTGCAATAATAATCTTTTAAAAATGTATGCTTCTGCAACTAAGTATTAGATAGAAGAAACAGGGTAGATATAACCTACATTGATTTCTGGAAAGCATTTGATATGGTTCTCCAATTTGGCACTGATGTACAAATTTGAAATATTTGGATGCTACTTCAAAATAGATAAGAAATTGATTAATTGGTAGGAAGCAACAGGTTTAAATCTATGTTAAGTACTCTCAATGAGATGAAACCAAACATGTTTGTACCCCCAGGGTTCAGTTCCAATACCACATTTTTTTTATCACATATGATAAAAAAAATGGAAAGGCTACTTATTTTTACACAAGAAGATGAATGGTAGTGATGTTATTTCTGATATGGGTGTGTTCGTAAATGATATTTTAAAATAAAATGTCAATATACAGTGGTTAGTGAAAATATAATAAGATGTAAGTAAGGCTTTATCAAGAAAAACGTTTCATCTAAATCTAGGAATATAATTTTGCAGTGTGGTTGGTTCTCATTTTAAGTATGCTGTACATTCTGGTCACCATATCACAAAAGAGATATTGAAGAGATTATTATCATAATAGGATGATTGACAATTGAAACAAATTTTCAGGGAATATCAGAAATACAAGCGAAGTAAGCAGCTTTAAGAAGCAATTGGATTGGCATTAGAGGATAGTTAAGAGATACTAGACTGGACCAATGTACTGTTTCTTGAGCTCGCAGTTGCCCATAAAAAAAAATTGTATTTGTATAGAACACATAACCTTGATTTTGGGAGCATTTGTGAGTTATTGACAGTTACATTTAGTTATAAAAGTAAATAATGCTTTCTTTTTATATAATACTTACCATGCAATAAAAGTTGAAATTTACCAGAAGACATATCAAATGAATTCAAACTTGGTTCATGTGAATTACTTTCTTTCACTTCCAAGGTTAACCTAACTGACGGACTGTTAACTTCATTCAAACAACTTGATAATAGTATATGGTTAATTTGCCAATTAATATTTCGAATTTCTGTCACTAAAAAGAAAGATGTTTTAATAAACTTTTAAAAAACAGAGTATGACTTTAATTTTGAATCTCATATCAATTCAAATATATTTTTTAAATTATAAATATGATTAATTAAAAAGAGTAATTACGATTAATTAAAAAAAAAAATCTTACAAATGTAAAAACACCAAACAAATTTGTATTATGACTAAAAAACAAATAATATTTTTGTTGGTATTTACCATTCTTTACAAATACACATCCCAAGTCCTTAAAATTTTTTTAAGGAAAAGATGAGGCAAAGAAAAAATGTGTTTGCTGGCTTAAGTTTATTGTCTTATAATAAACTTTCAGAATACAAGCCAAGTCTCTTGATAAATTTTTAAGTTTAAAATATTTCTCCTTAAATATGATTATGTAATAAATAAAATATAACAATTATAATGAATACTGGACAATTAACAGATAAAATTACATACAGCATTATAATGTTGGTAGATTGGGGCTTCCTTGCTTTGCAAAAGATGAAGTGCTAAGCCTGTATGTATAACATATTCATAATGTAGCAAATTTAACTTCTCATCTATTATGTAAACTTATCCGAGTGTCAACCTTCAATTTTAGTTTTTACAGCAAACAATTTTTGTAAATTTGCTTTCCCAATCCATTTGCCAACAATAAATAAGAATTTTTTTAATTATAAGTTTAAATTTATAAATTGGTATAAAAGATACATAGTTAGATAATATGATGGTCTTTTCTGAATAAAATTCTGCTAAGTCATTACCATAGATACCTACAAGATTGTGAAAAAAAATTTACCAAAGATTTATCTCAATTAAAGTAAACATGTTTTCCATTTTGACTCACACCACTATTTCCTTTTCCGCAACAATATAAAAAAGGGTAAAATCCTCAAAATATGCCCAGATGTTAGAACAAGAAAATATCTATAAGTACAAACTGCAGCACTTTCAAATTAATAGAATACTTTGTTTCAAAAATTAGAAGTTTAACAAACTTATTTTCAAGCCTCTACGATGTTTTGTTCGAATTTTCATAAAATTTTTAGTGTCTATCATTAAAGTTTCACGAATTGGCAACAGTAATATCACCAGTTTTTTCCAATTTAGTTGAAGATGTATAATTGCTCCATGTCCTGCCTTATTTTTCTTCAGTTGCAAATAAGGGAGAAACCATGTGAAAGCAGCCTATAAACCCTACAGTCAAATCAGCGATAACATCAGGCCAGAGAGCTCATACAGGCGACCCTACATATGCAGGATTCATTGCTGCTTTAAGTATGTACTTAAGTATTGTACAATCAAACTCATCGAATTAAAAAAGAACTGGAGGAAATACTACCAGCAGGCACGTAGGTATAGATTTTCAAAACTCCCCCTTCCCCCCATTTTTTAAAAAACTTATTAATTTTTATTTAAGTACACAGGAATAAATTGGCAGATAAATATCAAAACAGCAACATCATTAAGTTTTTATGGAATCATTACCAATATCAGTCATTACTTATTTTTAAAATTAGTAAATGTCACTCTTAAATAGGAAATAAATTAGAGAACAAATTTAAATTTTGAGAACCCTTGTTTTGAATAATATATGTTTGGAGTAACTTGTTTATATGGCCCAGTTTGACTATATTTTCCCTTTGTAGCCGAATTCCAAATACTAAATAATGATACATGATGACGTCATGTTAGGCTTAGTTTGAGATAAAAATGACATCAAAACACGTTTTTGACGCCTTTTGAAAACTATTTTCCAAGGTATGACTCCGGAAAACACCAGGTTTTCCCTCATGTTATTCAACAAGAAATATTATACGAGAAAATTAATTTTTTATGATTTTACAGTAATTCGATTTTTCCTTTTTTTTTCCCTTCTTGACTTTTAATGGGAAGGGTTTGAACCCCCTGAACACCCCATTACCTAGGTGCCTGACTACCAGAAGGAGAAATTGAATTTTCCGTGGCATCCTTTCAAATCAAAGTAGAATACGATCCTCCTTGAACATTCCGTAATATTGTTTTTCATTGCATTAGAATTATTGAATATAAATAATATATTTGCGAACATAAATTCCTTCTCAATAAAAATAAAAAAATTAGGTAGCTGATTAGCAAAAGCAATACTATCTTTTTGCCACTTTGTCTCAAACTGAGAAGGTGGAACAAAGTGCACACATAGTCTAGACTTCAGTTATTATTTAGCTCAGCGGTCAAATCTTTGATGACATCATAAGCTCATAACTTCTTGTGATAGGTGAAGTGAAGACTTGCATTGTAGGACAACTATTTGTTTACATTCTGATATGGTTGGAACTTCTTTTATTTAAAATAATAATTCTTATTATCTACCAAATTTCAACTAAAATCATCAAAAATAGCATTTGCTAATAGATTGAAGAGGTTTTCAAATGCCAAGGAAAAATAACGGACACCGGTTGTGAGCTAGGACTAACATGGCGATGTTACTGCTTATTATTGGACGATCCTGTGTTGTCAAATCACAGAACGAAAAAAAAGAGTTTTTCTTTATCACAGCATGATAATTATATATAGAGATTATCAGATCCAAAATCCGTAATTTTTATTTACATCAGACAATTCTGAACTACTTTATACTTACGTTTAAAAGAATCACTTTTTAGCTTTTCTTGTAAAAGTAAAAACTTATCAGAAAACACTTTGCATAGTGCATTTGTAGATTCTGAAACAAACCAGATAATATAAGATAAGGTGCTTTTAACTAAAATTGAGAAAACTTGCATTTAATTTTAAAACATAAGTACAAAATTAGCATTTGATGTGCCTTACACTTAAGTACTACATTCAAGTTACCAAAAAGCTAAGATAATACAAATGTATATATATATATATATATATATATATATATATATATATATATATATATATATATATATATATATATATATATATAACTGTTAAAAGTATAATATATATATATATAACTGTTAAAAGTATATAATTTTTTTTTAGATTATGAACCTGTGCATATAAACATTATACCTACATATTTGGTTCAAAAATGTCACTTTTGTTATCTTTGTGTGATTAAAAATATTTTAAGGCATTGCATAATTCTGTAATTTAAAATTAAATTTATTGCATTCCTTTTATTAAAATAGTATTTTCTTTTTAACTTTGTTTTTGTAAAAATCCTTTCTTAGAAGAAGTTTTTAAATTTAAAAGCTGAAAAATCAAAATTAGTATATTTAGTTGCTTTAACAATGATTCTTTTTGTCAAAACCTAAACCATTTATGGTAGTTCAAAATTTGTTATTTAAATATTTAATATAATTTTTTTTTGTTAAAAACAGAAATCCAAGAACTAAAGCATGCACAATACTTTAACAAACTACTTCCTAGAAAACACAAGGTCTTTTTCTCAAATAGTGTATGTTTCATTTCAGAAATAACTACTAATAGACAATTACTAAATACTAAACGAAATCACTTGATATTAATCGCCAAAACATGTAACATTTTTTTTGTCAGTTTTAAAAAGGTCAAATTAGAAGTTGATTTCGCAAGATAACACTACTTTTTATATTTATATGCAGTGCTCGACTTCCAGAAATAGAGGTTCCGGAACGGTAATCTTCTGTGGGGTGTGGGAGTGCAATGCATCAGCCATCAAACCCAAGTTTAAAATCGTAATTTTTTTTTTTCCTAAAGGGAGGTACCAGAATGCTGTTCCGGTGCATTCCGCCTCAAATCGAGCCCTGTTTATATGTATCATTAATATTTCATTTCCCAAGTCTTTGTCAAAGGATTTGTTGCCAAATTCATTTTCTAGAATGGGTGGAATAAACTTATTTTAGTCATAAAGGTGCTAAAGCAAAGAGAAATCAGTTCATTGCCAAGAATTTGACAAAAAGGATTTGTCAAACATACTAAAGATACCCATACAGAAAATGTATATATTTTTTTGCAATTTCTCATTCTCTTTAGACAATTACACATATCTTTCTTTCACAGGAAAATCAGTGTAATTAACCTATAATGCTACATAAAATCCATGACTAATATTAATTTGAAAAAATTTGCTCTTAATACTTATTTAAACTATTTGTAGTAAATTATAGACAAAAGTTAATTATTAACACTCTAAGGGCTTTAAACATCTATAGTCTTTTGTGGATATACAGTTTTCCCAGAAATAATTCCCCCCTTCCATTTTAAATTCATAACAATACTCATAGTTGAAATGTTGGGAAATTTTTGAAAAGATATCTGTATTAAAACATTTTTTTTCTCCAAAAAAATACTTGTTGGAAATACAAATTAAACTGACTGGTAGTGAAAACAACTTTACAACTTTGACATTTTCCTCACCCTTTGGGGAGAATTGAAGGGGTGACATGGGGAAGACAGTGTCACAAAAAGTAAATTTTACAAGGGAAGCAAAAAACGGATTTTACAAGGGAAGCAAAAAACGGATTTTACAATGTAGAAGAACTACATGCAAGTGCCATCTTCCATCGCTCGTAGAAACTAAACCATTTTGCCGATTGACTTGCTGTTTATTCCATGCCATTACCTTGAGCGTTTACTGTTTTTTTCGTGAAAAAAACGAAAAACTCGAAATTTGTAACTTACTGTCTTCCCCATGTCAGCCTCTCAATTAATGTTCTAGATTTTTATAGGTTACAATAAATGTTATAGATTAATTTTTTTCTTTCCTTTTGATATCTAAAAGAGTTTGAACTCTGATGATTAATTAACAATGTAATTTTTTCATTTTTGACTTTGGGATAAATTGTAAATATGATTTTTATTGGTCAAAGAATTCAACACTGTAGGATTTTCAGTAGGGCAATCTTTTTCAAACACCCTGTTCAAAGAAGTATAAAATAGAACTACAATTTTATGCCTATTAAATAAATATTCTTAATTAAAAATTATGAAAAAATTATATTGATAGTCACTCAAGTTTAGTTTGGATAAATCATACAAATATCAGTCAGCAAATATTTTATAGGAATACTACTAAAAAATTTAACCTTACCAAATAAAAAAAAAAGAAATTTTTATACATTATTATTAAATGCATATACTAACTTAATTATTACTGTAATCAGATAATATAATTTAAGATACAAAGATACATGTGTGTATATGCTAATAATTTTTTGATAATGTATATCTCTGGCTGCTGCATGCAGTCTTTGAAAATAAATATAAACCCTTCCTGAACTACATATAAACAAATACTTTCATCCCTAAGTAAGCAAACAATTATAAGCAACTTCATCAAGATTTACCTTTTGGCAAACCTAGCTGTTGTAATTCATTGAGAAGTGATTCCTCATCAATCCCATGTTTTGCAGAGCTGCTGAATATAAAACAAAGCGCAGCAACTGTCGCTTTTACATCAGATTTTTCTAGAAAATAAAAAGCTTCATAAAATCTATTTTGCATAAGATTTATCAGCATTTTAACAAATTACCATACACTAATTTAACAGGAAATAGAAACTCTTTGATCATTTATACACACACACCGAGTGGCCAAAATATTATGACCATTACCAATCTCCCATACCCTTTTATGTCTTATATGCTGAAATGTACGGCCAATAATGCGTTCAGATACCTTTGAGAGGATTCTTGTTTAAAATCTGCTGTAAACTGTTGTCCTTTGGTTGTCCCTTACAGACATTCTTCGTTTCGTTCGAGCATTCAGCAGCTGCTGTTGATCACAGGAGGCACATTGAAACCCAGTTTTTTACTAACAGTCCAGTCTTTAAACGCTTTCACTACAGCTGCTCTTAAACATGTCACAAATGTATCAGTTTTGCTGATGCTTCACCATGAATTTGAACACCATTATTTGCCTAAAGTTCAAAATCTGTGAAATCGCATTTTCCCCCATACCTGTTCGAATGAAACACACTTCTACTAATGTGTAAGCAAGCTCCTTTACTTTTTTATACCTCTCTCGCCCTCTGGAGGAAAGAGTGTGATGTCATAGCTCATTTACATAAACACACCAGGAGGTTATAATATTTTGGCCCCTCAGTGTATATATATATATTACAGGCCATTTTCAAAAAACATTCACTTTCTGGCTTAAAATGTTTTTTAAAACATTTTTATAAGAAAGAAAGGTATCATTTCTGTAAATACATTTGGAAATTTTATGCCATGAACAATTTAGAACTGTTTATTTTAAATAAAAGTTTATTTTTTGTACTTAATTTAACATTTGATAAATATTTTAATTGAGGAGTTTCATAAACAACTGTAATAATCTATATTTCTAAAATGATGAAATAAATGTATAATATTATATTTATATAAATTTTCAACATTCATTACAAAAAAAGGTTTTTTAAAATTATACAAATGTATTATTTTCTGCAAAATATATCCCCCCCCCCCCCCCCCCCAAATGTACAGAAAATCAATAAAATGTAAATAACGACATATTGTCATTTCCCTGCTGTTGATACTAATAGACGAATGGGAAAATTTCAATTTTCGCTCTTGTCAAGTAAAATAAATTTATAAACCTCACACAAACAATTTTAAATGTAGATTAAAAAAACATTTCAAACATTTCCAAACAAAAATTTTAGATTTTACAGTTAATTAAAAAATTTGGGCCAGAAACAGGGGAATGACAACACTAAAAACCACTCAGCAAAAATTTCAGTAAATTTCCTGATTTTTTAAAATGTATGTTTAGCTTCCCAGAAATCAAAGTTGTCCAAAGGATATATCTGGCACTGTTAATTGCTGTGACAGGCATTTTATAACAATAACAGTATTGCTAGTTATAAAAATTATGCATTAAATTCATGACAAGGGAATGACAAAAAAAAAAGAGACAAAGTTTGATAATTTGTATAAAAATAACGAATTTTTATAATTCTATATATTTATATTTTTTTAGTTAAACTAACATTTGTTAACCATTTTAGTCAGACAAAAAAAAAATTGTAACTAGTATTTTTAGCATTATTTATATTTCAAAGCAGAGGTAGGGACAGACATGGGAATGATATTTTGCTCACACAAAAATATTTTTTTTTGGTAGGTGTACTTACACATTTAAGGTGGCACACTTACAAATTTCCAACTCATGTTTTATTTTCTAGTAAATCAATTTTTCTTTCCATAATTGTACAGGGATAAGAAAATCGCAGTTAAGAGAAAATTACTCCTGTTTTACAATTTAATAAATATGTATTATATTAAGTGCAGAAATATATGGCTGAGTCAGCTGCCAAGTGGAATAAGTTACAAAACAGAGTCAGAGATAAGAGTGCTTAAAGTATGCAAATCACCTTGTCTGTATGGTAAGTGGAATTACATTCATATCTCAAGTTTGGAACTTTTGAAAAATTGATATAAAATGTAAAGATATAAAACATAAAAGAACTACCCATGTTGGAAAGATGCAAAATGCATTTATTATTTTTTAAATTTTAATGTCCTGCACTGTAAAACTGCTTTACAATGCTATTACTAAAAAAAAACCTAATTTAAATCAAAATGAAACATTCCTGCTTTGATTAAAAATAGCATAAATTATTAAATTCAACATCTATAATAATTCTAATTGCTGCTTTGAATACATAAAAGTAGTACAAATCTGAAATAGCCAAAAAGGTACATATTTTTTGGAATCAGGCCAAGTTTAAACTGTTAAGTGGTTGAAGAAAGTATGTTAGCTATAAAGTTTAAAACATTCTATGCTTAAAAGAGAAGGTCAAATATTTTTAAATAATAAACAATTATAATATAATGAGGATGTTTAAAATAAAATATTCAAAATTTACCATATTTAGCATCAACAGTTAATTTGCTAACTTTGTCAAACTGGAAGTAAAATAAATAATTAGTACAATGTATATTATAATAATTATCATACAAGTATTTGTCATAATAACTTTAATTTTGCTAATATGCTTCATCATAATTGATGGATAAGTGGATGAAAGAGGCATGTAACAAGAAGTTTTTAGATATTTGACCTTAAGTTTTTATTTTGTATTTGGTTGTCGTCATATACCTCTTTCATGGCACTAGTATCTATATTAACAACTTCACTTTTGTTGGTCGGTGAGGAACATCATCTTCTCAGGCACAGATCTACACGGCACAAGGTCTCCATGGCCACTATAGATTCCTCCCCCTCTCCCACAACTGCGGTAAAAACCAAAACTAATGCTCAACTTAAACCCAAGAACTCACAAATCCAAATACACTTACATACAAAATTTTATAGTATAACACAACTCATTCTTGCACAACAAACTTTTATTCAAACACTCAAACTTATCAACAAATAATTCTAACATTAAATAAACACTCAAAAACTTATAAATCTACACAACATCCCAAACCCAACAAAAACTTTTCACTCGCACTTAAAATCACAAACTTTAATCTATAAATATATTTCAAATACTCAAATCGCAAAAACCTTATATACAAATACATTTAAAATACTGAAACACAAATTAACCATAATCAACACTTTCCAAATTGCTAAAAAGAATTCCAAACAGCCAACTCCAATTTCTCAATATATTCCGATTACAATTTTAACTGCTATCTAGAAAAGAACTTCAAACTTAAGACCCAAAGCTGTAAACAAATCCATCTGTAACACACATCACCCATTCATAACGCCAACACACAAAACATTGCAATCACTCTCAAACTTAATACAATCGATAAACTACACAACTGCCATCACCAAAAATACAATTTCAAAAACGTTATACACTAAAAACTCAAAATGAAATACCTTTACCACAAAAATATGTTATATCCCAAACCAAATCCTTATTCCGTACAAAAATTAAATTTTCTGAAACCCATCTATCCTAGTCCGCTGTAACTCTGTCAATCTTCCAAAATTTATACAAGGACGACTGGCTGACCAAACTCGACTATAATCCAATGGAGCTTTTACATAAATTTCGTCAACCTCCGAATCGTAAACTAAATCATCAACAGAATTTCCCTCTGAATCATCCGACTGGTAACCACATGCAATAATCTCTCTTTCACTGGAGGTTGCTCTACATTATAACGAGCCGACACGAAACCGGCCCAAGATTTTTCAGGCAAGGGATTCAAAGTTTTTTATATAGGGGAAGCAATTACTAGACTTGACGATTTCTCCTGCTTACGATCCACATGGTCGATCTGGGTTTTAGGTTGCGTGTTCGGTGAACCGATCAAACCTCTAGAAACGCCCGTTTCAACACTATTTTGTTGGTCCGCATTGGGACGATCATTTGTAATTCCCCGATATTGACCTTGACCAAAAGAAGGTTGGGTTTATAAAACGATCTGCCGGCTTCAGATTGTTTAATTTTCAGCAGATTTCAATTTTAAATTTTGTATGTTATTTCTGACGTCAGATTCGGGAAGAAAGATTTTGAATATACAAGAAAAACTTAACTTTGGGCATTTCCCCCACCCCTGAAACTTCTATGTTGTCAAAGTATTTTCTAACTTTGAAGAAAATTAGAAAACTTAAGTTTGTAAGGAAAATTTTTATACAAAGTTATTTTGCATGTATGGAAGTTTTCTATGCAAGCTTGAAGTTTCAGTACAAACTTGGGTATATGGATTAGCAGGATACGCAAGAAAATAAAATTCTGAGTTAAACATTTCACAATTCCAGGATAGCTACAAATTTAATACAAATATTGAAGAAAAAAATATTAACAATGCATATGTCCAGTAGAAACTTTCAAATCCGGAATTATTGGAAATTCACCAATTTCAGAAAATCCTAAATTTTAGATAAATTTTAGCTCTGTTAAAAACAAGTCCAGATTCTGGTTCGCAATTGAAATTCCTCGCAGTATATTTAAATTTTCTTTCACGGAGATAGCAAAACTATTAAAAAAATTGCTGAATTAAAGAAAATAGAGGCAAGCTGTTATTTTATTGGAGCCAGATTGCATAAAAAATCACCAAATCAGTAATGTTTCATTATTACTGATAACATTATTGTGGCAGAACCAGAATTTTTTAACATTTCACACATTTTGGATTTGTACATTTTGTATGGAATTGGAAATTGAAAATAACTGTATGGTGTGTCTTTACACCTCCATTGAATTAGGAGAACAATAGTGGGGTATTAATTAAATGAATGAGCTCATTTTAATAATGTATGCCAAGAAGTTGACTTCGAGAGGCTTAAATGGATGCAAGTCGACATAGTAAACCTCAAGCCCTCCACTCTCACCTATTGATCGATTCGTTATAAAAAATAACTGATTTTACTGAATTTTGATATTACTCATATTCTGGGTTTGTCAATTTTGTGAGCCAAGAAGAGTGGTTTCTTTCGAGACTTAAATGAATGCAAGTCCACAAGGTAAACAACCTGGCTCTTTCACTCACCCTACCATCCAATTTGTTACGGAAAATTACTGATTACATACATCATTTCTTAACATTCCACACATTCAGGGCTTGTTCAAGGGGAGAAGTAACTTTGCAAGGCTCAAATTGATGCATGTTCATGTGGTAAACTTTAATTCGACATCTTCCAACTTTCATAAATATTACAGAAAAGTACTGATAAAGCTATTGTAGAACTGGAATTTCTTAACATTCTACACATTCTGGTCCATTTACCCTCTTATTCACAAGTTCTGACAAATCCGGCGATTAACCGTGAATTACGAAAACCGAGGATTGAAGGAAATCGGGGGATTTCGTCGGAACCTTATTCACAGCCTCCGCTCGACTGGGGAATTTGTACACCGTGGTTACTCCGAGGTTATGCCTTCGAAAAATATAACGACTTCTTTCATTGGTCGACAATGCACACGTGTCAATTGTTTACATTCAGAGATTTCTGTTTTGGAAAGCGAACAAAAAATGTGAATAGACGAATTTATGAAAAAATATTTTTAAATACATGAATACCAGCACATATACATTTAAATACAAGCACATTGAATTACTAATGAAAGTTCAGAATTAATGTCCCATTCTAAAATAAAATTTATTGCTAAAATCATAGTATTATTGGTGGCTTTTTACCATCTTGATGGCTTTAAAAATAGATACAACTTCTTTATTGTCTAGCCTCTATAATGACTGCCTATTCATCCGTCTGACTGATTTTAATTGATAAATCAATGTAATTGGGTTGATGCAGGGAAAAGATTGGAATTCGAAAACTGACGATGTAATATTGCTTGTTGCACCAAATCCGAAAACTGCTCCACCTTGCTAAAATCCTAGATAATTGGCTTTAAAAAGTAAACTTATGATTTTAGCACCTCATAACTACCTTTTGGTCCTTCTAAAACTGATTTTAATTGATAAATCAATGTAATTGGGTTGATGCAGGGAAAAAATTAGAATTCGAAAACTGACGATGTAATATTGCTTGTTGCGCACCAAAACCGAAAACTGCCCCACCTTGCTAAAATCCTAGATAATTGGCTTTTTTAAATATAGGTAAACTTGTGGTTTTGGCCCCTCAAAACTTCCTTTTGGTCCTTCTGAAACTGATTTTAATGGAGAATTTGCATGGGTGGGGGATTTGCTTAAAGTTAATTTTTTCTTATGTTTTCGATATCGTACTTTTCGAATACTTCGTCAGAAATATCCAAAATATGATTTAATAAACTGAAATTTAAGTTTAAAATAACCCAAAACACAACAAATATCACGTGACACGGGAACGCCACGCGATTGGCTGTGACGACACTATACACGAACTTGCTCCGTTTACAATTTCGCTTCACTCAACGTAAGCAGCCGCTTTTTTAATTTCTATCAATAAACAAATTCTAGTTGCAAATTAAAAAAAAAAACTCAATTCAATTATATTGTTTATTTAATTGCCCTTTTCATCTAAGATGTCGGTTTTACCGTAATTCATGAAGGGACAATCGGACAATCTTCCCAAAATAGACAGCATATCAATGTTTACTTTCTTAGGAACGAACCCGGATTTTTTGGGAGCAGAAATACGAGGAATTAAAGCTGAAAGGTAATTATTTAAATTTTCCTTGATTACTAAATATCTATTTTAATTACATAATACTAAAATGCATTGCATTCAGTTTCAGAAATTTGCTGATTTATTAAGAAAAAAACAATAAGATTGCATAGTATTCCAGGCATTTCATTTTAATATTAAAAAGTAATGCCAAAATAGTTGATTTGATTAGTTTTTTTTTAACATGTTCAAGTCATTGAAAAACAAAAATTTAATGTTAAAAATACTGTTTATTCATTAAAACTATTTATGCAGCACATATGACAGCATACATGTGAAAAAAATTATATATAATAGTTCTGAAATAAAGTTAACTAGTTTTAATTTATCTGTGTGTGTTTAATATATTTTACATATTTATAAACTATATCCAAAATCCTGTGAAAAATATAAGAGAATTTTAAAGAAAGTAAACTTGATTGATATTGCAAAGCTAATGAAAATAATTTGAATGATAAATTTATGGACCTAATTTAATACTGAAATTTAGTTCAATGCTTTTCCAAAATATTTTATGATTTTTATACGCATTTTAAAATGTGTTTTGTTTCTTTATCTACATAAAGGTCTGGGCCCTTGGTCATGTTCAGGTCAAGAGAGTTGCCAACATTTGCACCGTCAAAGAGCATTTGACACCAGAACACAGAATCCGAAAGAAAGCGTATAGCGTGACACTTCAGTGCAATGAAGTGGATGCAAGAGTGTTCTCTGTACAATGCTGCCATGCAACGAAGAAGAAGACTGGAAAAAGAAGTCCGAAAAGTGATACAGAAAGAAAAAAAATATATAAATTCAATAATGTGGTTTCAGAACTTCTGGTGAGTATCCAGAGATGGGGGCCTCACCAGATGGCATTTCTGAAGATTATATAATCGAAATCAAGTGCCCAAGCAGCGAAAAAACTATATTACAAATGGACAAATTAATTACTTTAAAAGGATTGTTTTGTGGCCAATACCGATTTTGAACATTCGAAAAAAATCATGATCATGGTTGTAGACTTTGATAACAAATATTGTTCTATGTTACTCGACAAACGTTTGCTTTTCTGGAAAAGTACTGAGTTTCCGGCATTGAAAAGAAGCTTTGTATAATTCCATAAAACTTAAGACTACTTATAAATGTATTTTTGTCTGGCATACATTCTTCACATTTATTCTATATCATTACTAGCCTAAATTTTTACAAAACATGATACAACCCAATGTTTATTTTTAAATATTCTATCAATGTTTAATGCTAATTAAGATAATGTTTAGTTTAAGAATTTTTACATTAAAATATTCATATTTTATGGTTACCTATATATATTATGGGGGGGGGGGGGGGGAGTTGAAAGACAAAAAAAAGCATATGTATATTACTTAAGAGAGAACAACTGAACTGTTCATTTATTTCAATATTGTAAATCAGATAGCTGAAAAATTAATAAATATATCTATATGTAACAAAACGTTTTCACAATAAGCTAAAAAAAAATCGTAGTTTTCCTTTCAGTAGCCACTGAAACACTATAGCTACAGAGTCATGACATTTTAAATTACGGCCAGCCTTGTTTAAGTTTAAGTATTTGCGATGGCCGATGGACACATTCACTTGTTCAGTAAATGCGTTTATCGTCTGTAGTGTGGGGGGGGGGGGGGGGGTTTGGGAGTACAAAATTTTTCCTGGTTTTGGCAATGCAGTAAAGCAATTGATTTAAATTTTATTCTTAAAAAGCGATATACTAAAAAAGGTGAGGGGGCATCTTCCGAAAAAAATGCTGGGGCAACATCCGAAAAAAGTGTGGGGGCGACCCCCCCCCCCCCTCCCCAAATCTTTTTGTTAATCCCCTTCCAATGTTGGTATATATTTATATTTACACAATTTTTACTTCCATTTAATGTAAAAAAAAAGTTTGCTTTCTTATTATATGTTACAAAATAAGCAGTAAACTAATTAATAACTAAATATTTAGTACATTTCTACATAAAAACAACAAATTCTAATAAAACAAATTGAATTCCGAAAAAAGTTAATTGTATAATGAATTAAATTACATTTTTTATAGTGGTACATACACACTCCAAGTACCAGAAAAGCAACCTTACTGCTTTATTTTTAACGATCGCTTTTTAAATAAGTGATATTGCATATTTATTATGCCACAAGGGCCTCATCTAAAACAGGTATCAAATGGTTGTCAATACACGCATGTGGTTTCAGCATGTCAAAATTGCGAAGACGGCCAATCACACGTTCAACATGAATCCGAAGAGAAGCGATTTCTTGATTGGCGCACTTCAGCTTTCGTGCTGATCCTTGAGGCAGATACATAGGGTGGCCTGACTAATGTGCGGCCCCTTTTTTCTAACAGAGTTGCTATATTTTTAAATCCTCTATCTGCCATCACAGCTTTTCTTTCTGTCATGACGGTATTTTCGGGGGCCAATTTGTCCAGATAGCCAGACACTTCAACGTTAACAGCATCGGAGGATCTTCCATCAGATATAAAGCTCGTTAGACCATCTGGTGTGCAGGAACCAAATACTTTATAGTGTTGCAGTTGTAGTACTGGGACCATGTAAGGGCTTGTTGGATGGGGTTGCTAGGCTTTTCTATTTGAATTTCGAAACAAACGATAATTGAAACTACTTTGGAATATCGTATACGAAAAGGAATTAGCAAGGGTGCTCTTATTGCACTTGCACATAATCAGTTCTCGCATGAGATCACTGAGTCTTGGAAGAGTTTTCGTAAATAATCTACCGAGTGTGGAAATGGACTTTCCAAAATCAATGGCTAATATCGAAAATGGAAGGTCCAAATGCAACTTCTTGAGAACAACATACACCTGGTAAACCGGTTTTCTTCACAATGAGATTGATAATAAAAATTCTTTCTGCAGGCAGGCCTAAAAACAATCTGGGATTCTTCGATACTAAGAAGGGTACCCTTAAGCATGTGCTCTTTGTACTTCTTCTCTGTGTAGTCTTCATCTTCTGAACTCCATGTTTCAGAATCGGAAGCTGCTGGCTCATAGTCGCTGAGGAATTCCTTGGCTTCCTCCTCATCTTGGTGGCAGGTTGCCTTGTATGACGATGTGTATGTTCCCACAGCTTTGCCTGTCGGGACAGTCGAACATGCAACAGAGGCTTGAGTATTGGTGCTCTTGCTGACAAGTTCAAATTCACTAAATGGACTTATCAGATGCGCTTGAAATATCCACTACTACTGTAACAGGTCAAGAATCTTGAGATGTTCTCCATGAAGGACCAGGAACAACCAGTGCATCTTGCAGCAAATGTAAATGTTTACGCTTCAACGCTGCTTGCCTCTCAGGCGGAGGGGGAACACTTGGCTTTTGGCATTCAAAACGATGAGGAAGAACACCAGGTTTCAGCTCTACTCTCTTTACATCATTAGTCAAACTCCATTGTCAAAAATTCTGCATGTTCTCCTGTAAATAAATACAAAAGAGAATTTAAGTACAATTTTTTTAAAGGTACATGTATCATCATATTATAATTAGCACATATTAGCTTAATGAATACTGGGATATCCTGAGGCTCATTAAGCTTTTTCGAAGAAAAACGTTGTTGATTTACATAATTATTAACTAAAAGAAGAAAATAAAATTCAAATAGAATATTGTTAAGTATTATTTAATGCATAGGAGCAAAAATATATTCCTACTGCTTTAATACTTACAACTCTTAGTGATATATTCTATTCTAAAGGCTGACTGGTGTGACTTCTAATTATTAAATTGTAACTTGAATATATATTTTCTTTATACTTAGATTTATATTTCATTTGGGGGCACAACAAATAAGTGTTTACTTACCAAAAAATGATCTTCACGACAATATAACGTTGATTTACTGGAAAGCTTAGGATTTTTCCTATCATCTCTTTACAGCTCTTGTCCAAGCTTTTCGATTTGTGCTATCCTTTGGGAAGCTAAAAAACAGCTTATTCGAAGAATTCACTGTTGTATTCGCACAACAAGGCACAATACAGTATTTATATACTGAATTCATAATGAAAAAGATTAAAAAATAGCGGTCTCGAATTCGGTTCAAAACCGGAATGTAAACATTGAGTTGAGCGGGAGCAATTCGTGTATAGTGTCGTCACTTCCGGTTTGGGCCGTTTTTCGCGCCAGTTCATGAAATGCAACTTTAAAGTTTTTTAATAAATTATCTACGCTTGTTAAAAAAAAAGGGACAGTATTTTTTTGCATGAAATTTTCTCATCTTTAACATAAAAATAAAAACAGAAATCGTGAAAATTCCTCATTGATAAATCTAGAAATTTGCAAGCAAGACAAAAATTAGAATTCGAAAACTTACGAATTGCTTGTTGCACCAAAACTGAAAACTGCCCCACCTTGCTAAAATCCTGGATAATTGGCTTTAAAAATAGGTAAACTTGTGGTGTTAGCACCTCATTACTACCTTTCGGTCCTTCTAAAACTCATTTTAATTCATAAATCTAGGTATTAATTTTTTGTTGCAAGCAAGACAAAAAGTAGAATTCGAAACTAAAATGTAATTGTTTGTTGCACCAATTTCAATGTACTATGGCCTCCTTCCTATTATCCCTCCTTCTTTCCAGTCTCATACCGGAGTAATTTTTGTGATTCGGTTTATAGTACTTCAACATTTATTAAACAAACGAGAGAGAGAGAACCACTACACCACAAAACCTACGATAAATAGGTACTCGAAGAACAGATCTATCCATCCGGGTATCTTGTAGCGACAACATTTATGTCGCATCGATTTTAATAAAAAGTACACTGAATTAGTTCGTATGGGCAATTTTTAGTGTTCGATGCATAAAAAGTTCCGACTTAAGTACTATTTGAGAAATATTTGTCTCTAAATAGATTTTTAACAAAATATTTTAAGCCTAACAGAGCGATCGTATAAGCGGCCATTTTGTTTAGAACTAAAACCATGGTTTATACTGCCAATATTGGTGGTATAAACCGAGGTTTAGTTTCCTGTAGATATTCCGCCGATTTGGCGAAAACCGGTCTTGTGAATAGGGTTTCATCAATAATCTTAGGTTTACCTCCCGATTCGCATGTAAACCGTGGGTTATCTGCGATTGTGAATATAACCGTTAGAGTGCCAAAGGATAAGTATCTTTGTGAAGTTTAAATCAATACAAGTGCATATGGTTAATTTCACCTCCCTCCCCTCCCATATCCTTCTACTCTACCTTCTGTCTGATGTGTTGGGTTATGGAAAAATGGAGAAGCAATTTTAAAATTGCTTTTTAAAAAAAACATTTTTTTTAAGTGATGCAAAAAATAATAATTTGGATATTAGATTTTCTGGGTATAAGATGTCCGGATTTCGTACATTTTACTGTGCTCAATAATTTTTAGAAGACCTGGGGTAATATAAAAATGTCAGTCCAAACTCTAAATACAGAACCACTAAATTATTCTGCTCAGATTAGCAGATAAGTGGCAAAGCGAAACATTTAAAAGAAATAATAGTGAAATCGAGTAGTTAGAACACTTAAACAACTATAGATTACTCAGTTGAAATTAAAATGCAGGATCCTACGACTTTAAAACTTTATTTTAAAGGAGAAAACTTGTATTAAATCTATAACAACATAACAATGAGATGAAAAGTTAAATAAACTAAATGTATCAGGATGTGATTTTTTCTAAGCAAAAATAATTTTGACAATAAAAAATATAAAAATACTCACATCAATTGGAGTTCCTAAAATTCCATTGACAACTTGAGTGCATAAAAGCTTCATTTTTATTGAAGTCTTTAAAGAAAGGGATAATTAATATAAGATCTAAACAATAACATGTATTACAAATTATTTAATACCTAAACATTTAAATATGTACAGTAGACGCTCGTTTTTACGAACCTCTAATTTACGAACACTCACGATTTTACAAACTAGTGTCTGGTCCCGAACATGGTCCCATAGGCATAATGTTATTTTTAATTCCCATTTACGAACTAAAATTTTGAAAAATCTCTTTTTTGCGAACTCATTTTCATACTTCGCTAGCGTTTACCTGACATCTAACAAAGCAACACACACAAACCATTCTGAGAAAAATTACAGGGGCCAACAGCAGGTGGATAGAAGGCATGTGATTGGAGATTGGCACTTTGACGTCAATCTTTATCCCTCCCTTACATTCATAAGCATGTGTCAATGTCGAGCGGGGAAAGGGGTGCTTGTTAAAAGATTATGTTTTGTAGCTGGTTAGTTTCATCTGGACCTTCAATGTCTAAAGTTTCGTGTGAGTCCAAAGGGAGTTTGAGCCAGTTTTAGTTGAGGACATTTTGTCATGTTGCAGTTGAAGAAACGCACCCGTTTATCTGCTGAGGCAAAAAAGAAAATTTTAAGAGTAAGAGAAAAAAGCGTTGGATATGCAAACAAGACCAGCAAGAACGTCCCTCTCGAAAATATTTTAGAGCAGCAAAATTTTTCCCAAACTGGAAAAAGCACTGCTTGTTTGAATGAGGAACATTATAGGAATGAACATTCCGATTAATGTAATGTGCTTAAGGAACAATTGAACTGCTTTGTTTTAAAGCTCAACCTCTAAGACTTCAAGGCATTGGACGGTTGGCTGCAAAAATTTAAATCCAGACACGGTTTGAGCTTCAAGAAACTGAATGGTTATCAAGACTAGGCCTCTTTTCAGGAGGACAATAGTGAAATGCTTTCAAACATCAATAAAATGAAAACATGTATTTTTCAAAATGTTTTTTTAAAACTGAAAAACTAGCTAATATTCTGATGCTTAATTTTTCATCAATAAAAGTATACTTATTATTTTTTATTTAACTATTTTATTTTACAATTGTTTCTTGTATAGAATAACTATATATGTATAACTTTACTTCCTAATATAATCTCTAAATAATGCTTTATTTATAAAGAGAAGACAGTTTAATAAAAATAAGCCTAAAATTTATCTACTTTTTATGATATTCTATTTTACGAACTTTCGATTTTACGAACAATTTGGTTGCTCCCTACAAGTTCGTAAAAACGAGCGTCTACTGTATAAATGAAATATTTTATAAACTTTAAATAATCTAACAATAAGAATAAAGAAATCATTTATTTTAGTCTTTTTTATGGAATTTTGGGAACAGTTCATACTACTATAATACAACTACTAGGATGCATTCTGATTTTTGATTAATAATAGCTAGTTATATCTGAAACGCAAAATGTATTTTTTTATTTATAATTGGGTAATTGACCAGTGAATATTGTTAAATCTGCCGAAGTGGTTTTAACAAACAATTGGATCTGCATGGAGGAACAGTTAGGAGATACTATACTGGGCAAAGCTTACAGAGCCTGTTGCTGGTTGTTAAATAATTTTAGATTTGTAAAATCTGTATATTATAATGTATATTTGACAACTTCCCTTAAAAAGTCAAACAAACCCCATACATAAGGTTGTGAGTAGGCTTGTTTCATTACAGCTATCCAAAAACTTAAATTTTTTTTATTTAAAATTAGTCAGGCAAAATAAATATTTTATTTAGAAGCATAAAATAGAAACTTTTCTAAATACCAAACAGCAATTTTTTAAAGATACTTACAATTCTAGATAAGGTAGCAATTTCAGCCAACACCCATTCCGGGCAATCTAAGTCTCCACAAAAGCGAAATTTCTGAAAAGTTAAAAAAAATTGCTCAAATTTAAGACAAATTAAGTATTTTTATGAAGAACTTACGTTTTTGATTTAAAAATAACAAAGTTTTAGTAGAAATTTATTACATTTTATTTTGAAAAATGTATTAATTTCTCTTCCAGTTTTCTTAAAGAAAACATGGTTTAAAAATCCATCTAATTTCTTTAAATTGTAGAAAAACCAAGTTAAATTGAAATTTAGGTTTCCCTGCAACTTTTTTAATAAATGTAACAAATAAGTTTGGTGCTCTTTTAAGAGAATTGAAACCACAACTCTTTGATTATGATCAAGATACTCTTACGAGTCGGCCAAAAGAAAAAAAAAAGGGTGGAAAAAAGCCTAGTATTTAATTACATGCACATGCCCCAATCCCCACTTCTTAACATAACATGTCCAGGGCGTCCTGCCAGAAGTCCGGAGGGGAAGAGCATAGGCAATGTTGCCTATTACTCTATTGCCAGTAAATATCATTTAAAAGTTAAATGGTAGGACCTATAGATTGGTAATTTTAAATGGATAGATCCTTCACTACCACTAACTAGAATAGCGTTAGCAAGAATGTGGCCATCTGGATTTGGGTTTACCATAGTGTTCCTGTTATGCGTTTTTCAAAGGGCGCCACGCCCTGCCCTTTTTCAAAGTGAAAAATGTGCTCTGCCTTTTTTCAGTATATTTTTTGCGCCCCGTAAGTAAAAAAAATATATTTTTCCAGATAAACGTAGGTCTGTAGGATTGCCTTGGTATCCCAATCGTACCCTCAACCCACGTGACATTTGCTGAACAACGTAGTTAAAGTAAAGAGGCGTTTCTGAGATCTATAGGTATTCAGTTGGTGACGTAAAAGATAATTGTAGGCTGTTTGTACACATGTAAAGGATTACTTTTCTTAACACCTGAAATGGGGCGACAGTTGAGCCGGAATTCACAATGCATCAATCCAAAAATTGCTAACTTTGAAGGATGGTATTTTCCAAGAAAGGATTGTAAATGACTCCTGTCAAAAAGTGAACGCCCCTAATTGTGATGCTCTTTGCTCCCTCACAATGCCTATGGATTTTTCCCTCCCCTTTTTTGAAATTGCCCATTCCTATAATCAATCTTCATGTCAGAAAAATAGTGAACTTTTTGTCTGAATATTTGCGGTCTTCGTCAAACGAGGATATCACATGAAATTAAAGATGGTTATAATATAGGAATGCAACTTCCAGATGGCACTTTTTTAGGAAATTTTTCATTCATAAAAAACCTTAAAATTGTAGAAATTCACTAAACGCGATCTCTTTTGAAAGACTTACAATCCTTTTGCATCTGATGAATAAATGTTTATACTTCACCACTTTCTATTTCATCATGATTTGATTTGCACTACATAACGAAATTGCATTAGGACTGTTTCCGAAAATATGATTTAATTTACGAAATTGAAGTTTAGGACTTGTCATTTTGAGTTATAAAAATTGATTTTTGGAAGAAGCTTGCTTCTTTTTGTTTGGTTGGTATTAATGTTCTAATTTGTATTACTGCTAATATATTTTGTTAATTTTTTTTTATTTGAAACTTATCTCCTCTCCCCTTTATGAAATTTGAGATAGTAAAAACTTTTTAACAAGGAACTTAAGGATTTCAAAATTTTCTTTTTTGAAAAAATTAAAAAAAAAACACTACTATTACAGATTTTTTATGTAATGAGTTTATGGTGCAGTTTTTTAAATTTTATTTTTTGTGAAATTTTAAACATTTCTAAAAAAACACTAAATTATACAAACTTTAAAAAAGCTTTTAGAAAAGAGAAAATTCTGGCCCTCCCGAAAAAAATCCAGTTAAAAGTAAGGAAAGTGCCTTTTCAGTCAACAGAAAGTGCCCTTTTACATAACAAAAAGTGCCCTTTTGACAAATTCCCCCCTGCCCTGTTTTAAAACTATGTGAACACTAGTTTTCCAATAATTTGGTTTGTTAATTAACGTTGCACTAGAGCTGCACAGTGGGCTATTGGCGACGGTTCGGGGTCAATCTCGAAGGAAAGACCCGGGAACATACACATTCACACACACATTCATACATGCACCTCGTTATTTTAGAACAATGGTCAGATGCCGAGGAAACACCTGAACTGGCACCCAACGCCTTCAATAGACGTCGGGACTTTGGACCCCGATCAGATTTATCGTGCACCAGTCCCGTATACATGCCAGTATAATTTGTTGGATATTCTGGACGACTTTCTAGTATTTTTGTAGCGAAGCTGGCAACCCTCCGATCGCAAGATCACTACTTTTTTACTTTTCTATGTCAAGTCCATTGCACGGTTTCGAACCACCAATCCTCTGATTAGTAGCTGAACGCCTTACCAACTGGGGCTCAGTTTTCCAATAGAGCAAAGTCGCTTGTATAGGCATCGGCAACAAGCCCTTTCAAAACACCAAACACGAACCCTTGAATGACCAGGGGTGTGATGGTGTGTAGACGAGGGAGGAAAGCTATGAGTTTTGTGTGGGCAACTTGAGCAAGTCCTCACAAACCACGAAGCTCAAGCCCCTGACTGAACAAGGGTGCGATCGGGAGTATATGAGGGACAAAAGCTATGATCAAGGAAGGGGAGGATTGCAGTAGATTTTTGGAACCACAGTTCTCAAAGCAATGACACAGTTCATAAAGCAAGAGCTTTGCAAAATATGTCTCGAAGCTGTATTCACACTAAGTAAAGGTGTAGTGAGCAAATTAAGAACCCAGCCAAGCCAAATAGACATTTGGAAGAAAGGACCTGATCAAAACTGATAGAGAATCCAAAAAATTTGTTTCTATTGACAGAAAATACTGGACATCGCCCCACCAAGTGTAGTGTTTCCTCTTCATCACTGCACACAGGGCAAAGAGGAGAGCTGCATAGCAAAATTGCTTGAGACGCTTATCCAGATTATCATTTCTGTTGAATAATCTGGCATAAGTTAGATATACTGAGATATAAAAGTTTTCCTGTGAGATCAAGATGTCTATGGACCATTTTTGAATGCCTACATTCTGGTTGATTAGGCCATGCAGAATCATGTTTATTCTTTATCCAGTTTCTGACATCCTTTTTAACTGTCTGATAAAAAATAGGATAGAATGGATCAGGGCTGCTGATGAGTTGTGAAGTGTTTTTGGCTACAGTGTCAGCTAGCGCATTTGCGGGAAAGTCACTATGGTCAGGCAGCCAAATCAGATTGATGGATTTGGGAGTCAGAGCCAGAATATCAAGATCCAGAGTACCAGTCAGAACACAGTTTTGAAATTTAGTTTGGTTGGCCAGAGCTAAAATGGCTGATTGGCTATTCGAAATAATTTTGTCAACTAGGTTCCTGGTAAGTAGATTTCTCAGCTTGGAAGACTGTTGTTGATTTACCTAGATAAAGATATCTAGAAAAATCGAATCCAGAACCTTTGGTTCGTATAAATGCTCAAGCTCTCTTAAAATTAGATTTCGAGCCATCCATATAACATTCTATTGATCCCACTGGGATGAGGTCAATTATGGTTTCAATCTCATCTCTTTTATCACTGCTTCTTAGCGAAAACTAAAAGATTATTAGTGATAACCTAGGTGATAGGAACCATTGTTAGAATATAGCAAGACTGGATCCAATGATCCTAATCAAAGGTTCATCAGATGCAACTTGTTATCTTTTAGAAATCTATTCAAAATTGTTGTTAATACCTCTCCTCCTTGTGACACTCCAATTCCACATTAATCACAATTAAATCTCAACAGGTACAAAAACACATTTTTACTTTAAAATATTACACTGGGAATCGTGTATTAATTGTGTGATAGGAAAGACACTATCTTGTACGTGTTCCAGTTTCTAAATCAAATATATGAGAGTTTCTTGTTCAACTTATTGATAATATTCTCCACATGGAAATCAGTTATGAATTAATCAGTTACTACTAACTCTAGCTTCACAAATACAAAGCAGAAATAAAAAAGCAGATTTATAAACATTCAATATTTTTCAAAAATAAAATATTTTTTACTTACTAAACAATTTTACCAATGTATTAAACAGGTAATTTCTTTACAAAATATGGGCTGAAATAAAGTCAAAATGTAACCCAAGTATGATTCAATGCCTAGGGGCCATTTATTATGACATCACACACCATTAGGGGGAGAGATGTATCCTGTGGCATGACATGGGAAAGGGAGTCTCACTATTTAGTAATGTAGCAAACCTTAAAAAAAAATGCCTCAATTTCTTTCACAAACTTTGATACAAGTTAAATTTTATAAAATTCACTATCTTTCTATTGAAATGTTTGGTAAAATATACAGAATGGAAGAAGTTTTAATGACTATTTTTTAACTGAAAGGGAGGGTAAAATTAATGTGACATGGAAAATTGGTGTATAAAAGGCCAAAAAAGTGTGACATAATAAATAAATGCTTCCTAACATTGAATAGAAAACCCCATTTTTACAATTCTAATACTTTAAGTTAGAACTTTGAAGAAAGAAATATAATGGGCCCCAGAAGTTAGGCTATAGTTGTAGAGAGGAGCAAGTTTTGTAAATTCGGATTTTACAGTGTGAAGGGGCTACAATAAATTTGCTCCCAATTCAACTAATCAGATTTACAGATGCACAATGCTATTATTGAAACAGGGTCCCCTTAGCTTACTAACTTTGAATTGAAAAACTATTTTACAATAATTGTTTTACTTAATTTTAAATTAGTATAGCATTTTCTGTACTCTTGGAATAAAGAAGCGATGTCATAAATTGAATAGGGGGATATTAGCTTTGATAGAAATTTTTTTGATAAAAAATTCACCGAGTGCGTTAAATACATTAATACAGAAATGTCGCAGCATAAAACAATGTGTCGATTATTTAAAACAAAGGGAGATTATGCTTCATGATATTTAGTTTTTTTTTTTTTACGAATCTTACCATTTTATTCAAACCACCTTTCTAGCAGACTAAAATAAAATAACGTTCCAAACCAACCTAAATTTCGAAAAATTGGTGATGCCAGTTTTATTTTATGAATGTGTAACATTTAAAAAAACCACTAAAAATAAAATATGGTGGCTTAGTTAGCAGAAAAGTACAGCGCAATATAATACTGTAAACATTAAGCTAAAGGAAAGATGCATAATTATTATGCACCCGTTTCTTCAAGTTTCAGTTAGCAAAATCTTCTTTAAAAGTAATTATTTAAATATGTATTTAGAATATTTAGCAATCAACAAATCAATTTAAATATTATCGTCGCCGGTGTTCTGTCTGTATTCGTTCTTCTACTGGTGCACTGTTCTAAATCGTTTTGCTCTATGTTTAAAATTCGTTTATCAATTTCGTAGTAATTTATAGATACAAACTTCGAAATATGGAAGAGAATTCGACTGTAGATGTGGAAGAGAATGACGAAACCCAAGCGATGATTGAAGTCTACGTGCCTTTACTAAATTTAGGGTAAGTGGATTTGCAACTTTACTTATTAGCAGAGTAGGCAAAGTTTGGTTTTTGTGGCTTTTGGGAAAAACCAAATTATTTTCCAAGTTTTGGTTTTGAGGAAAATTAACAACAACATTTTCCCTCAAGTTTTGGTTTTTGATACACGATTAAATTTGTTCTTGCATTTGCAGGTATCGTAATTGGGGAATGTTACCGTAAGCCATTACATATTTGTACTGATTAAAAAAAATTAAATATATCTGTATTAATGAAAAATTTTGACTAATTATATAGTTAAAACATTAAAATTCCAATTATGTTCAAGCATGCTCATGAGCTAAAAGTACCTAAATTTAAATGACAGTCAAAAACCGCGACAAATCTTGGAAAAGACAATAAACCATGAAAAACCACAACAAAAAAAACCCCGAAAAACGCAAAATTAGGGAAACTATAGAGCTGGCAAAAACCCTGATTTTGAAATTCAAAATTTTTGTTTTTTGTCTTTGTGGTTTTTCACTTAGTATTTAAATTGAGATTTTTTAGCTCTTAATCATGATTGGAATTTTAATGTTTTAGCTACTTATATAATTTAGTCAAGTTTAAACACAACACTTTATGAAAATTATGATATTGCGAATGCAAAAATAATTTAAATCATGTGTCAAAAACCAGAACTTGAAATAAAATGCTTGTTGGTTTTCCCAAAAACCACAACTTTGGATTTTTTTTTTGGTTTTTCCCAAAAACCATAAAAAACAAACTGGATTGGTTTCTAGTTTACTGATTTTTTTTTATTTCTGTTGGATTTACTTGTAGCCTTTAATTCTTTTTCACCAGAATGTAATGGTACTTTCGTTCTTGACATGGTTCTGGAAGACGTTATATAACTTTCATTTCGAACCTTTTTGAGACATTGTCTTAATCCAATCTTATTTTTTATTAGAATATGACGAGACTGACTTAGGACAAACACAACAACATTTCAAATGTACATGATAATATTTATAACAAATGTAGCATAATTTTTTTTTTTGTAAAAATATGACGCCTGTCTAAAAATCTCACCTTTAAAAGAGAATTAAAAAACTAATTGTTGCATAATGGGCTACAGAAAAGGAGACAGTAAATTCCCGGTGTACGATCCAAGTCCAAAAATTGGCGCCAAGCCCAAAAATGACGTTCTTTTTTTTGTCGCCAAATCAAAATGGCGGACATTGCATTGGTTGCAGTTGAGCTCCACAATGGGCAGTAAATTCCTAGTGTATGGTGCCCCGTTGTCGCCAAGGCCAAAATGAAGTTTTTTTTTTGTCGCCAAATCAAAATGGCGGACATTGCGTTGGTCGCACTTGAGCTCCACAATGGGCTAATGACGACGGTTTAGAATTGATTCCGAAGCTTTGCTTTGGTTAATTAACATTGCACTAGAGTTTATATTGGGCTGTTGGCGGCAGTTCAGCGCCTATCTCGAAGATAACAATGTCCCTCCGGGCAGTCGATCATGGTGCTTACAAGCAATCCTTCGGGCAGTCGTTTGAGGCACTTCGACTGCACTCTGAAGCGCATGCGCGCACCGCACGCTAAAATACAGACTCCTGACATTGATTTTGTGGTCTCCGGCCTCCGACTACTTAGGATCACATCCTCGACCCCCTCCGGGCAGTGGATCATGGTGCTTACAGGCAATCCTTCGGGCAGTCGTTTGAGGACGGGCATTTCGACAGTACTCTCAAGCGCACACGCGTACCGCACGCTGAAATCACAGACTCCTGAAGTCGATTTTGTGGTCTTCAGCCTCCAACTACTCAGGATCGAATCCATGACACCCTCCGGGAAGTCGATCATTTGCTGCATAATCTATCCATGTTCCGACCCATAAACCCATTCCACAGTGAATTGCAGTGGGGCCCGCTCCATGCAAGTTTGCTTGTTAGACAACAATTCGGCATTCATGCACCAATCAATCACGGCACGTTAGCCTTTCATATTTCCAACTCCCAAAAATACCTACTATTCAAATAAACGTCGTCCGCATATACATCCACAGCTCAGGAAAATCAAAATCACAACAACGCGAGCCATATATCGATTCAAAAATGGCAGAACAACGTGAAAGCTTGTGAGAGGAAAAAAATTTAGGGTTGCCATACAACATGATATTTTCGCATGTCATCAAGTAAGGTTGCCAAAATATAAACTTTATCACCCAATCATTTGTTGCCAAATCCCATTTGGCGAGGGCACCGGACACTAGGAATAAACCAAGGAGACTGTACAAAGTAAATTATACGCAAAGTGCAAAACAATATCATTTTCATGCATGTGCTCTGCATGTTTATTATTACTTGGCTCCTTGCAACGATTATTGAATTAGACTTTACTTACCTTACTTTATGTCAAGTACATTACAACAAAATAAATATAATAGGCTCGAGGTTCGTGTAGTGGCATGTGCTAAATTAAACTAAATCAATAGCATCGGAAAATAATATGTCATGATAGTCTGGTTGTCAAGGCATCTATCTCGATATTAGAGGGTCTCGCATTAAATCCCAGATACGTTCAACAATAGGTTTACAATGTAGAGAAGACTGGTGTGTATTAAAACTGTATGTTTGTATACAGCATAAACAGAAATGTTATTTTTCTGTACATTTAATTTTGTTAATTGACGGATATTAGTTAAGTAATATGCTTATTGGAAATAAAATTTCAGCTAATTTTTTTTTTGAGTTAACATTTAAGTTACTTCTTTCATTCCTAATATCACTTCACAATGTTTGTTGCAATTTACTGTGAAGGGTAAATAAGGTATATTCCTACTTTGCAGTGCCACTGCCAAAGGAAATATTTTACTACAATTGGTTAGCAATTAAGTTTTTGGTCAAGTCAAAACAGCGGGCAATAATAGCTGGTTAAGTAATGTCGGACCAGAGCTGCACAATGGGCTATTGCCGACGTATTGGATTGATGATTGATAAATTTTACATTTTGGCAATACTAAATATTATTCTCTGTGGTTGGAAATTGTTTGGTTATTTAATGCACAGCGTCTGACTGTCATTATTGTATTTTTGATTTTGCTATGGATGTGTTTCTTCATAGTAGATATTTTTGAAAGTTGGAGGCATGAATCACGCATTTCTGAATGTGTTGAAGCAGTTTTTTTTTACCGGAACTGTTATTGTTTGGGATTCCTGGTAGTCTTGCGACTGCTTGAAGGGCAAGGTATTCAACCACTTTGCTGTCAAAACAGTGGCAAAGGATCACACACTTCACAGTGTCAAAGGATCCTGGTATGTACCACAAGGTTCAAAATTAGAGGGTGCGCAGTGCACCTCATTTTTTTCCAATGCACCTACATTTTTTATTTGTGTGCACACAGTGCATCTAACTTTTCTAAAAAAAAATTGATTACATTCATTTGGTATTTAATTATGAATAGATAATCAACGATGTAAAGTTTTTTGAAAAATCGGCTTCGACACAGCTATCTATTACTTCAATTTTGATAAAGGAAAATAGTTTTATTGACGGTTTTGTAACGTTACATGCTCTTTTCAGTTTTAATTGCTTTTATTATTTAATTATCATCAGCTGACAAGAGTTGCCGATTTTAGTGAAAATTGGCATTTCAGCATGATGTGTTTTCCTATTTTAAAGTTGGGAAAATTTAAGATTTTCTGAATATTTCAAACGAATTTTCTGGTTTTAAAAATATTTTCTCTAGTTTTAATTCGGTTCTATAGTTATTTGACTACATATTAAGAGCCAATCTTTTTTCATTGATTGAACCCAAAGAATATTCAGTGCATTTAAGTTTAAAACTTTGATGCATAAAGGCAAAAACTGACAGTCGCCACGTGACGACTAACTTTTAAAAAGGGCTGATCGTCATTTTTTATTGTAGTCGCTACAGCGTGTCGCAAGCATAACCAACATTGACATTATTTTGCAACCATATAAAAGTATAAACAAATAAAAGTAAGTTAATTGTTTTATAGAATTTATGAAGATAGTACACATTACTTTAACAGAATTTTGGATTGAAGACTTGAGACTTTTTCAGTATAGGGGAAGGGCGTATTTGTAAACAAACCGGCTTCTCGGAAAAGCTGAAGGCAGAATCGTCGTTCCCGGGTCAGCGTTTAACATGGGTTTAGCATGTTTGTTCGCGATCGACCAATGCGTTAATCGCTAATACTTCATTTAAGGATTACTTGAAACTAATTATACTGATTAACATTATAATTTAAAAATAAAGTTATATATTTATTACTGTTTTTGTTTATTTTAAGGACATTTTAGTTATTTTTTAGGGTTTTCTGCTTATTTTAAAGGTTAAGAAAAATGTGTATACAAGTTCAAAGAAATTTTTTTAAATCAAAATTACTTAGTTTTAATTGTATATTTATACAATTAAAGTGTTTATACAATTAAAAAATAAATATTTTCTGTTTTATTCGGCGTAAAATTCAAATAAAAAAAATACTTATATGTTAATAATATCCACATATTTAAATATAAATTAACAAATCTTTTTCATTGTTTGGTTTTATCTAAGAATAATTAAAACATTATCATAATTAGTACTTATATTAAAATATCAGGCAGATAATTGTAATTAATAATTTCTTTTAAAACATCAAATTATATTATAAAAGATCGTCATGGGAATTGTATTACAGCGGTTCAAGGGATGTTTGTGTACAAACGAAAATTATTTTGCTTCATAATTGAAGGTGAAGCAAAAACAATCACCATACAAATTTCAAGTCGCGAACTTGAAGGTTTTATGCTGAAAACTCCAGTTTTAAGTGCTGTTACAATTTAAAAATAACTGCATTTAATGAAGGTTTTTGTTAAAAATTCCTTATACAACATGAAATAAAGCCTTTAAAACACCTTTTATTATAAAATATTGAAATTATTAAAGGGAAATGCAGAATTTTTAAAGATTCAATTCATGAAAAAATTAAAAACTATAAAAAAAAAAGTGTTTTTTTTTCAAATTCCTTTATAAAACCTTCAATTTCACAAATTGATTAAGTTTTATGCTAGTTTTATTTGTCGAGTAACAACATAAATATATATATAGTTCTTTTATGGATGATTTGACAAATTTTTTTAAGAAAATCAGCATAAAGCCTTCATCAAAGTTGGAAAATTGAAGGTTTTTTGTAGGTTTTATAAAGGAATTTGGAACAAAAATCTTCAGAACTACATATTTTAAAGATTATCCTGTTTAAAACCTTTAATTTCACAACTTCGACGAATTTTTATGCTAATTTTTGCTTTTGCAGTATTTTATTTTAAATACAGGAATTTTCTAACTTTGCATGTAATTTTTTTTTATTAGTTGCAAGAAGACGCCAATTTTTTTTTTGAAAATTTGGGAGAAATTACTATATTATAAAGTGTCAAAAATGCATTTTTCTAAATAAAATCCAAGCAATATATAGCCGTCTTAAAAAAATACACGGATAATGTTGCGAACCTCAATAATATCAATTTACTCAAATGTAATGTACAATTAAATTAAAAAAATATCAATCTAAAAACATCCTAATGTAGACTAAAATTTTTCGAATAAATCTTCTAATTTTTGTCTTTTCCCACTGAAATTTTGCACCCTCCTTAGTCCATCACTCCATGTGACAACTTATTGTGTCATTTGGGCCTTAAGACGTCCCTGTGTAATTATAAACTACTTTTACAAGAAAATATATTTTCAGAATCGAAGTAATTTTTTTAATACATTTATGTGTAATATTTTTTGTGTTTAAAGTTTTTATGCATATATTTATTGGATTAGTAAACAAGCAATTCAATATAAGTAATACGATTTATATATTTATACTATTAAATAATGATTTACAACTTCAGAATTCCAACAAAGTCGCCGATGGATTTCAAAAAATGTTTAAATATAGTTGTAACAATATTATCGTTAGGTTCAATTATTTGTGTTTAATGAACCTATGATGGTATCTCGTAAACAAAACTTGACACGAAACGTTATAAGTTATTGCTACAAATGTAAAATAATAGTGCACAAATAATGTATTATTAGTTTACGTTTCATTATCGTCTATTTTCAGTATTTTTTTTGTTCGAATATGAAAAATAAAATTATTGGAAATTTTTGTTTTTATAATCCTTATGTAACTAAAACTATAATTGGACTTGTATTTATGCCTAATCGTGTGCTTTTATTTTGAGTTTAAAACAAAATACCGCCTTTTAACGCGACGCGAGCATAGCGAAAGGCAACGGAATTCTGTTTGTTTTGCCTTTAAGCGCTCAGCGCGACAGCCTGTGACGTTGCACTGCGCTTCTCCTATTGTAAGTAGCGAATGACACAATTTTACAGTTTAATTTTTTCGGATTTATTTTAAATAAGTGAATAAAATGTATTTCTACAATGAAGGCTTTATTCGTTGATGATATTATGTAAATATATTAATGTTAGTCTTATTAGAATTGTGTTATTAGTATTTTCAGGAAAATACTTAAAGTGAGTACAAAAGATAATTGATTGCTGCAAAAAAAAATTCTTCTGCATTTTATTCATCCGGATATCCAGCATGGTAATCAGATATCCAACACTTTGCTTCCGAATATCGGATAATTGATAGTTAAAAGTCAGCTGGATACTGGATAGTTACCGGATACATTTCATCCCTATTAAAATGTCTAGTGGATGGTTTAAAAAGTCACATAAACATAGCTAGCGGTGTATAGTTTTAGGAATGGCGAGAGTCATTATAAATTTAGGGTACTGCTTTCTCTTCTTCAATAATTTTTTTTATTACTTAATTTAGGACCTAGATATTAATTTTAAAATAAATAATTTAAAACTTTTTTCTAAGTTTATTCGCCGATTTTCTAAGTAAAAATTTTTTTGTACGCTAAATTCTATTTTGGACTACAATAAAATGTCGGTCCTATATGATTAAATTTACAACTTTTGTTGATATTTTTCTTCCAACTTACTTAAAAATATAACTTTTATATTAAAATTAATATTATAATTTTAGGTATATTGACAAAATTGCTCAGCAGTGAGTTCTGCTTGTCTATTGCAAATAGGCAAGACCTTGAAATATAAATTTTAATTACCATCAATTCGTGAAGGATAAATTAGAACTACTGTGTAATAATTATTTGACTTTTTTTGTGGCATTTGTTGATTTTAGTGTGTTTGCACTTCAAGCAAATGTTTAAGAAAAATCTATGTATTTTCTACAAAGATTATAAATTAAATAATAACAAAATTTTGCTTTTTCAATAAGGACTGCGTTATTTAACACACGATTCTAAATATAAAAACTCAAAAAATAACCGTTGTGCATTTGTGATATCCAGTACAAGTTCCATATGAATAAAGGATGCTATTATTTCCGCTTCATAAGTAAATTATCGCCAAGTACTGGTATAAAGTAGTGCTTTGGAGTAGCATCAAATACTTCGCCAGTACCTGTTTTTTAAGCGATTGTTTACTCAGGGTGGCAACAACATTCTGGGAAAAAAAGCTCCCTGATATATCCCTGATTGTGTCACAAAAATTTCCCTGATTTTACAATTACATTAAAAAACGTTGCAATACATGCTTTGAATAGAAACAAAGTACCTATGCTACGATGATATAATAAATATATTGTATTATAAATGAAAAATTATAAGTAATACTTATTGACAGTTAAAAGAATAATCGATGAATACAACACAAATTATGCAATTGCAACAGGCATAGTAGTAATTTCGTTTTATATAGATTTTGATAATATACATTAAAATTTTGATTTAAAAAAAATTAGTTTGTTAAAAGTTAGGCTCCTTAAAAAGTATAGATTTTGTTTTCTTCCAATTAAATTGTCCAATTAAACATGTTCTCTGGAAGCAGATAATGCAAAAAAAGCAAGTTTTTTCAAATTATTTTTTTTGTAGATAATTTTAAATGTTTTATATGCTTAATATTTCCTATTCCAATCTTAATAAATCCCATATTCATTAGCTGCTCAAATGTTGCTTAAAATTCAAGGTCCAATGCACTTTGCTTTTGCTTCTCTCTCCAGCAGTGATTCACATTAAAATTAAAAAAAAAACTGAAAATATGTGAAAGCACACAACCATGCTTTTAAAAATTATTTTTTTAGAACTAAAAGGAAATATTGACAACTATATTACCTAGAAATGAGGGCATAATAGACGATAATTGCCGTTTTCATGATCCAAATTTGAAAATTTCCCTGATTTTTTGTGAAATTTTGAAAAATTCTCTGCTATTTCCAGAATTAAAAAATGTCATGATAATTTCCTGATTTCCAGGTTATGTAACGACCCTGTTACTTCACCTTGCAAACCAGTTTTAGACTTGATCGCACCTCCACCTTCTTCTTCCCTCCCCATTTTCATTAATCACTGTCCACTAAAATTTTTTCTTAAATTTCACCTTTATGTATGCAGTGTTCACTCTAGAAATAAAAAGGGGCAGGGCGCAGTTGGCAGTAAAAGGGCACCCCGTTTTTGAAAAGGCACTTTAAAAAAAAATTATGGGGTTGGCGTGACCACACATCGGACCCGTGACAAAAACAAAAAAAAGTTCCGATTTAATGATTGACATTGCGCAGGAAAGACCCGAACGAAATTTTTTTTTAAATCGGTGCCTTCTTTAAAGACAGCTAGGGAGCACTGACGCTTGTGCCGTGACTGAAAAGGGCAAGAAGGGCAGAATTTTTGAAAAAGAGGGCAGCATTTTTGAAAAAGGGTCATGAGGGCGCAATCGAGAGTAAAAAAAGGCGGGCAGGGTGGGCCGCCCTTCAAAAAACGCCTAGAGTGAACACTGTGTATGCACTTGCTTTGAAAAATTAATTTTGACCCCTGACATACTGTGCACTAGGAATATCTTTTTATTGATTATTGATAAGCACCATAATCAACCTCTCGAGGGGGATACCAGCTTCGATCCTGAGTAGTCGGAGGCTGTTGACTAATATTGCTCGTTCAATAAATTTGACATTAGCACACAATACGTGGGCGTATTATAATTACCTTATTAAAGATTGCGGTGTCTTTGCCCAGATTCGTTATCCTGTATTAGAGGAATTGTTTGTGATATTAGAGAGTTTAGAGTAAGTGAACGAACAACTTCTATTTCTGTTTTATAAAGTAAATAATTTAAGAACAATATTTGTCTAAACTATAGAAATATTTTACAGTGAATTCGTTGTGCTTTCCTGATTGATTTATGTTTATTATATTAGACATTAGTTTACTACTTTCGTTTTGGTTCAATATGAACTTAAGTTTCGTTTTGCAACTTTTTTTTTTACACAATATCTCTAAAAATGTTGCAGTCTTACTTTTTGACATCTATTAAATGTTGCATGACAATATTTTGTCACTGATTTGTAATGGAGTTTGTAATTTGTGTTCATATTTGGCAATTTTGTTTTTGAAAATTCTGCCTGTTTTATTTTTAACTATCTGTTTGGACTACGTTACTGGGGAACCCGTTAGGGCAAATGTATTAAAAAATATTTTTTTGACTGAGTGACCCCCGTCAGGATTCAAATTGGGACATGTTGTTCCAAAGTTCAGTGTGCTATTGACTTGCCTACAAAGATCTTTTCTAGGTCTTGGAAATACGTTTTTAAGATGTTTCTTCATTTAATATTTCTAAAATTGTAAAAATAATTTAAAATTTTAAATGGAATTTTATATATTCGAGCCTCAGGTGCACATTTTGAGGATGAATAGTACTTGTATCTAAATGTTCAACATTTTCAGTAAGCAAATTGTTTGCGATCTACAGACAGATTCTTTCTTTTATTATCATAGATTTATTGTATAACAGAGTGGTAACATAACCTGGAAAACCGGGAAATCAGGGAATTATCATGGAATATTTTAATTCTGGAAATATCAGGGAATTTTTAAAAATTTCACAAAAAATCAGAGAAATTTTCAAATTTGGATCATTAAAACAGCAATTATCATCAATTCTGCCCTTTATTCCGGGTAGTTTAGTTGTCAATATTTCCTGTAAGTTCTGAAAAAGATTTTAAAGAAACGCAATTTGATATTTTCAGTTTTATTTTTGTAAAAATATGAACTGCTGGAGCACGGCTGGAGGGAAAAGCAAAGTGTGTGTGACTTTAGAGTGTAAGCAACATGTGAGGGGCTAATGAATGTGCGATTTATTGAAGATTGTAATAGGAAATATGAAATATTTAAAATTATCTCCAAAAGAAATAATTGAAAAAATGTGCTTTTTTGCATTATCTGCTTTCAGTAAACATGTTTAATTACTATTATGTCTGTTGCAATTGTATAATTTGTGTTGTATCCATAAATTATTATTTTAACTGACAATAAGTATTGCTTATAATTTTTCATTTATAATGCAATATATTTATTGTATTATTGTAGTGTGGATACTTTGTTTCTATACAAAGCATGTATTGCAGCATTTCTTAATGTAATTTTAAAATCAGGGAAATTTTTGTGAAACCATCATGGAAATCAGAGAACTTTTTTTCCAAAATTTTGTTGCCACCCTGTATAAGATTCCTACATTTTGTTTTGATTTAATATTATTTTTTTTGTTTCATAACTTGTTTTAAACAATGTCTCTAAAAATGTTGGTCTTATTTTCTGGCCGCTATTAAATACATGGGAATATTTTGTCACTGATTAGTGGGGACATTTTTATTATGTTTCTGTTTTTGGCTGATCCAAGTCTGCTAAATTTTAAAATGGAATGGATGGTAAAATGAAAATCTTTGTATGTATTCCCAGTTTTTAATTCAAATTCTAGACTAATTTCTACTTTATGAATCTTGGAAATCTCTAAATGTAAAGCTTTGAAAAACATTCTTGATAATCTATCACTGTGTATAAAGAGTTATATGTAATTTATGATGTGTATTTTTTTCTCAGCTATGTTGGACGAGTTAAGACTATTCATGACTTCATCAATGCTTTTGCCGAAGACAATATTAACAAATTGTTTTACGACATGATTACTTGGCTGTCTTCTCAGTTGGCAAAATTGTTGATTCTAGAAAGCCGTATTAATGTTGATACAGAGGGTAAGTTGAATTTTTTACAAATAGGAAATTGCATTTTAATACCCAAGAATTGTTAACACGTCCTTTGAATTTTAGAACTACGTATTTTTCTTGTGTGTGGGGGGGGGGGGGGGGGGGGGGATAACTGACTGTTATAGCAACCCACCTGACTTTGATGGTGTTTTCCTATTCTTGCAATGTCTTTCAATCTGGTAACCGTATGACGTCATTGTGCTGCATATTTTTTTTTGTGGTACCTGAACTATTTTTAGTGGCAATTTTGAATAGCAGCAAAAGAATACAACAATGCTTTTTAAAATCGCTGGTGTTATTTGGCCCATGATAAAAAAAAAATTAGGTTTTTTTTATGTTTGTATTTAGAATTGGGGTTGATTAAGAGTGATAAGAAGTGCAGTGGCAACTTGTGGACTGCAGCAAGTGCAGCCGGGCTGCACCTAATTTTTTTAGTGTATTTTAAAACTAAACTTATATATTTTACTAATTTTCTTAAATGAAGATTAGAATTGGAAAGGAAGATGAAATTTCTACGGTAAGTTAAAAAAAATCTCCAATAAATAGCAAACTTGTTGCCGTAATGTACAATTCAGGAGCGAGAAAAACTCAATTCAATCAAAACTGCAGCCAAAAAGCGAAGTAAGAAATCGGTTGCATCGTTGCCATGACAACCTTGCATAGTATGACTTCCCCTACACTCTAAAATGGAGGATGTGATAACACAAACGCAGCCCAAAAAGATTTTTTCAAATCTGCTCTACTTGGGATTTTGATGTAATGATTGGTTCGTGCGTGAATCGGCAAGGCAAGTTGGGGGAAACCGAGAATTTTTCCAAAAATCTCTCCAAACGGAAGTAGTTTTTGTGATAAGTTTACATGTGTGCTGTTGTTTTGTTACTTAAATTTGTATTAAAGTTGACCGATTCGCAAGTTTAAAAGAAAAGAGGGTTGATTTAATTTTCAAAATATAAGTAAGTGTTTTCTATTTTTTTTCGCATTTTATCCTTCTTAAAATTTGAAAATAAACTTTAATTGAGTTTGAGTAATAAATATTAAAGAATGTCCGTTTATGTATGGTTGTAGAAAGTAGGGGGGGGGGGGGGGGGATGGTTGAGAGTATCGTGATTTCGGCTGCACTAAAATTTTTGATGATGGGCCGCCACTGTTGAAGTGTGGAAAATGTAATGGGGATATGAAGCTAACACAGACAGCAAATAAGTCAGATTTTTGGAAATTGTTAGCAGAGTTAATTAGAAAGAGAACAAAATTGTTTAATTTCACTTTTGTAAAAGCAGTCAATTTTTTTGTTTTATTTGTCAGTTAAGTAAACTGGAAATGAAGGACAGGAATACAAAATTACTAAATTTCTTTGTTTGAAAAGCCCTGTAGGAGAAAAATTCTAAATAGTCTGCAACAAGATTTTAGTGAATAAGATTTGTCTGCAACTTAATTTATTATATAACTATTAGTATATATCTTTCATGAGCAAGTATAAAAACAACGATTAAAGAAAGACTCTTAGCAATAGTATTACTTGGTTATTCAAGGTTTCTTTTTCATGCTCTGTTTAATCATTGCTAGATTAGAAGTATTCACCACTTAAAAATTAAAGTACCAATTATTTAAATATTTAACACACTTTATGAACAAACACATACCCATTTATTAAATAGTTTCATTAAACAAAACATTAAGCTTTTAAAATTAAAACTCCTTTATTAACAATATTTTCTAATGAAAGGAACACAAATTAAAATTTTATTTCATTATTAAATTTATAAATGAAAAAAAATAAAGATTATTTTCTAAATTTCCTTGGTAAAGTAAAATTGTAATTATAACTTTAAAGTATGGTAACGTAATTACATTGCAGAGTTCATACTGGAAATAAAAAAGGAAAGGGTGCAAAAAGAAAGCATTTATTTTTTATCTGCTAGTACTTTAATATGCAAGTCTCAAAATTAATTAATTACAAAAATTAACTTCTAAAGCAATTTAAATTATTATTTATTATGGTTTTAGACATCAAGACATTTATATAAGTTTTAAAACATGCAAGTCTGATAAATCATGCTTTACTTTTCATTGAAAAATAGCATAGTGAATGAAATCGAATGCAAACTGTCAAACTGTAAACTAAAGTTCAAACTGTCATTTTAAATGTGAAAGAATAACAATATAAAAAATTAAATATTTTGCAGTATAAGTTTATTTTAAAATGCTAGAATTCATACAATATCCTCAGGAATGTTCAAATATTCCAATTTATAAAGATGGAAAAATTAGCGAAGTCCGATTTTTGACAATTTGGTATAACTAAATTTTTCCCAATAGTAAAATATATATATATAAATTTAAACTAAAGAAATGCCTTTCGAATTGAGAAAACTGGCTTTAAACATGTAGTAAAACAAGTTTTCTGTTTTGAAAATCGGAAAAGCAAATGGGCTAAAACGCCGATTTCGGATAAAGTCGGCAACTGCGGTTAGCTGATGATAATCAAATTTCTAACAAACTCAATAAAAAAAATTAAGAAAACCATGTTAAAGTTAGATTGAAAATTTATAAATATGCAAAAGAAATGCATTTTTAGTCGCCAAAATCGGAATAATCGTGGCGTCAAATTGCCGATTTTTGAAAAACTTCTATCATTGATTACCTGCTGATTATCAAATAGATGAGAAAATAATGAGTAAAGAAAAAAATTAGCTATTAAAGCAAGAAATAGCTCTAAATCTAAAACAGAAAAAAATATCGCCAAAGCCGGAAGTCTGCCTTCCACGGCAGGTGTATAAAATGCCATTTTCATTTAGTGCAAATTTCCTACTCAAGAAGGTTCTGTTAATTATTTTCTAGTAACATATCTTTTCAAAGAACAGGTATTGAAATTTACCATGGAGTTGACAAAAGAGATTCAAAGATTTGTTCAAACACATGTAACTTATTGCGATTACGACTTTCTATTATCGAGACTTCACTTCCACCCCTGTCTATCGAACCTAAATAGAATCTGCAGAAAATGTTCTAAAGTAGTACAGACATAAAATAAATTCGTATGATAGACTTTTGCAGACCTTTGAAAAATCTGCGACGTAAGACGCATGTCGCCGTGTTTCTGCTACCGTGTTGAAAAGCATTAAATTTTCTGTTCCTTTCATTACAGTTATTTTTTTAGACTCTTTAATTTGTCAGTTAAGTAAACTGAAATTTCAGTTTAATTTTCCTGTATACCACAGTTGTAGGAAAGGATACTTTTTATGGAGTTTATGGGTCAGTTTTTTTTCGGAATTATGCACCATAATCAACTGTTCAAAGGATTGCCTGTAACCACCATGATTAATTTACTCAAAGGGGATACCAGCTTTGCTCCTGATTAGTCGGAGGCCGAAGACTGGAGACCATAATTGGCCGAAGCCATGGTGGAGGTACGAGTGAGTCTGTGACATTTGCATGCACTTACGAGTGTCAGTCAATAATTATAAACACCAGCAAAGTCTAACAACCGCTTCTGTTGCATAAAACTTGATACTAAATTCTAAAATTCATCAGTGTAAATCGAAAAACAACTTTTGGCAACTTTTTTTTTCACCAAGAAAGAAAACGCGCTAAATGTCCTAAAATACATCTGTTCCGAAACTTGAACCAATGAATAATAAACTGATGACTAACGCATAAAAAGGTAGAGGTTAAAGTTAACTTTTCACTGCATGTTGGGTCTCAGAAGGCCAATTTCAGATTATCCCACCTAAATATTACTAAAATAAAAACCATCTTTACCTAGACAGCATTTCATCTGATCCCCAAACTCCGGACAACCTTTGGGGTGATTTTCAGCTACAAAATACTATCAAATGTTAAGAATTAGAGCATTTCATTTGAGACGACACATTGGAAAAGACTATGACCTGTATATCATTTTCCTTTTTTTTGTCAAATAGCACGTTGAAAAATGTTCACATTGTTTTATTTTATTTGTTGCATAATTTTACTATGCCCCTTGAAACCCAAACGCCTCATGGGGTCAATTTGGCTATCAAATATTTTTCTCACAAAGAAAAAAAAGTTGAGCATTGAAGAGTTAAACTCTGCCTGACGTCTACTGTGGCCTGTCCTGCCTACTATTTTTCTTTAGATAGTACAAATTGCCTTTTCTACATCTACCCCAGTCTAGAATTTATGACTTCTATTGTGCCCTTGTAATGAAGAATCTACGATAATCAAAATCTGGTTTTCCCACTCCTTCACGTGGCACATGCATAAACTTACCTTGACATACAAAAAATTTATGTATTTGAATGCCAATTTGTTTGGATTTGTACCCAAACAAATTGGCATTCAAAATTTGAATATACTTTTAAAAAAAAATTATTGCATTCATCAGGTCTTCGTTTATTAGCAAAGGACATTTTAATGTCCAAAGTTTTAGTTGTTCCTTTTATCCTTCCTTTCTGATTTTGATAATAAAAAAAATCACTTTTATTCCAGTTGACTTCGATTGCATGTATTTTCTGGTTTTTTTAATGTTTGTTAAGTATTTGATTATCAATCGCCATTCAGATATGCCAAGTTTGTGCAAATTAGCATTTTGCCATTTAATTCCTCAGATTTTGAACAAAGAAAAATTTATTTATGGGCATTTTCGATTAAATTTTTTCCGCAATGTCCAATCTTTATTTTTGTTTTACTTCTACATTAAATTAATTTTCAAACATGTTAAGTTTGACGAGAATCTGTGCTATGTTTTGTAATTTTTTCAAATTTATGAATTAAAAATTCGGATTTTTACCCTAAAAATGATGCCCGCTGATCTAAGTTTAGGTTATTGATGCGTCACAATCGGAGCAGTCAATAGCAAAGCGATTCGAGTAGGAATCAAATTTTGCAATTTTCCTTACGTTATACATATTTTTTTTTTTTATATTTGAATTCAGCATGGTTTTTTCATTTAAAAAACTAGTTTTTACACATTTTTAAAAAATGTAATAATTGTCTATTAGGTTGGTATATTGATTTATTTATTTTTGGATATTGGTTGAAATATTTAAAAACATAAAAAGCTTTCTCTGCTAATTCCACCTACTGAATATAAAAAATTATCTGTTTGTGATTTTACTTAAATATTTTTAGTTTTGGTCTTGAGACTTTTACCAACTTTCACCCATGTGCTGATGTCTGACTGTAGTTAAATTTTAATCAAATTAGTATTTCTAATTTAAAAGAAAAATCTGAAATGATGAAATTTTTATTTTAATAGAATTTTGATATATTTGCATCATTACATTGTGTAAAAATTTAGCCTAATTCTTGATTTAATTTTTCCATCTTTTTCTTTAGAAGCTTTAAGGTCCGCTTCCTTGCAAGAAACGTTGAGTAACCCAATTGCGTTTTTGATTGAATTGAACACGTTGTTGAAGGATTTGGGTAAGGTTTTTTTCATAGAGTACATGAAATATTTTAATACATTTATTTCAAAATACAGACATCTTTAGCCTATATAAAAATGCATATTTTTGGTAATGGATTGCTTTTTAACTCAAGAATGAAGTTGTAAAAACAATTTGCCTTATCTCCTATTTTTTGCAAATGAATATTTTCTAGACATTTATTTACCTAATATTTGTTTATATACCAAATAAAAATAAAATTAATTTTAGTGATTAGAAATGTGTGTAACCTTTACAGATATACTCTACTCTTCTAAGGCATGTGAGATCTAGAAAGTATCTCTTACTAGCTCTCTTTAATGTTATCTCTTACTAGCTGTCTTTAATGTTAAATCTCAATTGCTTTGGTCTTCTTCAAGGGAATAGTGTTGCATCGTTGTGTTCGAATCAATTTACAAACATGCATATGAATGGTTATGTTAAAAGGGTGCTAGTCTAAAAGTCACTTTTGGAAAATTAAGAAAACTTTATATATTTTTTACTAGGTTTTCCAAAAAACATTCCATTTATAGTAAAAATAGTATTTAATGAACAGTAAAAATATTATATGATTTGGAAATAAATATTTCATGTAATTGAATTTAGAAGTTTTGGAAAAATTGTCCTTTTAACAAAAATCTAAAACTGATAAGGGAAATTTGGTCAAAAGAATCTAAAAAAAAAATCAAATATAGAAGATAAAAATGTTTTTATTCACATGAGATTTTGTTGGTCAACATAAAAATATTATAATGTAAAAACAAAAGAAAACATTATAAAATGTCAACAACAGCTAGTCCTATTTAATTTTTATCATCGCTGAACTCAAGTTGAAAGTCGTTATTAGAAATTGCAGTTTTTGTTGTGTGCCGTTTTTGATGAATTCATATTACTGTGGGTACTGATTGAAACTGTTCACAATATCTTCTATGGGCACTTTTTCTGCTAGGTAGCAACACAAGCCAAGAACTTTAATGATTTTTTTTGCCGCTATGGGTTGAATTAGAAGTGCCCTTTTTAACACATCAATGGGTCTATCTATTGCAAATATAAAAAAAAATTAACTCTGTTTAAATAAAACCTCTGCCCTTTTAACAAAATTATTCATATACATTAAAAGACCTTGAACATCTGTCTAAAAACACGTGTTACTTTGAGGGTTAAATTTATTCAAGTATAAATAACAGTAAAAGATGTGTAACAATAACCCTGAGCATAAAATGTTGCATAATTTTTCTTAAAAAAAAATATTTAGATGTATAAACACTCAAAAGATTTTTTTTTATCTTTAGATTTATAAAGCTGTCTTTCTTAAATCCTAATATTTTATCTATATCTTTTAGGGTGCACTTTAAACCAGTTGATGACTGGAAGTATTGAAAACAAATTGTCGTCTTCAGAAAATCAGCTTATACTTATTAGTATGTAATTTAAATATATATATATTTGTTAATAATTTTTGCAGCTGATTTTCCCTTAGCAAAACAATGTATTTTATTGATAGATTAATTGGTTTGCAATAAGTGATCATATACCTATAACAATGCAAACTCTACTGACTATACAGAGTTGACTTGATAAAATGTTCAAAGTTAAACTTGGCATAAATAGAATTACATATTTCATTTTGAGTACAAAATTTCAATTTTAAGCTAATTTTTTTATAGTTTGAGAATTAGTTGAAATATATGTTATGTTTGGAGCACTTTTGGCGGTTATACACAAGTAAATGAAAGGCTCAAGGTGAGAAAAGCGTGAATGGAGGGACTTCACATGAGGAAAAAAAGTGTACTTTTGATTTGTTCTGTTAGATATTGTAGTCACTGGTATGTCTTTATCGAAAACAGTTAATTATTGGAAAATCTCGGTTCGCTTTTTATTTTGTGAAGAATTGATACTCAATCTAGAAAAACGGAAAAAAGTTTCACAAGAATGTAACATTTTTAAATATTTGCGATCTTTGTCAAACAGTGATAATATCATTCGAAAGTTGAGATGGTTATAACTAATTTTCTTGCATCTGTCGAATAAAACTTCCAAATGGCACTCATTTGAGAATTTTTTCCATCAATTTTTGAAAAACTTGAAATTGTAGAAATTCACTAAACACGATCTGCTTTTTTCTCCATTGAAAGACTTACAATCCTTTGGCATCTGATAAATAAACGGTTATTCTTTACTACTTCCTATTTCATCATAGTTTGATTGGTACTACGTAACAAAATTGCATTAAAGTTTTCAAAAATAAAATTTAATTTATGAAATTGAAGTTTATTTGTCATTTCTAGTAAAAAAAATGTTTGTTTTTTTAAAGAAGCTTGTTTCTTCTTGTTTGGATGGCATTAATATTCTAATCTGTTTAATATTCTAAAGAAAATCTATTTAGTTTTTGAAACTTTTTCAAACTTATTAAACTAGTTGGTTAAACTAAAAAAAGATTTCTGAATCATTTGTCTCAAAAGAAAAATTGCGTTTCACATAACATGAAATTGAGAATTGCAAAAACTTTTTTACAACGAAACTCTAGGAAATTTGAAAACTTTAACATTTTATCTTTGGGAAAAAGGTGTATTTTGGAAAAAGTTCAGCTTTTATTGCGTTTAGCCTATACCATGTCTGCCTATAATAGTATAACTACTTGTGTCTACATACAAAAGTTCACTTTATACTGCAGTTAATTCTTTTCAATATTTTTTTTTTTTTCTGATTCTGCTTTTGAACAAAGTAATGCATGTAATAAGAATTGTATTTCATCATTGTTACGAAATTTAACTCGTAATTGTTTAAAATATTTTCTTACAGAGTATTTGATACAGGAACTTCAAGCTGCTAAAATTCTTGCAGTTAAGAAGCCAAAAAAGAACAAGGAGATTAAAATGGTGGAATTGGTAAGTAAACAAGTGAACTTGCGACAATTATTGGTACAATTGCGGAAAAAAACCTGAACCACTTCCCTTCACACTATTTATCGTGGGGTTGAACTTAATACACCATTTTGCAGGGAATAATGTCTGCTGCATAATGGTATGCAAAACATTTGCATAAGGGGCTGTCTTCATATTAAAATATGCATGAACTTTAAATTTTTCAATAGCAACACCTACTTTTGATAGTGCAGAAATTTTCTCCACCTTCAAAATAATCTAAATATAAATTTTCGTTAATTTCCTTCAGTGATATGCAGAGATATTAGACAATATGTATCTATATCATTTGAGGGTCTACCTCTACATTGAACAATTATTATTCGAACTACGAAATGAAGGGCGCTGGTAGAAATGTCTAAGGTTCTTCTTTTTGTGATCAGACTTGCCTAGAATTGTTCTAATAATATGATGCAGTATATTTTATCCATAAAGATATGTTACTACTTCAATGTGATTTTATAGTATTTTTGATGATGTGAAACTTTATCATTTGTATTCTTAGAATGTCCTGATATTATATAAGCAAATGACAAAATTAATATTGTAAGAAAAATTAAATATTATAGTATATATCTTGGAAAATTTTATTTATTCTAAGTTTAAAATACATATTCCAATGGATTTTCTTTAATTTTAAAATTCAGATGAAACAAAATGTTCTTTAAATATTTTAATTAGGGTCCTACCAATACTTAGTTTTTCAATTCTAAATTTAAAGGAAATATTGTAAATGTTATATTTACACACTCAGTTTGAATTGAGGCTATGTAACTGATAATTTTTTCCCATAGCATCGTGCTTGTCTTAGATTATACAGGGTGTCCCAAAAGTATTTTAATACTTTTAAAAATCCTTTAAAAAACAAAAATATGCACTTACGTGTTTTTTTATATTTAATAAAGAATAAGCAAGTTTTTTTAACAATTTTTAGAGCACTTCCATGTGTGCAACATTTTTGCACCTTTAAAAAATCAGTTTTAAAATCAAGCCAAATATTGTGTTGTGTCTAATAACCTTATAATAGCCAATATTCAAGTAAAGCAGCGGAAGGAAGTACCACTCTACTTTTTGAATATTTAAAATTGGCTCATTGTTTTCCCGACTGGTTCATTGTTTGGTTGAATTAACATCTCACTAGAACTGCACACTGGGCTATTGGAGACAGTTCGGGTCTACCTCGAAGAAAATAACCCTGAATATATTTTTCAACCATTGTCAGATGACGAAAACCACACCTGAGATTGCAACCGACGTAACCTTTATAGGCATTGGGACTTGATCAGATTTAAAGTGCACCAGTTTCGTATACACGCCGTAGAAATTGGAGAATAAGTTCAGACAACTTATTATTACTTCGGAGGGAATTTGGCATCCTCCGATCACAAGTTCACTGCATTTTTAAAAAAATTGTTAAGTCTCTCTCAGCCGTATTCGAACTCCGGTTGCTAGTCGACGATGGATCCTCGAGGCCACGAACCCATTGACCCCCCCCCCTAATGACAGAACATTGAACTTGATCAGATTTAACGTGCACCACTCCCGTATACCTGCCGGTATATAAGAATTAAAAATTTTATATCAATGCAATCACAGCACTGTTAATTGGCGAAGATTTCTTTTAAGTAACGCTTATTTTAATTTTGTATATGACCCCTGTAATTATCAAGTTGATATGCATTTTAATATAGCAAAAAAAGTATCAAATTAAATCATGCAATTTAAGATATGCATAGAAAACATTTTAAAGAATCCATCACTATTAAAATACAGCATGGTTGCCATTCATAAATTTTGTGACTATTAAAATCCTAATTTAAATAAAATTTGAAATATATATTATATGTAATCTAGGGTATTATTATGGGTAATTTAGAAGTAACACTGATAAAAATATCAGCTCAATAAAATTGTTATTTCGGGAGATATGATTAAAAGTTTAAAATATGAATTTAACTTTACGAGTTCTAAATTTCGATACTCATAATTAAATAACTACTTGACCAAATGACTTGCAAATTGATATGCAATGATAAATTTTATAATAGATTCTAAATATTGAGTCAAAATTGGGTTATGCTATTTGGTATATTAAGTTTAGCTCTACAGAAATAGTGACGAAAAATAAGGGATGGTTCTCTCTCCCACCTATTTATTGTTATCTGTAAATGCACCTGATTCGGTAAGGAAATAGATTAACAAATATAAACTGGAGTAAGTAATGTTATTGAATAGTTATACTTTTACATTTATCAGTTGTAGTATTAGTCCAATTATTAGTACCAATTCAAAAAAAGCTTCAACTTAACTGATTTACTTATAATTTTATTAACTATTTTCTAAATATATATGTTTTGCAGTTTATTGTTTTGGTATAATTTTCGACATGATTTTATTATCGTTTTCATACTACCATATACTGTTGTAAAGTTACTTCTGTATTCTTGAGAAACTAATCATATGAGTTCATGGGAGCAAGAATAAAAACTCAATTTAAAGCAATACCTAGTTTATATATTACTTTCTAGCTCTATTTTAATACAAGTCTACTATATTTAATCAAAAAACACTTATCTAGATATTTATGCTATTCCCTTGAAAGGTTTACAAAATAAACAATTTTAATTTTTTTTTATTAACTTCCTGAAGGATGTGAATGTGTATATCCGTTTAAGTATTTTTTAAAAGGAAGTTGTTACAAGTGTACATAAAATTTTCTTGTAGTGAAAACAAACTTGGATTCGATATTTAGTTCATCTCTCAAAGGATTAAGTGTAAAAAAGAATCATGGAGATTATAGCCAAAGTACTGATTTGTGTTTTCCCAACTGTTTAATCTTACTTACCCAGTGTTAATATTAGTAATTAAAAAAATATTTTAAACATTTGAATGTGATTCAATATGTTTGGTTCTGTTGCAGGAGGAGTCGCGCACTGCAAGGGAACTCCGTGAGTTATTCCAGACTTTGAAATTTTCAAAGCCACCTAATGATTTACAGGTCCCTCGTATGTTTACAGAGATTGATAGACGGGTATGATACTACTTTTTATTCCTTTTTAAACATCTGGCAATATTTCGTTTGGTATTTCCATTGCAATGTTTTAAAATTTTCAGTTTTAAATCATTGACTATGTATGGCTCTAAATATAGCCTATTTAAAAAAAACTCATTTATCAGACTGTTACAACAATACTTTACTCAAATTAAATTGACATCCATATGAATTTTGATATTTAACATATTGATTATTTTTATGAAACATATTGAATGTAAGCATCTGTTCTATATGCAGGGGTGCCCATCCCCCCAAACCCAATGGCGCAAATCCCCCCCAAAAATTTTTCCCTGTCCTTCCCTCCCCATGGACGTAGCCAAAAGGGGGGGGGGAAGGTCCGGACCCCCCCCCCCCTTCAGGTTAAGGTTCGGACACCCTCCCCCCTCTTCAAGTCATAGGCCACCCCCCCTCTAATGAACGCCCCCCCCCCTACTTCATTACATTAGGTAAATTCACTCCCCATTTCTATCTCTAATTTTCCTTTTTTTTATTATTATTCAACATGTACCAGACCAGCAACTTTTAGAAACTACAATAATCTCCTGGTTGCATATTCGTTTTCAACAAACACATCTATATAAGCAGGGTCACCATTAAGGGTGTGCCTCAGGTGCCGCAGCTTTATGTGGGGCCCCGCGTTGACAAGGAAACAATTTCTTTAAAAATATCAGAAAATCGGTTTTTAACGTGAAACGTCTTAAAAACATTTGTAATATGTTACGATAGAAATATGATAAGGTTTTTATCTTCAGTGACTTATCCCCGCCCCCTTTTTTTTCTAAAAAATTTTATTAATTTTCATTAGTAAAAAGGAATACGTTGGCATTTGAATACCGAGGCAGCCACAGTTATCACTGTCATTAACTACTTTTAACAGTTATCAATAACTACGTACTTTTAAAATTAGTAAATCACTCCCTAATTTTGAAATAAATTTAGAGAACAAATTTTAAGTTTGAGAATCCTTACAATATATGTGGGATAACGATTAGTTAGATAATTTATAGTTATGATAGTTTAAAGATCTAATGAGTGTTTCAGTTGACCAAAACTGGTAAAGAATAATATAAATTATAAAGGCAACATGATCTAAAGTATAGTGGGAGTCAAAACACACGAAATTGCATGGTATTTTGCAACCCAATCGCCACTGCTAATTTTAAATTAAACATTAAATATACACAATTTAATTCAGACAGAGTTATTTACTTATTACCAATAAATATTAAGTTCCATAAATTAAATTTAAATTGTAAATGCCAATTTAATTCAAAGATCTATAAGAAACAAAAAAATTACCAACTTAAGGGCGCCAGATGTTATCCTCGTTATCTGATCATGTTTCAAAAATACGAGGCATTGTTCCCGGGTATTTCCTTCGAGATAGACCCCGAGCCGCGTCGCCAATCGAAATATCGCCAAAAATGCTCAGACGTTCGCCGCCTATAGATTACGCAATACTACATTTTAATGTAAAAAGTTTCATATAAAAATTTGATGAAAGAAAGGGTGTCTGATCTATTTTTAGAATTAAATAAAAAGGGTAATACGAGCCGACTGGTCTGCGTCCTGGTTCTGGGTTGATTTGTAAAAAAAGTAAGGGGAAAAAAATTGCTCGCTTGTTTTTTGAGAAATTTAGATAATACTCAAAAGGGCAGGTGTTTTCGCGGGCCAACAAAAACAATAAATTAACCACCATTATAGAAAAAATGGGAGACAATTTTGTTTTAGAATAAATTGACAACAGATAATGAAGTATTTTTAGATTAACGAAATTATGCGGTCTTGGCTCGAAGAATATGGTTTCCATAGCATGTTTTGGATCATGTTTTTATAACCCCATTTGACGAACTTTTCCCTTTATTATATTTATTTCAAATTAAACTTAACATGACTTCATCGTGTTTCTGTATAAATTCTACATGCTAACCGGGGTATATATAAAGTTAATCAACCATATGAGGTAATTTAGGAGGATTTTGGGGTGCCTCCTAATATGAGTTTTTATTTTAAAGCTTATTATTCAATATCAAAGCATTATTACACGTTAAAAAGTAATTTACAAAACCTTTACAATTTTGTAAAAATTTCAATATCAAAATGCGGGCAGTTATTAAAAAGGAAGTTTTTGAGCCGAATAACTGCACATAATTTTATACACAATTTTATAAGGGGCTACGAAAATAAATAACAAAACTATTTTCTTTCTTTTCCCATTCCTGGAAATATTTTTGCTAACTATATATTGTCTAACTACAAACCTGTCTTGAGGTTGAACGGGTTGTAGCCCTTTTTGAACACTGGAAGACAATTTAGCTCCCCCATTCTTATATTTGGATATATTAACTATGACTATTAAATGCAAAACTTCATTTTATCGAATTTTCAGAAACCTTATAAAATTAAACTTTAATTTAAAAATGCCGTATAATATTTATCCACTTACCACTACAGTTTCTCAAACTCAGAAAATACTTTTCATTAAGGTTCTTTCTTTTTTACAATTTAAATAATTGTAACTTTGCTCCACATTTCAACAGTAAGTTCAGAAAAACCAAGCATTCTTGTTGACTGAAATATATTATCTGTTCTTCTGCTGTAACACCATTGAAGTTATTAAAACCAATTCGACCGAAAAGACGAAACCCAAATACAGTAAAATCGTCTACATTTACTAGTAAACAAACGTATGAAAGTAATTAATTTCTAGTGGAGTTGTATATAAAAATCGTAATTTATGTTATACGTGTTATTGAGATGAGGAGACAGTCTGCTTCATTGCAGTTTTTTTAAAAACATATATGCCTCATCACAAGCAGAAAAGTAAAATTTGTTGTAGTCAGCGTTTTCTTTTCCAAAGTGTAGTATGAATATTGGATGTGTTTTAATAGTTGCTCAGCTAGTGAATCGAATCAGCATAAAAATAGAATCAACAAATTGACCCACCCTCATATTTATCAAAGCAATTGCTTAGATGTTTTGTAATGTAATCGTAATTTATGATATAAGGATATGAAATGAGATTCCATGTCCTGAGTTTATAGCACTCTTCATATTTATTATTATTTATACATTCTTTCTAATGGAAAATTTATTGCCTCACGCCGTTTTTTAATTTCAATCTCAGCCAGCACTGAAGTGTATTCTGAATGTTTGAACCGGATAAAGATCAATAAACGTATACGTAATTTTTTTTACAATGTCGTCAGCTAATGTGCCGAAGAGGCGTTCTCGAAATCGCTGGAAATTCCAGTGATTGAAGGCACGTTATATAATGTATTATACTTATTAAATAATATTTTGCCCAAAAAATTTCCCCCCTAAAAATGTAAAAATAATAATAAAAAAGCCATGTAAAAAAATCCCCCCCAAAAATGTTGATGGCGCACCTTGCGCCATGATCCCCCTCTGTGGGCACCCCTGTCTATATGTATGTTCATGTAATGATGTTTTATATAAAGAAAAATCATCTAATTAAAAAGTAAAAATTCCAATCAGATCACATATAATTGCTAGATATAAATTACAACCCTTTTAAAATGTGTTATAGAAGAAATTGTTAACCTTGATATTATTGGATTTAAGCTAGGTTTATGTACTTCTTTTATGGATGCAATCTTTTTTATTTAACATGCTTATTTGGATTTAAGATGGTTTTATATCCAGCTTTTTGAGGTAAATGTACTATTTAAGATAATTTTTAAATCAAATTTAAGCTTACAAAATTGCATTGTTATATTGAGTGTTATAAATACTCGAATTATTAAATGCATTTTAACCTTAAATTTTGATTGTGTAACAACTGATATTAAACAATAAAAAAAAATCAATAAATATAAATTAAAAAAATTATCAATCACTCCCTTGATTTCACTTTGATCTTGTATGGCGGGTGGGGATTGAGAAATAAATAAAATGTAAACAGTGGAATAATTAAGTATTGTATATAAATATTAGCAAATATAATACTGAAATATGCCTTTATTGATCCTATAAAATAAATTGCATCTGTTTTGGATTTTTTAGCTTTATAAAATTAAAATAGAGTTGGATAAACTCATCTGACAATTACCAAATATGGCAATTAACTATAAAGAATTTTTTGATAAATTAACAAAAGGACATTAATTGCTGTATATTTAAGAATGTATTTATTTTTAATACAAACTGATTAAATCATCTAGATTAAATACTTCAATTTTAAATAAAATATTATTAACTAAAAGTTTATTCACTCAATTCCCAACAGATTACATGACATTTTCACATTTATGGATTAGCCGGAATTCAAACTCGCGACATAGCAGCCCATCACACTACCACTACACCTTTAGACAGAATAAATAGGGGGTTCTACAACAAATGTTTTATATATATATATTTTTACCACACGTAAAAGATATTCATAAAAAAAAAAAGAGCTTTGTCAAAAGAATACTGATATGATTTGGAGTTGCAAGTTCGATTCTAGTCTTGTGAACTGCTGTGAGCTCGTAATCAATTACAAGTTATATCCTCGTTATCTGCTGTGTAGAGAGGGGCTGGAATGCTTTGAATCCAAATGATCATGGTGTGGAATCATGGATTCTCATGTTGGTCATGGTATAGAAGTTTGGAGAGTTGAGTGCCATTTTGGGTGTAGTATTCACATAATCTGACCATGGTTCAAAAGTACAAGACAGTGTTCCCAAGTCCTTTCTTCCGTATAATTCTTGAATCAATCCCTCAAATATCCCACTGCGTAGCTCTTGTGTATGTTAATTCAAAGGCAAATTATAATACATTACACAACAATATTGTACAGTTTTGACCCAACTTTTGAAAGTAAAGTAAGATTGTGACTGATTGAATTCTTGTTTAATGTTAAAATAAACCATCACAACAATATATTTTGTACCCTTGTTTTTAGTATAATAAATCTTTCAGTGAAATATGCTGCGTCATTGAAACTTTGATGAGGGATATTCATTGTTGATGTGTTTAGTTTAAAGTAGTATTTTATAATACCATGCTAAACATATTAATAATCTTATTTGGTTAGTTTTAATATTTTAATTATTTTTAAATCAATACGTTAAAACAGATTGTAATTGTTCAGTATATTTTTAATCAATTATTTGTTATAAATTTATACTATTAAAAAATTACAGGGGGGAGGGGGCTGAGTTTGTGCCTGCTAATTTTTTATAAACTATTGGTTAGCACAAGCTCATTACAGGGTTGTAGGTTCGATTCTCAACTTTAAAAGTGTAGTGGAATCATGATCGGAATGACTGCCAGTTTCATACCTTGTCCTTCGCAAAAAAACATCCAACAAGGGTTCTATTGCACATTATGTATATTAGTTAAAACGTCTTATGCCTACACAGGTGCTTGAGGTTTTAACACATGTGCTATCTTCGACATCTGAGCATGGTTCAAAATTATTAGTCCCTGGTCTTTTCTACGTGATAGATCCCGAACCATTCCCAATAGCCCATTATTTACCTCTGGTACAACATTGATTCAACCAACCAAAAACACATAATTTTTACTGCAAGTATTTTGAACTTGAGCTTTCTTATAGTTTTTTCCTTATTTTGAGAAGATATGACATTTATTTTGTATTTTTTAGATCTGCACTCTTAGTCATCCTCTCTTACCAGAAGATATAGTGTCGAACATATTGTTCACTGGAGCATTAACGGAAAGCCAGTGGTTTGCTCTTGAAAGACTGTATGGAGAGTTTTATGCTGAGTATCGAAACCGCCGTGAGCTGAATATTACTCGTACATCTTTAACGATTTCTTCCTTCTTATGGAAAAATGGAATAGAGGTACTATTTTCTTTTATAATTTACTTTTAAGACTAAAAGGAAATACTTATTCCTATTGTTACTTTATTTTGTTGGTGTTACTATTTATATACTTCTAAGTTTTTTTGGATTTTAACCATTTTGAAAGGTTTATTAGCTTACATAATTGTAAGGATTGCAAGGGATTCTTTCATTCTGTAAAATGTTCCATGTTTTGTTTATTCAACTATCTAAAACTGCAATTTTGATGAGACATGATAAAACATAGTTCCAGGTGGAAAGAAATTTTAATAATTAGGGTTTTCATTGTTTTGATTAAGACTGATTCGAGCGAACATAAAAATTGTTATTGTATAGCATATCAATCGATTTAACCCTTTGTGGTCAAGAGGTGACTCTCAGTCACAAGAACTACACCTGTTCTTTTGTTCATTGAAGGAGTTCTTCTGGAACATAAAGTATTTTATTTCATTAGCTTGTTATTTAACAGTACGGTATTAAGGCATGGATTAGGGCAAGGAACAAGATATAACTGTTCCATATGAAGAAAATGCTAATATCAACATGTTCCTCGATTGCTAAGAGTTTATGTAATACAAATAAAAAATTTATAGATGAATTGATTCTGAATGATATGCCTAACAACAAATAAAATAGCAATCTCCACTCAAACTGATAATATTTTATTATTATTATTTTATTTATATATTAATATTTTATTACCAATTTTATTCATATACCAGAAGGGCCTGTGGTGGGGTGGCCTGATTATAAGAGTACCCAGCTAAAAATCGGAGGCTTTTGGTTTCGATCCGGGGGCTGGTGTAGTTTACATCTATCATGGTATAAATGTGGTCACGTTGGTGTGAAAGTTTTAAGAGTGCAGTGCCAGCTCGGGTGTTTTCTTTGTCATTTGTCTCTTTTTTTTTCTGGAACTTTTGCTAATAGCCCATTGTCTACCTCTAGTGTAACGTTAATTCAACCAAATTGTTTACCGGACTGGCACACTGTACAATGCACCTTCTGCTAGCAGAGGATCTTTGTTTGTGTGCATCTTTATTTGATGTGAAATTTGTGTTCTCTAAATAGTCTGTTGAATACCATTATATTTTATTCTGCATATTACTGTTCAGGGGTTTGATTTCTCATTTGTTTTGGTTTTTTTTATATTCTGTTTAAGGTATATTGTAAAATTAAGTATTGCCATGCTTCATTTTTATACAATTTTTATTTAGAAGGATACTAGGGGCTTTTTCTTTTGTAGGTACACTGTATTCTGTTATCTTTTATGGGTACACTGGTTTTTTTTATATGTAAAATGGACTTTTTGTGATAGATTAGGCTTTTAATTTAAGAGGTACATTAGACTTTTTTATAAGCACAGTTAGCATTTTCCTTTATAGGCTTTTACTTTTAAGGGTACATTGTTTGTTTTATTCCTTTTAGGAATACACTAAGGCTTTTCTTTTTAGGATACATTAAGCTTTTAATTGTTCTCTAGGGGTTTTATTTTAAGGGTACATTGGGCTTTTCTTTAATGGTACACTAGGCTTTTTTTTATGGAGATACACAGGCTTTTTATTTTGTTGGCATATTAGGATTTTTTTTGGACACATTCTTTTACCTTTAAGAGAAACCTTAGGTTTTATTTTAAGTTTATTTTAGCTTCTTCTTTTAGCGGTACATTGGAATTTTTCTTTGTATGGAATTTGTGCATTATTTTAGGGGTAAATTGGAAATTTTATTTTAGAAGCTCATTTGCTGAAATGAGTACACTTTTTTCAATACAATGGTATTTGTTGTAAAGGATGCACACTGTGCACTTCCTTTTTAACCGACTTAAAAAATGCTAACCAATACCACAAACGCGTCCAAGTTGGAGTTTATATAGGTTTAACAATCCGGAATTCTCAAATAACTGAACCGTTGCAGAAAAAAAATATTGTTCGATTTTGAAAATTATAATTTTGTTGAATAAGGAAAAATCCACTTGTCAGAAAATGAAAAAACTGGTAGTTATCTTGATATGTCGATTAAAAGGTATTTAAAAAAAAAAAATCTCCGATTTCCAAACATTTTCATTTTTGGATAGAGATTGTTTAACTACAATATAATTTGATTATTTTCATTTATTAAACCAGATTCAAGGCATGGAAAAAAAATTTGCAAAAACTTGAGCTTCCTGATAAATAATAGTAGTGGGAAAACCCCTGCTAAATTAAAAACTAAAAAGAGGAAAATAAAAGAATCTTTTTAAAAAAAAAAACCTGTCTTTAAGAAAAAAAGTTTTTTTAAAAAAAAGTACTTTTACGAAGAAGTTGAAACAATTAAAATGTTTAATCTTAATTTTATATTTATCATAATTTTTTTAACTTGATGCCAATTTACAAAAAAAAACAGACCTAAATTTTGGGGCCAATATAAAAAAGTTATAATAAATACAAAATTAGTATGAAATATTAAAGAAATTTCAACTTGTTAGTAAAATAATATTTGTTTTTAGTTTTTAGCATTTTTTTTTGTAAACATTAATTTATTGTAGGGTATTGAATATATTAATTTGAATATTTTCTTTTATGGATAAATTTTTGGCTTAAATGTATATTGTTTTTTCTTTTTAGAGGTGCATTTACACTAATTTCAATGTAAGATTAAGTTTTTACTTTTAAAAGTGCATTATGTTTTTTCCTTCAAATTTGTACATTTTAGTTTTAGTGATACAATATAAACTTCCGTGTACATTGGAATTTTTGTCGTTAGGTATGATCTAGAGGCCTTGGGTTACATTCTTATTCATGGGATACATGAGAGTTTTGAAATTTAGCTATACCCAAAAGCTTTATTTTGCACTAAATTTTAATTTTTGCTGTTAAGAAAAAATCATTTTATTTTGTACTAAATTAAAATATTTGTTGTTAAAAAAATCATTTTGATGCTCCGAGTGTTAATTTTAGCTGCTCCAAAATGCATTTTTGCTGCTCCAAATTTCGATTTTACCTACTCCGAAACGCATGAAGCCGGGCAACACCCCTAAAATTATACTGGCGTATACAATACGATTGGCGCTCAATAAATCTGATCAAGGTGCAATGTCCTGATGCCTATTGAGGTTGTCCTCGTCATCTGACCATGGTTTAAAAATACAAGGCATCGTTTCCTGGTCTTTCCTTCGAGATTCCGAACTGTCACCAATAGCCCACTGTGCGGCTCTAGTGCGACATTAATTAACCAAAACAAAACTCAATTTGGGCATACTGTTTTAAAATTATTCTCTTGAGATGGACTTTTAATTGAGACTCGTACATTAGGTTTAAAAATATTATAAAACAAACGTTGTATAAATTAAACAATTTGATGTATTGCTGGAGATCCTTGGATGCAATATCACATTGCATCAGTGGGTTAAATGTTTAGCATGATGTATTAGCTTTGATTCTTTTTTAAGTTTATTATTAGTTGTTTTCACTAGATAAAATTGTTCCGTAGCTATAAACATATTCCAATATTTAAAATATTCAGGAAAAATACAACTTTTGATTATTTATAACATCTTTTTTGTTTAAATTATCTAAAACTACAGATGCATGCAGAGTGTTTCAAAAATATATACCTTACCTATTATATGTATCTGATAATTCTAAAAATATTTTTTATTTTAGAAAATATTTAAAATGAAATTTTTGATTCAAAATAAGTAATGTTTCCAAAAAACAATATATTTTTCTCTTTGGAAACATTACTTTTTTATGCAAATATTTCTTTTTAAATATTTTCTCAAAAAAAAAAATATTTTTAGAATTATCAGATATATATAATAGGTAAGGTAGATATTTTTGAAACACCCTGTATGCAGGGCAAAACTGCAATTTGCTGTAATTTTATACAATAAACGAAAATCTTTATTTAAAATTGCAAGTTGCTAAGCAACTTTATTGTTAATTCAAAAAGGTATTAATAATAATGTTTTAAGGCAAATGTTTGTTATTTTTATTGATTTATGTTACAGGTAACATAGATAATTTTTAAATTTAATTTGAAGTGTTTTCTTTGCATAACAATTTTCCACTCCCATTATGTGTAGTTTTCTTTAAAGTTTGTTTCAATTTGTCTCTATTTCAATATTTGGTTGTTTTTTGCATATTTTTTTTCTGAAAAAATTAGTTCACTTAAAAATTAATTTTCAAAACATTTCACACCCATTAAATTTTGTGCTTGATTTTGAGCCACAAGAAACTTTATTTCAAATTAATTCTAAGAAATAACTTTTAATCTATTTTGTATAGCACTTTCGAAAACGTTATTGAAACGACAAAATTTATTCAATTTTCACTCTTGCTGTCACATTTCATGGACACTAGTAACTAGTATACTAAATCAACTATGGTTATCATAGCCTAATCTTTACTTAGGTTTTAATATTTTATGTACTTTTTTTAAAATTCTTTTTTTAAACATATGCTCAAATGATGTTATAAATTATAAAGTTGCCTTAATATAGATTTTATGTAATGCTTATTATGTTTTAAATAAATTAGGTTTTAGTCATATCACAAACATGAAAAGTTTTTAAAATATTGTTAAATGGAGATGGAGTATTTTCATTAATTTTAAAATTGAGTCCTTTTCTGGAAAATTTGAGGATTCGACTGTCAGGGAAAATTTGAGGATTCGACTGTCAGTGCGTTAAAACATATACCTTATATATACTCGCGTTTAAGCTGAGAAATTTAAGTCAACATTTTCATCAAAAGGTAGAAGTTTGGCTTATAAAATTAATAATATAATTTGGAGGAGAAGTGAGAATCAAGCGGATTCTTTTGGAACCGCACCAACACATTTCCCTGATCCAAGATCGAGAATGTGCGTCACATGTGCTGACTGATAATGTTATGTAAAATATTAATAATTATCTTATTAGAAGTTTAGATGGATTTGACTTTAAAGTGGTAAAATCTGGATGTTGCTAATCCGCAAATTCAAGTTCTACCTTCAAGCCCTTTATTTCATAATTAAAAACTAAGTATTTTAATTAGAAGTATACATTAATCCATAATATACTTGTATTACTTTCCAAAATGGATAAAAAAAATGCTCATCCGTATTTAATAGCGACAGTAGTCAGAGATGTTGACACAAAATAGTTGATGTTTTCTAAGTTTTTAAATCTTTACAAAATGATGTTAAGAATTAAAAATTTCACATTTTTGTATTTAAGTATGTGGTTTAAAATATTTTATTATGATAATAAAAAAAGGGAGACTTAACTTAAGAAGTCCGATGGAGGTTTGAAAAACATAAAAACATCAAGAGTGGTATATACTTCTAAGCACGATGAATCGTCATGAACTTCGAGGAAAACCGTTTCTCCAGCCACTTTTTCTTAATTTTTTATTTCTCAGCTTAAATATTTATTTTAAGAATTAAAATTTCACTTTTTTTCCATGATTTGTCGATTTTAATCGGGTTTTTCATGTACGAAAATACAACTCTGCTTTACGTCAGGTTTCAATTTGGGACAAACAATATCCTCCTAAAATTTGGGGGTCTTCTTATATGCGAGAGTATACGGTATATAATTTTCTCATATTGACTAGTATATAAAGCCTGATTTATGTATGCCCTGGTTTGAATTCTGGATAAGACATGGATATTGATTTGTGTAATTCTCGGAAGGGAGCAATTAAAATTAGATTGTCATTTCCCTTCGCTGGATATAGAAGCATCTCAATAACATTTTTATGTTAAATTTTAATATTAAAAAATTCTACTAATTGTTTATTGTTTCATGGTTTTGTGTTTTAATCCTTTCAAAACAAATAAATCTTTTCCTTTTTTTATGTATTATTTAATTAATTTTACAAGTATAATGTACCATTGTTTACTTTAATGTACCATTTATAAACATGTTATAGTTTTACTAACCTTCTGAGAGCGACAAGAAAAATATAAAATTTGCATAGATTTCACTGCAAGATTATTTAATTTATTTTCAATATGTGTATTTAAATATATATATTTTTAATTTTAGTTATTTTAATAGATATATCTTTCAGAATATACCCCTAAAGCTTTAAATTAAAAAAAAAATAACTTATGTGCGTTACTGAAAAAACCCTGAAGATCCTTGGACAACTATAAAAAAAAATACAAACCGCTTAAAGGGGTTGTTAAAAAGAATGTCAATATTTAAAATAATTTGCTAAAGTATGTCTAGTTTCATTACAAAAACCCTGCTTTTTTTTAAAGACTACCATTCATAAAAAAATTCATTTACAAATAGCATAAAATATATTAAACATTTAACTATTAAGAAAGTTTCAAAAATAGTTTGTATGATCAAATTCTTTTTTAAGGTAAAGATACAAGTGTTTTGAACTTAAATTTTTTTTTAGTTTTATTAAAAATAACCTTTTGATTAAAAAATATTTTTGATATAAAATGTTTTTTGAATTCTTTATTTTATAGAGAGTGGCTAATAATATTTCTAACTACTATGAGGACTTTAGACAAAAAGCGACTGTGGATCCTGATGTGCAAATATCAGATGTCATAGCTGCAACTGCTGGTAAGTTTCAATTTAAATTCAACTAAAGTCAAGTGCATTTTGTACTATGTTTAATCCTATTGATATTTTTTTTAAAGAAATGTCTATTGGTGAAAAGGTTAGTTCAGGTGTGTGTCTTCAGAAAACTAGAGGTGTAGCACATCAGGTTACAATTTGTCAAGTAAGTATTGCATATTTCTGTTATTTCTTAGATATTTTTCAATGCATTAATTTTATTTCCAAACACCAGTACGGTACTTTATTAGGTTACTTTCGGAACTTCCCCAACACCTGTTGATTTAATCTTAATACTTAGTCCACTTAATACTGGGTCCACTTGGAGTGAATTTGCTTTTGTTAAAGTTCTACAAAATTCACAAGAATTTTCCTATGTAGAAATATACTCATTTGATTAACCCTCTAGTGCATGATTTTTTCTTTTTTAATGGCATAAAATGTTTTGTTTACTTTTTGCCTCTGGACCACTGGAAAAATATACAAAAAAATCCTAAGTGCTTATTTAATTAAATAATCAATTAAAAACGTTGTGTAGCATATATGCAACATCATGCGCTAACAAAGCTTTTTTTGTTCTAAGACTTCTCCCTGATAATTTTAACTTTTTACAAGGAAAATACGTTTGGAACATGCAGGAAAACATGCAAACTTAAAAAAAATTTATAATAAAAAAATATCTAAGGTAGATAAAAATAATTATTAGTAATTTAAGAAAATAATATTTAAAAAAAAGTTTATTTGTGATAAGATTTGAAACATTTTTTATGTTTATTGAGGCAAAGTTTCAATTTTTACATTTTGAATATTTTATAAAGGTAAAACCATTGCAGCCTGTGTTTTTACACCGGTTTATCTTGTCTTCCCATTCGGGCCAGTAGTCAAACGCATCTCTTCTGACGTCAGGCTGAGGCCTAAAAACAGCAGACTTTTTTGGCCTTTTTTTGTCTTGTTGGTCGGAGTGTGTTGACGTCTCCTTTTTGGTGTTTCCTCTTTACAAATTTGACATAGGGTGGTTGCAATTTCTTTTCTGAATTTTTTTTTGGCTCATTACCTTTTGTTTTTTTTGTTCTGGACGTCTCTGTTGTATATAATCCAATTATTTATTACTGCGAGATACACCAAATGAGAGAACAGCCTTAGATACCCATGCCTCTGTACATTCATAGTGATACTATATCTTCCAATGTGACTATCTAGTAAATCTACCTCACCCAGGTGATTGTTATAGGCTCTAATTATTTTAGGGCATTCTACTTCGCCACGTTTTTTAGTTTTCTGGTTGTATTGGTTTATCGTGGTAGTTGGCTCAAATCCATATAATGTAAAGATCAAATGAACCAGCTTGTTGTCTTTCCACATTATGGAGGATACTGGTAAGTTACCAGTCAGTACAGCCAGTTACGGGAAGCACATCTGCTCATCAACACTTAGAAATTCCTCCATTGAGATAGTCAGAAATATTTTATTCATGCACTTTGTAATAGGTCTAAGTTTGAAAAGGTGATTGTAATCAGGATGATCATGAGGTAACTTATTTACGTTATTGTTGAAATGCAAAAGGTCACGGATTTTCTCAAAGGTGTTAACCACCATTGTACTTTTTACAAGTTCATTTCCCAGCACTGGTTCCATAAATCCCTTAGCAGGCCGTTCATAAGTGAAGACAAAATACATATTTCAAGATATTTTTGCAGCATACAATTTGAGAATTTAAACAACTTGTTAGGATTTTTTTTGGTGCTGTAAATGGCAGTCTGTTGAACCACATAGTCATAAAAGCTATCATCTAAAAAATAAAAGAACTCAAATGGAGTCTCCAAAATGAGTACTTCATTAGGAAGGTCAAAATTTCCTAAGAATTTTGTTTCATTGTCCTCTAGTTGCAATTTTTTTTTTTTACAAATGTTTTTTCTTCCTGTCTTTTATTTTTTCTCCCCTCTTACCATATAAGAACCCCCTGTACTTGGAGCTTGAGATGTAGAGGGCTACTCGTCAAACCCATCTACTTCTGCTTGTACATACTCTTCCACAATCTCTTCTTTCGAGACCAATAGCTGGTCATCATTTAGAACAGTTTCTAATCGCTCCAGGAGAACATTGTCCGGCAAAGGAAACAAACTTTCAAACTCATCATCGGAAGAGGAACAGTCTTCTTCACTTCCAAGGGGCAAACAAAGAAGTTCTGAGATTTCTTATGACATTTTCCCCATCTTTATCTACAAATGTAAATGTTTTAGACATTAAAAACAAAAAAATATCGCCAAAAATAAATAAATAAATAACGAAAAAATCGCTAAAAACTCACATAACTAAAAAATAACACTCCTGAAAATGTTCGGCTAAAAAGCTCATTTAGCCCCCAGTAGCAGAAAAATTCTTAACAGTCTGCGACAATATTTTAGTGAATAAGATTTGTCTGCTACTTAATTTATTATATAACTATGGAATACCTTTCATGAGCAAGAATTCAATTAAAGAGATAATCTCAGCAATATTTATTACTTTGTTATTCACGTTTTTTTTCTTCATGCGCTGTTTAATCATTACTAGATAATATGTTTTCATCACTTTAATAAAGTATCAATTATTTAAATATTCAACATTTTTATAAACAAACACATACCCATTTATTGAATAGTTTCAGCATTTAAAACAAAAACTCCTTATATTAACAATATTTTCTATGAAAAGGACAATACAAATTAAAATTTTATTTCATTGTTAAAATTTTATAAATGAAACAAAAAAGAAGATTCTTTTCCAGATTTCCTTGATAAATTAAAATTGGAATTATAATTTTAAAGTATGGTAACTTAATTAAATTGCAGAGGTCATACTGGAAATTTAAAAAAATGGAAGGGTGCAAAAAGAAAGCATTTCTTTTTTATCTGCGAGTATATTAATATATAAGTATCAAAATTGCAAAAATTAACTTCTAATGCAATTTAAATTATTATTTATTATGGTTTTAGACATTTAATATAAGTTTCATAACATGCAAGTCATATAAATCATGCTTTCCCTTTCATTGAAAAATAGGCATAGTGAATGAAATTAATGCAAACTGTCAAAATAACTAATTGTAAACTAATGTTCAAACTGTCATTTTACATGTAAAAGAATCATGGCATAAAAAAATCTAAAATTTTCGAGTATAAGTTTATTTTAAAATACTAGAATTCACACAATATTCTCAAGAATGTTCAAGTATTCCAATTTATAAAGATGGAGAAATTAGTAAAGTCCGATTTTTGACAAACTTGGTATAACTAATTGGTTCTCAAAAGTAAAAAAATAAATAAAATTAAAGAAATGCTTTCAAAACGAGAAAACTGGTTTTAAACATGTAGTAAAACAAGTTTTCTGTATTGAAAATCGGAAAAACCAACGTGCTAAAATGCCGATTTCGCATAAAATCGGCAACTGTGGTTAGCCGATAATAAATCAAATTCCTAATAAACTCAATTAAAAATTAAGAAAACCATGTTAAAGCTAGACAAAAATTAATAAATATGCAAAAGAAATGCAATTTTAGTCACCAAAATCGTAATAATCGTGGCGTCAAATTGCCGATTTTTTAAAAAACTTGCATCATTGATTACGTACTGACTATTAAATAGATGAGATTATAATGAGTAAACAGAAGGGAAAAAATAGCTATTAAAGTAAAAAAATGAGCTCTAAATCCAAAAGAAGAAAAAAATTATCGCCAAAGTCGGAAATCTGCCGCGAAAGCTGTATAAAATACCGTTTTCGTTTAGCGCAAATTCACTTCTCAAAGAAGGTTCTGCTAAGTATTTTCTAGTAATGTATCATCTCAAAAAACAGGTACTGAAATGTACCATGGAGTTGACAAAAGAGAATCAACAACAAAGAAACGTCTGTGGAGATTTGTTCAAACACGTGTAACTTACGGGCATCGCGATTCCGACTTTCTATTATCGGGACTTCTCCCCCTCCCCCTGACTTTCTTAAATGAGAGAAAAGTAATTATCTAACCTAAAAAGAATCTGCAGAAAATTATATAAAGTAGTGCAGACATAAAAAAAAATCGCATGGTAGACTTCTGCAAAAATTTGTCTGCAGACCTTATAAAAAATCTGCATCGTACGACGCACGCACGTCGCCGTGTTTCTGCTTCCGGGATTTAGCCCATGATGTAGCAGATATGCAACACATGTAAATGTTGACGTAATTACTAAAATAATTTTCGAAAAGTATGAAAATGTAGTTAAATACAATCTACATACCTCTGGTATTAACTAGGATTTTTTGTAAAGCCAGATTATACTTATAAGTAATAAAACTATCTTTGAAAACTTATCTTTCATGAGCCAGTTTTAGAACTACAGACGTCGAAGTAATTGATTGCATTTATCACAATAATTTTATAAAGATAAGGGCCCATCAGTGGTTATATGAACTAGGCACATGGTTTCCTACGTGACAATACTGCAATAGTTAACATAAAACTCAATAGATGCAACTAGTGGTCATTTTAAAGTTGTGTAGCATATATGCTACACTATGCACTATAGGATTAACAACAGAGTAACTAAATATTTACTTCATAATTTAGTATTCACATTTTTTGTAACAAAATATTATACAAATTTTGTTTATGAATGTTTATCAGGTATATTCGAACATAAGCTCTTTTTAAAAAAAATATTTTTAAAAAAATAATCAAGGTGAATTCCAATTATGAAGAAAATATATACAAATTTATAAATTTAATTAAAATTAAAACTAGTTTTAAAATTTACTGACTTAATTATAAATAATGTAATTATTTTGTATATTGTTGATTCAGAGGATAATTAAATATTATTTATTGACTATCATTTTCCATAAAGATTTTTTTGGTCAGTATAATGCCTTAAAAGGTCTTTAAAAATGCCGAAATCTAACTTTGAAATTCTTAGAAGCTTGTTACTTTTCAAAATTATTTTGTAATATATTGACAGTGGTCACTCTAGAATTAAATAGGGGCAGGGCGGTGTTGGCAGTGAAAAAGGAACCCCATTTTTGAAAAGGCACTTCTAGTTTTTAAAAGGGCACTTTAAAAAAAATGTTTTGTGTGGGCGTGGCCACACATTGACATATCGGACCCATGACCAAACAAAAAAAAAGTTCCTATTTGTTGGTTGACATTGCACCAGAGCTGCATATTGGGCTATTGATAACGGTTCGGGGCCTATTTTGAAGGAAAGACCCGTACAAAATTGATGTCTCTTTCTGAAAATATTATTTGAAATCTAAAATTTGACATTTTAAAATTACTGTTTTCCCTGAAAACCAATTCTGTAAGTAGGAATCGGATCCCTTACAAAACTGATAAAAAGGCTACTTAAATCCAAAATTTGGTAATAAAATGCCTTGTCTTGCAAATCAATCCCTACCTAGTCCCAAACAAAAACCTAGTTCTCTTAAAAAAAAAACACAGAAAAAAAAACTTTGCATTTCATATCCAGGCACAGGCAACCAATAGGATTTGTGGAATGCCCAGTGCTCGAAATTACTGCAGAATTATCAGGATTTCACAACACGCATAGTTATAAGGGAGTTTGTTTTTCTACTGTCATAATTCACTTAATTGCAATTTACACACATTTTTTTTTAATCAATGCTTTTTTTAAAGACAACTGGGGAAGCAATGATGCTTGTGGTTGACTGAAAAGTGCAAGAAGGGTAGAATTTTTTCAAAAGAGGGCAGCATTTTTGAAAAAAGGGACATGAGGGCGCTATTGAGATGAAAAAAGGGCGGACTGCCCTAAAAAAACACCTAGAGTGAACACTGTATTGATATCAAGCGACGCGGTCGGCTTTGCAACATTAACCCAAAAAGAAAAAAATTACACCACCTGGCTAAAGCAGCCAACAAGAAACGAACACCCAACGGGACTAAGCTTATATACTGTGCACAACTTCTAATGTTAATGTTAGACATCGATCATGTTTTCGAACCTAAGTTCAATCAGACCAAACTCTTTCGATCTTGATCTCAGCGATGTCAAGTATTTCCGCTAATCTCATACAATCTTGGATGTGAAGTGATTTCTTTTGTTACGTCATAGGCAATTGACGGTATATAACAGCGGGCATACCACGAGCCTGGTACTTCCTTGACTTGGTTTCTTTGACAATCGTTACTTAACGGTTCTAGTTCGTTGTTGTCTGATAGCTGCAGCTTATTATTTCATTACAAAATGTAATTGAATATTTTTAGGAGCTTTTCATTTCTCTTATTTTTTTGTTAGTTGTGAGCGTATGTATTGTTGACTTTTTATATATAATTAAAGAATATCTATATTTTCAAGAATGTATCTTTATTGAACAAAAAAGGCACTTACATACGTGATGAAGATATTAAACATCCGACTACGGTCAACAGTTAAACCGAGTCCTTAAAATATATTCCAGAACCCAAACTACATTTGGTAAAAAAAATTAAAACCAGTATTGGTAGAACCGTATCAGTGCAACCTTTAATTTAATACAATATTTTTTTTAAATCAACGGAGTTATGGAGTTTTTTAATTTCCGTAAAGTTAGTTGATTTGTCACTTTTTCAAATTATAAGGCCGAAATTTGTTAAACAAGCTAGACACTACATTATTCAACCGATTATTTTGATTAATAGCTTATATGATAGCTTTATGGCATTACTAGGCCCTTGTGTTACTTTTATTTTATAATATTAATTATTTATAAGTTTAATTAGCTGAAAAAGAAGTAATTAAATCTTAAAAGTCAAAATTATCATCATTAGGCAATTACTACCCAAATATGAAGTCCTTCCACTATCTGGTCGCCAAAGAAAACCATATTTTAGAGCGGTTTAATAAAAGTTTAAATTATCTGTAAATAATACGCTCTACAAAATAAAAAATTGCTGAACTTTCATTTAACTTGGACAATTATTAATGAAGATGGAAGCATTTCAAATAATTAACATTATTGAATATTTTCTCCCTTTATTCTTCATGATAAAACTGTAACTAGCAACCATATTGCTCGCTACTCAGTTAGATAAAGTGAGTGACGTCAAATCCACGAAGGAGGGAACTGATTGATATCTATCTCTTAGTTGGTAACGAAAGTGTTAATTTAATCCTAATTTTTAACACAGCGTGTGTGGTTAATTATTCTCTAAACTGTCGAATTAAACTAATGACATGGAGAAACAAATAGTAATTTTTAAAAAGTTCAACTGGTGATTATTTTGACATTCTCCAAAAGGTGGGTTGAAACAAAAGTACTGATATCCTCCCAAAAAAACTTTAGAAAAGTAAAAAAGTATTTTATAAACACATAAATTTTTAATCGAGCTAATAAAAGAAAGCACAGCTTTTTTTCGGGATGAGACTATTGAGTGAGTGTGTATGGTTGAGCTCCTTTTGCAATTGACTTGTTTGTTTTTTATATCACAACTTGTTTAGCCATAGGTTCGAAGGTTTTTTTTAGGGGGGGGGGCTTAGCGTTTTTTACTTTTCTAAAGTTTTTTGGGGTTAATGATTTTACACAGGAATAACCCTTGTATTGAGTTTTTGGGCCCCTCAATATTCGGGAAAAACTGGCTCAGCCTCTCCAATGTTCTGTGATTGAAGTTAATTTTCCAACCAATCCAGGCAGCCAATCCAACATATAGCTGAGATGGGGCATTGAGTCCCAATATTTGAAAGCCTTTACAATCAAGATCTGTTGTTTTATTAGGTACCAGATCGCGGTGGTCGCCCAAATGAGCAAAAACCGCCCCCACCAGAAGTTCCTAGCTGGCAGCCAAGAAAGGACCCTCGAAACAAGGAGCGTTCACCATTCACTATATCAACATCAAGGAGCCGTGACGATATGTATGCCCACGGCAGGGATATCCAAGGGCGTGGGGACCCCCGAACCCACTTGCTTCCCACTCGTCCAGTGGAAGTTACAGCTCCAAGGCCAATTGCAGGTCCTATGCCAGTTGCCGGCGACAACTTCGCCCAGTTTGGGAATGTCCCCATAGTAATGGGACAACAGTCGATGCAAGGTGCACCTGGGTTCATGAGGATGAATCCAAATGTACATGTAGCTCCTATTCCAAGGGGCAACTTCCAGCAAGGATGGGGTATTCCACAAGGTGGCCGTGGTTCATTTTCTGGTCGCGGTGCCTTTCCATTTAGCCTTCCTAGTGCTCATGGTAATGCTGACTGTATGCCATATGGTGTTTTTGAAGGTCATGCTAATGTTGACCGTGGTGCTTATGGTGGTCATGCTAATGCTGATCGTGGTGCTCATGGAGGTCTTAACCGTGGTCAATATGATAATTCTGGTTATCAAGGTGGTCAAGGAAGAGGTGGCCGTGGTCGACAGGTTCGCCGTGTTCAGTATGGTGGGGGCCGTAGAAATCTGGATGGTTTTGGTGGTGCTAGAGGCTATGGGGGATATGGTAACTAAAACTCATTACAATGTTTATTTATTTTGTAAGACATTTCTACTATTATTTTCTCATTTTACTATTTATCTTTTAAAAAAATTCTGAAGTTTCAGAATTCATTCTGATTTCTTTTTTAATTCGGTATATTTACCACCGGTGTTAGTTCTACTTTATCATTTGTAAGTTTTGGAAAGTGCAGTTTATTTCAAGATTGTATTTGCAGATGGTTTATTTTAATTACTATTTTAATATTCATATTAATGAATAGCTATGATATCTTTGTTTATTGTCATAGTTTCTTTGTTTTTTTTAATATATATTTTCATTTGGAAATATTTTACTTGCATGCTGCTATAGAAGTAAACATGAATAATTAAAAGAAATATTTTCAAAAATTAGTAATTTTAATTTAATTCTAAACCTATATGCGGAAAAATATAACATATCTTGATTTAACAGCAAATGCTTATTGTATTCTGTGTGCAATATTTTTTATATTTGTATGATATTCCAATGTCCTTTTTTTCTAGTCAACAGACTAAATTTCTATTTGACTTATAGTTATTTTTCTTTTAAAATTACTGTATTCTTTGATAAATTAAAATTTTTTATGCACGCAGTCCACCTCAATATTAATATTTTATCTTAAAATTTCTAGTTTTTATAAATTGTATAATGCAAATGACACGTTAATATGTAATATAATAATATTGGCTACAAATAAATTAATAATTTAATTGCTAATTAGTTTATAAACTTGCACAAATAGTAAAATCTTTCTTTGAAAATTAAATTTACACTTATGTTACTAATTTTATTATTGATAATTAAAAAAACAACAGAACAAATGCATTTTTCTTTTGAGAATTTTTATGTCTTGCTTATTTTACTAGATAACCTTCAAATTCTATCTTAAAGTCATGTAAGTAATATAAAAAAACATTATTAAAGCAAGTATTTTGTTAAATTTAAGTATTTGAGGCTTTGTAAAAAAAACTAATGATCAGTGAATTCTACATGTGTGCCAATGGATCGATGCATCAGCTGGTTCTAACATATTCTGGATATCTCAATGTGATATTTTTAGTATAACTCTAGTTCATATTAGTCCAGGGATCTCTAGTTTGTCCATGGTGATGCACCCATTTTAAAGTCAAATAAAAATGTTTTACAATACTCATAAATTCAGTGTGAGGTACTCATAATATCAGTGCGAGTTAAAATTTAATACTTAAAAATATTTAAGATTCAAATATTTTAAAATACTCTACAGTGAAAACAGCTTTACAATTTTAAAATAGGAGGATTGATTAAGTAAAGTTGAAAATACAGCATAAGCTCATCAGGTGTTTTAGAGCTTTAAAATTGGTTAAATATTGACTTGTCATAATTCTAAACTTAGACCCTTTTAAAAATAAATTTACATCATTAATGTATCTCATTACCAATTTATTATTTACAACTAATGTCTTAAGATTAAAAAATTTTGTGATTATATTGCGTTTAAGAAAATGAACTTAACTTTCTTAGATTGCATAGAATATTGCATTTTTGTCGCATGTAAAACCAATTCTCATTAAGATAACTGTTGTATTTTTTATATCTTACTGTATTAGTGCTGTCATTTTTTATACTTTTTTTTTCATCTTTTACTTTATTAATTTTCATAATGTGTTTGTGATGACATTGAATTTACTTGTTTTATAATCCTTGACAGACAAAACTAGTTTTCAGAGGATTTTAAACATGTAATTTTTATATAAAATTTTTGTATATGTATATAAAAAAAAATAAAATATATAATGTTTAAAATGTGTGTATCTTTTGAAGTTCATATGTTGTCTTTCATATGTTTTGTACATTAATGCTTATGCAATACATTAATTAATATCATATTTATAAAAATAAATTAACCATTACAAATAGGCAAGGAAGTATACTAAAATAGAAGTCATTTTCCCTTACAGTTTAATTTATATTAGAGTTTAATATTCCTCGTTTTAAAAAATACTAATTATGTAATTTTAAATTATATTTCAATAATTTTTATTTGAAGGATTCAGGTGGAAAACGATGAAGGTCCACTTTTTATATTGAAATTAAGATGTTGGCTCCAAGGATGTATTTTCATTGTATTGAGTTATGTATGAAAAACGATGATGGTGCGTAGTAAAATGTTACATGATCAGTTCTGTATGGTTGATACATGAAATTTTGTTTTCTGCACAATCACTGCGTATTGGCCATCATTGTTTTTCCTCGTGAAATTTTATTTAAAAAATAATGTAATCTAAAGTGAGTATCCTAATATACTTTTTAATTAATTTGAAAATTATGTGCATTTCTGTTGCAGAGTTTTCAAAGTAAAAGTATGATAGCCCACTGGGCAATTCAATCAACAGTATAATATAAATATATTGTATTTTATCCGAATGGGTGATATTCCCTATCCTGCCAAAAAGATGCGTATGAGGAAAAGATTTAGTACCAAAAATTACTAAATTCGTTGATACATCCAGATTTTTTCCTTTGATTGCCATTAAAATGAACCATATTTTTAAGTGTTCTTATTTTTAAGAAAGATTAAGAGTATTAAGCATTCCTACTCTTTTGAGTGCATTAAATTTTGAACAGATGCAATGTTATAATTTGTGATTCTTTTTTTACAAAAGTCGCTTTCTTTCAGGTAAATTTCGTAGCAAACTATTTTAGGGGTGTTAAATATTTTTATGGCATATTGTGTGGTTGCTGAAAAAATACCCAAGTTTGTTTATTCAGTTATTTGTTTTTAATATGTCTGTGTAAGTAAAATTTTGTAAGGAAAACTCCCTAAGTCAATAAATACAGTGGTGCGACCACGATAATGCCTTGCCTTTGGGGACGCCAAAATCAAAGACTTTATGGAGAAAACTATAGCTGTTTATATTCAATTGGCGTGGGTTCATTTGCTAAACATTATTAAACTGTGAATGTGATTTATTTGAGATATTTTTTAACGTCCAGTGTCTCAAGATGTCCATGACCTGATTTACCATTAGGCCCGGGCCAAGGGCTCCCCGACTTCAGAGGCTCCTACGTTTATTTAATTGTACAAAGTTGCCTATACTTTGACAAATATGCTATTATTGGCAATTTTTTATACTATTAGGCAATTTTTTCAAAACTTTTATAAAGAGTATTGTTTTAATAACTTAATATATGCGATGTTTTTAATACTTGGATATTATATTTACAAGAGGGCCCCGTCATTCAATGACGTTGTGCCTATTGTACTAAACTTTCTAAATCAAGCCCTGAAGGTGCCCATACAGTATGTCGATTTTTTTATATATAATTGAGATCTGCTTCATAAAGACCTACTTGTCGAATAAAGGTTTTTTTAAACAAAACAATTATCATAATTCATACTAATTAAAAATGTAGCCTATGTGTCAATTTTTGTATGCAAGTAGAAAACGCAAGGCTTCTTTGCACCCAATAGCGTCTAACACTGATTGCACCTATTTTCTTAATTTTTTTTTCCTAAGAAGCCTATTTCCCACTTGGAGCTAACTTTTCGTTACAAATGTATATTTTTTCGCATTTAAAATAAATTGCTTTTAAATTATTTAAAAAAAAATCCTTTTTATTTTCGCAAAATGCGTGCGAACCCTGTAATTTATTACAGGGTTTAATTTATAACTATATTCAATTTTCGACTACATATGCCTCAACTATCCGTTGGTTTAAATAGAAACCCTGCTTGTTTTAAAACAACCCTGAGTTTTTCCACCAAGTCTTTAGTAAAGACAATGTGTGCCCCTTTTCAGGAATGTAAAGTATAAGCCTGTTCTTGTCTGGCCTGTTTTGTAATTGGGCCCTGGGGTTACAAGCCTGCAATCATAAAATCCCAAACATTCATTCCAACAAAGCTGCTCAAAAAACACATCAAACAACTTTCCAGAGACTATAAATTATATTATTCGAACAGAAGTCTTTGTTCCCATTTCCCAACTTGACAATCGTTATATAAGAAAAACATTCCAGCCCACACGCTTAAACTGAAATTTAGAATCCAAAAACATTAAAAAAAAAAATCCCAAAATTTGCAGGTACTAAATGATAGTTTTTTTTTTTGGTTTTTGTTAATTAACGTCGCACTAGAGCTGCACAATGGGCTATTGGCGACGGTTCGGGGTCAATCTCGAAGGAAAGACCAGGGAACACATACACATTCACACACACATTCATACATGCATCTCGTTGTTTTAGAACCATGGTCAGATGACGAGGAAACACCTGAACTGGCACCCAACGCCTTCAATAGACGTCGGGACTTTGGACCCCGATCAGATTTATCGTGCACCAGTCCCGTATACACGCCAGTATAATTTGTTGGATATTCTGGACGACTTTCTAGTATAAATGATAGTCCAACAGGCGATATCAAATTGGAGGCTTCGGGTGAAACTATTCATCACAAAAGAAGAAGCTCGAGCATCAATAATCTGAAAACCTTAAAAGTTAGGAAGTTGGAATTAAAAATGACTGATTTGGGAAAATTTAAGCCCAGAGAAAATTAATATTATTAGCAAATGAAAGCAAGGGAAGATTAGAAATTGCCCAATTTGTGAGATTAAACTTAAATTAGACCTCTGAACGCACACTGCATTGGATGTCGCACTAGAGCTGCATATTGGGCTATTGGCGATGGTTCGGGGCCCATCTCGAAGGAAAGACCCGGGGACAATGCCTCGTATTTTTGAACCATGGTCAGATAACGAGGACAACACCTGAGGCTTCTAGCGCCGTTAAATTAGGAAATTTCTTTCAAAAAGTTGTAATTTCAAGAAGTATTTCAAGAGACGCATTTATGTATTAAATTAGTAAATCTTTTTCTGGTTATTTACGTATTTTATTGAATATCATTATTATTTATAAAGAAAGTGTCCTCATATTTAAAACAAATGCCCAATTTCAGTTTATATTGCAGAATTACTTATTAAATTTGTCCACTGTCATTTAAAATACACATTACTTGTGACGTCATCTAAATTATATTATTTTACCGGCCAAGGAGTTCGTTTATATGCGATGTAATCTCCTCCCCACTTCAGACTTTCTTAAATATTTGTGAAATTTAATATGATTGAAATTCGTAACCAAGAGCTTAATAAGAACTGTTTAAAAACTTTCATATCTCTTGAATTACCAAGAGCCACCCTCTGCCAAGCCATGATTCCTGCTCTGCCACTAAAATGTCAGTGTTCTACAACGAATAAAGAATAAGTTAAAAGTCAAATCCTTTTTGAGTGTTTGTTCTTTGTTGTCAAAGTTATATTATACGATTTAACTTTCAATTTATCATTTAAAGAATTTTTAAATACTTTGAATTTATATTAATTTTTATAATAAGATAAATTTGGTTATTCAATATTTTACAACTTTGAATTTAAATGACTTTTACAATTTAAATTGAATTTAAAGAAGTTAATATTTATTGGTCAAAGGTAAAGACATTCCTTTGAATGGGTTTCACAATACTATGCAATGTCGAGTCTTTGACTCCCACTATACTTTAGATCAAGTAGCCTTTATATTATTCTTTACCTGTTTTGGTCAACTAAAACGCTTATTAGATCTTTAAATTGCCATAACTATAAATTTTTTCACTAATTTATTTCGTAATTAGGGAGTGATTTTACTAATTTTAAAAATAGTTATTGACTACTGTTAAAAGTAGTTGTGGTGTTGCTCTTCTAAGTCAACCCCTAACATGTAATATTTCTAATTATTGAATCAATACTTCTTTTTTATTTTGCAAAGCAAATGCTTGCCGACCCTTCTTCTTTCTATTTTTACAGATATTGTTCTTTTCCAAGCACCTCGTTGCTTTTTCTCAGTGCACACTTTATGCATCATGTCGGGTCCGGGGTTTGCAATGATTGGTCATTACGTCACATATGCTATTGTTTTTTTTTTATGAATCCCTGGGGATTGAATATTTCTGCTATGCTTTTTCTTCCATTTTTTTTTGTTGAGTAACAACTGGCGTCTCCAATGCGAGACATTCTCCAGCATTTTGCTTTGTTTCAAACCCAAAAAGACGGGACTCATCGCCTTTCGTACGCCTGTTAATTCTTTCTAAAAAAAAAATAATAATATAAATAAGTGAAATTTTTTATTTTGACGTTTCGATTGTTCCTCTGCTAATAAAATAAGAACTCTCGCACCTCGACATCAGAACGACCGAATCTTCTACCTACTTGGCAATAATAATAAAATGATGCATCTCTACAGAATTGGTCTGTACCCTTTATTTATCATCCTCTTTTATACTGAATTTTAGTGATCAAGTTAATACTTTAATTTTATATTAGTTTGCTTTTTTTCAAAATAATATAGTAACTTTTTCTTTCACTAAGAAAGCCTTAACAGTCACCTGGGCACAACGCGTAGAATATGTAACCCTTATGATATATCACTGGCCGTACATAATGATATATTAAGACAAAGTTATTCTAATATACCAACTATAAAAGTAGATATTATTTTATAAAAATATCCACCGTGGCGGCGATTGGGTGTTAAAAGTGGGGGAAGGGGGGGGGGCAAGATGAAGATGAAACAAGTGTGTGTGTGTGGGGGGGGGGGGGGTTAATAAAAATATTGACCACCAAAACAATGAATATTGCATATTTATATTTTCTCTTTGTTTTGAGTTATTTAAAGAAAGGATACTATCTTAAAGCAGGTACGAGACGCCCAGGTCGATTATTAACCCATTTCCGATTATTTCTCCCCCCCCCTTTTTTTTTTGAAAGGATACGGACTGTTGCAAAGAATATAATTAATATACTTATTGACCGACCTCCAAAGGGATAGCCAAAATACTAGAATGTCGGCCAGAACATCCACAAAAAATTAACGGCGTGTATACGGGACTGGTGCACGATAAATCTGATCGGGGTCCAAAGTCCCGACGTCTATTGAAGGCGTTGGGTGCCAGCTCAAGTGCTGTTCTCGTCATCTGACCATGGTTCAAAAATACGATAAGTCGTTCCCGGGCCTTTCCTTCGAGATAGACCCCGAACCGTCGCCAATAGCCCACTGTGCAGCTCTAGTGCGACGTTAATTAACCAAATCAAAATGTAAAATTAATAATAATGAAAAGACAAAAACACTTCCTGGTTAATATTTTATACAGCCTATAAAATGTCCCATTATTGCATACTTTAGTTGCCCAAATGCAAAAGCAGTTATATCGAAAAATGAGATTTTCGTTTTAAAATGTACTTTATAACATTGGCTTCAATTTTAATGTATACTTAATAAGCAATATTCATTTTTGCTATTAAAAACTCAAAAAAGAAGTTCACAGAAACAATAGTAGAACAGCGAGTTACACATGATCGTCAGCAGGGGTGCCCATCCCCCCCAAACCCAATGGCGCAAATCCCCCCCAAAAAATTTCCCTATCCTTCCCTCCCCAGGGAAGAAGGTCCGGACCCCCCCCCCACACACTTTCAGGTTAAGGTTTGGACACCCTCTTCCCTCTTCAGGTCATAGGCCAACCCCCCTCCCTCTAATGACCTGACCCCCCCTTCTTGTATTGTGCCCCCCCCCCATCTTAATTACTTTATGTAAATTCACTCCCCATTTCTATCTCTCATTAAATTTTTTTTTATTATTATTCAACATGTACCAGACCAGCAACTTTTAGAAACTACAATAATCTCCTGGTTGCATATTCGTTTTCAACAAACGCATTTATATAAGCAGGGTCACCATTAGGGGTGTGCCACAGATGCCGCTGCTTTATGTGGGGACCCGCGTTGACAAAGAAACAATTTCTTTAAAAAAAATCAGAAAATCGTTTTTTTAACCTGAAACGTCTTAAAATCGTTTGCATGGGAAATTAGGATAGAAATATGATAAGGTTCCATTTCGACACGTGTCGAATAGCACACGACATAGATTTGGCTTCGTTTAATAGGAAATAGGTGCTCATGCGTATAAAATCATGATATAAAGCAAATATACGAGACGACGAGGAGAGGAGGGCGGCGAGAGACTGTGGCGTCAGACGAAACAGCTTGTTTATCTTCCTTATGTTGGCTACCAATCAATACAATCTGCTGTAATGACATTCTTACTCCGACTTATTTCTCCTTCGGGTTTTTTATTCATAATTTAATTTTAATTAAATTAGAATGCTTTGTTACGAATTTTAACTAAAATAATATTTTAGAGAACAATTAAAACATTATTTAAAATAAAAAAAAAAGTTCTGCCATTGCTACAGAAAATTTTTCCATTGCGCTTTTTCACTCTATTCATGTAAAAATGGTGCAAAACTGGTCTTGCTGTAAAAATAACAACCTTAAAATCTGGTTCAAGGGGCATCTGCTAAGGGCGGCAAGAATGATAGCAAAGTTAGTTGTATGAGTTGATGAATTATAGTATAAAGTGGAGGACCTTGTTTTTGTATAATTTTGTTAAACATGTATTTGATATCAAAAGGTCACAACGCGTTGAAAACAAATTTAAAACAAGAATCTTTTCATTTAAATTTCAGTTTTTAATGCTTTTAGTTGATGCTAACTGAGGAAATTAACTATTTAAAAACTTTTATAGTAACATTGTTTAATCATATAGACTCTTAAATTTTAATTGTTTTATTTCAGGAAAAATATTTTCGTGATGATGTCAATTTATATTTTGCATTTAAACTCTAGAAGTCTTTGTGGTATTAGAAAATTTTATCAAAGATATTTTAAAAGTAAAAAATATATCTGTATTGAAAGTATTGTTTTTATCAGAAAATCAGATTATCGAAAGTTAAATAAATAAAGTATAAGGGGAGGGGGCGGTCAGTGACTTCTCCCCCCCCCCCTCCATGGATTTCATTGTCCATGGAATTTATTAATTATCATTAGTAAAAAGGAATACGTTGGCATTTGCATATCGAGGCAGCCACAGTTATCACTGTCATTAACTACTTTTAACGGTTATCAATAACTACGTACTTTTAAAATTAGTAAATCACTCCCTAATTTTGAAATAAATTTAGAGAACAAATTTTAAGTTTGAGAATCCTTACAATATATGTGGAATAACGATTAGTTAGATAATTTATAGTTTAAAAAGTACTTTAAGTATATTTTGCATTAAATGATCTTGTAAAACTTTTATAGTGACTGACAAAAAAATAAGACCGCGGACTATTTTGAAATGGCACTCACGCTTTTGGAGAAATTCGAATAATATTTTTAAAATTTATTTCAAACGATACATTTAATTGAATAAAAAAATTCGGCTATATCTCCGTTATATATCGTTTCATTGCTGCAAAAATGGAGGAAGGGGGAAAATTCTCAGCAATTTTAACGATTTGAAATTATGAGAATTCAATTCTTTAAAGTATATGAATATATTTACTGTAATGTTTAGATTTAACCAATAATACGCACTTTTTTTTCAGTTTTGCTTCGTACTTGCTATTTTGAAAGGTTTTAAAAATATTAAATATAATTTAGAATAAATTAAAATTTATTTTTATTTTATATTTTGTTAAAAACAAAATTAAATTACACAATGAATAATGTATATTTTAAATTAAAGGCATTAAAAACATTTATTTCATAAAGTTGTAAATCATATATAAAGTTAATCAACCATATGGGGTAATTTAGGAGGATTTTGGGGTGCCTCCTAATATGAGTTTTTATTTTAAAGCTTATTATTCAATATCAAAGCATTATTACACGTTAAAAAGTAATTTACAAAACCTTTACTATTTTGTAAAACTTTCAATGTCAAAAAGCGGGCAGTTATAATGTACAAAAAGGAAGTTTTTGAGCCGAATAACTGCACATAATTTTATACACAATTTTATAAGGGGCTACGAAAATAAATAACAAAACTATTTTTTTCTTTTCCCATTCCTGGAAATATTTTTGCTAACTATATATTGTCTAACTACAAACCTGTCTTGAGGTTGAACGGGTTGTAGCCCTTTTTGAACACTGGAAGACAATTTAGCACCCCATTCTTATATTTGGATATATTAAATATGACTATTAAATGCAAAACTTAATTTTATCGAATTTTCAGAAACCTTATAAAATTAAACTTTAATTTAAAAATGCCGTATAATATTTATCCACTTACCACTACAGTTTCTCAAACTCAGAAAATATTTTTCATTAAGGTTTTTTCTTTTTTACAATTTAAATATTGCAACTTTGCTCCACATTTCAACAGTAAGTTCAGAAAAACCAAGCATTCTTGTTGACTGAAATATATTATCTGTTCTTTTGCTGTAACACCATTGAAGTTATTAAAACTTATTCGACCGAAAAGACGAAACCCAAATACAGTCAAATCGTCTACACTTACTAGTAAACAAACGTACGACAGTAATTAGTTTCTAGTGGAGTTGTATATAAAAAACGTAATTTATGTTATACGTGTTATTGAGATGAGGAGACAGTCTGCTTCATTGCAGTTTTTTTTAAAACATATGCCTCATCACAAGCGGAAAAGTTAAATTTGTTGTAGTCAGCGTTTTCTTTTCCAAAGTGTAGTATGAACATTGGAAGTGTTTTAATAGTTCTTCAGCTAGTGAATCGAATCGGCATAAAAATATAATCAACAAATTGACCCACCCTCATATTTATCAAAGCAATTGCTTAGATGTTTTGTAATGTAATCGTAATTTATGATATAAGGATATGAAATGAGATTCCCGGTCCTGAGTTTATAGCACTCTTCAAATTTATTATTATTTATACAATTCTTGCTAATGGGAAATTTATTGCTTCTCAGCGTTTTTTAATTTCAATCTCAGCACTGAAGTGTATTCTGAATGTTTGAACAGGACAAAGATCAGTAAACGTGTACGTAATTTTTTTTACAATGTCGTCAGCTAATGTGCCGAAGAGGCGTTTCTCGAAATCGCTGGAAACTCCAGTGATTGAAGGCACGTTATATAATGTATAATACTTATTAAATAATTTTTTGCCCAAAAAATTTCCCCCCTAAAAATTTAAAAATAATAATAAAAAAGCCATGTAAAAAATCCCCCCCAAAAATTTTGATGGCGCACCTTGCGCCATGATCCCCCCCTGTGGGCACCCCTGATCGTCAGCGATTAATATGATTTCTGGTTGACTGGAATGTGGGTATAGCGGCTCTTTTGTTCTTGAAAAAAAAAAAACACCAACAAGATGGCGACGCATCCAGTTGATAAACTAGTTAAAAGCCTTCATCCAGTTGTAAATCAAGTTATGTGAAAATTACAATTTAATTCTAACTTATTGAATAATCTGAGAACATACACGATTCAGTGAAGATATTTTGTATTTTGTCTTTATATTAAAAAAAATATATTGTATCAACAATTAAGAGCTGAGTTTGAAAGTTATTCGTAATTTACTCAAAAAAGCGTTTCGTGCATATAGCATTTTGCATTTACACCAGATCAAGGTCGATTCAATCGAAAAATCTTACTGCAACAAGTCTAGTGCCCAGCGCTACTTGTCCAGCCCTACATGAAACCTTGGGCTTCCATTTGCGTTGAAAACGACCTTTTTTTTTTCAATTTCTGGATTAACTGGATGTTGCACAACACGGTCCAGTTCGGAGGAAGGTTTTAACGTCGAGGTTTTTTTTAATATCTTAATAAGAAGATGAGTTAGAATTATAATATTTTCACTATGTATTTTTGTAATTGACGTAATGGTCCTATTTTGTTATCGTTATTTCAAAATCTCCCTTCTCTTACTTCCCATTCTTACATGCCAATTTTTCAATTTTTGTTTTTGTCCGGAAATAATGTACAGTGCACACTCTCTCTCTCTGTCTCTGTATATATATATATATATATATATATATATATATATATATATATATATATATATATATATATATATATATATATATATATATATATATATATATTGTAAATGCGTCAAGTATATATATATATATATATATACTTGATGCATTTACAATGATAAAGAGCGATTCCATAGTGTTCCCACCTGCAGTTTTTACATGAAGATCCAAAGTTTTAAAGGGAGTACGGGCCACATTTTTTTTTTTTTTAATTTCCAAATATCAGTATAATTTTATATTAAATATATGTGCAAAACATATTAACATAACTACATGGCCAATATAATTACAAAAAAAAAAATACAATAAGTTATCTTTCTTGTTTTTGATAAAAAAAAAATATTTTCTGAAAACTGTAATTTTGCATTTTTATAAACAAAAGATAGTTTGACAAACTTTTTTTTACAGTATTTTGTTATTTGCAAAAGATTTTTTTTTGAAAAAATAACTGAAAAAAAATAACTGAAAAAAAATCACTAATTTCACTGGTGAAATTATTTTTAAAAAAATGCTTGGAACTATAATAATAGATATTGGTCCCTTGGAATATTAATCCCTAAAGACAAATTAAAGTAATATGTTTGAAAATATACTTTAGAAAATTTGGAGTAGTTTCTTAAAATAGATATAAACTTACATAAATTTATGCTTGAACAAATATAATAAAAATCATTACTGAGAAAAAATTATTTCAAAGTTGCGTATATGTAACTATGTATTAAAGTTTAATATTGATTCGCAAAAAATAAGTAGTTGTACTAGTTAGTAATGAGTTGTAGGAATTTAATTTTGTTATCGTTAGATTCAAAATAAAATGAGCGGTTTTTAAAGCAATAATATATTTTTGATTCTTTTGTGTCCCATGCCCTCTTAAAGAATAAACGAACCACTAAAACTGCTATTATAAGATTTTATTTTCTAATTTAATTACTGCTTAATATTATTCATTTCTATGGCGAGTCGTTATAATTAAACACATGCGAAGATCAGGTATTGTTGCTAGTGTGTTAAATAATTTTATTTAAAGAACTGTTTCTTTCACTCTAAGTTTAATTTGCTATTTGAATTATTTGTAAATAACATAGACGAATAACGAAAACGAAAGTAGTAGTTAAGCCCCCATACAAATATCACATAAAAGATTTTTATTTATTTTTTAAATCTTAATTGATCTAAAATTTTATTTCAGCAACAAAATACTTTTCATTACTGAATTTTTTAAGAACGTAAAGAATCTACCACCAACTTGTATATCTTTAATTGAAATTGTAAATACATAAATATAAATACTATTACTTGTAGTTTTATATGTTGATAGTAGATGGCAGCACGAAAAGAGCTAACAATTTTACCATTATTTCCTCCAAAACGTTTTTCTAAACTCCTCTAATTGATGATTACAATGAATAAATAGTAAAATATGATTAATGTTATTTGACCAGAAATTGTTTTTGATAAATAAATTAAATAAAAAGATTAATTTTATTAAAAAATAAATTTAAGAAAATATCATATCATCATATTTTTAATAAATATAACTTTTATCATGTTAATAAAGATTAACCGTTGTCTTATTCACCATACGCATTTTTATTACAAAATATTCTTTAATGAAATTAGCGAAGGGATTTTGGAATTGGTGTGTTCAACATTTAGTTTATCATTTTTGTACTTGCGGTGGTGTACCGTGTACTTAGGGAATGGGATTGTTATTTTTTTAAACAATCAGATGATTTTAAGACATATTTTTAAAATCAAAGAAGTTAAGATTATCTAATTACTATTATATTTCTTTCAGTTAACTAATTTTACACTTAATTAAATGTTAATTTATATAAAGTCAAAAATACTTATAGAAGTGAGATTAACCTTGTGGGTTCCAACTTGTAACGAAAAAAAAAAAAAAGCTTTCGGCAACAACAGCCGCGAAGGATTCCTTATCCAATCTCTAATTGTTTAAAAAATAATGTAATAAATCATGCAAATTTATAAAAATACTTATAAAATGTCTTTATTTCACCAGTTTTTTCAGTCAGTAATAAACATAATTAGCATAAACGTTATTGGCATAAGACCGTCAAAATTACAAAATTAAAGGTTTTATGTAGGAAAACTTCATTTTTTAAAAAGTTGTATTAAATTAAAGGTTTCTGTTTCAATATCTTTCATAAAACTTGTAAAAACCCTTGCAGAAAAAAAAAAACTTCAATTTTGAAGCATTGAAATTATTGCAGGGAAAATGCAAATTTTTCAAACGTAGGAAAATTATTGAAAATTTAAAAAAACTGCATTTTTTTTTCAAATTGCTTTATAAAGTCTTCAAAAATCCTTCAATTTCACAATTTTGATGAAGGTTTTATGCAGACTTTTTTTTATGAAGGTGACCGTACTTTATAAATTATGGGATTTAAAAATTATGGGGACTGTGAATTCTGGGGAACAAATAGAGCAATTACAAGGTGATTTAACAAAAATATCAGAATGGGCTGTTAAATGGGGTATGTCTTTTAATATCAGTAAATGTCAAGTGTTGCGCATGGGTATCAAAAATAGTAAGGCTGCATATGTTTTACAGGGTGCAGAAATCAAAAATAGTGAGATTGTAAGTGATCTGGGTGTGTTGGTAAATGAGGATTTTAAAATGAGTCATCTATGTACAGTGGCTAGCAAAAAAGCTAATAGAATGTTGGGGTACATCAGGAAAAGTGTTTCATCAAAATCTAAGGATATTATCTTGCCATTGTACAGAGGTTTAGTAAGGCCACAACTTGAGTATGTTGTACAGTTCTGGTCACCATATCTTAAAAAAGACATTGAATTGTTGGAGAAAATTCAGCACAGGGCTACTAAAATGGTTCAAGGGTTTTCAGGCATGAATTATGAAGATAGATTAAGAAATTTGAATATGTATACTCTGGAAGAGAGAAGGGTTAGGGGAGATTTGATTCAACTATTCAAATTTATCAAACAAGGAGATGTGGAGGGTTTAGATTTTAATATGAGTGATAGAACGAGAGGTCATGGGTTTAAGTTAAACAAATCCCATTTTAATCGGGAAGGGAGAAAACACTATTTCTATAATAGGGTAATAGACAAATGGAACAACTTGCCAGTGAATATTGTTAATTGTAAAGGAGTAACGGAATTTAAGAAGAAGTTAGATATGCATTGGGGGATAGTTAAGAGGTACTAGATGGACCAACCTTGTTGGGCCTTGAGCCTGTTGTTGGTCGTCAATATTTGTATTTGTATTTGTATTTGTATGTAGAATAAAAAATTACAGTTCTATCACAGTGTTAATAATTATAAATTCATTAATTAAAATAGTATTGCATAAATAACGAATTAATATGCTAATTAACTGGCACACTATTCCAGTATTATTATTTAATAATAACTAAGAAACCATTACTATTATTATTACTAGTTCAGGAGCCGAAATTAAATTTTTAAAGCAGGTGCACCAGTGCACTTAAGTTTTAAAGTTAGGTGCTCTAAATATTATTTAGGTGCACAAAAAAATTCCCAGAGAAGAAAGTAAAATGTAGAAGTTATTTTTGAACAAATAAACTGACAATGAAACCTTTTATTGTCAGCTTATTTCGTCTGGCATGGACGAGGTTGCAACTTTTATGAAAAATATTTTCCAATTTTCTTCGATTCGGGTTTTTAGATATTTTCATCGCTTATCTTTTAATTAAAATGCCGATGTAAATATACAATACGGATATGGTCAAATTAGCCACATGCATCAACAATCCCACTCAATTCTTGCAATATAAAATAAAAGCAAAAACTTTCAAATATTTTATATGGCTAGACAAATGCATTTTTTTGCTATTGATTCAAATTGATGAAAAAATATTTTTGTTATTCAATCAAATGAAATATTTATTTAAAAACCAAACTCACTGCCAAAATATTAGGTGCACAGCGCACCTGTGCACCCGCTAAGTTCGAACTTTGTACTAGTTAGACTAAGTAATATTTTGATAATTTATTTAGGTAGTATATTACTACCTAAATAAATTATCCTCACATTCCTCTACAGGATGATAAGTTATTTATACTCAAAGAATGACTTCTCGTGTGGTTACGTTGCGGAAGAGCATATTGCAGTTTATGGTGACATTCTCCCTCCTATGCGATACATCGGTAAGAAGGAGAATGGGTTAGCAATCCACCTGGTCGACTCGAGACGTCTTATCTTCCTGTACTCGTGGTATGTCATTTATCCCAATAGGCTAACTTCATGTGGGGGGGGGGGGGGGGTGGCGGGGCGGAAGCGTTATACTGCAGACAAGGCCGAAATTCCCATCCATGCGATGGTCAGAGGGGAGATGGATTAATAATCGACCTGGACGACTCGTGCCTATTTTATGTTAGTATCCTTTCCTTTAAATAATAAAAAATAAAGAGTATATATAAATATGCAATATTTATTATTTTTATTCCAACAGTAGAAAGAATGGTCAACACTTTTAATCCCCCACCCCCTTATACACTTCTTATTTCATCTTGCCCCTTCCCTCCCCTCCCCCACTTTTACCACCCAATCGCAGCCACTGAGTTCCGGCATCTCTATTTCCAGAATATATATATATATATATATATATATATATATATATATATATATATATATATATATATATATATATATATATATATATATATATATATATATATATATATATATATTGTAAAAATGAAGTAAAACACAACATCATTTTTTCGGCAAAATAATTATGTTCTCAGATTATGAATAAGTTATAATCTACATCTTTTTTTGCAACTGGATGAAGGTTTTCAACTGGTTTTGCAACTGAATTCGTCACCATCTTGTTTTTGTTCAAAAAGCAAAAACGCTATATCCCCATTCCAGCCAATCAAATGATCGCTAACGCTCATTTTGAAGTTCGCTGGATATAACTACATTTTCTTCTGCGGACTTCTTTTTTAAGTTTCTATTAGTGAAAAAAAAGGGTTTCTGCTCCTTCATTATGTCTTGAAATTGATATATATAATTTGAAATTGATATTATAAGTATCTATAAATACCAAAATATAAATTTTCGAACTTTTGGATATAACTGTTTTTGCATTTGGGCTTAAATGATGATCGTTTAAAAAGTTAAAATTTAAGAATAGTATTTCAAAATTGAACACTAGTAACATCAGTTAATAATATATCAAAGTTGAACACTAGTAAAAACAGTTCATAATATTTCAAAATTGAAAGCTAGTAAAAACAGTTCATGTTAATCAGTTTCGAAACAGAAAAGAGTGTTGTTCATTTATTTGTAACAGATAATGTTTCTGGCATATAATTTCAAAGTGTGGAAACTAAGGCCCAAAATAACAATACAATTTTTTTTCTCCAACTCTAAAAAAAGTACTGGCACAAGCATTCTGTCTAGTGGCATTTTCCATGTCTAAATCTGCCTTTGATTTCTAAAAGGAAAAAAAAAAGTCATTTCTAAGAATGACTCACACGCTGAAGTGAGGGTTCCGCACTTCCACAGCTATACTAACTAACATATCTGTTTAATATACAGGTTAGCCAACGGAATGCTAACACCGTCAATGTCTGAAGTGTATTGCAGAATTTTTGAGTTTATCTCAGAGATAACTTAATGAAAGTGTATTAAACTAGTTGCAGTATAGAATTTTACAATATCTAGTGCATTTTTACGTGAATACGTCGTTAAAATCGGTGTTATGGAGGGCATACACAGAAACTTGAGCGACATAAATATTTTTAAATTTCAAATCCCCATACCTACAGGGGGAATTAGTCTATAGGGATAAATGACCTATCATCGTGTACAGAAAAGTAGTGTACAGTAAGCAGAAAAGTAGGAAAAAAGAAGTGAACGACGAGTTTTACATCTCCATTAGAATGGACAATTTAAACCCTTTGTGTGAAGATTATGTGGTTTGGAAAAGGGCGATTTGTCGAATATTTTACTAAAAAAGCCGAAATATCACACTAAAGTTCAATTGCGTTTTGGAAAATGAAACATTGAACATGTTGAAATAGCAGTTCAAGACGAACAAAATGATACGAAGAAGTCTAATCTTATGACAAGTGCGGAATGATTTAAAACTTACCAATGACGCAAGATGGAGTAGGTCGAGGAGGCGCGAGTACAAAGTATGCACTAATCAATTCTTACTGTACATTGGGGACTGTACTTGAATGATTTTTTTTACAATATAAATTGAATTTCTGATATTCGAAGCACTAAATGTGAATGTCTCACATACTCTTGTAAATTTAATTGTTTGGCGTCCCCCGTTTGCGCTCCTATTAGTGGTACATTTTGCTTCTTTATAATCATATATATTATTTTTGTAGTAAAGATCCCGTTTACGACCCTTAGACGCAACGGATCTTAACACAGGAGGATCAAAAGAAAAATAATTTCATGGGCCAGTAACGAATCGTATTTTCATCTCATAAATACCAAAGGTTTTTTTTTTAAATGCGTTTAAAATAATTCATTTTAACGGATTTTTTTAAACAAGCCGTTGGTAATGCTGCCATCTGTGAACAGACCGTTAAGCTATTTTGATGTTTTTGGCAATAAAAGATTCGCTAATCTCTTTCACCGGAGTGAGTGTGTGTGTGTGGAGAGGTGGGGGATTGTTATTATTATTAATTGTAATTAGTATAATTTGGATAATACTTAACGAATCGCATTTCCATAATGCACGTTGTCAAAGTATTGAATAGATCATCTAGGGTTTTCCGATCTCCCATTTGTCAATATAAAATCAATATAATTATTAAATAGTATAAATAATTAATTACTATGACTAATTTTAGTAAAGATACTAGGATTACGTAAGTATTACAAATTTAAATTACGATCCCATTTGGAAAGGAAATACAATTGAATTGAGTCCACTAAAGTATTAAAGGGGTATATTTAAAAATAATCGCCTAAAGATGTCCAACTTTTTATAGGTGGGAGGGAGGGCACTTGTAAACAATTGTCAAATTCTTTGCATTTTCTCAAAGTTTTTTTTTAATTACCCCAAAGAAAATCCCTTCACATAATCCTTTCATAATAATTTATATTCTATTCCGCATTTTTCGGGAATTTGAGCTGAACAGCTCATTTGGATTTGAACTCTAAAATTTTGATCTATATAGTACCTAATTCGGATAAGTGAAAACATACTTATTTTAATTATCAAAAACCGTAGAAGATTGTTTCTTATTAATTAACATAACGTTACGCACTTTCAAATGGCTGTCCTGAAAATTGAGAGAATTGTCATTTACCACTTCTATGCATTAATGATAGAACTTACAGGCCAAAACCCTTCCGAAAGGACCTGGAATATTTAAACTATATTTTTTTTTAGTCAACTCGGAATTTTTGGAATTTTCCTGTGGTAGTACCGAACCGTCCTGCTAGAAGGTAGGAAAAACCTCCATACGATCTTAGAATCCTACCGTCCGTGTTGCGTCTTTCTAAAAGAACTTTGCATCGTTATTAAACCATTAATTAAAATCGTCGAGCAAGTACACAACGAACCTCAAGCTTATTTTAGGCTTCAAAGATTCCCCTTCTCTAATCTTAAACGGCTGATCCTTCGAAGCAGTTTGCTAATGGAAAGGCTTGTTCATCCATTTCTTGTATCTCTTCGCAGCCTTTGAGCGAGCGCCTGACCTTCCGACGCAGCACCCACCTTGAGCACCGCAATTGTTTGATCTCCACCTCCTAAATATAGGAGGCGCACACGTGTGAAAGCAGCCGTTCACTCAAAGCACGCGAGTAAGGCCAGGGGCCGTATGCGTGTGAAAACGGTATTTGTTTCAGTTTCGCATAAACAGTAAGGTGCTTTTTGGACGTGAATACGGACTTAATGATAGACAGGGCCATCATTACATCATTTGGAGCCCAAAGCACAGTATGAATTTGGGGGTTCTCTAACATGCAAAGTGAAAAAACTTACAAAAACAATTAAGTAATAGTTTAAGTCGAAAGTGCATAAAATGCATTTTATCTGAAATTAGAATACTAAAAATAATACAGTCTTCATATAAAACTAGAATACACTAAAAGAATACATTCATAATATATATTATTTCTGTAGTAAAGATCCGTTTTTTATGCCTCTTAGACGTAACGAATCTTAACACATGAGGTGTCAAAAGAAAGAGAATTTCGCAGACGAGTGACGAATCGTACTTCCATCTCATATATATAAACGTTTTTTTTTTTAAATGCGTTTAAAATAATTCATTTTTACGTTTTTTTTTAAACAAGCCTTTTAATAATACTGCCGCCTATGAACAAAACGTTAAACTTTTTATTTTTTGTATCTAACGAATGGGTGTGTGTGGGGTGGGGAGTGGTTGTTCATGTGATAATTATCACCCGGCATCCTAATATATATTATTGCATTAGTAAAGATCCCCTTTGCGGGTCTTACACACGACGATTCTTAACATGTCAGGTTTAAAAATAAAAGGCATATCTCGGAGTAGTGACGAATCGTACTTTTGTCTCATGAAAATTAACGCCTTTATTTTTTTAAATATGATTAAAAATAATTAGTTTTCAAGTAATTTTTAATCAAAATTTCGCTAATGTCTTTGTATGTGTGTAGGAGGGGGGTTGTTCATGCGATAATTATCGCACGGGTATGCTTGTGTATATATATATCAATATAGAGAGCAAAATATATTGGTTATTTCATAACATTAAAAGTTTTATTATACTAGGTAAAACAGGTTCTGTTTTCGAAGAATGAATCCCATTTTATTTAAAACTGGAGAACAGATAAATTTTGGATAGAACTCCTTATAATAAAAATATCATTAGATGACAACGTTTCGGCATTTTAAAATAAGGGTATCTTTCTACACTTTTTTTCAACAAAACTGCTAATAACATCTTCGAATTCAAATACCATACATGGTATTCCCCAAATTTAGGGGGCCTTCAAAATTGCGGGGTCCCAAAGATGTGCTTTGTTTGCCTGTGCTAAAATCCAACTCTGATGATAGAAAGTACAGGCCAAAGTCCTGCCAGAAGGGCCTTCCGGGAGCACTTTTGTACATGGCCTCTCACCCATCACTGCGTCCTGCTGGCAGAACGTCCGTTTCGTATGCATTTTGAGCTTAGAATTGTGAAATAAAAAGCGAAGTTGTCGAAACCACCAGTACTGCCGCACACAAAGTAGGTTTTACAAGTTCCGTTGTGTATTAAACTTCCGAATTTTCAAATTCTCGTATAACATTTCACAGTTTGAATTTTTAAACTTATTTGTTGGGGGCCAACTCAGAATTTTCTGGCGGTAGTACCGGCCGTCCTACCAGAAGGTAGGATAAACCTCTATACGATCGTAAAGGTGAATCCTACCGGCAGTATGCTGCGTCCTTCCGGACGGACTCTGTACGGTCTATCATTAAAATAGTTTTGGGCAGAACATCGGTCATCGGCTGAAACTTGTGCGACACAAAAAGTGTTGATTATCCCGAAGTCCCATACTCCAGGGAGAATCAGTCTATGAGGATAAATGTTATACCAACGTGTAAAGATAGGTGAACAGCGTTGACCAGGTTGGCTACTAATCCCCTCTGATCGTTGTACGGTGTATGGGTGGGGGGGGGGGGGGATTTGTCACATATAATCGGGCATCCGCTGGTGTGTTTAACCTCTGTAACTAAAATTGTAGTCGATGGATCGCGACGAAGGCGTGCATAAATAGAAGAGAATAACGAGTTCTACAAACCCATTTGACTAGTGGACAGTTTAAACTATTTGAGTGAAAATTGTGTGTAGTGGAAAGTGCCGATTCGCAGCAGCTTTCATTATGAAGCCAAAATTTCACACGGAAGTTCAACTGCGGTAAAGGAATCAGGTTGAAAGATCAGTTCAAGACGAGCAAAATGTTATCATGAAGTGTAAAGTTATGAAAAGTACGAAAAGATCTAGCGGTTACTGAAGACACAAGAATGTGCAAAAAGAACAGGTGCGCGTACAAAGTATTCACGAACCAAACCTTACAGTCCATTGGGGAATGTGCTCTTTTCTGATTTGTCATGATCTTTAATCTAAATGTTGGGTATGTAAGATCGTAAATGAAATATATAAAATACACAACTTATTATGTGGAATTTATATAAAAAATTGTGTGAGGCTGTGTCGGGTCACTGTCAGAAAGTTTTTTCTTGAAATGTAATTTCTTCATATGATAGAAATGGGGATTGGTTTTAAGCAAAGAAAGTTCCGTCTGAGTTACAGCCCCTAAAAGTATAACATGATGTTTCTCTCCACCAAATTGTTCATTTGAAAGACATTTCACATCAAAAACTACTTCAGAATTCCAAACCAGAATTCAAATGAAAAAACTATAGATAAGAACGAGGACAATTCGAATAAGAACCGCATCATTGAATGTTACAGGGGAAAACGTGAGACATATATTATCCGGCGATTTTAAAAAGAACAACTTATTTTTATTAACGTAAAATGCCAAAAAACACTAACAATTAAAATAAGTTCAGAACCGCAGCATTAAATGTTAAAATAAAACAGGGGAAAAATTTAGAACACTATAAGATAATATATATCACACCATAATATACCTTATAAGACGATTAAAAAAATATTTTGTTTTAATTATCGGTTTAAAAATTTTAATGAATAAGGGAAATTTCAAATATCTTTAAGTACCACAGCACTGTTAAAGGAAATTGGAAATAGCGACAAAGAACAGTTTTCGCTATTCATAAAAAGTAGTTTTAAGATCTTTTGCGCGAATTAAAAATTAAACTGTTCTCATAAGTAGTTTCGGTGTGACGTAATCGCCAAATTAGTTTTCCAGTTATTCTTTTTATGAAAGTATAAGATCCCGTTACTTATAAATTCTTTGAATACTTATTTCCCAGGTGTTATCTTGAAATGTCTTCCATTTGTGCCGAGTCCCCGGGCAGACAGACAATGAGGAAGGTCCTTGAAGATCTTCTTCCTAATTACTTCCGAACGTTGGCCATCTCCCTGCTGAGCTACTCACATTTTTTGCCAACATCTCATAATATTTTCGTCTCAGTTTTCAGTTCCGCGCTCCAAACAACTAAGTAAACTGCGCCTTCACCCTGTCACAAATATTGTAAATATTATTAGCGACAGTTTTTCGCAACAGACTTTGTAAACTGTGCGATTTAGGACCATTCTAGACGAACGAGTAAAACGCGCGGGGGCATTTTCAGATGACTCTGTGATTCGAGAATCCAAACCACGTGATTTGAATGCTCGAATCAAAGAGCCATCTGAAAATGCTAACGCGCATTTTACTCGCTCTTTTAGAATGGGCCTTCAACCTTCACATATATTTCAAATATTATAACTTTGTAAACTGCTCTTTTACCCAATCATTAATGTTAAAAAATAAATAATTAACGATTTTTTTTCATAACCACTTTTATAAAATGTGCATGCAAAAGAATAAGAGTTGGATAAATGGCTTTACATAGAAATTCTGAAATTTGGTTTTGAAATTATGTGCCTGTAATTTTCTATACATCAAATTGAAATTCACCAGCTCGTTCAGATGTACTTGTCAAAAATTAAATAAAATAATACATATCTTAAATTAACAAAATGAAGCTTCTATTATTTACTAAGATGTTATTAAGCTATGTTTTAATTCCGATTAATCTTCATTAAAAAAACTTTGTAAAAGTTTTGATTTCAAAGTAAGCGAACCACATTATTTGCTTGCTTTTTTCAAATTTTATCAAATCTATTATCCATTTAAAATATTGCTAATATTTTCTAAATACGAATATTATTGGTCAATATTTTAAAGCGTGGCATACGCGGGATATGTGATTAATTTTGAATTATTTTATACATCTGTCTGAAATTCAACAGCTTGAATTGAAATTAAAATTATTAACTATTATGCACTTTTTTTACATAAAAATATGTTATAGTAGACATTTTTAACCTTTTTTTCATCAACTCAGAATTTTCAGGCGATAGTGCCTGCCTTCCTGCCAGAGCGAAGAAAAAAACTCCATACAATCGTAAAGAGGAGTCCTATCGGCAGCAAACTGCATCCTTCTGGGAGGACGTGGTACGTTTTATCGTTAAGGTTTTAAACCCAGCACTATATAAGGGATAGTTTTAACACCGCATTCTCATATCAAAAGCTTTCATTTTGTATATATGTATTTATATTAAGTATATAGAAATCCACATGCTAAACAAATTAAACCTAAATGTCGTGATCGGTATTTTTAGACATCCATGCATGGTTAATGTCCTTCATACTTTCCAAACTGAATAAACAGAAATTGTCCAAATAACTTTTTTAGCACAAGCAAGAAGCATTCCTAATTTTAGCGGCTCTTTCCCTTTTGCAGACAAGCATTAGCATTTTGTAGAAAACTAAGCAGCCGGATCCTATATATTTATTTTTGAATGTTTTAAACTAGTTGCTAAAATACAGTATACACTTTCCACATTCCTCAAATACTAAATTTGAAGACTCTTGTTTGATGTAGACATTTCTGTGATAAGAAAATAAGATATAAACTATGCAACCTCTACAAGATGTACAATTAAAAAAAAATGAAATATTCAAATATAAGGAACAACGTTCCTTCAGTAATCTGCAGTTATTTATTGTCACCCTTAAATTTGACGCCCTACTTAGTCCGGCGCCCCAAGCGACCGCTTGTGTCGTTTGGAACATAAGCCGCTACTGTGTGTAAAGTAATTCAACTTTTCAAATTTCACTCGATGTCAAGCATGAAAAATATTATATGTTTGTAGTTTTTTCCCCTTTACAAACACTAAAACCATAAATGTATCTTAACACTTAACTAGAAACATGTTTTCCTCGGATATTTCAGACAGACGTCTGTCTCTATGAATGTCAGACGTGTTTCAGGTTGAAGGCTAAACAACTTTTCTCGCTCCCGAAGTGCGAAACGCGTTACTGCTATTTATTTAGGAAGTCAGTTCTTTTTCTGGAAAATGGTCCTACACTTCACTTTCGAACTAGAAACGCCGAAAAAATCAGAAATGATAAAAAGTACCTACTTGAAAACATTTTTTTATTAAATGCACTAAAAACAAAAAATAAATAATTGTTGTTAGACGACTAAAAAATTAAAGCGTGGGGTGCGTCTTATGATATCACGAAACAGTTTTTTGGAGAGACCCACGCTTTTATTTTTAGTCAATTAGCAAAAATTGTTTATTTCTTACTTAAAAAAAATATTTTTGCACAGATGCATTGTGCTGATCAAAGTAAACCAGTAACTCACAAACTTTAACAACTTTTCACAGTGTTAATAGGTGGATCCCCTTTGTAAATAGGTGGTTTATGTATGAGACCACAGGGAGCGAAAGGATTAAAACATTAAATAAAATTCAGATATGAAGCCATAAATTTATTTACAAAATAAATACGAAAAATTCAAATAAATATTTCGTGTTTTAATTACTTTATTTTATTACTGTATTATGCGCATTAAAACTTACCATTTATGCTTGCTGGATATTTAAATGTTGAGGATCTCCAACATGTTTCCATTATTCAGTAAAGAATGTTAACATTAAAATATATTTTACTTAATATTTAAATTTAAAGCATAGCAAATCTTTTATTTTAGTGCAAAGTAATACTAATTGTGTCAAAATACTTTTTGCAAGAAAAAATGCATGTAAATTGCTTGCCGCCTTTAAATAGGAATCCATTGCTCTCAAATAAACCATGGAACATGAAATCGAACTTTTGCAAGCATTAAAATCCTTGCTATCCTTTATTTTTTATATTATTTATAATGTGTTTCATTTTAATGCGCCCTTAATGGCATTAAAATGAAACACATTATAAATAATATAAAAAATAAATTACAAAAATAATTTACAATTATTAATAAGTAATGAGTATTCCTAATATTCCGTATGTTTTGATTTTTGTTTATTCGAACAAATTTAATACAAGTGGCAATTTTTTTTTAAAAATTTACGTTTGTAATGCAATTTTTATTGTATATTTAATAGCAATCTACGTTAGGGATATTAAATATTTATACAAATGTGTGATTTGGGGGCACCGAAAAAATGTAAAGTGTAACCCTGGTCCATGGACCGAAACATTGTAAGTAAAAAAATGCGAGCAAAAAGGGGTTTTTGCGATCTCTGTCTCTGAGCCCTTCTAGCATGTTAAAAATGCAGGTTCATATTCGATGAAACTTTATTTATTATTGACAAAACTACGCCTGCTATATGCTGTTAGTAAATATTTTGTCAAACTGAGGATATTAATGTTGTCGTTTTTTTCACGAAATGAGGACGATTTCAAATAAATATCGCCGGCTCGACTCGAACCACAGACCTCTCGATCCGTTGCCTCGCGCGCTATCGACCGAGCCACAAAAGCGCGGAACCGGAAATTACTTTCATTAAAAATGTTAAGATTTTGTTTCGTCCAAAGTCAAATGATTCAATGGCGAAATGATTGTCAAAATTTGCGAAATAGCCTTGACGATGGCAGAATGCTCAAAAGTGATATTGTTATTTCCGGACCAATTTTAAAGACTTATTCACGTCAAAAAGTGGTTTTTTTCTGCTATTCCAGCTTTGGAACCCCTCTCTCTCTAGTTGCATTTTCTTAAAAATATCAACAGGATACAATCGTCAAAAGTTTGGGTTTAAAATACGGTTGCCTCGACATCTCCCCCGGGCTCTTAAATTGGCCTGTCTTTTCCAAAAGAGTTGTAGAGCTGTTTGAAAGAAACGTTTAAAAAGTAAATATAGAAGATGTGCGTAGTGCAGACGCTTGTCGAGGTGTGTTTTTTTCGCAGGCATATATAATAGACAAAACTAAAGCGGGATGTTTGCTAAGTTTCCGTAAATAATATGGAAACTGAAGTCAAGGACGACATTTTTTTTTGTGCGTCTTTAGTATAAATTATATTGAGTGTTAAGATGGCGACTGGAAGTTTTCTTTCGTGAATATCATATATATTCGGTGCGATTACAAATCGCGGTGCGATGTTCATTATTTGGCTGTTTAACTACACATAATAAACCACTCTTTTTGATAATTTATTTGTTGGCACCAAAGTTAAGTGACTTAAAGCTTGGGGAAGTCTTATGCCGCCCCTGCACAGCAACGAGAAATTTATATAAATTTTTGTCCTGCCAAAAGCAAAAGGTTCACTGTTAAAAATGCATTCTCATATTTGACGAAACGAACACCTGCTTTACGCTCTGATTAAGTATTTCGTCAAATATCAAATGAAATTCATTTTGTCGTTTTTATAACGAAATTTATTTTGTCAAAAACGAGGGCGATTTTAAATAATATAACTCAAAATCGACGAGCTGACTCGAAACTCGGGCCTTCTGTTCCAGAGTCCAACGCTCTATTCACTCGGCCAAGAAGAATCGTTTGAATTCTGACAATAAGACAAAAACTTGAGCTGATGACCCAGAAAAGGTCCAAAAAGGAAACTGAGTAAAGGATTTTAGTTCAAAATTTGAAGATTCATGTTTAATCAAGTCTAATCATTAATGAAGTCACGTGATTGAATGACGAACCTATTGTCAAATATAACGAAAGTAGCCTTGACGATCGGTAATTTTCTTTAAAAAAAAAAATTGCTAAAGTAAGTTAAATGGTTCAACAGAAATTCAGTTATTTGTGTCTCGTGAAATATTTTAATTTTAAGAGATGAGTTTTTTTGTGAGGGGGACTGCCGAGAGGTAAGAATCACAAAACTCCGAAAATGAGCTAACTATATTTTTCATTACAAGGAAGCTACTTTTATTATTTGGCCAATCAGTGTGGCTCCAGGTTCAATAGGTTGCCAAATAATGACTTAATTGTCTGCCATTCCACGTAATATTATAGCCGAGTTGGGTTGTAAACCTTTTAAAGCCTCTTATGTAGGAGCTCTGTTTTTGAACTTATACCACTAGATAGCCAACCCTTGTTAATAAAAAAATCGCCTGTTTTTACTTCAAAACACACAAGAAAGGTGTCTGATATCAGTCCTGTTATAAATGAAACTTATCACAAGTAAAGAGCTAGAAAAAGGGGGTTAAATTCTTGTAAGACAATGTCTGGGGTCTCTAGGATCTCTCCAGGACCCTCTAGCTCCTACACTATAGTGTATTATGAGTATATATATCTTTTTCTATATTGAAACATATTTATTCAGAGACTATTGTGAGAAATAATGTACTAAAAAACGAGTGCAATTTCTTCACATTTCCAAGAAACCATTTCTACAGTGCATGAATGAATAGCTCCACACATCGCAATAACATCTACGTCTCAACCAAAAAAAAATATTATCATTGCCAAATATATCATTCTCTCTCTCTTTCTGTTAAACGGGAGGAAATGCGTTAACGTGTCTACTGATGACATCACCCGAATGAATGACGTGTCGAGATGATATTGCTGCCAGATCCACTGTTTTCTCTGGACGAAAATTGTCTCTCTGCTCCAACAAACTTCAACAAAGATCTTTTGGTCGCGTCTTGGTTACAGTTAGCTATGGTATTGAAAAAAAGGGAAATGGTATGTAATATGCCGCTAGGGGGAATCTATTTTAAAACCTTTCTTTGTGGAGAGACACCATTGACAGTGACTTGAATGCAAATAGCATCGTACCACGAACGCATTCCCTGTGCAAGACATATATGAGAAGGTCAAGCGAGTGTGTTCTTGCTCTCTGTCTCTCCCCCGAACTATTTTTACTCAGACAGAGAAGAATGAAGCATGTATTAAGCAGGAGCAGCATGTGGATTGAACAAATGCCGCAACTATAAAAAAAAAGTATCTGAAGATGAGTATTGAGTACAAAGGAGTTCACAAAAGTAATGAGGATATCAATAAGGACAACAACAACATCAATAAAATTATATGATATTTTAAACGATTGTGTTTGAAGTGTGGAGAAATAAGGGTGTGGGATTTTATTAGATACCATGGGTTGAGAATTGAATATGTATACCATGGAATGAGATATGGATGGTATACCAAGGGATGAGATTGGGTGAGATATGATGTATGGTATACTACAGTGGCGGATCTAGCGTCATCCAAAGGGGGGGGGGGGCTAATTAATTTTTTTTGATGGGGAAAGAGTATTAATATACAATTTCCTATTTTCGACGATTGCCGTTAAATGGTATGTGTAAATTCCGCCTAAAACATCTTATTTTGTTACCTTGGCGAGATAAATGTCTCCAATGTAAAGGAGCAACTTTGTTGTGTTTTATTCTGGTGCAATGTACTTTATTTTATATAAGAATTAATTTTGTCTCGACGCCTTCTGATAATAAAAAAGGGAATTTATTTTGCGCACCACGCTGCTCATAAACAACTGGCTCACCATTTGGGCAGTTGTTAGGGGTATTCCCATCAAGCCAGAGCCGGATTTAGAGTTAGTGAACCCCTAGGCTAAATATGTGGTGCGAGCCCTCAACTATTTAGTGGTATGGAATACTCCTTCGTAAATCGAAATGGGGAGGGGAGATCGGAAATTTTTTGAAATGTAAGAATTGAAAATTTGCAAACTGAATAATTTTTCAGTTTTAATAGAATTGGGATATAATGTTTTTTTTTTTTTTTTTTTTTTTTTTGTAAATTCCCAATACTATGTTGAATAATTCAACAATTTCAATGTGCAATGTAATTTTGGAATTTATGAAAATTACAATAAAATATTGCACTTGTTTCTGTATCACCATGCACAGAATAACGGTGTAGATGATGTAGAGCAAGATGTGATATATAACAACTGATTTCCAAAAATAGTAACACAATGCCATTTTAAATTATCACAAGTTAAACACATATTTTAAAAGAATATCTACGTTATTTTTGCATTGTACAAATCCATTAAGAAAAATAGAATTTTTCCGCATCATAAAAATGTTGTAGAATATTATTTTCATTATAGGATTTAGTTTGATTTACTAGTTATTTAGAACTTGAACTTGTTTGGTATACTTATAATTTTTTTTGTCTAAGGGATTTATTTTCAAACAAGTCGTTGTCATAATTTCGAAGTGTTGAAACACCCATTTTTTCAGTAATCTATATTATTATTGGTGAGTTGTGCGGGCCCCTAGACTGTAGCCTATGCCTAAATCCGTCCCTGCATCGAGTAGTCAATTTTGTTATCTCAACTCCCTTTTGCGTAGTCATTTTGGGATTCTCGTATCATAACAGAATTTTCCAATGAATGTAACCTAAATTTAACAACAAAAAAAAACTTGCTCTAATTTCACAAATAATAAAAAAATCACATATATTATAACTTTATATACACGGTTAAACAATGTATTTTACTTAGTATTTGCATCACAACAACTTACAGGCAGGGGCGGCTTAAGGGCAGGGCAAACTGGGCAGTTGCCCAGGGCGCCGCCATCCTCGAAGGGCGCCAAATTTGGTTCCTTTTTTTTTTTTTTTTAATTTTATAATTTTTTTTAATATTTTTTTTTTTTTACTTTATTTTAATCAATACAAATGAATAACAAATTTATTTCAAAAACGTTTCGGGGGTGTTTTAAAATTGTAACCGACTAGTGAGTGCCGAACGTTTTTTAAAACCTACTCTAGTCAAGAATCGCGAACTAAACAGACTACCATTTAAAATATTTCTCGTCGATGAACACAACAGTTCTCGTATGATTTCCTCCTGTCCACATGTTGTTTTTCAAGAAGCTTCCCATCACAAACAACCAGCAGGATTTAGCACTCTCTTAAAATCCTTTTGAAAATGCTTATTACAAAATAAACAAAGGATTTAACTATTTTTGATTAAAGTGGAAATCCGTTAGTTTTTTTAGACTTGGGCTAGATTAATTATGCAGATGAATAGTAAAGTGATTCGCTCTATGGATAGAGTTAGCAAGAGTGCCCATGCCCAAAAGGATTCAAATAAATAAAAATTTCACCCCTCAAATGTTAAGCAATAAATATCATTTGTCTTGTATAAACAGCAGCAACTGGAAGATATTTATCAAATTTGGTTTTTGTACTATAATCAGTTCTTGAGATATTGCGTTTACAAACACTAAACAGACTAATTTTTATAAAACACTTTTTTTGGACGAGGGAAACAGTACACCTATACTCAATATAGATTCATGTAAAATTGTAGGTCCATAGATGAATAGATGTTGTGCGCATAGATGAACTAATGAACATGTGCGTTTTTGTCATGAAATATCCCATTTTATGTTTTATTGTATGACAATTGTATTAATTGAGTAAACGTTTGTTGACTTTTGTCCTTCTAAGTTAGACTCCTCATACCCTTTCCTACTTTGTGTGTGTAAGAAACACCGAAGGATTCGATGCAAAACAACTCTTTATTAAACATATTTTCAGCATTTTTTTTATAAAATAAAATTTGGTACGTCATGATCCGTTTCACCCCTCCCCTTCTCACATTATTCACACATCGTACAATCAAGCGGGGTAGACACCTATTCTTCCCTATAGGTGCTTGACGTAATATATGAACGGTTCTTTCCATAACGATAAAAGTTATTTTTAATTCATAAACTCAAACGGATACCGTCTCGGTAGAATCGATATTAAAGTTGCTCACGTTTCATTATATTTTACAGTATTACGTAGAAGAAAAACAGTAACAATTGAAGTTTCAGATCAGAAAATGAGGAGCAAACATTCAAAATGTGGTTTATTCAAAATTTATAAAAATTAGATTATTATGTCACTGAAATTCCATCCTAATTTTAATCGAACTAAGCTATTTTACTCGTCCACAACACTGTTCCATTTAAATTAACTTTGTAAACATTGGAATCCGTATACGAGTCAATGCATTTAGGGAAAGTTAATTGCGCGTTTACCTACAAATCCCCTTAATGTGACAAAATATGTTTTGAATGATTGCTCTTCTTATTTTTTTTCTAATGTAAATAAAAACTACTGCCGTTGTAACAATATATAGGGGGCCGAATGAGCGTAGGGAGTAGGGAAAGGCGAGTAGGGAAAGGAACTCAGTCCCTTATTTAATAGAATTATTTCGTAGAAATATTAAAATATATTTTTTTTTCTTTGATGCAACGCCTTTGTTAGGGTGGCGTTAGCGTTTTCCCAATTCCCTCCACCCTCCCCCTCAATATCACGTGACTGTGACGCTAAAAAAATACAGTTGTTAAATGCTTTATAATAAACCCAATATTTTTGTTTTTCTGTAGTACATTTCATTAAAAATATAATTTTAATTGTTTTTGTTTTTTAACATAAATAATATACAAATGTCACTCAAATATTTATAATACGAACGGCAATTTAGTACCAACCGTTTTCCCTATATAATTTTGTACAATCCCCCCCCCCCCCCCCTTCTTATTTAATTGATTTTGAACAGGAACGTGTCCTCCAATAACTATTGGTGTATTCGAGGAAATGTAATCTTCAACTAAATAATAATAAAATATTGCATTGGCGCCGGAACCGGTATGGCAGTTGCTTTACGTATATTCAAATAACGTGTATTAAAAAATATTCCAGAAAAAAGTATGTAATGCCATTTGGAACAAAATGTTAGTTTTTCCTGCCATAGCTCTTTGAAATAACTTCCGGAGCTACTGAGTTGAAATCGTGAAATTCCGCTGTTCACTGAAACTTATTTCGTAACTGAACATTTTCAAAAGCTTGAAGACCAATCACACGCTTTCACCACCGAGCTACGGGTGGCCACATTAAGGGGTTGACCTCCGTGACTTGTCTTCTATCCCCAGACCATTATAAATCTTTTTTAATGGCCGTACCGCGTACCACCTCGGGACGGGGATTCTCTTGGCTAGGAAAGAAAATAAAGGAATCTTTTTAAAGGCGAATGCGAGCCTGATACATTAGAAAGATAAGCAACGTCAAAAAAACACGTGGGCGATCAATGGGACAATTCCCCAAACTGCCCCCCCCCCCATCTTTTATTTTTTTTTAGCACCTGCATCCTGTGGTCGACTTTGTCGTATATATTCTGTGGTCCGGTGGTCGATAAACAGTGTTCGCAAATGTTTTAATGAGCAGTCGAAAAGACCCCACTCATAAATCTCTCCTTTCCCAACCCCCTGAAAACAACAACCCCTCACATCCAAATAAATGTCCTCAAAGCCGGATGTGGATTTTTCTCTAGGAAAACTTGCAACGCGCTTTTTAGCGGGACCTGAAGTTTCCGTAAGGTATATGAAGTTTCTTGTTTTAGAGACCCCAACTGTATTTTAGCTAGGCCATTATATAAAAATAATCTATACATGACATTTCTTATTGTTATTGCAATTTTTGCAAATATTTATGCTAACCCTTTAATAAATTTTATTTTTGAGTTGTATAGTAATCTCTTAATATGCGTGGGAGAAAAAGGTTTTTGTGTTTTCGACATTGTTTTAAGAAATAGGGCTGGCTCCCTTGGCGATGCTGTCAATTAAAAAAAAAATCGAGCCATGTTTGTTAGCAATAAAAATTAGTTTGAAAAAATATTAACAGAGAAAAAAGAGAAGTGAATGTTTTGTTGAAAGTTATACCAATAATAAATTCGGATTTCAAAATGAGATAATTGACTCAATTTCATGCTTTCAAGGAAAGGAAAGAAATATTATATTATTTATTTTTCCTTTTTTTTTTTTAATAATTGGTTTTTACAAGTGCATTTTACTTGTTACACTTTACTTGGACACTTGGTATAATGCAATCTATTCTTTAAAATGAGGGGTTAAGTTCTGCTGCAATATTTTTTGACCAATTTTAAATATTTAATTTTGTCAAATTCTAAGATTGGAATAATTATATGCTTCAATTTCATCTGTATAAAAATATCAAAGTTCTCTTTTTGTAATGTACTATTTTAAATATTATATTTTCGCTGGCTAGTGTTTTGCAAATATATTTGTATGCCGGCAAAAAAGAAAATTTTAAAAGATATTGTGCGTGCAATTTTTGTTTGTCTTGACAAATTATATTCACTTATTATACACAACCACCCTGAGCTAGTTAAATTTACGTTGATATTTTTAAACAGATAAAATTAACAAAAATATCGCATTTAAAATATGACGATGCGTAATAATTTTAATGAATAAAAATGACACCAAATCGCGCACTTTTCTTCTTTTCTTACAAAATTTGCATATAAAATATAATTTGTCTACATCTTGAAGAAATCCTACTTATTAAGCTAATGTGTATAAAAATACAAGGGAAGATTTCTTAACTAACCTTTAACTCAAACTTCCGGCATTTCATCTGTTTATAAACTTGTTTGTTACGCACTCACGACCAAACGCGTTATTCATTTTTTTTTCAAATTTTGCTGAATGTTCCATGAAGTCATTAAAATCGATGCATATGGATTTTTTCTGCTTTTTGGTCGTGAGACTACTTTTCACAGTAATTACTAGTACTAATGTTAAAAGCAATTGTGAATCAAAAATCTTGAATATATTATATAAAACATTGAAATATATATTTATCATATACTATAAATCCCGTGTTTTTGTTTGAATTTATTATTTAAGACCAGGTGAATATAATTCTAATTTAATGGTAAATATTACTAACGCTGCATTTTGGAATATCGTAATGTACGATATTCCGATATATATTTTATAGAAGGCATACAACCTTAAAATCAAACTGTAAATACAATAATAATTTAGGAGAAAGATTACTTGATTGATGAATTATCAGTAACACTAAATGAAGAAGTGATCGTGTAAATCGGGAATAGTTAATGAAATATGGGATAAAACATATTTGTCATAAAGTTACACATTTTTTTGTAAGTTAATATTGTAAACAAATAAATGAAATTTGTGCATATACAAAGTTCTTTGTTGTATCACAAGAAAACTTCGTGAATGAGCGATTTTGAGTGTGTCCACTTTCTAAACAATTCTGATGAATTTGGCACCACATGGCATACCCATTAAGGAATTAAAAGTTCAAGAGTATTGCAAAAGATTAAAAAAATTAAACATTATTGTTAAAACAGGGCTATTTAATTCGAAAATTAAATTTAAATTGTGTGATAAAGGAAAATTACTCCTTGTATTTATTTCACATGGATGTGAAGTGTGTGTGTGCACGTCACCTTTTCAGAAATAATACTTTAAAATCTTTTCCCCCGGAGATATATAGGGAGCAATTATAATTTTTTTTGTAAAGCACTAAATAAGAAATGACAACAAAGAAATCCCCAACTTCACCACGGGAGACATTTCTTGGGAGGGGATCAGGGGCAGTGATTTGGGTAAGAAACATCTTGTGCGTAAGCCCAGAGGTAGATGTAAATTCTTCAGACTCCGTTGTAATACGAAACGCAATTGAATCGCCCCTGCGGTAAGGGGTAATAAAATACTCGATAGAGATAACAAGCATTCAAAAAATCAATCGAAAAAGGGTCTTCTCTCTCAGAAAAATCATCAATCTTTTAAAGAGCATTCCAAACAGAAAGAACGATAAATAGACTTTTCAACAAGAAAATGCTGATGCTCACCCCAGCCACAATATCAAGTGTCAAATTTATTGCACTGGGAAAGGTCATCAGGTCGGTGGAGAACCGAGGGGGGAATTACACCCCTTCTCATAGTGGGTGGTGTTGAATCCGTATTCGGTCTGTGATACGGTTAAGTACTGTCCAATAAAGGACAAAAATAACATTTCCCTTTCTTTTTTTTTATTTTAAAAAGTCTCTGGCAAATACGGAAAATGTGAAACATAATAACATTCAAGATCTGTCGTTCATACTCAGAAAAATGCATCAAGAGAAGTGGTGGGTCCCACAGAAATTTTAATAACTACCCTTTTCCCTGTTTATAAGTCATTTACTACATTTTTTTAGATATTACTAATAAAAATAATTTATATGTTGATTTGCTATCTATCTAGCAAAATATTTTTTATTTTAGTGACCATTATTTCTATTAATCAAACCAATTTTACTAAATTAATCATGTTTTGTGTCAAATCATGCAATTTTTGATAATTTCCATCTATATACTATTAAAAAAAAGATTTGAATAAAAGCCCCCCCCCCGGGGGGGTTAAGAATGGGGGAGAGGGGGGGGGGGCAAAATCTCTTCTTGCCCATGTGCAAAATTTACCTTGAGCCGCCCCTGCTTACAGGGCTGCCAAAGTTGGCTTAGTAATCTATTTGCCTACAATATATATTGCGTGAAAGAACAGATAATGCGTGCATCTGAATTTACCTATCAATTTAGAAAAACGAAAAAATTTGCACTGGAAATTCTTTATACCGATTTATTGAGAATATTTTAATTTTTTTAAGCAAACGTAAGATACAATAAAAAATTAGTAGTACAACATAAAAAAAAAGCACACCAAAAATAGTTTAATGTGAAAATGTACACAAAGAAAATAACAAATATTGAAAATTGTTTACTAACGTTTAAATGTAAATTGAATTTTGTGTTTTAAAATATAAAATTAAATGTTTCAAAAATTATTGTTTAAGTCTAATTTGCTCTTATTTGAATCTTAAGAGGCCGATTATTTATTACGACTCACGCCCTTGGAGAAGGGGTCCATCATGCGTGACTGTGGTATGCCACGAGGGAAAATGTCTCGGTGATTGCGAGACGTAGCAAAAGTTCCTGAAACATTCCTTTCACAAACTTTGAGATAAGAAACTTTTTATAGAAATCACTATATCTTCTTAATGGGTTAAAATGTATTGTAAAATGCACAGAATGAAAGTTTTAATTACTATTTTTTAACTGCATAAATTTAAAATTAAGTTACATAGGGAGGAGGGGTTGTACAAAAAGGTGCAAAATATTAGGACATAATAAAAGAATGCTCCCTAACAGTGCAATCAATTATTTTTATTTAAATTTTGTATAATTGAGATTTTAATTTCGGAAATATATATTCATTGATTTGTTCCAGATTTTGTTTTTGTCCAGCCCATATGATTTTTTTAAAAATTAAAATTGGCTTCAGCTCCATTTAAAATTATAGGTATCAATCTTCGCCACTGATGAGTAATATACTTCTATCAATGAATTAGTTGTTGTGGAAATCATGTAAATATAAATATTCATGGGTTAATTGACAGAGCAAGAGACAAACAACATCTCACCAAATCTCTCGAAGAATATTAAATTTCGCAGACTACGAAAATTAAAGTACAATGGTGATATGTGAAATATCACCATTGTACTTAAATTTTGATAAGAACTGAAATAGTTAGGTTGATTGTCAAAATAATAAATTACTTAAACTGTGCAAAGGAAGACCTTACGCTTTTAATAAGAATATACCAACTAGCAAGTTATTAGTACTTGCTTCAATCCACACAAACTCAGACAAATGATTAACATACGAATAGAAAAAATTCAAAACGTGTTTTGTCACTTGAAACGAATATAAGGAAAACTTAAATTAATTTTTCTAATTCACATAGACAGATTTCACGTTAGCAAGTTAATTTCAAATGTGACAACACGTATTTTGGACAAATAAAATACCTTAGTTAGATGGAAAATTCGGTGGCGAAATCAGTGATGTATAATATAATTTTTTGATTTTATTTAACAAAATACGTTTTGATTGTTTGCTTTTCATAAATGGTGCAATATTTCTTACATACATGTCAAATTAAAGTTTTAAAAAATCCTCATTAAATATGTTAAGTTCTTTGAATTTAATTTTCAATTCACATAAAATTGATGTTTTTAAAAAATACGTTTCAAAGATATTTGGTTCGGTCTTTCTAATTAAAACAGAGCAAGTGTCATATAAAAGGTTAAGAATTGTTTGTCAAAGATAATGTGATTCCGGTATCACTACTTCATTAAAATACTTGAATAAAACCCAATAGTATTTACAACTGCAGTCTCTCTTTTTCCATCGCTTAAAATATATAAAATTACACGAATAAAAACACAAGAGAAAGAAAAATTACCTGACTATCTAACCCAGCTATTAATGAAGCAATAGCATAGAATTCGCCTTTTCCTATGTTTTCGCTCATCAAAACTAACCATAACGACACGAATTTTTATTTCACTCTCAGGGTCTGAGATCCACTGACCACTACAGCGAATCTCCCCGCTTCCCTTAAAACTTTTAACGAATGACCGTACCCGGATGATACAACAAAGGGTTTTTAGTTTTGCTGTTTCTGGCCATTTGCAGTGTCAAGGTCATCTTAGACGAACAGACGAAATAAGGCGAAAAGACGCGTAGCCCTTGTCACCCCCAAAGAGAGAGTCGTAAAACTTGATCTTCCCCCCAAGACTCCTTGGAAACACTGGGTGGTATGTTCGTCTCAAAGCGAAGCTGTGGGTCTCAAAGCGAAAGCTCATACCTATTATTTTGCAGAACAATTTTTAAAGAAAAAACTTTACTTCTTGATTTTTTTTTTTTAGTTATAAGCTAAGGAGGGGGCTATACCTCCTTTTAGCCCCTGTGTAAATACGCCACTGCCGTCCAGGCAATGTGTTTCTGGGCAGTTGCAGCGTCCAAGGTTATCCTCACGTTATCCTGATAGTGCGACAAGACGGACGCGTAAGCCCCATAGCCCTCCCCCCCCCCCCCCTCCGTCCTCTTCCCATCCCCAAAGAGAACCATAAAACTTGGTCCTCTCCTCAACTCCATGAAAACTCTAACTATATGAGGGGCTAAGGCCCTTCTTAACCATTATTTTTCAAATTTAAAAAAAAAAAAAAAATATTTTTTCTTGATTTTTTCAAATAAAATTTGGCTACAGCCTAGGGGGGGGGGGGGGGCTATAGCCCCTATGTAAATACGCCACTGGTATACTATGGGATAATATATGGATGAATATACCATGGGAACAGTACGCAGGAAAGTTGTGTGGGAGGGATTAAGGGGGATATTTTGCTATAATCTACTATTATTAGTATTTATATATGGCGAAAAATTAACATATATAGACTAATGAGAGGATTTTGCCTCATTAACCTCCCCCCCCCCCCCTCCCTGCATATGCCACTGTATGGGATGACATAGGAATTATGGTATACCATGCAGTGGCGGCCCGTGGTCGAAAATGTTAGTGCAGCCGAAATCATTTGACCCCCCCCCCCCCCCATTTCCTATTTTCCAAAAACCATACAAGAACGGAAATTCTTTATTATTCACTACTCAAATCAAAGTTTCCTTTCAATTTTTACAAAATGATAACATGCGAAAAAAATAAAAAACACTTACTTATTTTTTGAAAATTAAAGCAATCCTGCTTTCTTTTAAACATGCGAATCGGTTAATTTTAATATTAACTTAAATAACGAAACAACAGCAGGACCATGTCTTGAAACAACAGCACACAGTAAATGTATCACGAAAACCATTTCCGTTTGGAAATATTCTCGTAAGTTCTCGTTTCATTCAGCATATCGAACCTCAAGTACAGCTAAAACGAGAAAACTCATTTCGGCTGTACCTTCTCACAAATGCGGTAGGGGAAATCTCCATACTACGTAGAGGTTGCCATGGCAACGATGCAGCCGATTTCAAATTTCGCTTTTTGGCTGCAATTTGATTGAATGGAGTTTTCCCCCCTCCTGAACATTACGATGCATACGATAACATACCTGTGCATTACGATAACATGCGTGCTATTTATCGGAGATTTTGTTTACTACCGTAGAAATTTCATTTTCAATTCTAATCTTCATTTTAGAAAATTAGTAAAATATCTGATTTTAGTTTTAAAATACACTAATGAATTTAGGTGCAGCCCGGCTGTACTTGCTGTAGTGGGCGAGCCGCCACTGATACCATGGGATGAGGTATGGATGAGGTACTATAGAATGACATTTGGATTGGGTACTATGGAATGATATGTGAATGGGGTACTATGGAATGAGATATGACGTATGGTATACTATGGGATGATGATGAGGTTCGATATAAGATCGGATAAGGTATGAATGCGATGTATTGGAATAAAATATGAGGTATGGTGTACCATAGGATGAGAACTGATAGAATGGAATACCATGGATATGATAATCCAGCTTACTTGTGTGAGTTTCAGTGGACCTTCCCTGATGGTAACGAAGTTGTGTGTGTGTGGTGTGAGTTGAGTGATCACACGTGAAATCTTAAGGTAAGTTTGTTATAAAGATATATTCATTAAATGTTTCATTTAAATATTTTTAAAGAAACGTATTTTTATTTAAGATTTTAATATTAGGAAAATAATAATGTTAAAACTAATCATGAGTTCCCTCCCTTTTCCGAACGATAATAAAATGTTGTCATAAATTGTTGGGCGATGGTCATTGTTTGGTTATTTAACTACACATAATAAAGTCTTCTTTTTGCCATAATTCAACTACTGTTAGGTTGCTACTAAAGCTAAGTGACGTGTTCAATATATAAACAACTAGTTGGGCTAAATAACGTTTTATTATGTCAACAGAGCTAAATGTAATACATTAAAATACAAATACAACGTTAAAATACGCAATGTTTAATGGACTTTATGGACGCAATGGACTTTTATTGATTATTTTAACGTTGTATTTGTATTTTAATATTCTTTACGCAATGTTCTATAAGACGAGTTTTTATCTTAAATGTAATACAGCCAACCAATGACCATCGCCCAAACATGTGTCACCTTAATCCATCAATCAGTGGCAGTGACTTCGTGTCATTTGTATAAAAAGTAATATATCAATGATTTAGGGGACAGTTACGGGTACTTTTTAAAAAAAATTCAGGACAACCATTTGAAAGTGTGTAGCCTTGTTATAAAAAAAAATGAAAAACAACAATCGGTAGAAGTTTTAGCCAATTAAAATAATTATTTTTTGCTTACCACAACTGAGTATTATACAGGTTGTTCAAATGATCTCCTAACATCAAGATTAACCAAAAGTTCGCTTAAAATTAATTAACATCAATATTTTCCATTACTATGTGAAATGTAAATCATCCTTATTTTTTATTCACCCTCATACTTCTCCAAAAAATGTGTTATATGACTTAAGCTGATACAAAATTTTATTACTTGAACTATCTCGACTTCAACTTCTCACATATTTAAAATGTTTGTTCTTTTGGGGGGTACTTTTAGATTTCACAATCTATATAGAAATTTGTTAATAATCTTGCTTATACTTTCCTAACAGAAATATTTTGTTATGACTAAAGATGATTTAACGTTTTGGCACTTGAACTCACCTCGACTTCAACTCCTCATTTCAAAATCACTTCTCCCCCTCTTTCTGGGGTACTTTTAGATCCCCCAATCTATGCCACGCAGAAGACATCGCCAAAAGAGAACTCGCGCGAATCCGTATCAACATTGGATGAAAGCACCTCTTCGTTCAATGAATCTTTCCTTTCCAAATCCATGGATCGGAAACGAGGACGTTCATTTCCGAATCGCGGGATTTCGGAAAATAAAGAAGACTTTTGATCTGTGGGCCTGGAAGGAGCCATTTGGCCACTTGCCCAATACTCACTCCAATTGCCGCTTTCAACGTTTGAAAGGGGATGTAATACTTAATTCATTCAGAATGGGACTTCGGTTTTTGATGCTTACCGATTGCTGAAGATAACTAGATCGGCCTACTTATTTTTTTTAAGGTTCTGCTCTAGATATGAGGAGCTCTTGTTTATTGGCAGTGTTTCGGCGCGAGAGAGTTGCTTTACTTTGAGATAACTGCGCGTTTAATGTGGTTTTTAATAGCCATCCTTAACAACCCTGTGACAAATCGCGACGTCACATATACGGATCACGCCATCTCGAAGTGTTGCATGCGATATAGCAATGCGTCATTTGTTGAATTTATACTTAATTTTGTGCGACATTTGAGACGATGGTGTGGTTTAGGTCTTTAAAATAACGACCTGTTCTTTTGTCCCCTGTACTTCAAAATGAAAGAGAACAACATATTTTTGATTTAAAAAAGTTATTCTCTCACAAACTTTAATAATAAAAAAAAATTCATCTAGAAGCCAAATATATGGTGGCGATCTAAAACTTTTTTCAGATTGAAATTTCTCACAACCCGTGTGTTTTTTTTAAAGATTTGCAAATGTCATAAACCACTTTGGTATATTGAGTTAATATTCGGCTTAATTTTTTTTATTTTTAAAATTATTAACCCTAAATGTAAAAAGGAGACGCTAAATTATACATCTTTAAAAAGAACAGGAACGGGTAGTAACTGTTTTATAAAAATAACGTAAATTTAAACCAGTTCCTGGAGTAGAAAAGGTTAATTCTATTAACTACTTGAATTTTGCAACAAAATTTAAGTAATTATATAGTGACGATGGTGGATATGCTATGGGTTTATTATGGAAGTTTTAGCAAAGTATGTAATACGAACTATACGAAGTTGGTTGAAATAACGTTGCAAAAATTAACGGCGTGTATACGGGACTGGTGCACGATAAATTTGATCAGGGTCCAAAGTCCCGACGTCTATTGAAGGCGTTGGGTGCCAGTTCAGGTGTTGACCATGGTTCTAAAATAACGAGATGCATGTATGAATATGTGTGTGAATGTGTATGTGTTCCCGGGTCTTTCCTTCGAGATAGACCCCGAATCGTCACCAATATCCCACTGTGCAGCTCTAGTGCGACGTTAATTAACCAAACCGCACTGACTCGAACCACTGAACTGTAATTTCTGGAAGGCTCAAAACTTGTTTCCTCTATCTGCGCGTTGAAGCCAATGTGGAAGCAGCCATACTGTGTCCCAACATTTTTTTAAAAGTGATTTAGAGGTGTTTTTTAATACCATAGCATTGTAGAAATATTTAATGTATATAAATATTATATTTTCTTCTTATAGAATTGATTATTATATTGCCAAACAAATAGCTGTTACTGTTGCTTTTTAACTACTTCGAGTTCGACTTGCAAATGACTTTCTATTTTAATAGCAGATTGCATTTAAAATGGGTTTCAAAAGAAAATAGAAAAATCTCAGCCAAAAGCAATATATGACGGCTTATTTTCACATGAAACATATACGAAATATTGCGGTAGCGATGAAAGTAGGGTACAGCATGGCTGCTTCCACATTGGCTTCAAGTCAATAAAATGTATTGCCCAATCCAAGTTACGGTTAGAGATCAGTGGGATTGTATGAGTCGAATGTGAAATTCATACCAATCGATTTTTATATTGTTATTTAACATAAAATTTTAGCTTTATAGTATTATATGCGAATTGTATTTGAAATTTATATTTTGGACATAATTTGATTTTTTATTTACATTTTATGTGAGTTGCATTAAAAAAAATTAGCTTCACGTAAACACGTATACTACACTTGGAAAATTGTGGTTTCACGGTAACTAAATTAGAAATTTGTGTTCTATGTAGGTTTTAATTGATTCTAAATTTTGAAATAAGAATATCAATGTCATCAATCAATGTAACGAATTGCAAGAAGAATGTTTCGTAACAGACCTTACGGAATTTTGGTTTTCTATTTAGACCGGCTAATTAAGACTACCTGGCCTCAATCTTCATATTAAAAATAATCTCAAGCACGTCAAAATATAACTCATAACTCAATTAACAGAAGAGGAACAGCTAGCTAATAACGATCTTTTACAATGGTCGACAGCGCTCATTTGAAATGTTGAGATATAAATGATGTTCCAATTCATCTTCAACGTGTCAACAGTTTAATTTGACGGACGAATCCTTCACTGGAATGAAAAACAACTGTTAGAAGTCTCCAGCTATTACCTAGCAATGTATTTTGCATTGGAGATAATCAGGTCACCCTTAAATGTAGGTCGCCAGAAGGTGCCTTACCTGCGATTGACAAAGGCCCCTTCTGTTCTCCCAATTGTTCGAGCCAAGACTCAATCGGATCCTGGTAGAATGGCTGGGACCCCCTTTACGTGAATGGTAACCCTTCTATTCCATGTGGTTGGTGACCCTCTTTTGTGAAATCCTCCATCCTTGCTCGACATTTGACTCTGGCAAGGAGGACAGCGATTGTTCATTAAGATTTTTAAACGATAAGTCCAAGTGGAAACTCATCGTAACATCACAACGTGCTGCTTTGAAAGGCTTCAATTGAGGCAGTTATTTTAGAAAAGACAAGGGTGGCATTCAATCGTTGCTAGAAATACCATAAACTTTTGATCACGAATGCGTTATTATACCATTGGACCACATTGGCCTTTATTTGTATTTCCGCCAATCAAGGCACACTGCTAAAAATGGACCTCGTTTTTGAAGTCAATTTTGAGGAAACAGTTGTTTTAAGAAACAGGCGATTTTTTTCACGAAATCTATTTCGTCAAAAATGAGAACGATTTTAAATAAAAATTGACACGACTGGTAACAGGGATCTCTTGGTTAGAAATTAGGCGCGCTACCGATCGAGCCAGAAAATCTTGTTCAGGATCGTAGCATATAGATTGGCGTAAAGTGTTCAAAATTATTGGTAGAGGGGGAGGAAGCTCATCACTCTTATTTTTAATAAAATGCATAAACTTTATGGAAGCTGAGCCATTTTTTGAAAATATTGATGAGCGAGGCTCTGGCACTTGGGCTCACTACACCTCTACGTTTATGGGCATATACATAGAAGATCCAAAATTAGAACCGAATGAGCTGAATTCACTGAAAAGAAATAGCAGTAAATTGTTTCGTTAAAATTTTAAGGATTCTTGTTTCGTCAAAAGTCACGTGATCCAATGACGAAACAATTGTTAAAATTGACGAAAATAGCCTTGGCGATCGCAGAATACTAAAAAATGAGAGTGTTATACTGAGAGCGCATGCTGTGTCATAATCATGGTTTTATGTTTATTAATGTTTGGCAGGGCCACTCAGATAGTCTTATTCATAAATGGTACACTTTTTTGGTTTCCAACATTTCTTTCGATGTATTTATTCTCTTTCGTTAATACGTCTTTAAAATCGGTCCGGGGCAGAGCAGCGGTCATCGGCAAAAACTTGCGCGACACGAAAAGTGTTGATATCTCAAAGCCTCATTAGTCCAGGGGAAATTGGCGTACAGGGATAAATGACCTACCATCGTGTAGAGGTAGCTAGTCGTGTAGACTAGGTCGTCCCCTAATCCACCCTTTCCATTGACTTTTGTATCACGTGGAGGGGGACATTTTATATCGGGCATACGCTGGTCTGTTTAACCGCTGTAACTTAATCAACCTCCATATCCTATGCTCGAAATGCATTGGACCATCCTCTTCCTCACCCCTTTAAGAAGAAATGACTTCTTTAAAAAACCAACAGGTGTGGCGCCACGGTGAAGAAATCGCCGAACACTCTCCCGAGCAACTCCAGGTCATTTAGCTAATAGTGAATAAATTACACAGATCGGCGTATTTACATTTTTGTAAATTTCATAGGCCATACAATTACTACAATTTTCCCATTTTCTTGGTATAAATTTTCTCCCAATTTATGCAAAAACAGGAAACAAAATTTATACACAATTAATAGTTAAAACGTAACAATAATTAATGGAGTTGAGTCAAAAGTCACGTGATCCAATGACGAAACAATTGTTAAAATTGACGAAAATAGCCTTGGCGATCGCAGAATACTAAAAAATGAGAGTGTTATACTGAGAGCGCATGCTGTGTCATAATCATGGTTTTATGTTTATTAATGTTTGGCAGGGCCACTCAGATAGTCTTATTCATAAATGGTACACTTTTTTGGTTTCCAACATTTCTTTCGATGTATTTATTCTCTTTCGTTAATACGTCTTTAAAATCGGTCCGGGGCAGAGCAGCGGTCATCGGCAAAAACTTGCGCGACACGAAAAGTGTTGATATCTCAAAGCCTCATTAGTCCAGGGGAAATTGGCGTACAGGGATAAATGACCTACCATCGTGTAGAGGTAGCTAGTCGTGTAGACTAGGTCGTCCCCTAATCCACCCTTTCCATTGACTTTTGTATCACGTGGAGGGGGACATTTTATATCGGGCATACGCTGGTCTGTTTAACCGCTGTAACTTAATCAACCTCCATATCCTATGCTCGAAATGCATTGGACCATCCTCTTCCTCACCCCTTTAAGAAGAAATGACTTCTTTAAAAAACCAACAGGTGTGGCGCCACGGTGAAGAAATCGCCGAACACTCTCCCGAGCAACTCCAGGTCATTTAGCTAATAGTGAATAAATTACACAGATCGGCGTATTTACATTTTTGTAAATTTCATAGGCCATACAATTACTACAATTTTCCCATTTTCTTGGTATAAATTTTCTCCCAATTTATGCAAAAACAGGAAACAAAATTTATACACAATTAATAGTTAAAACGTAACAATAATTAATGGAGTTGAGCAATTAATTGATGATATCATTTTGAAATTTTCCATTTGATTTTTTACTTAGTATACTTCGCCGTATCATTCTTTTTAAAATTGTGACGAAATTGCGAAATTGTGACGCTTTGAATTGCTCTTGCAACCTTTTAAAATTTCCTTTGCTGCCATTGCATTTTAGTGGGATAAGTTGACTTCGTAGTGAATTCTTCGACTTTCCCCTCCGCACAATTGTCATACAAATGGTTTAAACTGTTAGCTAGTCAAATGGAATTGTATAACTCGTCGTTCTTTTCAATTTCAGTATGCACTCGCCACGACTCGTCGATTACAATTGAAGTTGAAGTGGTTAAACAGGCCATAATATGACCGAGATTTGACTCATTTCCCCCCATGCGGTACAAAGGTCAGAGGGGGAAGTGGATTAATATATTCTTTCTACACGATGGTAGGTTATTTACCCCTATAGGCTCATTCCTCATGGAGCAGTGGCGGCTCGTGCACTACAGCAAGTACAGCCGGGCTGCACCTAATTTTATTATATTTTAAAACTAAAATTATATATTTTACTAATTTTCTTAAATGAAGATTAGAATTGGAAATGAAGATGAAATTTCAACTCTAATTAAAAAAAATCTCCAATAAATAGCAAACGTGTTTACGTAATGCACAAATTCAGGAGAAGAAAAAACTCCATTCAATCAAAATTGCAGCCAAAAAGCGAAGTTCGAAATCGGCTGCATCGTTGCCATGGCAACCTTACGTAGTAGGACTTTCCCAACACGCTAAAATGGAGGATGTGACGACACAAACGTAGCGCAAAAGGATTTTTTCAAATTAGCTGTACTAGGGATTTCGATTAAATGATTGGTTCATTGCTGAATCGGCGAGGCGGGGTGGAGGAAAACGATAATTTCGAAGAATCTCTCCAAACGGAAATAGTTTTCGATAAGTTTGCACGTGTGTTGTTGTTTCTTTACTTAAATTAATATTAAAATTGACCGATTCGCAAGTTTGATAGGAGGATTGATTCAATTTTCTAAAAATAAGTAAGTGTTTTCTATTATTTTTACATGTTATCTTTCATAAAAGTTTAAAGGAAACTTTGATTTGGGATGTTGTTTTGTTGACATGTTTTCGGCTGCACTAACATTTTTGACCACGGGCTGCCACTGTCATGGAGTTATGGGGCTTTGAAATATCAACACTTTATATGCCACCCATATTTCTGCCATTACCGTTATACCCGGATCTATTTTAAGGGTGTCTGGCACCCTCATAGACGCCTATGTTAAATTTACTAACTTTGGAGCATCTCACTGAGTCATAAATTACTTTATCAATCTGAATTATTTTAAAGACAAATATTTATATAGTTTTAAAACTTTAACACGAGAATTTTAAAATTAAAAAAAAAAAATTCAATAAGTTATGAATTTTTAAAAATATTGACAAAAAATGTACTCATTTTTTAGACAAAAAATATTTTTAGAAGCAAAAGTATGCATCTCATATTTTATTCCTTGTGTTAATGTCTTTAAAAGTGTTGCTAAAACAATCAGAAAAAGTTACTGGAATACATTTTAAGTAGTTTTTAAGTACAATTGTTTAAAACAAGAAGTGATCGGAATATCTGAGCTTGGATTTCGTTGCCAAGTAGTTTTCAATACGACTGCTGAATCCGTGATTTGGAGTTACGTGGTTTACCCATTAATCCGACGATATATTAAATATGACAATGTTTATCTAGGAATCTTAGTTGAGACCCCTCCTTTGAAGTCATCCGATCTTGCGTAATGTTAAAAACGATTAAAAAAAAGCATTAAAATATAGTTAAATTTAAAAAAAATTCTTTTTGATATTTTCTATTCCCTATTCATCTCTGTCCTCCCTAATTTCCGGGAGCTAGCACAAAGGCTCCCAGTCAGACGCGTGCTGAAAAGCGGCAAAGGGAAATAAATCATTTCCGCAATTGAAGTGACAGTGAATACGGTTTTCCATGCACCGACGATCCCTAGAAATATTTGGCGAGGTGAACGATCCCATGGTGGCGGAAGTTTTTACAAGCCGCGTTGGCAATCGCACCTCTCAGCTCTAATTTTAACAGATGAAGCTCAACAAAAGAAGACCCAACAAATTCGAGAGGAATCCTTTAGAATTATCTTCCGGGCTGCGAACGAAGGGCACCAAGCAGGGGCGTAGCCTAAGGGCTTCTCTCCCACAACAGGGTCGGATCCAGGGTTGAATTTCGGGAGAGACAATCATTTTTCAAAACTTCCTTAACAATAAAAATTCCTTAAATCGTATAACGAAAAGAGTGTCCCATAAAGAGTTCTCAACAAATTTATAACTCTCCTTAATCCAACACCTCCTTTAAAATGTCATAATCTTTTAAAATTACCCATTCAAACTGCTCGTTGAGTTGATTGTACCCCATTTAGTTTTTTGTATTGTTCTTTTGTCATAATTGTGTAGTTTGTATTTTTTTTACGCATTTGTATTACTTTTAGAATGCCATTGTGGCGAGGGGCGCTTGCGCTCTTTTATGTCAGTTTAAACTTTTAACTTATGCGATTTTATGCTTGTAACTTATGTAGTTTTGAACTTTGTAATTTTAAACTCGTAGCTTATGTAATTTTGAAGTTTTCTATGGTTCTTGAACTTATATATGGTCTTTGTTGTGGTGCCTCTTCCCGGACTAACCTGTATCCTTACGTCTTTTGATATGAGTTCCCTTCGGAGGTGCCTGTCCTTTTCGGGGGAACAAAGTTGGATCATCCCTGGGCTTGAAAAAAAAATGCATATATTTGGTAGTATTGTGAAGTCAGATACTAACATTTTCTGAGAACTTTTATACATCTAATTTATTTATTAACAAATCACGAGAGTTTAATTAATATTTACCATTCATTAAAGCAGTTTTTAAATTATACACATTTATTTATATAATAATGGTATACAAATAGGACAGTAGGAAAAGAAATTATTTATACAGTAAAATCGTCTTATAATGTACTAATAGACTAAAGGTTGTCCGTTTTAATGAAAGGCCTAGGGTATCCTGCTCATCAGGTAGGGGCCACATTCCTCCTAGACTCCTCGTTGGCATCAATACTCTTCTGCCCTAACTTCAAATTTTGTATAAATATATTTTTTAACTCTTATCCTATTTGCCCATAAAAAATACACTTTTTTTATGACATTAAAAACCCACAAATCAAATATAATGGTAGGTATAGTGAAATTACAATGGTCCAAGCTCTAGTTCGAGGCGGTTTTGATAAAATAAGGCCGTATATGATAAGTAAATACTAAAAAAGCCCTAAATCCATAATGAGTTGTAATAGAAAACATGATAAACTTACATGGTAAAAGAAAACATAGCTATCATCAAAATAAAATTTTGTTCATGCAAACAACTACCTTTAGAGAATAAAATCCTTTTAAAGTATCAAAACTTTGATGCAGGTAATAAATTTGTTGTTGTTTTTGTTTCTGTAAAGAAACGTCCTGTAAAGTTTTGTTTTTGGAGTAAGGGCCTTCTTTCTTATGACGGCAGTGTTAATAAGTTCTTTTTAGGTACGTCCCTGGTTATTTTCTTGCTTGTGTTTGATACATTATCAAGGCTCTACTTCCAAGACAAAACCCCTTAAAGTATTCCAGGAACGACGGCCTGGAATCTGTCAAACCTTTGACGACTTTTACGCGCCACAATCTCAAACAAAAGACATCAAGAACCCCCCTCACACGTGACTGTGACGGCCGAGGGCAGCCCAAAATAGACAAGGGGCGTAGCCTGGGGACGCGCGAAGCACAAACTCTTCTTTTTGGTCTCATAAACAGCGAGAAGCAAGGACCTTCCGTCCCACTGCAAACCCTGTTCTTCCGAGACATGTGAGTGACTTCAACTCATTCTGTCAGTGCGAGGCAACTCGGAAAGTCTCTATATGCAACTCGGAAAGTTTCTACGTGCAACTCGGAAATGTCTCTAAGTGCAAATTGGAAAGACTGCGCTTTTGAGATATCGAACATTTTAACCAACGAATGCGAAATATGAACGTCGAAATCTTATCTTTTGAATATCGAAATCTGTTCTGGACATCGAAATAAAACATTCTGAACGACGAAATCTAATCTTCTGGACATCGAAATAAAACATTCTGAACGACGAAATCTAATCTTCTGGACATCGAAATCTGATCTTCTGGACATCGATTTTTACGAATGTAAGTGGAAAAAATATCCAGATGTCGATTAAGTGACTACTAAAACCGACCCTTGAAAGGATAACTAACGGACATCGATATATCAGGAATTTTGCTGAAATTTGAGAACTGTGGGTGTATTTCAAAGATAAACTTTTCTGGTAATTCCTAGGTGTGAAAGGACTGCTGACATTAATTTTTATAGTAACTCAAATTTGCAATTGTTTTTCAATAATTGTGAGAACATTTCAAATGACAACTCTTATAATGAGTGACTATTAATTTCTGTAAGTTTTACTCATATAGAAACTTCCTCTGTATTTCAAATAATTACTATGACTACTAAATTTAAGCTTGAGAAAACTTTTTAGTCAATTTGGAACAATTTAAGTAAAATTTTGGATATTTCAAGTCAAAACTCTTCAGTTGATTGGGTACTAAGTCGAATCATTTGGATAAAATCGAACAAATTAACTTAATTCAAAATGCAACTGTGTTTATATTTGAAATTGTAGCTTATACAATCAATTAAAAACTACTAAACCAATCAGTGTTTGCAATATTGAATTCTTTTCAACGACGACAAGGGGCTTTGGAGAAGAAATAGCAATCATAATATTTCTCAGGATTCATTCATGATTAAAGGAACTTCAGTTTCATCAATCGAACATGATTTCATGATTGTAATCACAACTATTAAAGTGACAGCAATGACTAATATAAGAGAATAAGGATTTGTATACTTAAATTGAAATCTCAAGCCCTTCACAAACAGCTCCATGATGAAGCAGTAAGTAAAAATATTTTATTTTATAATTATGAATAATTTTTATAAGTATTTTTCTCGAAATGGCATGCATCAGAACAGGTTTAAAAACAGCTCCAAAAATTTACCTGACCAATAGAGCTTCTAAAGCTTCCTGTTGTCTCCAAAACACGATTTCAACACTTTGGCCTTAGAGTACACTGTTAAAAATAGGTATTCAAAAATGAGTAAAATGTACCCATATTTGAGTACATTCGATGCTTATCATAGCTCCGAATACATAAGTTTATTTTTTGAAAAAGACATGTACTCAAAAATGAGTACAATGAGTAAAAATAAATATAAAGAGCAGTTTCTTGCGCCTACGTAGGCTGCCTTCATCAATCCCTTTCAATAAACATCAACAATTACACCGAAGACTTATCGGGAATTGAACTCATATCCTAAGGCACCGCAGTACAGTGCCTTATCCGTTGTATTATCAGGGTGAAGTTGTATAATCAGTATTGTACCGTTGTATTATCAGTAAAGAAAATGTGTGCCAAAAGACTGGGAAGTAAGATAATGAAGTTGTAATAATTCAGTTTCCATTTAAGCATCAAATTATGTGGAAAACCGTCTTCTGGACAACTATTTTTATGTTTCTCAGGTCGCTTTGCTAAGATGGCCTGAACAGAAGCTGAGATTAGCAATATTAAATTATACTGCTCGCTCATTTTTAAGAAAGTGCGTGTACTTAAATTTGAAAACGTCTTCGCCGCTCATTTACGGCGCAATTGTACCAAAGAAAAACGAGTATGTTGAGGTACTCATTTTAAGTACCTTTTTTTTACTGTCCAGGGCGGGCTGAAAACGGGCAACAAAACAGAAAGGGTAAGAAAGACTAGACAGAAAGGATAAGAAAGACTTTTTCAGACGTTTTAAGTGAAGTGACTCGTTATTGCGCACGATTTTATTTAAAACGCCTTTACTAGTCTCTAATACCCTTTCCATATTATCTTGAAACTAACAACACTTCAGAGCATAACAGATACTCCCTTTACTACCTTTAGCGCCTCAACAGCAGTGATCTTTTGCCCATTTCCTCACAAGGTTTATGGCTTCTTTCTGACCCATAGATAGAAGACAATGTTCTAAAATCAAAAATCTTATATATATATATATACTGTAAAACAATAAAATATATTAAATTAGAAAAAGACTTTAGTTAAATTAAAATAAAAAATATGGCAAATGTGAAAAAATCCAAGTAATAAAACTAAAATATGAATTATTTAAGTAAAAATTATACTAATAAATATTTATTAAAAGGTGAATGACATAATCAAAACGGTACTTCATCAGGGGGTAGGACCGCATTGAAAAGTCAAATAGAGTTCTTTCTGTATTAGCAATGTTAAAAACAAATTGCCAATCCAACCCCAAGAGCTCTAAATACTTCTTTAAGTAATTTAAAAGTTACTAAATATATACAAGAATATATACGAACTATATACATAGTATATGTATATATACATAGTACATGTATACATAGTATATATAATTTTGTTTATTATTATCCATTGTTTTCTACTATGTTTTTGTTATATATATATATATATATATAGATAGATAGATAGATAGATAGATATGTTTATTGTAGTGGGCCGTAGCCCATTTACAAAGGTTGGCAACAAATTTTAACAAAAGCGGTTACAAAGTTTGATAACACAAAATACAATATAATACATTTTCAAAAAAACAACTAAAACCCAATTTGAGACAAATATACAAAAAAAAGACAAATATAAATTACATGAACAATTAGAATTGGGTTTTAAATCTGTTATTCCTGCACAAGTTCACTGATCAAGTCCTCCCGGAATTTTAAAACAGATATTGCATAATTATAAAAACAAAAATATTCTTTATTGTAAAATTTTAGGATGGTTGAAATGTTACTGGATTCAATTGATAAGTATTTTTGTCTGAATGCATCGTAAATAGGACAGACTAAAAAAACATGATCCCAGGTTTCATTTTCTGTTGTGTTACAAAACTTACAGGACTCGTTAGGAAAAATTTCGAAAGCAACTCCTTTAAAAAATATACGCGATTGACTGCAACGAATTTGTATAATAATTCTTTTTATAGTGATATCTATATTTGAAATTAAATAGTCTTCGATTAAATGTGAGTTTTTGATATATTTATACTGTGAGTGGTTGATACTATTGTTCATTGAAGCAAGATCATTTTGGGTGTATTGGTCGTGGTATACTTGTACAATCGTTGAAATGTAATGTTCAGCAACTTTATAGTCTTGCGAAAGCCAAACAAAATAAAAACCAGCGTTTTGTAAAATATTTCTTATCGAGATGGCCCAATTAAATTTATTGTTTGTGCAGTCAAAGGATAAATTATACATGTTTAAGTAGCAAATTTTAGCAAACCTATCATCTGACATTTTGAGAAGGTGTATCCAGTATTTTAAAATTAAACGAATAAAAACTAAAGAGATCCTAGGATGACCTAATTCGAGTCTTAAAATATATCCAGGTATATAACGGGAAACTGTAAGGAGCTTTCTAACAAAAATACAAAAACATTTTTCTAGATCATTGTAGTTATTTATCGCCCAAACTGCAGCACCGTATGTTAAAACTGATAAAATCAAAGCATCAAATAATTTAAACCATGCGTTAACCGAATTAATTTTTGCACCTGTCAATATGGACCAAGAAGTGTTTACTGCACTATTTGTTTTAGAAATAAAATAATTTTTGGCAAGATTAAAACAGCCAGATGAAGAAAATGGAATACCTAGATAAACATAACTAGAAACTATTTCCAATTCGTTATTGTTGTAGAAAAATTTGTCATGCCTAGATAATTTACCGCCCTTACGAAATATAACTATTTTAGTTTTATTAATGTTAACAGTTAAAGAGAAGTTATCACAGAATTTTTCAAGAATATTAAGTTTTCTTTGGAGATTTATTGGGCAATCAGCGAGAATCACAGCATCATCGGCATAAAGCAAAATATGTATAAAAATATCGGAATTGATATATATACCAGGGATTGATGATTCGTTTAACCAAATTATTAAATTATTCAAAAACAGGATAAATAATAAAGGACTTAGAATTTCGCCTTGTAAAACACCAGTAGCAATATTAAAAGATTCGGTAGATCCGTCACCTACTCTAACTCGGGCCGTAGCTTTTTTATACATGTCTTTTATAATAGAAATACATTTTGGGCTGACTGATATCCCGTTTAAAGCTGACCACAGAAGATCATGATTAACGCTGTCAAATGCCCCTTTTAGATCTATAAATGCAGCATAGAGTTTACCACGTTTTTTCCGTAGCTTGTTTTGTACTATTGAGTTTAAAATAAACGATTGATCCACACAACTATATCCCTTTCTAAACCCAGCCTGTTCTTCAAATAATAAGTTTTTTTGATCAAGCCAGCTTACCAGTCTATTGTTCAAAATAGATGTATATATATATATATATATATATATATATATATATATATATATATACACACATATATACATAGGCGTAAAGTTATCAAAATTATTAGGGGGGCTTAAAATTTTAACTTTTCACACTAAAGGCACTTAATCAATATTTTGGGGGTGCTAAATTGTCTTCAAATGTTCAAAAGTGCTACAACTCGTTCATCCTCAAGGTAGGCATGCAGCTGAATTTTTTTTTTTTGGGGGGGGGCATGGGCAACGGAAAGAAAATAGTTTTGTTACTTATTTTCATGGCCCCTTATAAAACTATGTGTAAAATCCTGTACCATCAAAGAGTTAAACAGAATTCCCTTTCTAGTGCAATATAATTTTCTCTTTTTACATTGACGCGGTTTTACAAAATAGAAAAGGTTTTGTAAATTTCTTTTTAACGTGTAATAATGCTTTGATATTGAATGATAAATGTTAAAGTATAAACTCATATTGGGAGGCACTCTAAAAGCTTCCAAAATTACCGGGAGGATGTAAAATTGTCCGAATGGCTTTTGGGGTCGTCCGTATATTGCATTAACGCACAAGTAGAGAAATAAATTTTCGGTCCTGCAAGGATTTATGTTGTATTATAGGTACTTTCTTTCCCAAAAAATACAATTTAAGCTACAACTGAACTTAAGTAAGAAATTATACTAATTACTCTTGCGTGTGTTGAATACAGTAGTTTGACACACATTGTTCTCTACATAGCAAAGAATTTGAATGCGAGGTGCCATAATCGACTGCTCGAAGGTTTCCCTGTAACCACTACAATCGACTTCTCGAAGGGGTTACCCGATGCTATCCTGAGTAGTCGAAATCCGGAGATCACAATTGATCGGTGGCATAAATCCACGTTAGGAGTCTGTGACATTAACACACGATACGTGTGTGTGCTTAAAGTTATTGTTGATATGCCGCATATGACACAATACTTACAAGGGAAAAAATCATGGCCTTGGCGCAAATTTTCAGAATCTCGATAAAAATAAAAGAATTGCGACATAAAATAATCGAGACAAGAAATACCATAACTTAGGAATTAAACATAAATCCATGCAGTGGGGAAATCTTTTTCCCTACATTTGCATTCTGCAATATATGAACAACCCCTCGTACGATTCGGCCAAATTTATATACATTCAAAATTATCAGATATATGATTGGTTAACTTTATCCAAGATTTAAAACTTTATGTAATAAATATTTTAAATATGTTTTTTATCAATACTTATATATAAGAATGGAGTGTCTGTCTGTGGAATCGAACAAACCCCCTCATTTTGAGTTTTCTTCACGAAATAGAATACGCTGATTCAAGAAATCGCATTAAATTTTTTTTTGTCTGTCTGTCCGGATTTAACTCAAAAACTACTGCACGGATTTTTATGAAACTTGCTCCATTTTAACAATATGGTCCCAGTTTAAAATATGCACTTTGTTTCAGGTGGATATCTGCAACCGTTTAAAAATTATAGAGCTTTTTCCATTTTCTCTAACATTACTCCTATGGGAAATTTACATCTCGATCTTCCCTTCATAACCTTATTGTTAAAAATCACCTTGGCGACCAAAAATATTTTTCGACAATACTGGCTGCCTTCTATTATTGTGATTTTTCATTAAGGAAAAGCACATTTATTAGGCAGCAGATTATAGGAATCGGTCGTTAACTAAACCTCGCCAACCGAAGGAGGAAGATAAACCACCAGTTTCATCGGACGCCACGGGTATCTATGCATGCCCCGAACAATGATTTGTTTTAAGATCTTAAAAACGTCGCTGCTTAATTTCCTATCCCACGCAATTACATTTATGCCAACAGTGCTATTTGTTACGAAGTGGAACAGTGCTATAGCGTCGGAATAGGTCCTCCTAAAAGTGAACTTAGGGTTTCTATTTTTATACCTCCATGTAGCTTATGTGAAATGTTTCACTTCAGAATAATTTTATTGAAATTCAGAAATGATTATTTGAAATTATTTTGATTTATAGAAAAGTGTTGCCTGTAAATATTGATGCTGGCATATTTAAAAAATTTCTATGTAACAATTCTCTGAAATTTCAGGGTATACAGTTACAAAATAAAATAATTCTTTATTTTTCTTAGAAATAGTTATTAAAGACGGACACCAAATCACCGGTCGCCAATTGGCACCCAAAAAACTTCGCCAAATACAATAAATTATTTCCATTTGGAAGAATAGAATATTTTTTAGCTTCGATATGTTATTGTATTAAACTAATTATTGTATTGTACTAAAAATAATATGAATGTGAAGTTTAATATTGCATTTTTTTGTTTCTGGGGTTATTTTTTCAATAAAAAACATATATAAAACTATTTTAATAATATAAGCATTCAACGCCATTTGGCATTCAAACAACATCACCAAGTGTTTTATTTTCATTATCTGCAAAATGCATTATTTTTAACGACATCATAATATAGGCTTATATCAGGAAAAGCGTTTTTAATTATTAATTTTTGGGGATTTTTATATTTCAAAATATATATATTTTACAAAAACATCAGTTTATACGCGATAGCATGTAAAGTTGTTAATAATTTTTAATTTAATTAATAATTTTGTTTAAATAATAGGTTAAGATATCTCTATAACTACTCGAGTTAATTGAATAAATTTATACAGGGTATAGAGAGAGCGATATTCGACTGGCTACGCTAACTAAAAAAGTCGCACAGCTCTTACTTCACAAACTGACCACGAGCAACGCCGGGCCATATTGCTAGTTTAAAATATATACATTAATCACAGTAATTAAAATTTTTTTTTGGACAAAATAATTTAAGAATAAATTTAATTTTTTAAAAAAAAATAGCAGTTTTGTTTCTTTAAAATAGTACGTTTGAAGCATTGAATTATCAAAAGACATTTCAAATTATTAGAATTTGGTGACTTTTTTGCTTCCTTCATTATTGCAACTATAAAACGAGTTATAACCGAAATATAGGTGAATTTTTTTATCCAATTAAAGTATCACACGAAATAACTTTAAAAATATTATTCGAATTTCTCCAAAAGCGGGATCGCTATTTCAAAATAGTCCGCGGTTTTATTTTGTCAGTCACTTTAAATGTTTACAATATCATTTAATGCAAAATATAGAGTGCTTTAATTAATGTTAAAAAATGTTGGAAAATTTATACTTTATTTAATTAACTTTCGATAATTTGATTTTATGATAAATAATACAATATTTTCAATACAGAAATACTTTTTACTTTTAAAAAAATCTTTGATATTTTTTTAAATATTATTTATCCGTTATTATATACCACAAATATTTTTAGAGTTAAAATGTAAAATGACATCATCAAGAAAATTTTTTTCCTGAAGCAAATTAACGTAATGGAGTTTATCTGCCTGATTAAATAATATTACTTTATATAAAAGTTTTTAAAAGGTTAATTTCTTCAGTTAGCACCAACTATAAACATTAAAAACTGTAATGTAAATGAAAAGATTCTTACTTTAAATTTGTTTTCAACAAGTAGCTTGTGAATTTTTCTTCTCATATATATGCTTAACAAAATTATACATACACAAGGGTATACATACACCTATAACTACTTTGATATCATCCTTGAAAACGTACTACCCAAATACAAGAGCATAGCACTTGAAAGATGCTCACACAAGAGCAAAGCACAAGAGAAAATAGCACTTGCTGCCTCATGGTCACATTCAAGGTTTACTTGTTGATTGTTTGAGTCTTCAAGGCAATGCTTCAGGGGACTGTGGGTTTCATCGGAGTCGGTATCGTCCTACTTATCAGTACTCTAGGACAAGACCTAGAGGGCTATTGCGTTTGCTTCTGTGAAGGACTGCTGTCGCTCACTCCAAAACAACCGTCGGAAAGCTAGAAAAGGGGGAGGGAGGGTCTTTGTAGTCTCAAATAAATGCTTTTGTTGAAGGAGATTACCGTAGTTGCTAAAAGTTGTTGTTAAATGTTGAATAATAATATGATAAGAAAAAAAATTAGGTAGGAACAGAGAGGGAAAGTTTTTTTTTTGTATAATGTAAATAAGAACTTCGGAATTATTGGGGGGGGGGGGGGGGGGGGGCTTAGCCGGGCTTTCAAATTATTGGGGGGGGGGGGGGGGTGCTCGGGCCCATGTGCCCAATGCAAGTTTATGCCTATATATATATAAGCATGTCAGTCATGGTGCCAATTTACAAGTAAGGTGTGTTGTTTTTTAAATTTTTTAATGAATTCCTGGATGACCTGCCTATAAGTAGATAAATAAATATTTCCCAAAAACCTAAAATAAAATGTATAATCTTGTTCATGTTTTTTTTTTCTACGCAGTCGATTTTTAATAATGAATTTCATTTTCTAAATTTTAATTTAATGTGTTATGCTAAATTTATTTAATCATATTTCAATTAAAATAATTCGCATAAACGTGCTTAATTGGGGCTCTCCAAAGAATACAAAAATATAATTAGCTAATAAGCAAAGCATCACCCTTTTTAATGTATTGTTTTTTAGATATATGTATTTAAAATATCTGTTAATATTTCTTTCATTCGACACCAATACTTGCTTTTTTCATATTTATTTTCCTTGCCAAAAACAATTGAGCCTGGTATCCAATATATTAGATTTATGATAAAAATGTACAAATCCTTCGTAATCATTAAAATTCTTTAAAATCTTTTTTTTCATAACATAATCAATCAAGCTGTTTAAACAATTAACTAGTGGTTATGGAAACAGTAGATCTCGCAACCAAATAATAAAAATAATAATAAATAAATAATAAAAAACAGCACGTTGATTTTAATGACTTAAAGGAAATTTTCTGCCAAATTTGAAGAAAATTCACCAACGTATTTGGTCTTGACTGCGTAACAAATAAACAAATTTACGTACAAACAGACGAAGTGGCGATAGGCCGAGTTAAAACAGGACCTCTTACGCCTCTTACGCTCGGTCAATTATAGTTTAACAGATCAAGTAAATATTATTAGTTATAACTTTTCAAGAATATATTATAACAAATGAACAAGTACATATTATAATTTTAACATATCAAGTTTATATTATAATATTTAACTGATAAAGTATACATTATAATATTTAACTGATAAAGTATACATTATAATATTTAACAGGTTTCATAAATATTATAAAATTTAGCAGATTAAGTACATATTTATAATATTGAACATTTAGAGCATTTTTAAACCTTGATGAATGACGTTTAATGTATATAATGTTAAATAAAATTGTCTAGAAACTAATTGAAAATATATGTAAACTTCTTTCTCAAAATGGTAGTAGTGACCAATGAGAAACTATGCTAATAACTTTGTATTTTGAAGATTCTAGGTAAATTTTTTGAGCTGAGGGTACGTGGCAACGGGAGAAGCCTGTAAAGAGATATTTACCAGATAAAGTGTAGATTACAATATTGTCAGGTTTGGTCTGGAGCCTGTTGTTGGCCATCAATATTTTTTTTCTATTCGTATTCGTATTCAAACCTTCTATCAAATTCTCTTCAATCAAAGTTTGGTGCTGCCATCTAGGGGGAAAAGTACAAACAAATTAAATCGAATTTTAAAACTATACTTTCAGGCTATAATTTTTAATTTAATTACGAATACCGCAATGAGTTATTCGTAAAATTTTAAACTTTTGCCTTTTAATTTAAAAAAATAGATAGTTATAAAAGTATTATTTTATTAGGTTTATAATTAACTTTTTTAATGTAAATAGACAGTTACCAATTTAAGGAAGAATGTTCAAATGGTAATTCTTTCGAGATATGCATTTTGCTTTGAATATAAATAATATTGTTTAATAAGATATCTTCATGATTTTATAAACAAGAGCAACTCTATGGATATACTGAAGCAAACAAACTTTTATAAATAATGATTTAAAAAAACAACAGTCGATTAATGCAAATTGAAGCACTTTAATAGCGAATAAATATGGCAATAAAAGTATTTCTCAAAGTTATAAAAATCAACCAAATTCGAACGAAATTAATTTTTGCGCCATGCGTTTTAAAATATCTTTTAAAATGACAATTATCAAGTACAAAATTATTACGGACAATAACATTTATCTTAAAATATTGTATGTAGATTTCAAAGAAAATATTGCGTTTTAAATTCATATTGTGTTTTTTAGTTTTATTATATATTCCATCAAATAATTCAATATTAAAATCAAAATTAATTAACTCTTTTAATGAAACCAGTTTAAATCTGTATAATAAATATTGCAATCTAGAAACTGATTATGACTTCGAAAGTAATTAAGTGTTGATAATTAACAATTGCTAATTGACAACTAATTGTAAATTACTGAATAATTACTATTTTGCGTTTTTTTTAAATTGGTAAATATTCCTGGAATGGAGATAGTTTATCCTCACCATAATTTTTTAACTGCTGCGCCACTGGCTTGCTGTCTACTTTTCGCCCATTAAGGTGACACCGTACCCCAAAATTCACTCAATTTGTTTTTTAAATTGCGAATTTTTTTATTGCAAAAAATAATACCTTACATATTGAAGAAAACGCATGCTAAATTTCAAAATTCTATGAGTTAAAAAAAATGGTTATTTTTTGCAGTTTAAAAAACCTCATCTTAAAATAAACCTATAGAGCAAATCTATTTTTTTTATTTCTTGTGTACAAGTATAAAACTTATCATGCAATTAAAGTACCCTTATATTAGCTATATTCTGTAAAAATGTATCGGTACGTGTTATTATATTTTATATAACCAGTAATAAAATATTGTTAATATTAGTGTACTTTATCTGTATAACAAGTTTTACATTCATAATACAATAAGTAAAAATATATATATCGCTTTACTCTTCTATATTCATAAAGCCAAATAAATTTAGTGCTACCACCTATTGATGCAAAACTTAGTAAATAAAATAAATTTTGATTGCTATCAAATGAATTCTTAATGAGACACCAATACCACTCAAAATAGTTGAAAATTTTCAGCTTCTTAAAATTTTTTAGAAAAAGTATTTTTTTAGAATGGACATAACAATTACATAAAGGACACTTTATACTTAAATATTCGAATTAATTTTTGATTAACAAATGAGGAGCAAACAATCAAAACGCGTTTTGTCACATCAAGGTAATACGTGAGAAAACGCAAATCACTTTTCCTAAATACATTGATTCTTATATAAATTTCGATATTTGAAAGTTAATTTTATTGGGTCAAAATGTATTTTGAACTAATAAAAAAGTTGAGTTCGATAGAAAACGTGGAGGCGAATTCAGTTATGTAAAAGTCTATTTGTTTTTTTTAATTTTGCACAAAACTCGTTTTGACTGTTTGCTTCTAGCAACACAAGAAAAACAATAGTTATTTAGAATTAGTTTATTAATTGGTTAAAAGTGCCTTTTGATTGTAAAGTCATATTGTTTTTATACCTTTAAATTCCTGTAAATAGTTTTTGCAACCTAAAAATAACATTTTAAGCCTCAAACAAGTAAATTATTTCTTCAAAATTGTTTGAAATTAAAAATATTATAATTCTATTACACATTTTGTTGATTTTACAGATGTAATATTTTTTGTTTTTGCTAAGGATTTAAATTAATTGATAATAATTACTATATATACGTTAAGTATTGTTTTTTTTTAAATATATAAATGGCATAAGATTATTAATTATTTATACACAGAAGGCACATTTATTCAACAACAAAAAATAATGGATTTAATAATAAATTACTCTTTGTATCTTTGTTATGTCAATTCATTGGGAAAAAAGATTTCTTATAAGGTTTTATCAAGCGCGGAATGTTCATTTAACTTGAATGAATATCTGCATTTTGTTTCAAATATATTAAAAAATAATTAGGATTTTTATATTTATTTCGTTCTTTCTTTCTACACTATAAGTGGCGGATAGGGACAATTGTAACTTCCCAAGAAATTTTATATTAACTCACACTGCCTAAAAAATTTTTTGCTATGGAGCCATTTTTTAAAATTATAATTTAACGCATAATCTTTAATATTACTAATTTGAATTATTTCACTGTTTACTTTTGGAAAATTGTCTTCGAATTTATTCACGGATGATACCAAGAAACCAAGAACAAGATCAAAGCTGTCAACCCGTTTTAAAAACTTCCACGTCAAGACTAAAATGAGGCAAATAACCACGACAGATTAAACGTGCACCAATCCCTTCAACACAGTAATTCATTATATGTACAAAAATCTTGTTATTTCACTCTTTTTTATTTTGTTTTTCCAGACAACTCGCTTCTGCTCAGGAATTTTCGAAAACACAATACAATAAAATACTAATACAGTGATATAAATATCATTCTTCTTGCACGATTTGCGCCATAAATAATTTAAAAATTCTCTGCCTTTATTAATGGTAAATATGAATTATTTATAAAATATAATGAATGGTATTATTAGTAAATTAAAAGATGCATAAAAGTTGTGAGAAAATTTTAGTATCTGTATATATAATTAAAATACAAATGCAACGTTAAAATACGCAATAAAAGTCCGTAAATATGCAACGTTAAAATACGCAATAAAAGTCCGTTTTTCGGATTATTACGGACTTTTATTGCGTATTTTAACGTTGCATTTGTATTTTAATATTCTTAACGCAATGCTCTATAAGACGAGTTTTTATCTTATCTGTATATATAGTTCACTTGGAAGAAAGACTACCAAAATCCCAATAAGAAAAACTAGTATTTTACAAGAGAAACTTTTGAAGTTATCTATTAAGGTTTGTTCTACGCCTCACTAATGCCTAGAAGAAGGCTACTATAGTGCTTTCTAGTCACTATAGCCTCACTGATGATCAAATTGACATTTTCTTAGACGACAAGAAAATTGTGGGTCGTAAAAAGTCGAATGGCGTGACAAGCAAAAAAAAAATCCGTATTTTGGCACTCTATATCTAAGTGAACGGTATACTTTCCCAATATAAGCAATATATATTTACCAATATTTGGTCCAGCGACGGATCCAAGACTTTTTTTTCGGGAGGGGCACTTTATGGTCAAATATTTTGTTATTGGAAGGTTTAGTACTGAACTTTTTAAAAGTTTTATACATTATTGTTACTAGCAAAAACCAAACAATAGATTTTATAATGAGTTGATATTTAATATTATTAATGAAGATCCATTAAAATACTCATATTTTATTCACATAACTATGAGGCAAATAGTACAAAAGGAATAATTTTTAAGAACCGCTTCACTCTTTTTCAAAGATATTTAAACAAGCAAGTTATTCAGTAAAGTAAAATATATTAAAATGAAATGGAAAGTTTTTTTTTACTTTCATTAGCTATTTCTTTGTAGTGAGGTTTGTTTCACGTATAATCTGTCGTAGATATTTGTCCACACATTGGTTTGAAATTCAAGTTCGTTCTAATACAAATCGTGTATCGAATTATCTTATTTTTATTAAAAAAACCTCCTTACAAAACGAAAAAAATTAAATTTTAGGTACTATAAGTTAGAAAATCTCGGAATGGACAATTGCGCCTTAAGAATTGTGCCTTATCTCTCCCAAGATCCAATTCTAGATTAATTCCTGCAAACTAGATGGCAGCACCAAAATATTTGAGTGGTATTAAATGTTCTTTTTTTTTCTTTTCTGTTATTACATTTATTTAACCTTGCTTTTCATGAATGAAAGAGATGCACTTTGGAGCTCATTTCTAAAGGGATTTAATTTCTACAGAGATTTCATTTCGACAGAATATATCCATATCTATCATGGCAGAAAGTCCTCTCAATTGCAAAAGAATGAATATGCAAATGAAGTACGGAATTACACTTGTAGTTGGACAATGGGAATCATCCGGGAAGATACCCGTGTGTATATGGGATTAGTGATATTAAATCAGTGGTGTTTCAAAGTTCATGTCAGTTGCGTAGGGTGCTAGTACAAATATTGTCCTCGTCATCTGACAATAGTTCAAAATTACGAGGCAGCGTTCCCAGGTCATTTCTTTGGAATAGATCCTTAACCGTCAGAAATAGATCATTGTGTAGTTCTTGTGCGACGTTATTTCAATCAGTCTGAAAAGGCATCTAAGATTCTAAAGCCCATTCAATGCGAACGTGTTAAACGCGCGTGAGCTTCTCGGTGATTCGATAATCCATACAACGTGGTATGGATTCTCCAATCACTGAGAATCCAACGCGCGTTTTACTCGTTCGTATAGATAGGCCTTAATACTAGGAACTGATCTATGAACTGAACTGAACTGTGTTCACTCCTCCACAAGGCGGTTTGTTTACAAAACAAATGTCCCTTAGTTTTGGTACTCAATCTGTCATAAATGAAAATTCACTTTGTCAGCGAATAAATATCTCATAAAAAGTAACATAATCATGTTTGACATGAATATACCAAGGCGTTTAAACTTTTTACGAAAAGAAAAAGTAGCGATAGAAAATTTGGTGCATCACCGATAGTCAGACTGCAATTAAGTATGTATTGCAAAAGTATTAATGTCTAATTTTGCTGTCAGTAATGATTTTTTTCTTAAAAGTGTAGTTTTATATACTTTATTCATTTATCACTACAAAAATTATAAGTTTTAAATTGTTTTGTGTAAAGGAGGGTCGGTTTTAAAACTAGCAATAGTAAAAGAATACTGCTTAGCCACTTGTGATAACTTTGTTAAGAACTAAAAATAGTCCCAAGAGGTATTTATAAAAGTAACTCAACACTTGTGAACTATACTATATACATTTTTTTAAAAAATCTCTATAGATTTTGACAAATATCCCCATTTTTTATATCATAATACACTTGATAATTACAGTTTGTAACCATCTAATTCATGAAAAATGCATTGAACATTCCCTTTTGGCAACTTTTCTGAAAAAGTGATATTTGCAACACTAATATGTTTTTGGTTACAAAAATCAGTTTTGTTGCCAACCAAAAAACTCCTCAATTCCCCCCCCCCCCCCCCCCCCCCCCCCGATTGCCGAAAAGGATAACCAGATTTGTTGAATAATCAGGGGGGACCGGTCATTGCATTTGAACCAAATTTGCTCTGCTATACAAAATATGAAATGACTGCTATTGAACTACAAATTAAAATAGTTCATAAGAATAAGTTATTTAATAGAAAAAGTCCAAATTTGCTGGCTCAGTTGTCCACAATTATTTTATGATTGTAAACCTTTATGTTATCAAAAGCTTGACACCCTCCCCTCTATATAATATCGTCGGCTTTAATCTCAAACTACGGATTCATCAACCGTAGTTTGAAAAGCTAAAAGTTTCAAAAGCTGCTTGACGACGAAATTCAAGTAATTCACTTCGATATCTAGAAATGTATAAAACAGAAAAAGAAGTCGCTGGTCAGAATACCTGAGCTTAGTTTCTTCGCAAAGCATCTTTCACTATGGCTGATGAATCTTTGGTTTATGAATTAGCCAACTTTATATTTCATATAAGGTAGTAGATAATAAATTAATAATGTATGAAAACTTTAACTGTTTATCTCAGACACTAGTATTGCTAATATATAATTTTTTCATGTCAAAACTAGATTAAGCCGATCCACCTCCGTAACTTCTGGAATGGAGAACACTTTGCAAGAAGGTCATTGTGTAAGAAATAGGTGGCAGGTGGTAAGTAATCCATGAGTTTTTAAACTATTAAATAATTTTAGTTTTAAATGTAAATTTGAAAAAATTTAAGTTGGAAACTCACTATTTTACTAGGTTGATATTTACTGTTAGGGTGAATGCCCCAGTTACCGACCACTTAGAAAAAATATTTAAAACTAAGAGCATATCATTATGTTTCTGAAAGTCCTTTTGCATTCCGAGCTGGTCTTAAAATTGCTATTTTATGATTCATAGGTGCAATAGCCCTCTCTTGGGTAGAGGCTAAACACAGAAGAAACAATGGGTCTTTTAAAAAAAAACTGAATTTTTTCCAAAGAGAAAATTCAAAGTTCTCAAATTTTCTACAGCCCCTCCTAAAACATTTTTTGCAATCTCAAATTACATTTTATGTTAAGTATATTTTTTCTTCAGAGATAAATGATTCAGAATTTTTTTTTGTTAAGCCAATTTTAGTTTAGTTTTAATAAGAAATTTGAAACACTACTACGAAACTGAATGAACTGGTGAGGGAGGGAAGTTTCAAATAAAATTAAAAAGTATATAAGTAAAAGTATAAGCATTAAAACAAGTTAAAATATTAATAACAGGCAAACAAAAAGAAACAAGTTTCTTTCAAATCTATTTTTCAATCTACCTTCAATCTATTTTTATAACTCTTAATGACTAGGTCTTAAATTTGAATTTCGTATATTAAATTAAATTTTCAAGAAATTTAATGCGATTTTTTTTTTTAAGTAGTGCAAATGAAATAGAAAGTAGTGAAAACACTTATTTATCAAATGAAAAAGGATTGTAAGTCTTTCAAAGGAGATTGCAGTAGATCGCGTTTAGTGAATTTCTATAATTTCAATGTTTTCATTAATTAAAAAATTCTTAAAAGAGTGCCATTTCAAAGTTGCCTTCATCAGATGTAAACAAAATTAATTTTAACCATCTCAACTTTCAAGTGTTATCATCATCGTTTGACGATGATCATAATTATTTCTACATGTTTAAAGATTACTACATTCTTGTGAAATTCTCTGTGTTTCTATATCGATTCTTCACAAATTAACAAACGAATTGAGATTTTTCAATGATGAAGTATCGTTATGAATATGAAATACTTTTGGCTAAAAATTGTAATAAAAATGGATTTTTTGAAAGAATCTTGTTTCTTTTTGTTGGGCTGGTATTAATATTCTAATTTGTTTTAAAATTTATACAATGAAATTTGGGATTGCAACAACTTTTTTTGCAAGAAACTATAAAATTTGAGAACTTTGAAATTTTCTTTTTGGAAAAAATTCGGCTTTTCTTCAAAAAAGTTAAGATTTTTAAGGAGTAAAAGTTCAGCTTTTTAGATGGAAGAAAGTTAAGTTTTTTTGCTCTAAGCTTGTACCATGTCTGAAATAAGCGGAGCTGCACTTTAACTATATTTCATCCTCTTGTACTTTTTTAATTTATTACACAGTGTCCAGGTTAAAGGTATCCAAAAGTAATGGCTTATACTGAAAGAACCATACATGTTTAGTTATAAATTCAAGTTGCATTATAGTAGTCAACTTCTCAAGTTTCTTTGCAAGTTAATAAAGTTCAATGTGAGGGCACCCATTATTAGCTCTGCAGATCTCAAAAAGGCATTCTACATCGTACCCAACGGTATTCTACCTACTACATAGCCTTCCAGAACTCTGGACATAAGGCTGTTGTGCTTTTCTGCTTGAAGCTTTACTAAAATAACTGTGTAACCAGCAGAAAGTTCAAAGTTTTGATTATTTAAATTTAGATTATTATAATTTAAATTTACTGTTGCAGAGAAACAGTGTATCTCTGAAGCAGTTGCTTTGACACCTCAAATGCTGCTAAACACTTTTCCAGAGGTAGAGTACCATTTTGACATTTCATCGCTTAAGCCGTCTTACCACGCAAGTCAAATTGGATTAACATTAGACCTATGTGGTAACACAGCTTCAATGACAATATACAAAGTCACAGAAATGGTACTTACATTGAATTTCATTAAGTTGTAAATTAACTTGAAAAGTTGCCCTCTTTAATGAACTTGAATTTATAACTATTCATGTGTCAGCATAATCCATTACTTTTAGATACCTTTACCCTAGACTCCAATAGCTTACATAGGATAAGTACAATGTAAATAATATACATACAAAATCAGTGTTGCTGTAATATGGGGAGGGAATTAAGCAGAGAATATTTGGGATTGAGTGTGTAATATGATTTGAACAACTGTAATATTTTTCCTTCATACTGCGATCTTATATTGTTTGTGATTGTCAGTCATTTGTATAATTTATTTCTTAGTATTTTTGTTTTAACTGAAATTACAAAATATTAGGTGATATTTTTATATTTTTTATGTGATCAAACTTCTATTTAAAAAGATTTAAGCTTACAAAAATTCTAATTTGAATGTGTATTTTGATGAGTTATAACATTGTTTAAATTCTTTCTAGATGAGAAAAATTGGTCAAGGGGCATTCGGCGAAGTCTATCATTGTCGAGATAAAAAAGATGACAGTCAGGTTGCGATAAAAATAGTATCAAAAGAAAAAGATTCAAATGCTGCTAATCAACTTTTAAAACTGGAAGTTAGTGTATTGAGAGCATTACAAGGTAAACTAGCAATTTATTACTTATTAAACTAGAAATTATGTGTATGGATAAAACCTTGTCAAACAAACAATGTTATTGACCTGACCCCTTTAGATCTCCCTGAAACTTTGTAGAATTAATGACTCATTGGATGCTTGAAAATATCCCAAGTTTTAACTTCATACTTCAAATATGTCAAAGGTCACTGTAATACGCTCATTTTGGATTATCATGCTTTACAAAATTGATTGAAATTTTGTTAGCTTTTAACCTACAATGCTAAAAGAGGTCTCATTTAAATGATTTTCTAAATGACTTTCCAAATACTTAATAAAAGGAAGTTTTAAAAACAGAAATTCTTTTAATAAAAGAAAAGTTTGACCTTGAATTTTTTAGAATGGGGTTATTTGAATTTTTTCAAAAAATTGAACTCGAAGGTAAAACTTTATTCTTATGAATTGTGACATTGAACCATAAATAAAAGTATGAAACATGATGCCTATATAATTATCTTTATATCACAAGTATAATTATGAATTATTCACATATCTAACACAAGCGTATGTAATGTGTGGAAAAGTGCAAGTTAAGAATTATTTATTTTATAATATAAAAGTCTAGAGTTAGCTGCTGTAAGCTCATCAATATTCAATCTGCAAGTTTCTTTTTGTACTTATTGTTTGGGGATCAACTTTTATTAGCACAAAAGATCAGGAAACTCAAAGCAAATCTTTAACTGAGGGATATACAAAAGTTGATGCAGGACCATGAGGTGTGAGAATAATGATGTGAACTTCATCATGTCCTTTATTTGTGTTTAGTATGCATCCCAACCACCACTGTTCATCGTATTCACATGTGATAAAATCTGTAATATATGCAATGCCAAGTATACAATTAGATTCATGGAGGCTAAATTCTCTGCATGTAATTTGATTTGAATAAAATTTGGTAAGAACTGTGCTTGTATTTTTAGTCAAAATAAAGTGTAACTTCTGTGTTCCTGATAGTGTGCAAACGGCTTAAAATTCTCTGAGAGAAGAATTTCTTCTTTTTGATGGTCTTCTGCTGTTGCGTAAGCAAAATGTATTCCTTTTATATTCTGTCTTACCCAATCAAAAAGTTGACAAGGAGTTATGATTTGCTGAAAATATGGTTTTTGCAAATTTGCTCTTTCAAACTCTCCTTTGGGAACATTTTGAAGCAGTTTGCACACTATTAGGAATGCAGAAGTAGCATTTTATTTTGCCTAAAAATATAACCACAGTTCTTACCAACTTTACTCAAATGAAGTCACATGCAGAGAATTTAGCATCCTTGAATCTAATTGTTTACTTGACCTTGCATATATTATAGGTTTTATCACATGAATACGATGAACATGGGTGGTTGGGATGCATACTAAACACAAATAAAGAACATGATGAAGTTCGCATCATTATTCTCACACCTCATGGTCCTGCATCAAGTTTTGTGTATTCCTCAGTTTCAGATTTGCTTTGGGTTTCCCGACCATCTGTGCAAACAAAAGTTGATCTTCAAACAACAAGCATAGGAAGAACCTACCAACTGAATATTGACGAGTTTGCAGAAGCTAACTGTAGACTTTTATATTTCAAAAGAAATAATTCTTAACTTGCACTTTTTCACACATTACATATGCTTGCGATAGATATGTGAATAAATCATGATTAAACTTGTGATTTAAAAATAATTATATCGGCATCATGTTTAATATATTTATTTATTGTTCAATGTCACAATGCATAAGAATAGTCTTACTGTCGAGTCCAATTTTTAAAAATTTTTCTTGAACCCATAGTGGTTCCATCATGAAATTTTGAAAAGATGTGTTATATATCACCCTATATAATATATAATTTTTTTGAAAAAATTTAAATGACCGCATTCCAAAAAATTTAAGGGCAAACTTTACTTTTCAATTTACTTAAAAAAAATCCTGTTTATAATACTTAATTTTATTACATTTTTAGAAAGACCAAAATCTTTCAGATGAGATCTCTTTTTGCTTAGTTGTATCTATTTGAAGGGTGAAGTTAAGTTAAAACTTGGGATATTTTCAAGCATCCACTGGGTCATCAATTTTACAAAGTTTCAGGGAAATTTAAAGGGGTCAGTTTGTGAATCACCAAAATTTTGTGTGCTTTGACATTGAATTACCCATAAAACAACTTTTACTTTTCAAATAAAAATTATGATTATGAGTAAGAGATATAAATAAAATTTTACTAATACTATTATACAAAGAAAATAATCTTATCTTTGTGGTTTTTGATGCTCAGTTAATTTATTACTCATTTTCGACTTTTTCAGTTTCTGATAGTGAAAGTTGTTTTCTATTAAGTCAAAAATGAGATATTTTTCAAAAGAATTAAACTCTTGTGTATTGTTTTAAAATGAATAATAGTGTTTTGTTGCTAATTTTTATTGAAAATCCTAAATATTTTATTTTCTCATCATCATTATTGTTTTTTCTTGGCATATGTTATTAATTTTATTAAATGATCACTTGTATTGTATCAAAAATAGATCTGTTAAAGAAATATAACTTTTTTAATTACAAGTATTGTTTTAGGACAAGGTTACTTCCCAAAGTTTAAAGCATTTGGAAAAACAATGAGGTTTGACTACTTAGCAATGGAGTTATTAGGGCCAAGTTTAAGTGAGCTCAGGCGTAGGCAACCTGACAGAAAGTTTTCACTTAGTACAACTTTAAGACTTGGTGAAATGATGTTAAAATGCATTCAAGCTCTCCACAGGACTGGATATGTGCATAGAGATATCAAGCCAGTAAGTGTGTTATACTTATATATTTATTATATTAATTTTAACATAATTATAAGTTTATTTTTTTTATTTAACTGACCATGAATATTAAAATGTAAATGATAATGAGCTATTACAGGACCAAAACTTAGCAAGGTTGAACCATTCTAATACATTCTAACAAAACCTTAGTGTTGATTCAGATTTTTTTTTATGATGACATTCTCCCATAGTTTTAATGACATTATTTGGCATAATTTTCATTTGACAATGACCCTATTATAAAAATAATGCTTTCTCCTTTTTTAATTAAGTTAGGATTTGTACAATTTTTAACCATGGCTTTTTATCCTTACACCTCTATTAAATTCCAAATCCTCAACATCATATTGTTTGATAAATTTGAACACTGAATTAAGGTCTTTAAATTTTGTGCACCTAATTAAAGGGTATTTGTTGCTGGATGTTTAAATATATATATATTTTATTTAAAGGCTATCATTGATGGTTTAATTGTTGTGGTGGAGTCATAAAATACTAATATTAGTATTATTGGAAGTTTTTAAATACAATTGTTCTTAAATTATGTGAATTAGTTTAGATACAGAGATGAAGAGTGTGCGTGCAAAACAAAACATGTAAAAATAATATAAAAACAATGTAAGCATTGAATTTATATATTAAAAAAATTATTTTTATACACACGTTTTTGCAAAATAATTAATATTTCCTTATCTCTCTTATTTTAAAACTTGAAAACCTGGAGGTCCAAAGAAATGAATGCATCTACCAAACGTTATTGCAATTTTCTTTGATTCTCAAATTTATTATGTTTGTTTTTCCATGCATGCTCCTCAGTTGTATCGTAGGTGTGGGTCTTAGGGTGAAGAATCTACGTCAGTTTTAAGCAAGGGAAAAGTATATTATTCTATCTGTATGTTAGAATACTTTTTAATATAAGCATTTTGATAAACCTCTTTCTTAAGCAAATGAGTTGATTGGTTAGAATTTCGTTAATGTTTGTTTTTAATTTTATTATAGAGTAATTTTGTAATGGGTCTTGGAAAAAATACCAGAAAAGTCTTCCTCTTAGACTTTGGTCTCTCAAGGCAGTTTCTTTTAGAAAATGGAGAGTTGCGACCAGCTAGACCAAAAGCATCTTTTCAAGGAACTCCAAGATATGCATCCATAAATGTTTTAAATCATAGAGTAGGTGTAAACTGTTTATTGAAACATTTATTCTAAACTGAAAAATGTTTTTCATTAACTTGTATGTAAAAGTGATGTGAATTTACATTATTGTAACTTTTTTATTATTTTTCAAAGTATCACACATTAGCATTTTAAAACATAAGTATTCGTGTTTAAGTATTTATATAATTTATATTTAAAGGAAAACTTATTTTATTTTTAATTATTTAAAATTTATTTCACTTATCTGAAATATATCTTATCTAAAATTGTTCTTATTATTCGAATTTTATGTAAAAAAGAATATCTGAATATTTGATAATATTTTCCTTTTCTTTTAATACTTTCTTTTTCAAATATTGTAACTAACAATGCTAACTATGGGTCTAATTTAATATGTACAACTACATGAATTTTCTTTACTTTCAATTAAAAATTATTTGATGAATGTCCCCTAAAAATGTGAAGTATAAAACTCATACATTTACTCTTTTAATTGATTTTTTAACATGCCTGTCCTAATATTCATAAGTATTTATGCTAATAAGACCTTGACCTGAATTGAAGTGATTTTATTTTTAAAAAAACATTATTATTTTATTTACAAAAATAAATTGTTGCATCTTTAGAATCCACATTAATGCTCAAATAAACCCAGGTTGTAAAACAATTTGCCTTTAGTTTTTATTAAAAATATATTACATGTTAATTGTGGTTGAAAATTGTAATTGATGAAAATTATTTCAGTTTTCTATATTTATAAAGGGTGTTATTAATTCAGATGTGATAATTGTATTATAAACAAAATTCGTTTTATATCTCTAAAAAAGTGCAAACAGATTAGAGTTTTAATTTTGATCACTAATAGATGTAGTAATACAAATATATTCACTAAATCATACACATGCGTTTTACACTCAAATTCATGGGCCTATTAACGTTTTTTTTTTTTAATTTTAAAATAATGATACTCAACAGAGTTATTTGCTAATCTTAGTTACACTTTTCATTTTAGGTATTATTCTTATCAAATACTTTTAATCATGAATAAATTATGACAATTTCTTGTTTGAAATTAAGTAATAAAATGACTTGCCATTTCAGTATTATGGTAATTTCATTTAATCAATTATATTGTATTGCCTGAAAATTAGATGTATATACTTAAAACATGTATGTTTGACATTTGCTATATAAATTTCTTAATATAATTATTTGAATTATATACATATATTTTAATTTAGGAAGCTGGTCGCCATGATGATTTGATATCTCTGTTTTATGTTTTATCAGAATTTTCATTTCAAGATTTGCCTTGGAAAAATTTTAGGGAATTGCGAGATGTAAGTGAAAACTAAATTTTCTATTTGCCATACATTTCTGCAAATTAATATATTTTTTAGCATACCAAGTTTTAAGCTATAATAGTCTTACCCATCTCAAGTTTCCACATACAGTTAAATTAAATTCTTTGTTATAACAAATTTTAATATTTGCCATTTACTGCAGCTATGAGTAAGTATTATAGAAATATAAATTGAATTTTTTCTCATAATGATATACAATAGATAATTTAATTTCAACTTCACATACACTTTCGATTGCAAATGAAGTTGCAAAATTATTATGTATGTAAATATTAGATATTCTACAAATAATTTGTCTTTATTCTTATCTACATTAAAAATAAAGCATAATTCCCCAAGTTTTATATAAAAACGCTGTATTTGGGTGTAATTATTTATCATGAAAAAAAAAAGTTATGAATATTCTGTTTAGTTATTTTTACAAACATAAACCTAACACTAATAATTATTTTTGTAATTTTTATTTTTAGAACATTCAAGATTCTATGTTTAGACATTTTGAATCGGATTACAACAACTTTTAATTTTATTAATTTCATGTTTAGATAATCAAATTAACAAAATATTATCATTTGTGCATGCAACAGTACATTACTTTTCATCATGTTTTATTTGGGGAACTATTTACAGGTTGCTGATGCAAAAGAATCTTTTGACCACCAAATTCTAGTGAGGGAGTTTCCTGATGATTTCCAAGATTATTTTACACATATATGTGATTTAACTTATGCTGATGAACCGAATTATGATATTCTATTCTCAATTTTCGATCAAAGCATTAAAAGACGTGGAGTAAAGGAAACAGATCCTTTAGACTTTGAAGTTGATGAGTTGACACCTTTTGTAAAACTTCAGAAAAAAGATAATTCAAAATCAGCTCAGTAAGTATATTTTATATTTTTTGTAATTATGTATTGTTTGATGGTTTAAATTGTTGCATATACCATATATACTCGCGTATAAGCAGACCCCCTAATTTTAGGGCGATTTTTTATCCAAAATTGAAAACTCGCGTATAAGCCGAGTTGTATTTTCGCACATGAAAAATTCCGATTAAAATCGGCAAATCATCGGAAATAGAGTGAAATTTTAATTCTTAAAATAAATATTTAAGCCGAGAAATGAAAAAAAAAAGTGGCTGGAGAAACAATTAATATTGTATTGTAATGGCCTTGTAACATTTAATATATTTTATTAACCTTTATAAGGCATGGTATTCTTTTTATTCAGGTTGAAATATAAGCCAAACAATCTTAAGAAATTAAGTAAATAGTCAATATTTATTTAATACATATATTTATGAACTATTGTAATTGTTTAAATATATTTTAGTTGTAATACATTGCTTGAATATACCTTGTGCATTAAATGTACATTTAGTGGTGTATAAAACCAAATACAAGTTTTATATTGTTAATTATACAAAATGTGCACATATAAATTCAAATTGTGTTGCTAACAATAGGTCAGTCTCCAGAAAATTCATGATGCAAATTTTTATTAATGTTTCAAAGGATTTGCAGACAGATTTTAAGCTAACCAGTTCGTAATTCCATGGATTAACATTGGATAACTTCCAATTTGCTTATACATTGTCCAAATTATAAGAAGGCCTTTTGAAAATCAAAAATAGTCAATGTAACATCTATTTCCTCAAACATTCTACAATAACTTTTGGGCAAATATTTTTTACACCCAGCCTTTACCTTTAATATTTTTCCAATAATGAACAACTTCCTCTCTAGAAAAATACATTCTTGAATATCCTGGCACCTGTAAAACCCACAGATAAAATATTTGTTTCAAAAACGATATAAAAATTCATTTATAACATTCTCCATACTTTTAACATCTTAAACTAAATTGATCTGACTATATTTTAATGGACATAAATGAGTATTTAGTTTTTTGTATGGGATACAACATGTATCCCATAGAGTATAGAGGCCTAGCCAGGGGCTTGGGACAATTTCAAACCACGAATGGGGGAAGAATTTTTAAAATGCATGTGTTCTGAAGTATGTTGTTTGCAGCATATTGGAAACAAGGCTTCGGATAGGGGACATTTGACAAATCGTTTTTAAAGATCGTCCTGGTTTGGGCTTTTTGGTATTTCAACTCCTCAATGACCCTACCCTGAATCTGCGTACCTTTGTTTTAGAAAGAATTGTTAATGATCCCTCCCACAGACCGATACACGCCTCTTATTATAAGGCAATTCGCCCTTATACAAAGCTTTGAGAACTGTCTTGCCTTGGAAAGCGAAATTTTCCCTTGCATCTTAACATGTTTAGGAATGATCCCACATCCAGTTAAACTTTTTTGTTATGGAGCCACACTCAGGTTATCCAAAATACGATGTTATCTTTCCAGTTTCCTTTAATTTATACTTACAAAAAAAAAATCTCCCATATTTCATAATTTTGAATATTTCTTACAGTGGGTGCATGAAAACGTAGATTGTGATACGGCTTATACTTAGTTATTTGCTACCAGTTATGAATGGGAAAATTAGTATTATACAAAAATGCTAAATTAATTTTAAATTCTATTTTTAGTTATTAATATTAAAATTTACTAACTATGTTTTAAAAACTAAATATTTATAATTTTGTATAATTTCAGTACACAAAGTGATGTCCTTATTGTTAATTGTGCTTCCACCGAAGCACCTGTGGTAAGTAAAAAATTTCTGGTAATCATTAATTTGAATGTTCAAGTGTTTTATTACATGTTTATCTAGTAATAAAAAAAGGTTAAAATAGGTAAACCTATTTTTTAGCACATAAAGTGAAGATGCTGCAATATATTAAAAAAATATTAATTATGAAACCTTTTAATCATGTTGCTTTTTTATATACCATTTTTTTTTGGAACATATACCACATTTTCACTAGCTAATATGTTTATAGAAATTTACATGAAAAAAAATATAACCTATTTTAATGCATAACAAAGTTTCCTAAGCTGCTTAGTATAATGAAAGCTAATTTGCTCCATGCAACTTTAGTGTCAAAAGTGCATGTGCACATTTGGCTGTTCTTGTTTATATGTTTCCGCTTGGCAATCTTTTTACTTTATGCAATTGCTCAGAATTGTATAAACAAGTAAGGCAAATGTGCTTACATAGTTTTGACACTTAAGTCTTAAATTCTTGAATTTATCTATAAAGTTGAACAGATTCATAATTTTGTAATTGTAATGGTGAACATTTTATAAGCTTTATAAATTATTGTTATTAATAATAAACTGATTGAAGCTTTTAATACTTATTGATCTCTTTTCTCCGTTTAGTTTTATAATATGTCATAGTAGTTTCGCCTTATAGTTTCAATTTCTCTCAATCAATCTCCTGAATAATGTTTCCTTTAAGCTCATCCGTTGGGTTGTTTTGTTTAACATTTCTGTGTCCTGAAGTGAAAATGGCTTTTTCTAACTTTAAAATCTTGCATAAATATATTGTGAGTCGGAAATTTATTAATTTGTTTACTATTATACAACTGTTTTTAAAAGTGTTGAATATGATTAATTTTTAACCCTTTTTATTGAATATTATATTTATATAACTAAAATTGTACATAAATCTCATTATGGTAACTATCTTTTAGAAACTTTGCTTTTTGTTACAGAATGTGGAAGAGCAGCTAGATAATATGAAGCATCAAAATGCGTCCACACAGCAGCTTGGTGAATCATATGTAATTGAAGAGAGTTCTAAAAAGAAAATATGCAAAAATGTTACAAATTTAAGCATAAATTCAAACAATTTGTACAGTTCCTGTAAAGATACTGGATTTAGTATTAGTCCTCCTGGTAACCAAACTTTTGCATCTGTTAATACTGATCTAGAATCACCAGTTTCAAATGATCCCAAAGTTAAACTAATCACCCAATCTGAAGTGGAACCTAAAAAAGTGTGCATGTCACAAAAGAATGAGAGTGTTGATTCACTTTTAAAAGACAGTGTTTGTTTTAATGGAAATAAAACAGACAACAGTCAACTAACATTGAAAACTTTTACAAAACCAACCACACAAGTTACAAAGCAAATTAGCTGTGCAATTCCTTTGTTAAACCTGTGTGCAAAGGTAAATAAACCAGTGAAAGAGAAACGTAGGCATTCAGTTCGACGGTCTGTTTCTCAGCCAGCTCGTATTCCTGCTCATGTAGCTGTTAAAAATGTTTTAAACGAACCTACTAAGTCCCAAGCACAACAAGGATTACCACGGTGCTGGAGTTGCCCAACTATTTCACTTTTCATTCGATCAGATTTGAAACCTCCTTTAAAACAACAAGCTTCATTTGAAGAAAATGTATATGAAGTGGATGTGATGCGAAATGTAGCAGCAGCGAGAAAGTCAATTGACGAGTTTGTTCAAATTGGCTGGAGAAGAAATTCTTTACCAACTATTTTGAATTATAAAACACTTAATGAATTCACAGTAACTAATACTACGAGTGAACAGGAACTTGCAAATAATGTTTTAGATACAAAGTTAGATATTCATTTACATAAAATACATTCTGTACATGAAAAAGAGTCTAAAACTAGTATATGCAATGATGCAACTTTCAAAAACAAAGTTGAAAATTATAGTACTTCATGCTCAAAAAATCAAGAGAAAAAGGATTATAATTTAGTTTTGGGGAGTAAAACTAAAGTGAAAAAAAGTCTTTCTGATTCAAATGTTGTGGATTACAGAAAATCTAAACATCTACAAAAATACTATCAGAAAAGTACTATAAATTCTAATAGGAAGCATCAATCACAATTTATGTCAGAAAGAAATGCAGTTTTTAATTCTGTCAAATATCAAGATATATGCAATCTGGAAGAAAAAAGAGATAATACGCATTCTGACATGAATGAAGTAAACACGTATGTTTCATCAAATTATAGCCTATGCAAATCTCCTACATTTAAAAATAATGTTGATCATAACTATATAGCTAACAAAATGAATGAAGGAATCTCTAAAGAGCAAGGACAGGATGCTATTATAAACTCCAGTGCATATCCTATTAACGATACTGATAAGAGAGCTTTTTATAATTCTGTTAATCATGAGAAAAATATTAAAGTAGAAAAAATGAGTGATATATGTAATATGCTAAATGAAAAAGCATTGACATCAGAAGAAAATGTTTTGATGAATTATAAAAACTGTAAAAAAACAGATAATTCGTGTAAAATTATTGACCCACTGGAAATATCTGAATCTTCTTATAAAGAAAGTAAAATCCGAGCAAACTGTTATACTCCTCTAACTTCAAACATAAATGATTCTTTACATTCATTAGACAAGGAAAATTCACAATTAGATGATCAAGAAGCTGTTAAAAATAATGTAGTTTGTGAAAATAGTACTTCAGAATCCATTAGTAAGTTTTCTAAAAGTATATCAGAAAATATAAAGCATATTACAGAAGATATAATACCTCTCAAAGTATCATATTCAAAAGAAAACATTTCATTAAACTATACTAACTCAGCAGATCAGCATGTTCCTCAAATGTCTGAATCTGATAAAGATAGTATAAACCTTGCCTGCAGTAATAAAAGTTTATCTCAAAATGATTATTTACATTCATTGGGGAAACAAAAATCCCAATTAAATATTCCAGAAGTTGTTATAATTAATGCTTCTGAAAGTAGCATTTCTGAATCATGTAATCAACTTTCGAAGAGTTTGTCAAGAAATAAAATGCAGTCTACAGGAAAAGGAATATGTAGGAAATGTTCATATCCTGATGAAAACAATTTATTGAACTCTAAGAATTGCAGTGAAGCAGATCAGTCGTCCTTCCAAAGTAATGAGTTTATCTCACCTCAATTATCTGATTCTTACAAAGACTGTATAAATGTGTCCAATGGTAATTCAAGTTTTTCTCCAAAATCAAGTGATCCCTTACATTCATTACTTAAAGAAAATATGCAGTTAAATGTGCCAGAAGCTTCTGTAAATAATTCAGTTTCTGAAGGTAGTATTTCTGAATTAAGCAATAAACTTTCCAAAAGTGTTTCGAAAGATATAATTCAGCCAACAGAAAATATAATCTCTGAAAAAATGTCATTTTTAGATGAAAACCTTATATTAGATTCAAATAACTGTAATGAAACAGATAATTCAGTTCGAAATAATCAAGATATCTTGCCTCAAATTTCTGAATCTTATAAAGACTCTATAAATCAATCACATAGCTTTTCAAGTTCACCTGCAAAACTAAATAATTCTTGTCCTTCATTAGTGAAGGGAAATTTGCAATTAAATGTCCTAGAAGCTGTTGCAAATAATTCAGTTTCTGAAAGTAGTATCTGTGAATCAAATAATAGGCTCCCCAAGAGTATGTCAGAAAATATAAATGAATCTATTGAAAATATTACACCTGAAAAAATTTTGTTTTTAGAAGAAAACATGTTATTGAATACAAATAACTGTAATGAAACAGATAATTCCTTTCAAAATAGTCAATCTTTTCAATTTCCTGATTCCTGTAAGCAGTCTGTAAATTTGGATTTTAAGAATACAAATTCATCTACAAAAATATATTCATTACATCCACTAAACAAAGGCACACAATTAAATGTTCCAGAAGCTATAGAAAACACATCATTTTCTGAAAGTAGTTTTTCTGAGTTAAATAATAAGCTTTCTAAGAGTATGTCAGAAAATATTATTCAGTCTGAAGAGAATACACCTCAAAAAGTATCATCGGTAGAAGAAAACATTTTATTGAATTCTTATAACTGTAATGAAAAAAGTAATTCCTTCCCAAACAATAAGTATATCTCGCCTCAAATGTCTGAACCTGAAGAAAAAAATATAAACTCAAACCACAGTTTATCTCCAAATGTAAACAATTCTTTGCATTCATTAATAAATGAATCCACTCAAATAAATATTCAAGAAGACTCTATTAATCCCACATCTTCTGAAAACAATACTTCAGAATCAACAAATCAACTTTCCAAGAGTAAATCAGAAAATATTATTCAATCTACAGAAACGACAACACCTCGATGTAGAAGAAGACAACGGGAAAATTCTGATAGCAAGTATGTAAAGGATGAAAAAGAATTGAATCTAAACTTTACTAGAAGAAGGCAACGCCCTATATCACAAATTTATGAAGAAACTGCTACAGTGGAGCAAAGTGATTCCCAGCAGTTTTCTCTTCCTTCTGCATTAGTTTTTCAGCACTCAGAGAGCTCTCTAAATGTTCCTTCTCACCTGTTAGAACCCCCACCAGGTGATCCACCACCAAACCATTGTTTGCCATCTAGGTATGAAAATTTGATCTTAAATGTAGTCTATTGTATTAAGTAGTGAATTATTTTATAATATAATTTTTGTTACACTTTCCACTGGAACACTTTTCAGTGATTGTTGACTTTATAATTTTTTATTCACAAGAATTAATGAATTTAGAATATCAAAATATTTGCAGTGGCTTGATGTGTTAGTTGCATGATATAATTTAGATAAAGTTTGTATCTTCCGAGCAAGCATGTTTTAATCTTCCATACTATTTTCTATTTATTGGATATCTACTTTTCCAGAAATGCCCATATCTGTCTTCATTTTATATTTAATTTTTATAATGAAAGTAATATTTGTTCCTCCATAAAATGATGCATTTTTAAAATAGCTTTGAATTATAAGTTTAAATTCAAACTGTTGCAAAGTTTCATTTTTAGTGTTTTAAAAGTAAAATATAACTTTATTTCAGATCATTAATTTCTGCTTACTTATTCAACACATTAAGGATCTAGAAAATAGTGAATATCCACCTGAAGTGATTTTGACAAAATAAATAGTTAAAGAAAGTTTCATGTCTCGTAGACATACACACCATTATAATCTTTTAAGTGTTTTTCACTGATTATCATTGTTCTTATTAAGTGCGTGGCCAGGATTTTTTTTATAAGGGTGGGCATAAATTCAGGGCAAGTGATATATATATATGTAGACACAGTCGGACGTTCAATATATTGAATGTCCATTTTATGAGATGAAGACCTGGGTGTAAGAACCAAACAGCTGCAATTGTCAAAATTGTTCAGAAAGGACGAAAAACACTTTCATATAATATAATAAAAAAATATAGTCGTATAATATAAAAGTACAGCTCTTTTTCTGGTTATTGCACTAATCGATAGAGGATTTTTTTCTTTATATGAATAAGTAAAAAAGTGTAAATCAGAAAAAGTGGAACTACCTGGTTTTTGCACCCACACCTTCAATTCCTCTTTATTTAGTGATTTTTTATTTAGCCTCCACCAGAAGAGTGGACATTCACTCACCTTTGCCTATACCTGGTTTTGCCAATGGTATAACAAATGAAAGTATAGCCCTGTATCTAATATAAGGGCATTGAGATCACAATTTCGACAAAAAATTGGACCCTCATTATTTTTCCCTGGATCCTTCACATATAATATACCCAAAAGCTAGCAAAGAAAATGCATATACCATATGTAATTTCTTAAATACTTTTTGTGATACATACGTTTTGTAATCACTATCTGGACTCTATTAGCAAATTCAGGAAATATTGTCATTGTTAGAGTTGATTGAAAATTTTGCGATTCTTTTAAAAGTCTTTTTTCTTGAAGCAGGCAGAAAAATGTGAAAAATATTTTACTACTGACAGAAACTGTCATATCATAAGTAATTCAATTAAAAATGAAAATTTCTGTAATTTTTTTTAAAACTTTATTTAAAAAAAAAAAAAAAACTATAAATAAATATTATTTCAGATAGTATTTTTTTAATTCATTATTCAAGCATGAAAAGGTAAAAAGACAGTTTCATACATTACTGTATTTGATGTAATTTTCTAATTTACATTTTTTTCTTTCAGAAGAATGAGGTACAGGCGAGCTTTAACTTCCATGACATCATCCTAATTTTGTATTTGAGCTTTTATCGCTACATCTTGTATATTATCATCCCATTTCACTTTTGTATATATTTTTAGATATTTAAAAATGTTGGTGTGATAAATCTTTTTAATTATCTCTATAAAAATATTGAAAAAAACAACCTTAAACACCTGTCTAAAATTGTCGGTTTTTGTACTTGTGATAACCTAATGTACCCAGTTATGTCTTTTTCATTTCAGTGTGCTATTGAATATGTAGATTATAAAATTGTTGCAAAAAAATTAATGACTCGTATTCTATTACATTTAAATAATATGACAAAATATTTAGAGGAATATATTTTCATTTTTAGCGGAGTACTGTTTTGTATTTGTGATAACCCGATGTGTCCTGTTGTGACTCTTCTCTTTTCAAGGTGCCATTCACTATGTAGATTATAAAATAGATACAAATAAGTTAATGATTAAAAAATTAATTGTTTAAAATAACATTTTTAACAATTCATAACATTTTAGAGGAATATTTTTCATCGAAAATATTTTTGACTTAGTTATCATATAAATATTGAAAAATAACTTTATACATTCCTTTTGCTTTAATTGGATGTTTTTCCCCTGCTTTTCTATTTTATCCTTGTCTAGAAATAGTTCCCCATATCCTGATTTATCTATTGCTAAAAGTTTATTGTTACAGCAATTCTGTATCTTCTTATCATTCTTATCTTTTCTTCACTAATTTCTCATTTGTTTTGTCTATTGATAATGTAATCCATTTATTCGTGACTTTCTGTTGATTAATTTGTTGTTGGTTTAGATATAAATTCTCTTTTCTTCTTCCTTTATTAAATAATCCCTTTAAAATATTGAGCTACCATCTTTTATTATGTGGACCTGACTGTACTTAACTATAAGTTAACTAATCATAGAGGAACTAGTTTTCCCCTCATACTAATATTTTTTATATAATTTTTGTAAATGGAGTAGTTGAAAATATATTTCTAAACCTCATTTTATCTGTTTCCAAATATATGTGAAAAATATTCAACATAATTTAAATTTCTTTACATCATAAGTATTTATGTAAAGCAATAGTTATATAAACTTGCTCATTACTTTCCAAACACCACATGCAAATTATATTTATGATTAAATTTATTTTCAAAGGTATATTATTTATTTTATCGAATATGTAACATAATAATTTTTGATTTCAAATCAATTTCTAAATTTTCTAGCAGTAAAATTACATGCCATCAAATAAAATAAGCATTTGAGCTAATTAAATTTAAAAAAATATATATAATAATGTTTTTTCAAAACAAAATTTCTGAAATACTCAGAATATTCATAAGAAAAATATTTAGAATAGGATTGCCCTCTGTAATATAAAAAATATTAATGCTCACAGTAAAAAGTTATGTCTGGTCGAACATAAAAAGTTGTGGCAAAGAATAGAAAGCAAAAGAATTTGTAATAACTTGGTTCTTTTTTAAATATATTAACCTTCTCTTAATATAGAGTAAGAAATCCCATCCAAGCTTTAAAAATCATTTTATTTTTGAAATATGCTATTAAAAAATTCTACTTTTTTATTTTATAGAAACACTTCATAAGTTTTTGTTTAAAAAATTAGAATTAACTTTGAAGGATTTAAGCATTGATACCGTTTCAAGATGGCGGCCGTTTTAGTGGTTCCGTTTCATATATATATATATTATTTCTCACTGTTTCACATAGCAGATGTTTCTATCTATGTTTTAATAGTATTAATTAAAAAATATATTCATTCATATAGGAGTAGGAGTAAAAATAATGTTGTCTTTGTTTTGGTTCAAAGTTACCCGTAAATGGTTGAATGTCCACGGTATTCATTTGATTTTCTCTTCAGGTGATAATTTACATATTCTGTACTATTATTATCTGCTTTCGTCAATGAAGATCTTTGTATAAATATTTAGCAGATACAAACTTTCTTTTTGAGTTTGAATTTATTTTCTAGTCATTATTTAAAATTTCTTTCAATATTCCACCTGTTATCAACATTTAGTAGCTATTCACTCCAACAGATAGCACCACCAGAGGCGGACTGGAACTCAAAAACGGCCCTGGATAATTTAAATTTCGGACACCAAAAAAATTTTGAAACTGTTAATTGTTATTAAAATAATGAGCCCATTTTTTAAAAACAAAATATATAATATCAATATCTTACTCTTTATGAAAAGTTTATTTAATATCTTTTAAAATTTGTTAAAAGTTCAAAAAAATATTTGAAAGTTTTTAAAATTGATTAATATTTTAGTTAATAATTAATATTTTTAATTATCATATTTGAATTTTCAATACGTTCGGATGATTTTCAAGCGGAAGCCACCGTGGGGGCCGGGCCCTGCGGCATCTCCTTGACATTATCACGTCTCGACACATTTGAAACTGAGTTTCAATGTCGACCGTAATCTCAGGCCACAACTGGAATGTAGTTTCAAATAAGACAATAATTTTGGCTTCTTGGAGATATCATGGCTTCCTGTTTTTAAATTTGAAACATTGTTGAAAAACCTGTGTTTGCTTTTAATAAATTATTTTTTAAATATTTTTTTACTTTTCAAGAAATCACTCGGCCATATTTTAAAAGTATTAACCGGCCACGCGGGAAAGCTCCAGATCAACTGTATGGCCAGTCTGCCACTGAGCACCACTAAATGAACAAATAAGAAAATTGAAAGCAGCTTCGTAAATATTTAGCGCACAGACGAATATTGTTTAAACGTTACTATTTTTGTGAAAGAAAAATTGCAGGCAATTCAGGTGCCAGTTCATCTGTTCATTCTATATGACCGTTTCTATAGTTTTCAATTGTATATTTTTTTATTATTAAAAACAGAAAATTCATATCACTACGATGAATGGATAGATTCAAATGTCAACATTGGCGTCGGAACTTATTTTAAGGAGGTATGGTAGAGAGAAAAATAACATTTTTACTATTTGGCTGTAAAAAAAAAATCTTTCAAAACACATTATTTGGATGAAAGTAGGTATGGTAGCAGCCATACCGGTCCGCCGCCAAATAATGTCAATCTATATATTTACTGTCAAGAATGATCATCAGTTGATTGAAGTCTAATCTTAATTTAAACAACTTACCTTAGAAACGGTAGTGATTCTGTTTTCTTTCAATACAAATAAAATGTTTTGTTTTATGGATTTAAATTAAATAATGATGAAAAAAAGGGAAAAGGCGAAATGTAAACCCAAAACTGGTTTTCTGTTTTGTTAACACAGAGGTAATTTTTTTTGAAATTTCAAGCTAAAAGATGATATCCCCATGCTGTACTACTAATAATCAAAGAAACAAGATATGTGAGTTTTATTAGATAGTCACAAATTTAAAAATGATGAAAAGTAAATGTCAACCCAATTTTTTTTTTTTTAATATTAGAGCCAATGCATTGTCCCTAGTATTAAAAAAAACAGGGTCTGAAATTTTAAGCAAGAAGATGAGATTCCCATTTTGATTATTATATTACTAATATTCAAAGAAAAAAAAATGAGTTTTATTAGACAGTCAAATATTTAAAACTTTGCGAAAAACAATCTTAAAAAATATCTTCATTCATATAGGAGTAGTAGTAAAAATGAATATGATTCTGTACTCATGTAAGAGATATTTTGTTATAATAAGGCCATTCAATATGATTTAATGACAAGTTTTCACAGTAATCCCAATATATAGTTTTAATACATCCAAAGTTTGGCGACACTGCCAAGTCGGGCTCTTGAACAACTACTTACCAGGGACGTAGTAATTTAAAAATTATGGGGGCCGGGGTCAATTAATTTCATATCCAGAATATTGAATATTCACCAATATATAAAAAAAATCGCTAATTAGCAGTTATTAGTATATAGCAATTTGCGATTATTTGTTAATTAAAAATTGTTAATCATAAATTATTTGTTAATTATCTAATTAATTGCAAAAATTTCTTAAGAAATCAAATAATTCCATACCCAGAATATCGTACAATATAAAAAAAATGCTAATTAGCAGTTAAGCTAATTGTAAGTAACACAGCAATTAGTTCTTTATTATACATTGTTAATTATAAGTAATTTGTTAATTACCTAATTAATTGAACACATTTCTTTAGAAATTAACAATTATGTAATTAATTAGGACTAATATAATTTTTATAAATTACATTTAAAGAACATTTTCGTTTAAGATTTTATTTGGAATTTTGATAGAAAATTTTGACTTGAAATCCTATGAGGGAGGCAGAATTATTTTAAAATGTCTTATACGGGCTGTGCTGCAAAACAATTAACATATCAGGAATTTAATATTTAGTTCATTTTGTACATTTTAAAAGTATTTTTTTTCTTGTATTTTGCGCTTAGAAAAAAATATATTTGGCCATGACAGATATATAATTTTCCGTTAGGAGAAGAAATACTTCATATACAAAAATATGTCTTTTTTCCAACTGCTCTTAAAAAGTAATTTATTTACTCACCAAAGGTGCAAAGCATATTACATAAATAATTTAAATGTAATTGTTTTACTATTTTTCTTTGAAGGTGAAACTACGTTTGATGGTCATAAATTCATTTATTCATCAATGATTATGTTTGAGGTGCAAAACATTACATAACTGGTTGAATTTTTTCATTATTTTTTTCCTATGAAGATCAAAATTGGTTTCCATTGTGTAAAGAAATAAGTAATAATAAAGTAATATATATATATATATATATATATATATATATATAAACAGCTTTCAATGTCACAGAAAATCAAGGAGCTATAGTACCAGAAAGCGCCTCATTTGCCGCCATATTGGTTGTTTAACCGCATTAGTAAAAACAAACCGGTATGCAGAAATGTAAGTAACTTCCTCTGGACAATCCCAGTGTAAATACTTTCATTTTCATTTTATCAATGAGATTTTCTGAAATAAACGTTACAAGATACATTCAAGACGGCTAAAAGATTAGACTTCGGTTGTCAACAGGCAGCCGTTAAGCATCAACTTTGGAATAAAGCCACTGAAGTTTACAGTAGGCAATTCAGTAGAGAAATCTTTTAGAATAATACAAATAGAATTCAACGATAAGGCTGCAAGTAAGAGGGTTTGATAAAGAAGACAATGGGTTATGCCTTTGTTTCATTAGTATGTTTGAAGTTGTAATGGATCTTTGAGATTTTGACGTGAAACGTCTTTTTGAAATCAGCTACATGGGTTATCATGCTAGCAACATAATGTTACGCTTTTTGGGTGATCCATTAATTTTATAACTCGGTGACAAATAACACGGTTCTCACAAATTTGTTATCGTTCGATAAAAAATATATGTCCTGATCAGCACCCACTGTATAGAAAGCCGTACTCTCGTAGCGCTTTTTACGTCACAAACTGAAGGCCGAAAGGGACAGAGGAAGACGAAATCGCAGCTCCTGTTGGTCACAACACACTTAGAAACTGAAATCGGCTTTCAGTTTTTGACGAAAAAAGCACGTGCCATATGGCTTTCCATACAGTGGGAGTTGCGCTGATACGTGTTTAAATAAAAAAAAAATCAAGTGTTTAGTAGCCCACGAAGATAGACTTAACAGCTTGCGTAATTTTTTTTTATTGGCGAAGCTTTTATTGGTGATCAATTTTATATCTCTATAATCTGCTTATACTAAAATATGTTGAACTTAAAATCAGGTACGTGGGGTATCATGATAAAAACGACATGTTACGTTTTTACGATAACCAACTGACACTATAAATCCATGGTAAACAACACGATTTACATATATATGGCCTCGTTCGATAAGAAATTAGGCGAAGATATTCGTAAAATCTTAAAATAATGCAAAGCACATACGGGAAGTAGATAGGGTCCACGGCGTTAGGCGGAATCTTTTTTTTGTTGGCAAGGTTTTTATTGGCGCCCAATCTATTTCTATATTCTGCTAACATGACGTTTCATGTAAAACCTATCTGGTGAAATGAAAATGAATTAAACTAATTATTTTTCAATTCACCAGAATGGTAATGAATTAAACTAATTAAACATTCCCAATGAAATTTTTTGGTATTGATTTATTGTATACTAATACAGTCTGGTCACACATAGCAGAGCGATGCCGATGGTCATCGTTTATTTGTTTAACTACATATAATTAAACCATTCTTATCGTTATACTTTAACTACTTTGTTGCTACTATAGCTAACCGCTTTGTTTAAAATTTAAGCGAAGTTAGTGGGCAAAAATAATGTCAATACAGCTAAATGATATACAGCCAAACAATGACCATCGCCCAGCAATTTGTGAGCACCCTGTACAATTATCTTTTAAGTATAAACGGTGTAACATAATGTCAGGGAGAAAAATGTAATATGCGCAATAGTGATGCATTATGAAAACCGGCAAATCTAATGTTATCAGCCGGTCAAAAGAATTTACGCGGCTACACTAACAAAAGAATCCATATCTAAGTTCGAACGCACGACATCTTGCACGTGTGCTGAGTAAATCACCTTTGAACAAACAGAATTCGGGATCAAGTCAGAATGCCCCATACGACAGTGTCAAGACATTCGGTTAGTCTTGAAACGGGGATTATGGGATTTGTTTCTTTATATTTCATTTTGTGTCAACAATGTAAAATGCAGAAGGACACGCAAGATAGTCAGAATTTATAAAATGATGGCTGAAGAAATCGTGTATTTTTAAATTTTATAAATATTTCTCATTTAATAAAAATAGAAATTTTCTTCCTAACTATTCTCATAGTGCTCGTAAAATTCGCGAAAACAATGAAACATTTGACATGTATGTATAAAATAGGCGTTCTAATATTTAAATCTGAGTTTATCATACAGCTAATATTCATTTGCAGATTTAACCCTTTCGCTCCCGGTGGTATAACACTAAAACCACCTATTTACAAATATGTAGAATGCAAAACAGTGGTTTCCACGGTAACCACATGCGTGAATAGGAAGCGTAGAGTTCAATCTGTTGGCGCATAGCGAATATTTTAGGATTATTAACAGTGAAAAATTCAAGAGTCACTCTCACAGAGAATTGTATGAGAATCTGATTCCGTAAACAAAATTTCAGTCGACGGGTTTCAGAAATAAACGATTTAATTATCATAATCACATGTAATGATGTTTTTTTGTTTACATTCTTAAAATTTAAATTGGTAATTCTGTGGAAAGATATAATATATGAGATGTGGTCAATTAAAATGAACATGTTCATCAACTATGATTTTCGCTGTTTAAAAAAAAAAAAAAAAGGGGCTACTTATCTTAGTAGGTAATTAATATAAAAACCGGTTGTTTAGCTACTTAAAAAATAATTGAAGTCTGAAGTAGATAGCCCATATTAAACTCTAACAATTCATATTTTTTTTGTTTAAATTTTGTGTCAGTTCATTTTATTTTGAACTAGCTGTTTGGCCATGCGCTGCTGAGGAACTCGTTACGAATAGATATTTAAAAAGAATGTGAGTAGTCGCCGTCGGGACTTGAACGCACGACAAATTGCCCCGAAAGGCCAACGTACTATCGACTAAGTTATAAAGGCACTATCTAGATCGTAGAAACATTTTTTTAAAGATGTTTCTTTATGCAATATTTCTATAATAAATAAATAAAAGTGTTTTTATTAATCCAAAGCTTTTATATATATATATATATATATATATATATATATATATATATATATATATATATATATATATATATATATATATATATATTAGGTTGGAGGGAAAGTTCTGTCGTATTTTAAAGAAAATATTTGAATTCATTTATAAGAATATGTGTTTAATATTAATCAATTATATATGCTCCGTTATTTGTTACAACCTGTTGCCATCTTTCAGGTAACCTGTGAATTCCTGTTTTTTCTCATCCTTGGAGTTAAAATAGTCAGCAACTGCCTTAGAAACACTTTCAAAAGACGTGAATTTTTTTTCCCGTTATATAATTTTGCAGTAAGATTTTTTTCTCTTAATATTCTCGTAAAGAATCCACTTTTCATCTCCAGTAACCAGCCTGTCAAAAAACGGCTCCACATTGTGTCTAATCAGATGTGATGAACACATTATTACACGATCAGACAAATTCTTTTCCGTTAATTCATGTGGAACCCAAACACTTTGCTTTAACACAAACCCAACAGATTGAATGTGATCTCCAACAGTTGTATGATGAATGCCAAACTCTTCTGCAATTTCTCGACTTGTTAAATGTGGATTTTTTTTCCAACATGGATCGCAAAACATCATTATCGATCTTGGATGGTCATCCAGATCGATCACTTTCTTTGAGGCTCAGATCCCCGGAACGAAATTTGCTAAACCATCTTTGACAAGTAAATACATTTACAATATCTTTTCCAAATACCGCACATAAATTTTTACATGCAACCGATGCATTGCTTCCTTTTTGGAATTCATATAAAATGCAGTGTCGTAAATACCATTTATCTACTAACATGTTTTTCACTTTAAATATCACAAGTAAATGACGAACGGTAAAAAAGGGCACCTTTTATATTATACAGCAGCTAAAAAAACAAAAAAAAATCCTATTGACTCACTAGCCCGTTGTTCTTTTTATTTACAAGAAAAATCACCTGCCTATTTAAATAAAATACGACAGAACTTTCCCTCCAACCCAATATATTCATATATATATATATATTCATATATATATATATATATTCATATATATATGTTCATAAATATATACTCGTATTCTGTGCCATATATATATCTTTTTAACCCAGCTGAGGTCGCGCTCCTCACTGCAAGGTGAATCGAATTGGAGTTGAGATGAATTGGAAAAATTCCTACTGGACTGACATCACTTGCTATTAGGGACCGTCACTTATCACGCTTGAGAGGAAAAACTAATAAAAATTATCTATTCGACCACATAATAATTTCGTTCATAAGTAGAAAAGGGTGACCAAAGGCTCGAGTGGTTGCTTGTTTATTTTCTTTAATGTTATTGTACCGCTCGGGAAAGTAAGAATTTTTTTTTTACCGCGAGTGAAAATATTTATCAAAATAAGACAATAGCTGTCTGCTGTGCAATATGTAAATATATGTATGTGCTATGATTAAGATTAAAACCAAAAGCGGATTAAATCGCGATACGTGGTGTAATAAGTGACGACTCCTAAGAAGAATATGTTATCCAAGTCCTTATCTTTCCAATTTCGTCCCACCTCCAATTCGATTCGCCTTGGACGACAGCGCGGCAGTTGCAGTGTTAAAAAGAATGTTTAAATGTTGAATATCAAAGAGATCTATTTGAACTGGAAGACCTTTCTTCGGTGAAACGCTTTTAAGCTTTAGAAGAAATAGGCATTGAAAGAAATTGAGTTCCGGAGACTAGTTCTTACCCGGAAATCACCTCTTCAGGCACGGGGCATAAAAGAACCACAATTCAATTTGCCTTCAAATGATTGTGAGAAACTTAAAGCTGAATCCAAGACGACGCGGTTGACTTTGAAAAGAGGGGTTGCTTTGCATGTCTCCAAGTGTGCGTGAATTTGAACAATTGGTTTTGAAAAAAGCGCGAGTCTCAGAAACGTTATTCGTTCGTGACCTTTGCAAACTAATAGAGGTTCAGTTTTTGCTAGTTTTTATAAAGAGTAGCCCAGGTGCAAAACTCTTTATACCCAAAAATTTGAAAAATTAGATTTAGGTATGATTAGTTACTTTATCACTTCGGCTTATCTTACAATGAAGGAACAAACAACTTATTTACCTTATAAAAAAATTCAAGAAAAAACTATCACAGCATTGAAACTATATCATCAGACGGTTTTCGTGATTTTTTTAAAAAATAAAGTACATATGGCTGCTTTTGCATCCACTATAGAAATATGGAGATTGTTATTTATGCAAGGTATGCTTATCTGTTTAACACTTTGCGGTGGTAAGCCTTAATTAAAAAGTCCGTGTTCTCGCCCATGACGATCGTTTTGGCCGCGAGGCATTAGGCGTATTGTTATGAAACCCAATGTCCCAGATTTAAATTCAGTTATTAAAAATATTCATTCTTCGAGCTGTATTAATTAAAACGACGTACTAGAAAAATAAATCAGCCTAATCTATAATTAAATAGGGAAAAATGACTCGAAAATAGCGTTTATTTAAAAAAAAATTTTACTTTCTTGGAAAAACTCTGGATATACATAAAATGTTTTTGGAATGGAAAATTTTGAGATCGCCCTGTATTACTTAAAAAATATCAGAATAGATGTACACAGTAAAAAGCATACCTGGATAAAACATAAAAAAGATATGTGAAAAAGGATGGGAAGTAAGAGATGTAAGCTGTAACAACTAAGTTCCATTTTAACATATTGACAAAAATTTTTATAGAAAACCTTCTTTTGAACTACTATTTTAGGCTTGTCAAGTTTCATTTAGACTTGTCAACACATGCTGAGATTAGTGCAAACAATAATGGCCTTTTGTGCCAATAGGAAAAATATGAATGAATTTTTTGCACGCACATTTTGAAGAGATAAATTTTAGAAGTGAAAATAGTGAACTTGGCAAATAGAGGGAATCACAAATTGATATGGCAGTGATGGTCATTGTTTGATTGCATCACATTTAGCTGTATTAGTATATTAAAACATTATTTTTGCTCAACTACTTTGATTATATTTTATACAAGTCGCTTAGTTTCAGTAGCAACAAACAAAGAATTTAAAGTACAGAAAAATTGGAAAAGAATGGTCTATCATGTGTAGTTAAACAGCCAAACAATGACCATAGCTAAACAAATTGTGACCACTCTGTGTACACTGTGTGACCACTTTGTGCCAATAGGAAAAATATGAATGAATTTTTTGCACGCACATTTTGAAGAGATAAATTTTAGAAGTGAAAATAGTGAACTTGGCAAATAGAGGGAATCACAAATTGATATGGCAGTGATGGTCATTGTTTGATTGCATCACATTTAGCTGTATTAGTATATTAAAACATTATTTTTGCTCAACTACTTTGATTATATTTTATACAAGTCGCTTAGTTTCAGTAGCAACAAACAAAGAATTTAAAGTACAGAACAATTGGAAAAGAATGGTCTATCATGTGTAGTTAAACAGCCAAACAATGACCATAGCTAAACAAATTGTGACCACTCTGTGTACACAGGGTGGAAATTATTATTTTTTATTTTAGTATAGTGACTTTGAAACAGTGGAGTCTATAAAAATACCTTGTTTAATATTTTGCATAATACAAGTGAATTCATTTATCTTTGTTACCTAAACGCTCATAACACAATTGATTAAAAATGTTATCAATACTTATTCAAACTATGTTGATGACTATCAAAACCATATAATCGCGTCGAGGCAATTAGATATGATATGGAAATCTGGGCTAAATTTCATTGTTGAAATAAAGAAGTCGATTGGTTTAATAAATAAGCAGTTGTATTAATGCTTAAAGCAAGATTGCGCAATATATATCAGTGTTCACTCTAGGCATTTTTTGAAGGTCGGTCCGCCCTGCCCGCTCTTTATTTATCTCGATAGCGCCCTCGTGCCCTTTTTTCACAAATGCCGCCCTTTTTAGAAAAAATTCCGCCCCTCTTGCCCTTTTTAGTCAAGCACAAGTATCATTGCTTCCCTGTCTTTAAAAAAAGGCATCGATTAAAAAAAAAAATTTGTACATTGGAATTAAGTGAATTATGACAGTAGAAAAACTCCTTTTTAACTACGCGTCTTGTGCAATCGCGATGATTCCACGAATCCTATTAGTTGCCTGTGCGCGCATATGAAATGCAAAGTTTTTTCTGTGTTTTTTTAAAGAGAAGAAAGTTGGGGCGAAGTTGCAAGATTAGACATTTTATTACCAAATTTTGGATTTAAGTAGCTTTTCATTAGTTTTGTAAGGGGTCTGAGTATGGTTACTTACAGATTTGGTTTTTAGGGAAAACATTAATTTTTAAATGTCAAAATTAGAATTTTAAGTAATATCTTTATAAAGAGACATCAATTTTGGCCCTGAACCCTGAACCATCAATAATAGCCCAATATGCAACTCTACCTCAATATCAACCAATATATCGGAACTTTTTTTTTTTATTTGGGCTAGGGTCTGATGTGTCAACGAGTGGCTACGCCCACGGCAAACTTATTTTCGAAAGTGCCCTTTTAAAAAGAAGAAGTGCCTTTTTAAAAACGGGGTGCCCTTTTACTGCCAACAGCGCCCTGCTCCTTTTTATTTCTAGAGTGAACACTGATATATATATATATATATATATATATATATATATATATATATATATATATATATATATATATATATATATATATATATATATATATATATATATATATATATATATATATATATATATATATATATATATATATATATATGTGTGTGTGTTATATACGTTAACCCAAAAACGAATATTGTGTTATTTTTTTAACATCTACAGATTTAATAAAACCTTTCTAAATTCGCGAAAATAATTGCTTCGCTATCGTTTTTAAATTATGAAAATTTATAGAAGCGAATCGGGGAATAGGTTAGAGGATATTAGCAACAGTCAGATTTAGTCTTAGCCTGCTCTTAGCCTGCTCTAGCTTTGTAAAAAGAAATATGGCAAGAGGTATGGTTAAAAAAAAATTATAAAGCGTAATAAGAAGGGATTTAATTATTTTTTTATATTATGAAAAGTAATATTATAAAATCTTTGGTAGCCAAAATTGCTCAATTTGTCATATACAAGACAATTCGGCAAGAAGCTAATGACAGTTAATAAAATGAAACTCTTCAATGACCTCATATTTTTTATGCTTTATCCTTTATTATTTCTTGAACTATTATAGATACAGTAGCAGTAATAACATAAAGACCCCATAATGGACTAGCAAGAGATAATCGCTTCACTTTAAATTACATTTGTAAAGAAATATATTAAAAGGTAATAAATTTTTATAGTAGACCAAATGCATGAGCAATTATTTCCTAAAATTAAAAAAGGGTATTAATAGGTACTTTATAACTTTGGTTTCAATTTTAAAATATAATAAAAAAGCACAGAATCCGTTATTTAATAATAAATAATCAAAAAGGAAGTCTTTCAGTAACAAAAGTAGCTATGCTCACGCTAATCAAGCTTTATATAGAAGCAAAAGCAGTTATATTCAGCAAACGTGATTTTTGATTAGTTGAAATGTGAATATAGGGCTTTGCTTTTTGAACAAAAACTAGATAGCGACGTCCATCCAATTGGAAAAAACAGCTCAATCCTTATTCCAGTTGCAAAAACAGTTACGTGAAATTAAAATTTATATTATAAATAATTCTGTAATCTGAGAACTCATACATTTTAGTGAAAAATTGTAATATTCTTCTTCTTCATTTTTACAAAACAAATATTATTGTATTAACAATAGTTAAATTTTGACAGTTTTTTTGCGATTTACAGAAAAAGGCTTTTCGTGGATATAGCTGCTTTTGCATCTGGACAACTCATTAAAAAGTGTTAAAAGAACATTTCGGAAAAAAAGATTGTACTTAAGTATTTTTAAAGTATGGATAGTCCATACATTTGAAATGCATTTGTGGAATTTATAATGGGAGTTCTAAAACACCCTTAGTACCACTAGTAGCTACGTCTATACTGGCGTATACGCATTAGAAAGATCCATCAAACCCTTTTAGAATAAAATACATTCAAAAGTAAGTTTCAATAGACCTAAACACATAAAAGTGTTTTAAGAACAGTTTGTTCCACTTGATAGTAAAACACAATAGCGTAACTTTTCTTTCCGACGGCTTACATGTGGAATATCTGCATAAACGTTTCAAACAGCTGCTCTTTGACTTCCTCCCAGGTAGACATTTCCACAGTCATGCGTTCATTACTTTCTTATGTTACGCACCTTTGAGGAAGGATAGGTCTATTTAGCGTGACTGTGGAGTGACATAGGTAACTGAGACTAAATGCCAAATTTTTACCAAAACTTTGGAGAAAATAAGCATATTTTTTCCTACATACATTGATATTTGTCAATGGGTGAGATGCTTGGCAAAATATAAAGATACAAAAATATCAAATGAACGGGTATTCTTGAGATCCTTGATAAAATATAAAGATAAAAAAAACCTCACAGACATGTCAGAGAAATAATTAGCCACATACAAATCTAAATTTACAGAATGTATTAAAATGATTATGCATTTTATTTACGTCGAAATTAGGTGAAAATGCATAACTGTTTAAAAATAAAATAAGAAACCATACCAGAATATGTTTCTTAAAAGTTAATAATAAAAAAATAATTGTAAAATTACAAATTTAAAAATTTTAACAGTCTCCATATCTAGGAAAAAATAACAGAAAAAGTCTTCAATAGTTTCAAACCATATAACACATCAAAAGAAGGTAATTATAAAAAATGGTAGCCCAATAATATATTTTAAATATTATTATAATTAATATAATAATAAATATAATTTAAATATTATTTCGCTTAAATTTTCTTATCAAAAATGTTTGTGCATACCAAATGTCTACGAATTTAAAAATTAACATTTGATTTCAAATTTCGGACACCCCTACTTTAATCCTTAAATGCATGATTTTTTATTAAATTTTATATTAAGCAAATTGTTTCATGCTGTAAAAGTTAATTAAAAATATTTTTAAAAAAATCTTAACAATATTTTTCTTAATTTTTAAAAATTTAAATTTGTAACTTGAGAGTCGCAACTTATATAATTAGAATTGAAAACAATTTCAGAGCAGCCTCAAATGCATATTGTACTAGGCTTAAGTTAAAATAATTAGTTAAAATAGCAATCAGAGACTGATTTACGGGAGGGCATTCGGGGCACTTGCCCAGGGCCCCCATTTTAAAGGGGCCCCCAAAAATTATTTAATGCTAAATATATGTGAAAAAGTTAAAAATAAATTTACTAACGATTTTTTTAAAAATCAATGAAATTTATTTTACTCAATATATTTTTTAAAAAATAAATTGTTAATTGTGTTGCAAAAGTTATGTTATTTTACCCAATTAAATCAATTTCACTTTTCAGCACGTTCATGATGTATGTCAGTGGTTCTTAACCTTTTTAAGCCGCGACCCAAATTTGAGAAATATGTTCATGTCGCGACCCAAAAAAAAGTCAAAATTTTTTCATTGCTTTATTTTAGATCGTATTTTTAAAAAATCTTCAATCCTACGATGATGATTTTTTTTAACTTACAAATTTTTTATTTATTTTTTTAATAATAAAGATAAACAAAAGTACTTTTCGATCCAAGGAAAATTTAATTAATAATCAAGTGTTTTTAATAATTTTTATTGACCAAATTAAAATATATTTATAACTTTTTGAAAATAATTGACATTTTAACTTATTCCTAAAAAAAAAGAAATATCAATACATATATTAAGTCTTTTAAATTTTAAATGCAAGTCATACAGTTTTAATGAGAACCTTGTGCTTGAATACATTTTGAAAGATCTTCAAACCTCGGTTGAATGCTTGTCAAGGAGCACCTTATATCTATTTCAGGATTTAACTTGTTCCGGTAATTGTTTTTGATTACACACAGAGCCGAAAAACCAGCCTCACACATATATGTTGTTGAAAAGGGCAATAATACTTTTAGGGCTTCTTTAACAATTATTGGCTTTTCGGTTTTTAATTTTAACCAGAAAGCACATAAAGATTCAGTGTTTTTGTAGAAATTGTATCGAAGTGCTTGGTCACTTTGTATTTCTATTAATTGTTCTTGAAATTGATTAATATTAACAAATTCCTCATGCAAATCACTTACATCAAAATTAAATGGCATTCGAACCCAATTATATTTGAAAACATCGTCTGCAGGGAAATATCGATCAAAGTCTGCTATTAGTTTTTCTAAATGATTAATAATAATTTTCTGTATTTCAAAATCTGTGATATCAATATTATTGTCTTCAACAAGTAAATTAAGAGTCGGGAATGAAGCAAGTTTCTTTACTTCAACCTTATTTCTCCATAATTTGAGTTTATTTTTAAAACATGTAATTTTTTCAGTTAATTCAATAATAGTATGATTACGTCCTTGCATAGACGTATTTAGATTATTTATTTCAAATAAAATATCTGACAAATAAGCAACTTGAATAATCCACTTCAACTCGGAGAATTTAGATGCTAATGGGTGTTTCTTTTCTCTCAAAAAAAATTCGACTTCTGTCCGCAATGATAATACTCTTTGAACAACTTTGCCCCGGGACAGCCATCTAACTTCAGAATAATATAATAAATGTTCGTATTCTGCACCAAATTCGAAACACAGTTCGCGGAAAATTCTACAGTTAAGAGCTCTTGATTTGATAAAATTGACTACCGCAACAATTTCATCCAAAACGATACATAATTCGGGTGATAATTTTTTTGAAGCAAGATTTTGTCTATGTAACAAACAATGAATCGATATAATTTGTGGATTCATTTGTTTTGCTCTTGTCGAAAATCCCTTTTGAGATGCTGTCATGGCAGCTGCACCGTCAGTGCAAATACTGAAACACTGATTCCAATTTAATCCTTCTTCTTTAAAAAACGAATCGACCATAAGAAAAATATCTTCACCTCTAGTTGTTGTTGACATTGGTTTGCAAAATAAAATGTCCTCCTGTATATCTGTTAAACCTGGATACCGCACGTAAACCATGAGTTGAGCATCTTTACTTACATCTGTCGTTTCATCCAGTTGAATACTAAATAAACCAGCAATTTTTATAGCAGAAATAAGTTGATTTTTAATATCAAATGACATATCATTAATTCGTAAACGAATTGTATCATTTGATAATGGTATCTTTTGTAATTTCTTTGAACTTTCATCTCCGCACATGATACGTGCCATGTCAATGGCAGCAGGTTTTATAAGTTTTTCAGCAATATTATGGGGTTTCTTTTGTCTTGCAATATGCCAAGCCACATAAAAAGAAGCAAGTGTAGCTTGTTTGGCAGAATTTATAAAACCATTACTACTTGGTGCATCCAAACGCTGTCTTTTTAAATGGGCTTCTTTTCTTTCGAAAAAAGTACGATCTTTTCCCTCAAAGGAAACATTTTTATGTTTTGCATCAAAATGTCTTTTAAGTTTGTTCGGTTTCATCGATTCATTACTTAATATTTCACTGCACAACACGCATTGCGGCTTGTTCACTCCTTGATCATAAATGCAAGTAAAACCTAATTCTAAAAATGCTTCCTTGTATTCACGTTTTGCCATTATTAGGGTGATTACAATTTTACAATACGCACTGCAGCTTGATCACTCCACTATTAATAATAAGACAAAATTTGTTTCTAAAATGCTTGTATTCACGTTTCACTGTTATTACACGTTTCACTGTTATTCACAACACAATGCGCAGAAACGAGTTTTTGACAGAGAGCTTACTGAGTCTGCGCGCACGAAGAGAAAGCCTCAGGACAGGAATTGGACGTCACTTCCGGAAGGCCATTCGCGAAGAGCGGTAAAACCGAAACATTGTATTAGGGAATAACTTGTATTAGGGAATAACTCTTCTAGGAGGTGTTGGTATTACTTATTATTTGGAGTATTACTAACTTTTTTGGTTCGACTCAGCGCGACCCAAGAAATATGCTTCGCGACCCAATTTTGGGTCGCGACCCATAGGTTAAGAACCGCTGATGTATGTCACCTTTTGCATCGCGTTTTTCAAAGATATGCGTTGTAGATCACTAGTAAAATTAAATTAACCACCAAGGTCCAAGACCATAAACAAGCTGTGTTTACTAATCGCACATAGATTTGTCATTTACGGATACTTTCTTCCTATACCAAATTTTATGGTTAGAACGAAAATGAAATAAATAAAATGGTTAGAACAAATCTGGCTCAAATAAAAAAAAAGGAAGAAAGAACAGAACTAGAAACGTATGAAAAAAACTCTGTTGCAGAATTGACCATTAACGTTAATTTAAATTCTCAAAAGAAGAAAATTAGTAGTTTAAATTTTTTTTTATATATATTTGCATTAAAGCTGACTGATTACGTCATTTTGTATTGTGTGCTTGTGCATAAATTTAGCAGTTTTATTTTGCTTTACGTTGAGGGGCCCCCTAATGTTCTTTAGCCCTGGGCCCCTAAGCTTGTAAGTCGGTCCCTGATAGCAATCAATATAAAACATAAAATCCTTAAGATCATTTAATATAACTATTAAATTACATTCACATTTTAGGCTAGCCACGCACTGGCAATTATCGGACATGCAAATAAAGTCTTTAAATGCACATAATTAGAAAACTCACACAGTAGTAGCTCACTTATATATAGCAACTGTTTAGTTGGACAAAATATATTTTAACTGGCTACTGCGCTAAAAGTTTTGGCTAATAATCGACAATTTTTAATGAATTGTGTTCATACTAGTTTGGCGATTTTTCAGTTTCACTTTTGCTTTGTGAAATCTTAGACATGTGAGCTCTGAGTTGAATAATCATCAGTAATTGCCGCATAATTATTTAGTTGCTCAGTTGATTAAAAGTTGCAATGCAATTGTTGCTAGTGCGCGGGGTCCGCCCCTGGTCATATATGAACATTAACGCATTTTTGAGAAATTGATTCAATTTTCTGAATGATTCATATATAATCATCAGATATAATTTAAAAAATACATTAAAATAACCTCACTTATATTTTTAGTGAGCAATTCCCTACCGACTAGAGCTAGAAATAACTGCGTTTTAAAGAAACAATTAAAATTGGAGAACAATACATTCCTTTTTATCGCATGATCTGCAACGGGACGTTAGCCATCTTTAATACAAAGTCGTTGAAGTACTTTGATAGGAATATTGAATAGCTGTTATCGGATCTATATGATAAAACAGGAACAATTGAAGTGCACTAGTAATTCATTTAGATCAACATAAAAAAAAATTGCGAAATCGACAACAAAATCTAGTGACGCAGGTAAATTTTACAGGTACTTTTTGTTTGCAATTGAGGTTACATATTTCGCTTACATCAAATTCCTTTTACCTGAATATATTTTCCTAGTATTACAAAGTCAATATCAATATTCTCAGAAGCTACTTGAAAGAGCTTGTTAAATTTCTTTCATACCCGGAATTAAGCCATTTATTATATTTAACACCGATTCTACAAGCACATCGCTTTAGATTATTATGTAATAGCGCCATTACCCGCACGTGACATTCCATATTCTTACTAGTTTTGCTCTTTGCTATGTAAAGCTTTAAAAGCATATGCCAATCCAGAAAATTTGATGGGGGGGGGGGGCACAGTACAAAGACGTACTCAAGGGAGCGGGGGGGGGGGGGGGGGGTACATGGACGTGATTCGGAACCCCTCCCGAAATAAATGTTAATAATTTTCATTTTCTTAACATTATGTCATTAATTATTTAATTACGTCAATCATAGTTATAATTAATTATTTAATTAAGTCAATAATATGCATAATTAATTCCATAATTAATATTAATTTCATAAAATTCTTAAAAATTTTACCTTTAATTTTCCATAATTAATAGTTTTATTAAATTTTTCTCGTCTGTACCCCATTCAAAATATAATTGAACTTTACAACGAATTTGCCTTTGTGTATGTATGGCTAACATACCTATGAAATAAAGAATTGTCAATTTAGAAAGCCGTTTGTCAAAGATAGGGGACCACCAGAGAAATACAAGTTGGCCAATTATCCTTGCTCCTATGAGAAAGAACTATTTTTATAATCCTGGAGAAGTTCTACGAAAATTAACAATAAATGGCAAGATATATGTGGCTCCTAACTCTGCAAAATTTAACCCTTTGCGGTCGAGAGGTGACTATCAGTTACTAACATATAAACGACCTGTTATTTTGTTTCCTGTTTTTCAAATTGAACAATAACTGCATGTTCTTGAACGTAAAAATAGCTTTTCTTTCGTAATGCTTGTTCTTTATCTAACTTTATTTAAAAGTATGACTACTTGGGTATCAACTTATTTTATTAATCCTTTACACTCGAGTGTCGCCTTTAAGTCACCAAAATAACGACGTGTTATTTTTTCTCTGTTTTTAAAAATGAAAGAAAACAACATATTCTTGAGCTTTAAAAGTTATTCTCTTATTAAATGTAATATAAATTATATTTGTCATCTAGAAGCACCAAGTATGTTGGTGATCTAAAACTTGGGCACAGCAAAAATAACACCAGGTTGCGCTGTAGTAAATTATACATCTGACATAACATTTAGAGGGTATCACAAACTCTTCAATGGAAGTGATCAGTACATTTCTCACAATATGAATGATATAGTGGAATGAAAGAAAAAAATAAATCTCGGCCTTCAATGTTTTTCGAGGATATATATCTTTCATCGCCGCTACCATTCTTTGTCTCGATTGCGAAACAATACTTAATAATTGGCTTGACTTTTAAATTACGACTCATATAAGGTATGTGTATTGTATAAGGAAACTGAACTTATTAAAAGGTTAGAGTGGAGGAACTTCCGGGTCCAGTTGTTAATCAAACACAGATCAAATTTTGATGTCGGGTTGTTGTAAAAAAATATTTCAGAAGATTGTGAGTAAGAATCAAGACCTCGAAAATATAGGGGAGACATACGTACCTACAAATAATTTTTTTAAAAATATATATAACATTGAAGAATGGTGTCATGTATAACTTCTTGGGCACATTTCCTATTTTTATCAAAAATAATGGACTAATAGTTTTTCCTGTGATAATTGAAATAGAAAACCCTTTCAAGTGTTCTTTGGTATGTCCTACGACCTATCCTCCGTACCGTACCAAAAAGACACGTTATTTTAAGAGTAAAACACGAGAGGTATCGGTTAGTTTCTTTTGCAAATATAAACCAAGAGTTTATTATAGTGTTATGAAAGGCTTGGTTATGTATCAACTAAAAAAAAAACCTAACGAAACAAAAATATTATTTTATTTTTACATAACAAGATTCCCTTATACTAACTATTCAGTCATTATGTCCAACAGTACTAAAAATGACTATTAAACGTAAATCCAACGTTTCAGATCAAATGAGGAAATAAAATGCATAATAATTGACAATTGATATATGTCCTTGGGTATGACAGTAGCATGTGTCCCTTAGTAAGGTCCACATTTTTAATTTAGCTTAACTTTTACACAGTAATAGGTTATGGAATCAAGAGTTCAATAAAGAAAACTATAGGAGGAAACTGTAAAAATCACGTTCAAAATAAATTATAGCTGTAAATTGACAAGAAAAAATATACATGTGAATCACTTTAAATCTAATTTTATTTACTACAACACATAAAAGTATTTAAAAACATATATGTTGATAGTAATCGCACGAAACTTTGTAGAGTAAATAAAAGAGCATAAAACCGAAGATAAATACTCCACAAAATATTTTTTCCACTCACTTCTGATTTTTAAAGTAAAATTTCCCTTGATACGGCTGTGCCTCTGGTACATGTGTATGTACCAATGTATTTCTTAGGCATTCTGTAGAATGCTTGCTTTTCAAGATAATATGTAATATGAGGTTCACCAAGGAAGCGGGCCGAAGGCTCCATACCTATTCATAGGATGTATGCCATAGGCACCGAAGAAACTGTTAGGCAGTTTAGGTAGACGGCAAGATTAACACTAGCTGATGTATATTCCCATGGTTGGGATTCATGGGTTGCTTTTCACACATTGTTGTTAACATATATACATACTGGGATATCTAGTTTTCCTAGCAATGAAACCAATTTTTAAATTATAATTTTTAGAATAATATTTCTTCATATTGTAATCCTACAAGCTACGTCACTGGCTAATGGCACTGACGTTGTACTTACTAATCAGCTTCCGGTGCTGTAACCTTTATCAAAGTATCCGAACTAAACAAATTGCAATGTCAGAAGAGAGATAAACAAGGCACTTACGAATTTTAGACCCAGGTCATTTTAGTCCACAGTGGCGTAGATCAGCGATTCCTAATTAGCATTAAGCCATGAACCCCTAGCTAAAACTAAAATAGGACTGAGGACCTCTTTCTCAATATATGCTCATGGAAGTACCTCCGCTTTCTGGGCATGCATCGTTCCAATTTTATTTGAACATGAAAATGAAGGGAAGAAAAAAAATTATAAAATTAATTTAAAAATTACTTTTAATTTTGCACAGCTTTTAATAAAAATATGGACACAAATTTACTAAACAAATACATAGAATAGATAACATTAATTTTAGTCTCTTACTTGTACATTTCACACTAATTTAAACTCATGAACATAAAAAAAAGAAACTCACGTAATAATTATTTATTTGTGACCCTGTAACATGGACATGCGGACCACCTTTTGGGAACAATTGGATTAATAACCACCCTCAAAAATTATTTTAACCCCCTCCCCTAAATATATTACTAAACACAATAATTTTATAAAGCTGTCACCACACCTACTTAGGTTAGGATGATTAACCCTTCCCATGCAGCTTTTCTCCATACGCTACTGCCTATCTCTAAATAACAAAACTTTACAGGAAACAAGAAAAAACAAATTTATCAACTGCACCAAACTTTTTATACTTTAAGAAGGCTTTTATTGTCTAAAAGTAGTTCACATGCATTTTTTTTATTTTAGTGATAACTATATTTTCTTTTACAATATACTGTTTACCAGGTTTTCTATGTACAACTCGTCATGGATTTAGTGCGTTTTCAGTATTTACTTTTCACACAAGATCGCCGCCTGGAATTAGGGTTAATATAAATTTCACTATAACTCACCATTATATTTGATTAAGGGATACTTAATGTCATAAAAAGCAGTGGCGGCCCGTGGTCAAAAATGTTAGTGCAGCCGAAAACATGTACCCCCCCCCCTTTTTCACAACCATACACGAACATCAAACCAAAGTTTCCTTTCAACTTTTATGAAAGATAACATGTAAAAATAATAGAAAACACTTACTTATTTTTTGAAAATAAAATCAATCCTCCTATCAAACTTGCGAATCGGTCAATTTTAATATTAATTTAAGTAAAGAAACAACAACACACGTGCAAACTTATTGAAAACTATTTCCGTTTGGAGAGATTCTTCGAAATTATCGTTTTCCTCCACCCCGCCTCGCCGATTCAGCAATGAACCAATCATTTATTCGAAATCCCTAGTACAGCTAATTTGAAAAAATCCTTTTGCGCTACGTTTGTGTCGTCACATCCTCCATTTTAGCGTGCTGGGGAAGTCATACTACATAAGGTTGCCATGGCAACGATGCAGCCGATTTCGAACTTCGCTTTTTAGCTGCAATTTTGATTGAATGGAGTTTTTGTTTTTTCTTCTCCTGAATTTGTGCATTACGGAAACACGCTTGCTATTTATCGGAGATTTTTTTTACTTAGAGTTGAAATTTAATCTCCATTTCCAATTCTAATCTTCATTTAAGAAAATTAGTAAAATATATAATTTTAGTTTTAAAATATAATAAAATTAGGTGCAGCCCGGCTGTACTTGCTATAGTGGGCGAGCCGCCACTGATAAAAAAGATGTATTTTTAAGGACAAATAAGATAAGCTAAAAAATTAATAAAAAAATGGAGTTGGGACCTTTTAAATTATGAAGGTCGAATACTTCTTACGGAAATAGAATTTTTACTTTTACTGAATTAAAACTACACGGACCATTCGTATTCATTTTAATTCAATAAAAGTAAAACTTTCTTTGGCCTGTTTGATAAATTAAAATTATAAACCGAAATAATATTTGAAATTATCATCCGAAATAAATATTTTAGTGAATGATTATTGTAGCTGGAAGCGATGTTTAATTCTATTTCCTACATTAAAAATATTTCTGATAAAGACAACGATCCGCCTTTTGATTTGAAGATATTTTATGCCCAATATTTCTTCGTCATAATTTCAGTAGGGCCCCCTAGAAGTATGGGCCACCCTGTAGGCTCGTTCGTTACGCCACTGTTGGTCAATCTAATTTCCTTTCTTCTCAAGGCACCTCCCGACTAAAGGTAATAGAATTGAAGTATGAGACTTCCGTCTTCCTCAGGAAAAGGCGAGGCCATCAAAGACAATACGAGAATGAAAATACCTATTCAAAAGAGGAACTGAAAACATGACAAGAGACTATTGGGAATTTATTGGATCACGTCAATATAGAATGGAAATAATGCGAAATATAAGTGTAAGATTTCATTTATTAATTTTAATAGTGAAACATATTTAAAGTTTTACAACAAAGTTGGTATATTTTAAATCGAAATATATAAAAGATTTCATTTATATTTAATGGAGTATTTGAAGGGTTTGAATTATAGAATATCTACTTATTGAATCTGCGTTTTTTAAAAATTAATTTCTATTTTTTTTTCTAAAAACATTTGAAATAATTATTCTATTATATTTTATGTCATAGTTGTAGGTAGGTTAATCCGTTCTAGATTCTAACGTTCAGATAGTTCGTTTAGTTGCTATCACGATCGAGTGAGGGATGATCATAGACACAATTTCAAATTGTTCATTAACATTGAAAAAAAAAAAAAATTGGTCAAGCAAAAGAACAAGAACTTTTCATTTTCAAAAGGTTTGTCAAAGAAGTTGCAGAGTCCAACATTATATTGAAGGAAAAGAGCGGGGATTTGGGAACTAAAAAAGTGGCTAAATGAAGGCTGGTTAAATAACGTCGCACTAGAGCTGCACAGTTGGCTATTGGGTCAGATGACGAAGACAACACCTGAGCTGGCATCCGACGCAACCTCAATAGGCGTCAGGACATTACTCACCGATCAGATTTAACATGCATCAGTCCCGTATACTCGCCGATGAAAATTGAGGATAATTTCAAAAGACTTTTGTAATTCAGTAGCGAATCTGGCAACCCTCCGATCACAAGATCGATCTCTACCTCTTAACTTTTGTCAAGTCCTCATGTCGATTCGAGCTCGCAATCCTCTCATTGCCGAATTCTGTACATCTCGGCCACCGAGCCGACTGTTAAATGAAGGCTAAAATAAAAATACACCTTTAGCGTGAACGTTGTGCTTTAAATTGAAATGATCGAGAAAGGTGCTAACGGACTCGTGATTGGCAGTTCGCGAGATCGGATAACGATCTCAACCAAATGTTGCTGACGCCGTGATTTCACTAACTTTGTTTAAAAAAAAAAAGAAATATTAAATCGCAAGATTTATCATTGCATTTACATAGTCACAGCTCTCATCATAATTGAAATAAATCTGCTTGAATTTCGTAAGTAATTGCCTAATTTTTTAAATGATAGTTATTATTAACATTTAATAGTTAGACAATGCTTTTACAAAGTAAACTATTCAAAGAATTTAACGAAAAATACTGAAGTTCAATTATCCGAAAAATTCAAATAACTGGCAATAATTGAGATTCTATTATGCTTAATACTTACTCTATTAAATGCATCTTAGTTTGCTGCCCTTGAAGATAAATGGGAAAAAGCCATTGTCTTTTTCTATTGTGTTGCTGCTTGAGAGTTTTGATAACACCGCTCACTCAGTGTAGTATGAACTTTGTGATAGTTTTCATTTATCAGATTTTTTAAATGCTAATAAAATAAAATAATGAAAGTAAGCATATAAAGGAATTGGTAGAATTGAATATAGGTGGCAGCTTTTTCAATGAGTAAAATTCCCACTGTTTCATAGAGAAATTCAAGAACACTGCTCTTTTAAGGATAAAGGTCACATCTGGAGGTACTTGATTATGTCCCACTTTCACGACGCAATCGCAAGTTTTATTTTTTTAAAACAGAATATCATCTCAATTTTAGAAAAGATGTTTAAACACATTTTTAAATATTAATTAATGGCCAAGGGATTATTGCACTGTTGCTTAATTCGAGTTAGACAGTTGTCTTTTCCTCAATTTATATTCTAAACATCATTTTCATAAAAAAAAAACCTTATGAATTTTTGTAAATGTTAATGCAGGTATAAAAATAATCAAAATGCGGGTGACAAGAAAAGGAGAAAACCTGTAAATGATTGAATAGAATAGGTATTTTTGTTTTAGATTGGTAACTGGTTGGTTTTAGTTTTTCCCTATCGGCCTATCCTAGGCAGGAGAGAAAGTCTGGGAAATATGGCTATTGAGGAAAATCACCAAACTAATTAAAAAGTATAAAATAGGGTTTAACTTGTTTATTGATAAATGCATTTTTAATATATATTTTATTCTTTAATAATAACCATAATTAATTTTTTCCGATTTCCCGAAATTCATTGCAAAATCTTTTGGCATGTTGATAATACTGATCGGTATTCAAAAGTTAAAGTTATCCTAAAACATATTAAATTTGCTCTGATTTTACCATGCTTAGAATTAAATTAATTATGAACGGGCAAAAAATAGAATCCATCAGAAAAAACTCGCCAAGTAAGTTACTTAGAACTTAGTTTGGAATCTGTTAACATATAATTAATGACACAAAGGCTTTGCTCTACTAATACAAATATTGACGACCAACAACAGGCTCCAAGCCCAACGAGGTCCAGTCTAGTATTACTAACTATTCCACAATGAATATCTAACTTCTTAACATTAACATTCGAATTCAAAAACTCTGTAAACATCATTAGAAAGATTGCAGCATTCAATAAATACAAATGTACATAAGATATATAAAGAACTTTTATTTGAAATAAGCACTCTTTACAAAAGTCATGTTTTCACTTTGTGCAATATATATGCTTTATGCAAGCAATTAAGTATTCAAGAAGTGAGTTATAGCGTGTAAATGAATATTTTAAAACACAATGAAAAATCCAATTACTTGAGATCAATGTTTAAAATTTTACATTTTATATCAAAGCAACATAATTTTCTTCAAGTAATTTAGCATTTATAAAACTTCATTTAATTGGTTAGTTTATAAAACAATTGGTTAGTTTAAAAAGTATGGACGAATGACGAATAATTTTTATAAAAATAGTAGTTAATTATTACATTTACTAATTTTTAATAAAAGAAGGCACTGTACATCTCAAAAATTAAAAAAAAAAACTCATAAATTATACAGTATTTTCAATGAATGAAACATCAAAACAATGTCATGGATATAAACTTGATGTATTCTAAAATATTTCATAAAAAGAGAAATTCAGAATTATTTTGGTCCCACATGGCAAAATCTTCACTTTAGAAGAATATATATTTTTCAAAGGCACTGTTTCGTTAAAGAAAATTCTGATGACTAGAAGTCTTTAAAGCATTGCTACAAATTTTGAAACAAATATATTTAAACGTATGGCAATAGCAGTTTGAAGTCAAAATAAAATATTTCGACAATACATGTGTAAATGACTAGCTGTTTCTATTATTATCGGAAATTTTTTATATAGATGGCAAATTACAACTAAATAGGATAAAATCAACAGAAACAAAATTATAGGAAAATGCTTATTAACCAAATAAAACTGCACTCGTTTCAACAACAAAACAGAAAACAAGTACAAAAATGTTGTAAGCATGAAAATAATACAATTGTTATTTATAGCAAAATATTCCTATATATAGACTTTTTTTTTATTATTATTATTATTATTAAGCAAGAATATATAATTTATTGCACAGGTCACTTGGCGATTTTGCAGAAACCCTAATATAACGCAGACAATAACAAAATAGACAGTAGGATACGGCTTATGTAATATGCTAATTTTAATAATACATAGTAAAAGAAAAATGATAATAAAAAAAAATGGAAATTCTAAATTTTTTGGCTACCAAACACAGTTAAGTAATATTTTATGGAGAAAATGTAGAAATGATCAAAAAGTGACGGTGTTTAATGTAAACTTATCCTCAAATCAGAAAAGTAATGATACACATTTATACAGTTAGTCATTAATTTCTTTCTTGACTAATACTGATAATAAGTTCAAAAAGGAGATTCTGTAAATATTCTTTAAATACACTGAATATAAAAATACTTTTAAATAAACGACTTTACTGCATTTATCACATTTTTAGTGATGTTTTGATTATCTTAAGGAACTTTCAATACCTGTCAATCAATTATAATAATTAGCTACTTTATTATAGATCTTTATCACATATTTGAGAAGTTGCATTGCTATTTTGTATCTATAACAATAGAAGTGATGGGTATAAACATTATTCACTCTATCTTTTAAAAATACATTTTAAGAATCAGAAGTCCAAATCTGAGAAATTTAAGACTTAAAATATTCTACTAAATATACCAATCTATAAAGTAAAACCTAACATACTAAATAATATAACAGTTGAATAGGGAAATATACATTTAAGTTACCTATACTAGAAATTATATTTTGATTTTTGAACAAGAAAAAAACAACTGCAAAATAAAATAGAGAACTTGTAGAAGGAATTTATAACAATCAAATAAATTGAAAATAAATAAAGAGAACGTTTTAAGAAAGCACCATATTCTCACTTTTTACTACATATTATATAAAGTCATACAATTGAAAAATAAATTTTTGAAAATTAAAAAATATAGGCAACTTTTCAAAATAACATGGAATTAATATTCAATAAATATCTTCAATTACATCTTTTCTCAATATATATATTAAAAAAAGTTTAATTTTTTTTAACATACGTAAAAAGGCTATTTTAAATTACACAATACAAAAATTTAAATAAGTTATTTTTGCAAATGAAATTTATTTTTATATTGGCTTGGGAGAAAAAAAAATTGCACTTTGAATGAGTCATTTAAATAAGGCTTCACCTCTTTTGGTTAAGCCATACAAGATAAGCATTTTCTTTTTAGATAAGACACATTTAATGACTTTATATTCATATTTGGCAAATACAAGTTAGACTGAACACCAAATGCTATCTTGAGCTTCTTTACATTTTTTTTGACAAATTGCAAAAGAAAATTGGTCAATTAACATTTTATCAATGTATCATAAAAATAACATGGGACTTTGGAAACAATGCGAAAGCACACTCATCAGTGCATGTAAACATTTATGACATTTGCAGACAAAATATTTCTACACAATTCACATTAAGCAGAGTTGGACTGCCTAAAGCCAAAATTCTCCAATACTTAAATAAATTAAACTCTTGTGCACCTTAACAAAACAATTTAGATTTGACTACTTCTCTGTAGGATGGAAGCCCCAGTACAGCAAGAGGCACTTCATTTTTACTTCTTAGAAGGTGGAATCAAGTGATCTGGCAGTTCATGAGGAATATCATGACCTTCCAACTTGACATTCAGCAGATGCATGGCAAGAGCAAACTCATCCATGTCTAACTGTCCATCTTTATCAATATCGGAAAGCTTCCAGATCTTGCCCAAAACGGTGTTTGGAAGCTTGGATTTCACCATCTCGGACTTTGCAGCAGCACCAGTGATCTTACCATCAATAGGATTGAGACGATTGAAAATGGCATCGAACTTGAATCTATCTTTCTCGACAACCCAATCAGCTTGGAGAGATCCTGCATCTGCGCCCTCACCACGGCCATGACCAAATGGATTATTCACCAAGTTGTTCAACGCTCCACCCTGGACAGGTGCAGTATCAATGTTCTGGTCTTCCTGTTCCCTTGGTATCATGCTCATGATCTTGGAAATGTCATCCCTAAGCATGACATCAACAGCTTCCAGGAGCTTGGGTCGCAGTGTGTTGAACTTGTCAAACTCTTGTGGGATCAGCTTGTCTTGCATCATTTTGATGTCTGGAAAATCTCCAATAGGGATTTGGTACTCCTTTTCTAACTCTGCATAGACGTTGCCTAATTTTTTCACTAGTTCTTTCTTTTTACTCTCTTTTCCAAACACTGAAGGCATCTGATTTCTTAGATTACTTATGATATAAGCATGTACCTAAAATAAATGTCATTTGTGAACATTTCATAATAACTTTTACATCTTATATTAAAAAAAAATTTATACAAATTTTAAGTGACCCGTAACAGAATTAACATAACAATTAATAAAAGTATGTTTTGAAATAAAAACATGTTTTCACAAGTCTAAATTTCAATTTCAAATATTTTTTTGATATGTCATAAATTAAATACTTTTCCTAGTATTATATTCTTATAAATGTTACATATTGATGCCTTACAGCACAAATGTAGTAATTGACAATTAACTAATTTTTCTAAGATAGACTTTTTAAAGTTTGTAGTGTTCATAAGGAATGAAAAACAATAATCGTAAATAAACAGTAGGCAAGAGATCAGTTCCCATGATTTCTTTCACTCTAGTTATCTTAAGAACTTGAGAGGGAGGTTAATGGTCAATCTAACTGTCTACGTTGGAGTCATGGTCTTATTAAGGTTTTTTTTTAAGAAATGTTGATCAACAAAAACATATTTTTTACAAGATAAATAGAAGAGTTAACAGGTATTAATTGCCAAAGACTTAAGTATATAGGTTTAGTGCAATTTTATATAAAATATAACAAAATTAGCAAATAACATCTGTTATTAAAAAATAAACTATATGTCTTCTTAAAGTAAATATAAAATAAATATTTTAATAAATTTAATAGAACCACATTTCTTGTATTATAAGATGTAATTTCGGTTCTTTTCGTTTATACGGCCTCATATGCCAACGAGCGAAAATGCGCCAAAGTTGTTTACCTTACGGATTACCATACACAAAAGATCGCGTTTCAGTTGATTGTATGATTGAGTGCACTGAGCTAAATAAAAACGGGAGAGTAAACTGAACATGCCTTTTTTAGTGTCATTGCTCAAAATAGTTAAAACACAATTTCTTTGGAGTTGATTTTGGTATGGGTAATTAGCTTCTCACTAGAGCTACACAGTGGGCTATTGGCCACGGTTCGGGGCCTATATCGAAGGAAAAACCCGGGAACGGTGCCTCGTATTATATATTTACTTTCTTCCTGCGACAAGTTTTCCTTCGCGATCTGACAGTAAACGTCTATTGCCTTACGATTGTTGATTGGCTAGAATATATAAGTGTTTAACGAACTCTGATTGGTTGCACGACTATGCGAACTATATAATAGTTACAAATATTTAAATTCGGATATTTGTAAATTATGGGTTTGGTTCAAACGATTTTAAATCGGGTTTGGTGAATATTTTTATAATTTCGGAAACATGTTTGATTGTTAGGATAGCTATTAAAATAAATTTGTTTCGAATGCGCTTAAGAGTGTTGTCGAAATGCCCCAAACGACTGCCTGTAAGCACCATGATCGACTGCTCGGAGGGGGTCATGGATGTAATCCTGAGTAGTCGGAGGCCGAAGACCACAACTGCCCGTGACCATAAATCGACGTCAGGAGTCTGTGACTTTAGTGTGCGGTACGCGCGTGCCCTTAAGAGTGCTGTCGCAATGCCCCAAACGACTGCCCGAAGGATTGCCTGTAAGCACCATGATCAACAGCTCGGAGGGGGTCATGGATGTAATCCTGAGTAGTCGGAGGCCGAAGGCCGGAGACCACAACTGCCCGGGACCATAAATCGACATCAGGAGTCTGTGACTTTAGCGCGCGTTTCGCGCGTGCGCTTAAGAGTGGTGTCGAAATGCCCAAACGAATGCCGGAAGGATTGCCAGCTCAGGTGATGTTCTCGCCATCTGACCGTGGTTCAAAAATACGAGACATTGTTCCCTTAGAGATAGGCGCCGAACTGCCGCCAACAGCCCAATGTGAAGCTCTAGTGCGATGTTAATTAACCAAACCAAAGCTTCGAGATGAATTCTAAACCGTCGACATTAGCCCATTGTGGAGCTCAAGTGCGACGTTATTTTATTCAATCGTGCAGACCTTAAAGAAATCCTTCGGAAATAATTTTGAACCATCACCGCTAGCCCATTACGCAGTGAACGTCATCTGCCTTGGTTCGAAAATAAGACACAGCGTTTGAGTAATTAACCGTAATTGTGCATTTCTCCTTAAGTAACCATAAAGATCAGAAAAAAAGACGCATGCGCAACGCATCCGGTCGTTTGATGTTTACTTGAAAATACAGCCAGATCCGCTGACGAGCGAAAGTCTTTACCTCGAACCGTAACTAATAGCCCATTGCACAGGTTAAGTGCGACTTATTGTCTATAATTTAGAATGTACTTTTTGACGTCATCTAATCGTAAATCATTTACGACTTTTTTTAACATTTTATTTTGTGAGTGGCAACATTAAAATTGTAAATAATCAATACAGCGACAAACTTTCGCTTGGCGACTATTTGAGGCCGTTTAGAAGAGAAGTACCGTAATTTCAATTAAATATTATATTATAAAACTGTGAAGTATAAAATAAATTGGAAAATATGTTATAAACTAGTTTAAGTTTTAACTTATTAATAAAATACTTATATGTTATTAACCAAATACATTTTAATAGATATAGTACATAGAGAAAAATAATGTTCCAAGTCAATTGCTTGGTAAAAATCATGAATTATTTACAAAAAACTATTTATAAATTAAAGTTAAGAGTAATTATGGACACATTTTTGTTATACATAATGTTTTCATATCAGTTTTATATTTTGATAATCAAAATTAGATATAACACTAGCTGTTTTATCTGTTTCTACTGTAACTCTGCCTATGGATTTAAGGTGAAAGTTTGTAACATTCCAATATGGCATTTTTTTTGAGTTATTTTTTATTATTAATTTATTATTTAATTATTTATTTTTGGCGTTTTTTGGCAAACATGAAAAATCTACAGTAACCTGGTTATCCAACAATTTTTTTTTAGTACCATTCAATGCTCATTATGTGAATTTTTGAAGACTAGGTTACAAACAAAATTGGTACCCTTCACTTGTTGGTCAGCCTATTGCATCACAACACTTACTATAAGACTGCATAAAGTTGAAATTGTTTTAGTGGCATTGAAGGAGGGGAAGAAATAGGACACTACTTATTTGGCGAGAATTATAAAAAAACTTTCAACTTTGAGATTTATTAAAGAGATCCGTTATCTAACACTTTTTACTTTGATTACTTGACACAGTTACTTTTTCATGTAGGTTTTAGGCTTTATCCACGGTTGCTACTAAATAGTAAAGCCAAAAGGTTAAGGATGTGAAGAATAGTGATTGGATCGAATACTCTGAATAGCAACTTCCTTTAAAACTCTTTATGTAGGTAAACAACCCAAGTATACGAGGTAAAGGTTTAGGGCGTAAAATTATCACAATATAAATGTAGTGTAGTATTTGTATTTATTATAGAACATTAATACTACTAAATCTAATAATAATACATATTAAATCGATAGTCGATTCAATTTTAACTTAAGACACAAAGCCTATTTTTCTGTAAAATTCTTTAAATTAATTTTTTTTCAGATAATTTAATATAAAGTTGAGAGGTGGTGTTCATTAAATTTTTTTTCATCCGGCATTATCAACACCCATTTCTTCATGATTTAAACTAAAAAAATATTGTTAAGGTTTATAGGTTTTGTAATTTTTTAAAGATATTTTAAATTTTAATCACTGATTAAAAAAAAGCTGAATATTTCTGAAAGTGATTAAAAATTAATACATTTCATAGAAACTTATTTTAATTCAGTTATATTTTTTTACTAATTACAAGAAAACAGTTTTTCAAATCCGTTTTTTCTACAAATTCTGTTTTTTTTTCAAAAATGAATTTGGCACTGATTTATTGACTCCAAATACACTGATATTTACAGCCACCGATCATGTGAATACACTGATGAACAGCCACCTATTTCTAGTTGTAAACTACAGCAGGGAAAGAAAGATTTTTTTTTTAGATTAAGTATTTTTTTTAAAATTTAAAACTTTAATTATTCAGAACATCTATAGGCATCTAGATGTTTACGCATAAAATCCTGGGTAAATTCCTAGTGTGCCCCGTTGTCGCCAAGTCCAAAAATTGACGCCAATGTAAAAAATTGGCGCCAATGTAAAAATGACGTTTTTTTTTATCGCCAAATCAAAATCGCGGTTTGGTTTGGTTAATTAACGTCGCACTAGAGCTGCACAGTGGGCTATTGGCGACGGTTCGGTGCCTATCTCGAAGGAAAGACCCGGGAACGATGCCTCGTATTTTTGAACCATGGACAGATGACGCAAAATGGTGGACATTGCATTGGTCCGGGAAGTCGATCATGGTGCTTACAGGCGATCCTTCGGGCAGTTGTTTGGGGCATTTCGATGGCACTCTCAAGTGCACACGAGTTCCGCTCGCTTAAAGTCACAGACTCCTGCCGTCGATTTTGTGGTCTCTGGCCTTCGGCCTCCGACTACTCATTATTACATCCATGATCCCCTCCGGAACGTCGATCATGGTGTTTACAGGCAATCCTTCGGGTAGTCGTTGATCGTTAAATCAATATTTTATATGAAAATCGGAAACAATATCCAGGAAAAACGAACTGCTGCAAAACGTTGAGTAAAGTTTCCGATTTTCGGTCGTCCACGGCAAACATGAAGCACTTGTTGGTACCGGATTCAATCCCTCCAAACACCCACTGGCCTTCCACACGCTTGCTCCGGTTGTACTTGCGTTTGCCGAACTTCGACTCGTCATTTGCTGCATAACAATCCGGCATCCATGCACCACTCAATCACGGCACATTTGCCTTTCATCTCCAATCTCCAAAAATACTTGCTATTCAAATAAACGTCGTTACATCGTTAGCTCAGAAAAATAAAAATCACCACGTATCCGCCAAACTTCCATTCAAAAATGGCAGAAATGCGTGAAACCAAGGCTAAACACATTTGCCTTTCATCTCCAATCTCCAAAAATACTTGCTATTCAAATAAACGTCGTTACATCGTTAGCTCAGAAAAATAAAAATCACCACGTATCCGCCAAACTTCCATTCAAAAATGGCAGAAATGCGTGAAACCAAGGCTAAACTACATGCGCGTACGCATCTGGCCTCAGATGCATCTTCGCATCAGCAAGCGCAGCTACGTGGGTAAAAAATTTAGGGTTGCCATAGAACATATTTTCGCACGCTTCAAGTAGGGTTGCCAAAACATAAACTTTATCGCCCAATCATTTGTCGCCAAATCCCATTTGGCGAGGGCACCGGACACTAGGAATTAACCAAATCCTGTAATGCTTCTATAAATACTTTAACATTAAATTCGAACTTTTTAATCGTAAGATTAAGATACTTGTAATATTTTAGAGTTTAAATAAGGGGGGTACTTCATAAACAATTCCCTTAATTTTTTTTTGCAATTAAAATATAATATACACCCTTGAAATTAATTGCAAAACGATAACAGGATTAACAAACACTAAATTTTTTTTTTAATATTTAATATGATGCAATTTTGTAGAATCCTAGATTTAATTTGAAAAAAAAAAAAAAACATGAAAGTATTAATGTGTACTTGATATGGTGCTGCATTGGCATGGCAAGATCTCAAAATCTACTATCTAGAGGGGTGCAATGCCCTTAACAACCCATCCAAAGGGTTACCAGCTGTATATGAACGACATGCCGAAACCACCAGTATGCATGTATGACGAATGCGTGAACAACTTCATTTTTTTTTCTGGATTTGTTTAACTGTGCTTTACCCATTGTGCATTTATACACAATTCATGTTTTTATAGTTCAAGTGATGTGAAATTCATATTTAAACAACTTCTTTTGTCACAAAAAAATGTAAACCCCAGGAAAGTCATTTACTTCATCTGTTCCAACTGCTGTAAAGTCTGGTTGCAATCGACAGATCATGTTGAATGTGCATTTAAATTCAAGAGAAAGACAAGTTCCACAATTCCTATTAGACAGTTTAAAACATTTGTGTAAAAAATTGAGTGGAGAAGAAAGTGATGATTTGTCGACAAAGTGATCATCAAACGAACAAAATAATAATAACTTTACTTACGAAATACCAAAAGAGACTTGCATCCAATTATATGATGTTACATCCATCATGTCTTAGCCAGGATTTGAACCTGGACCCATTGCATAGCAGCCCAGTATGCTACCACTTACACTGTTGGGCGAAGTTTTGACTTATGACAAGTGTGAAGAGAGCTGGAGCTTACAGAAGTCGATAAAAGGGTCAGATGTATGTACAATGTATTGCCGAATCAAACGTAACGGTACATGTAAACTGAATTATGCCTCCTCTTTTGCCTGGCAACTCGACCATAAAAAGGTTTGGTATGGGAGGGCTTTCGTTTAGTATTGTCATCCTTCCTATATTAAGAATACAATCTAAGGAAATGTGTAACAATTCATTTGCTTTACAAAACAAGATCATATATAAAATGAATCTAGTAATAAGAAAAATGGAAATTTTCCTTGCTGATTGCAACTGTGTTATGCTGCAGCAAATGGCCACACCCTTCTTTCTGCAAATGATGGTATTTGCTTAGTACTAAACAATAATAAATTTGCTAGGCAACCTTCTTATTTTGCTATGGTAGACTGCACATGTGGAATATTAAACACGTCCCATTAATTTATCTTTGCTCAGTAAGTTTTGGCTGTAAGGATAAGTGACGACGATTAGAAGGTTAGCAGGGGCAAGTGCCACCCCACTTTTCGAAAAGCTAAACAATTTAAAAAAACAACAACTGTACAGAAATTTGGCATTTGCTTTGCTTACATTTAGCCCTGCCCCCTTCCTCTTGATATACAATTGTTACCACTGATAAGGATTTAAGATAATCCTTTAACGAAAGGAAATTCCGTGCAATGTCATGTTTAAAAAAACTACTATAGACCCTCTATACAAGGACCTCATAATGACTACCGTCGAAAGACACAATTGTCGATTAATTTGTCTGCATTAATTTCATTTTTCTTATAAGGACCCGTTGTTATTTCAACCCTATTATGAGGTTAGGTGAGGGTCGTTATATGGAGGACCTGTATAAAGAAAATTTTACTCAGAATACAAACAGACCAATTTGAGTAATCAATATATCTATAGATAAAGTTTATATGGTACACAGAAAAATTTGAGGCCCTTTTCCGAAAATCCAATATGTTGGTCACTGCCTCTCTCAATGTAAATGAGGTTAAAATATTTGTTGACAAAATCCTCCAAATGTATACAAGGTTAAAATATTTGTTGAAATAAAAAACAAAACTTACCTTTGCAAGTCTTGCTCGCTTGATGAGATCATTCAGTTTCCTAAGGGCAGCATTTTTTGGCAAACTCTGTATATCTTTAAACATGTCGAGCTCCTCGGCTTCAAACAGCTTCCTGTTGGCATCGAAGTTGAGGGGTTGGTCCCAGAAAGACCCAATGTAAACACGAGCAACTTCTGGAGTATTGAGCACTTTCCCCAGCGACCACATAAGTGCACCATACACACGCATCAACTGCTGAGAATCAACCATATCAGCCTTGTTGAGGACGATACGGATCTTGTCATCATGTCCACGAAGAGCCTCGATACTTCGTCGAAACTCATCAGATATATCTAACTTATGAGCGTCGAAGAGCAAAATGATCCGGTCGACCCGCTCCGCAAACCATTCTAGAACCCCAGTGAACTCATAACCCCTATCCACTCGTTGCTTCTCACCAGAGAGAATTCCAGGAGTGTCGATGATTGTGATGCTTTTCAGAACCTCAGAATCAACTACGGATGATTGGAATCGGTTCAGGAAGGCATTCCCGAATTTGCTGAGGGGTCTGAATTGTCTCTTGGGATCTACGACTAGGGCATTACCAGGAATGACATTCTCTTGTTCACCGTACATTACAGCTATGAAGCGATCTGTGGTGGGTTCCGGACCAATTCGGATCCCGGGGAATTCTTTTTCCAGGAGGTACTTGATGAATGTAGTCTTGCCAGTGGAGTATTGCCCCACTAGAAGAATCATGGGCTTCGCTTCAAAATCGGCATCATTTAGGGGTGGAGAGTGGAATTCATGGAAGAGGTAGTGCTCCTCCAAAGGCAGGATTTTGGTTTTGTAAATTTTCTTTAACCCTTCGACGACGTTATTGTACAAGTCGGGCTGATGGCGCTTGGAATCTTTAGTAAGGTAACTGAACATGGTGTCACGGTGAGATAGAGAGGCACGTTTCAAACGAGAGACCAAACTGACATAACCGAAACGCAACTAACTAAATGCGAGACTGATGAAATATTGAAAAGGAGGAATCGGAAACCCAAAACAACGGAGAAAACGTTGCCAATAAACGGTAATATTAGTTTCGTGTAAAGGCATAAATACAGAGCAGCAGTCTAAACTTTAAATAAAGTGAAAATATGTATGTTATTGTATGTACTTCAATAAATTAAAAATATATAAGCATCTTTTTTAAGAGTACGCAAAAACAGAATCGTTTTTATTACAATTACACACTTTTTCATAAAAAAATATAACTTTTAATTCAAATTTTTTCTTTGTTCAGATTTAAAGAAAACACACAATTGTTTTTACAAAACTTTTTTTTTTATTACAAAATTAGATATTTTCTTTAATTTAGGGTTTTTTTCCCAAACGTGCAAATTCCATAAATGTAATAACCATAACCGTAATAAATTTTATTAAAATGAAGGACAACTTTACCTTTTCTTTTCTATCTGTTTACTTAATTTAGTTCTGTTTTGGAGATACTTAATTTCTCTAAGATTCAAAATTTCTTTCTCTAATTCTTTATTTTGAAATTGAAGTGCTTTGGCAGTGGTTTTGTCATTCGTACTTATTCCGTCTCAATTGCCAAAAGTTTATCCTGAAGTTGATGCATTAGGCAATATTGTAGATTTGCAAGTAGAGGAAAAGTGGTTGTAGATTCCAAAATAATGAGATACTTTACCACTTATACTTGTTTAATGGATGAGAATATGCTTGACGATTTTGATGACGATGTCGACATCTCAGACGAACTTGCTGACACTTCTGATCTTCCCACCTCCGTAATTATAACGAATGTTGATAGAGACATATTTTTGGAGGAAAATCAAAAGGTATCCAACTATTTCTCACTTTATCTTGTGGATTAACTTGAATTGTATGGTCATTGATATATTTGAATAATTTTACCTTTTCTGATGATAGACTGAGAAGTTAATATGATTTGTGTATGTGTAATAATGATAAAAATGTCGATTGTAATAATGTCGATTTGTGTAACCTGACAGTCTATTACAAAAGCTAATAGATTGTTAGGTTACATCAGGAAAAGTTTTTTATCAATATCCAAGGATATTATCTGGGCATTGTATAATGGTTTAGTACGATCTCGTCTAGAATATGCTGCACAGTTTTGTTCACCATATATTAAAAAAACGTTGATTTGTTACAGAAAGTTCAGCACAGGGCTACTAAAATAGTCCAAAGTATTTCAGGATAATGGAGATGTATTAAGAAATGAGAGGAGTAGATCATGTATGATAATTATATGTTAAGAAATGTGAATATGTGTACTTTGCAAGAGAGAAGGGTTAGGGTAGATTTTAGGCAACTGTTCAAATTTATAACGGAGGGACAGGATGTGACTGGCTTTACTGGAGTTCGGGAGAATTCCCAGTATACCACCCTAATTTTCGTTGAAAGGCGGTGTCAGTTTGAAATAATATATGAATTGCATAGAAAAAAAAATTATTAAAAAGTAATTTATTTAAAAAAAAAAATCTGAATAACATGAACGGACAAAAGCACAAAGCCACTCACAATGTTTATAAACATAAAAAAACAAGAATCTCATCTCGCACTTTGCAAATAAATTTTCAACTGCCAACTACTTTGGACACTTGGCATTGCCATCTTTCAATAGGTTTTTGAAATTGACAAAACCACAAAATTGAAGGGAGCCAGACTATAGCATCACCTCTCAAATGCAGGTAAAATTGATGGAGGTAAATATGGCACTGTATCTGCTCTAATTCTATTCCAGTGATAGAGGTTGTTTATTTTTTTTTACGGTGATATATGTTGTATATAAATGGAAATACATTAATATGTGTATGAACCTGGTGTTATGTATGACTGAAAATTGATGCAAGTACAGTTTTTTGTTATTTTATATTGTTACATAGTGTAAAACTGAAAATGTCTTAACTGTTTTCCCAAATATTTTACAACTTTCATGGGCCTCAATTAGGTCTAAAACAAAATCATAGCTTAACAGCAAATGATTGGATTAGTCTTTGATTTTTAATCCTAGAGATTAATTTATTCATTCATTTGATGTAGAAGTCCTTTCTAAGTAGTATGACAACGCTTAAATTTAAGTTTTACTTGCCTATGACATAAACCAACATAAAAAACACTGAGTACGCAATATGACATATTCCTGGTAAAGAAGTAGTGTAGGAGGATGACCTCGTTGTTATGATTCATTTATGCCCATAAGCGTAAGAAAGGGAGGGGCTCAAGTTAAAGTTAAAAGTTATTTAAAGCTTTTAGCGATCAATAATCTAGATTTGTCTTAATTAGATTTTTAAATGAAGTTTGATTAAGCAAACAATAAACATGAATGTCATATAACCACATTTAGTGCACCAAACATCTGTCATATTTATTATTTATCACATACTTTTAAGAAAATCCCCAATTTGTCAAGTATTAAAATTTTGTGTACTGAATATATATAGTACAGTAATTTTAGGCAATGTTAATCTTAATAATTAAAATTATTACTTAATAATCTAACTGATAATTTGAATCTCTAAATAGATTTATAGTTTGCACAGGACAACTACCTTAATTAAAGAAACATTACTTAATTTCAGATATATTCGAGTAATGAGAATAAAAATTAGAAGCAAACTTTCATTTCTATTAAATTAAGTTTTGGGAGTACCATAAAATTATTCCTTGAGTACTACTGTTTTTTCCTTATTTTTGCTTAGCAAGATATTGTAGTGATGTATGCGTAAAATATATTGACAATGAAGTAATTTTAGAATTCCATATTAGAAAATTCATTAACCATCTGACAGTTACAGACATGTATATCTGTCGGTATATCTCTAGTTTTCCTAGTAGTATACATAATATAAAATTTCATAAATAATCTCTATCTCGACACTCTCTTTGAAATATTTTTCATATTTAAAGCATTGGAAATCCCCTTTACTAAAATAATTAAATTTTTAAAAAGGAATGTGTTAAAATTATAAATTAAATTCTCATGTAGTAAAATCAAGCCTACAGATTCAATATTTTCCGCCAGAGGTTAAACTCCGAGGGATGAGCAAAATCTTGAATCTGTAAGTTTGTTTGTACTCCAAATCTGTAAGTTTGTTTTTACTCCAAGAGAGTTTAGTTTTTATTTCCAACACCTTTTATTTCTTGGAAAATATTAAAAAAAAAATATTTTAGGTAAGATGGATTTTAAAATTTCCTCCAATGCTTTAAATTTTAAAATTGTTTAAAATGAAAGATTTTTATGAATTTTTAAATAATGGGCATTGCTGAGAAATCTGTTAATTTACATACAAATATACATATTTATATCTCTCAGATGGTTAAATATTGCTTAAAATGTAAAGTAAAAATATAAAAGTAATAATAATATTCTAATAAAAATATAAAATATTCAAGTAAAAATATAAAACTATTTTTTTCTTCCATATAGAGTTTGAAAGGCCAGGTGATGCCTTTTGCTACTGGTTATATGCCACTGTTTCTCCCATATTTTAAAACTATAAGTGCCATATTTATATTTTATCCTAATGTATTAAGATAAGTAATTTCGTTTTGGACCCCCTTTGATTTTCTTATACCTTGAAAAAGCTTCACCCTTTTGTCCTTCCACTAACTTCATACAACAATTATGTATGTTGGTTTTGTAATAATTTTTAATTGCTAATATTTTACATATAAAATTATTGTGATTTTTTTTTATTAAGTTTTTCTTGGATATAATTAGGCAAATATGTATAAGAAATAATTATAATTTTAGGTTCAATTTGAAGAAATCTTCCAAACGTTTGATGATGGAGCCTCCTTTCAGTATTTCAAGAGCTTCAGGAGAGTTCGTGTTAACTTTACTAATCCTGATGCTGCTGCTAATGCCCGCATTCAATGCCATCTAAAGAAGATTGGAGACTGCATCGTTAATTGTTATTTTGCACAGGTAATTGTAAACGTATGATGATATTCCTATAATAACAGTATGGGGCAACATTTTTTTAGTTAAGTTGGATATTGCAGCTTCATTAACCCTACCTGACAAACAAAACCATTTAAAAAATAATTATTTAATATATGCAATAATTGAAGGACATTTTGCAAAATCACCGATTGAACCCAAGAGGAATCAAGGTCTCTGGACCCCTCTCAAATTAAATTCAATAAAGATTGTTTGTGCATTTGAGCATTTTGATATATAAATACTTCATTGGTTCTTTAATTGTCACCTAATGTGTAGAACCTATTTTATACTTCTCTATTTTTCAAGTTACTTTTTCCTTTAAATAGTAATAATAAATGGAAGACCCCCTAAAAATATGCGGAATTGCAATATGAATATTGTCGAATATCTCTTTGTCACTTACACTAAAGTATTTTTAACTTTAACTGAGGTGAGCAACATATCGGTTCTGTAAGTTTATTTTCACTGCAGGGGACATTAATTTGTATTTTCAACATATTACTTTTTTTAGAAAGTTTTTTTAAAAAATTATTTTAGTAGGGAAGAATTAAAAAAGTTTCCCCATTCTTTTAAACTTAAAAACATTTTAAATTCAAGATTTTTTTTATGAAGTTTTAATTTATGTGTAGGCCGGAAAAATTATATTAATTGTCAATGAGTTTTGGATTCTATGCTAAAAGAATTTAAAGCTTGTAAGATATGTTATGAAACTACTCTGCAAAAATGTAAATACAAGGCTTTATGCAAATTTTATAATTATTTTAGTATTAAGCTTTACATATTCCATGTATCTACCCTCAGTATTTTTAAACCCTTTGTTTCAACTCATACTTTATCAGCTAACTCTTTAACTTACTGTCATCAATCTTATATTTCTTGCAGTGTTCAAGCACGTAGCCAAGGGGGGGGGGGGTCCAGGGGGTCCGGACCCCCCCCCCCCCCCTTCAGGTCAAGATTTTTTTTTGTGCCATATACTACTCTCTATTGTTCTTGTCAATAGCGACAAGTTATCCCTAAAAAACGCCAGTGGCGGATCGTCCACTACAGCAAGTACAGCCGGGCTGCACCTAAATTCATTATTGTATACTAAAATAAGATGTTTTACTAATTTTCGTAAATGAAGATTAGAATTGAAAATGAAATTTCTACGGTAATAAACAAAATCTCCGATAAATAGCATGCCTGTTACCGTAATGCACAATTCTGGAGGGGGAAAAACGCCATTAAATCAGAACTGCACCCAAAAAGCGAAGTTCGAAATCGGCTGCATCGTTGCCATGGCAACCTCTACGTAGTATGGAGATTCCTCCCCGTGCTAATGCACTGCATTTGTGAGAAGGTACACCCAAAATGAATTTTGTTGTTTTAGCTGCACTTGAGATTCGATATGCTGATTGGCTCGTGCGTGAAACGCTGGGATGGGTGGGTGAAACGATAACTTACGAGAATATATCTCCAAACGGAAATGGTTTTCGTGATAAATTTACTGTTTTTCTGTTGTTTCAGGACCATTATGGTCCTGTTGTTGTTTCGTTATTTAAGTTAATTTTAAAATTGACCGATTCACATCTTTAAAAGAAAAGAAGATTGCTTTAATTTTCAAAAAATAAGTAAGTGTTTTCTATTTTTTCCGCATGTTATCATTTTGTAAAAATTTAAAGGAAACTTTGATTTGAGTAGGAGGGATTCAAGATCACCCCTTGTTTATTCGTAAACGTGTTTAAACTGCTCTTGGAGGGTTTGGGGGGGGGGGTCTTTTTGAAAGGAACAGGAGGACAATGAGTTGTCGTAGGTTTGACAATGGAATCGCTTACAAACCTTTTTCAACAGTTTTCTTTGGAAGACGATTTGTGTGTATCATTAGTCAAATATCCACTTTTACAAAGAAACTGTCAACTTGTGCTGCCAATAGAATACTTTGTCGGAAAAGGCGCGTTGAAATTGTAGCAAGCACATGTCAAGGGCCACAAAGAAAGGCTTTTCTGGGAATTGTAATGTATAGTCTACTTCGCTTCGTCCTCATGGTCCTGTCGTCCTCACCTGTTTGTAATTAACTGACCCTTGGACAGCCGTTTTGGCTGATAGATGCTCTCTCCATTGTGACAAGGGCATTGTCGTTCTATGCTTGTGGAGGCAGGTCCTACAGGTTTTGGAATGAACCCTACACTACAAATGCATTGTCCCGAGCTCTAAGGTCCGGAGAGTCGTAGGGGACTATATCGACAAAAAGAATGAAGAGGTAGAACAGCTCTATTTCACAACTAGTTATTTCAGAGTACAGACGGCAAATTTAGGAAGCATTTTTTTAGTTCAAACAAATGGAGGTTTTTTCTATCAGCATATTTTACTGTTTTGAAAGTAAGTAAATATTTCTGTATTCTAAACGTCATACCATATCTTTCCTAATGAAATGGACTTTTGTAATTATGCTAATCAATTGGCATAATTAAAATGTTGTTTTTCTATACATTGTTAAGTCAATAACACTAAGAATGTTTATGTATAGAAACTAAGTCGAAGATCATTTTAATCTTGAACAACATATAAATTACTCATAATAAATGAAATTTCAGCATCGAATTAGTGTAAATACCAGGAAAATACGTTTTACATAAAATCAAAATTTCTAATAGTTTTATTGAATCATTGAATATTTATATATTCAACAATTTATTATTTATTTCATTTTACTAATATTTCATTTGATTATTTATATTTATCCAAAACATTATCCAATTTAACTTTTCTTGTACTCAATAAACTCTGGCTCATGTCAAAAATTGTATATATTTTTTATATTACTAACACTTTATGTTTTTTAAAAGCAGAAAAATTTTAATTTGAAAACTATTTATAAAATTTATTAATTTAAGTAGCTAAAATAAACATAATTTCAAATATTTATTTGTTAAAAATGTAAAAGGTAAATAGCTTAAAACTAGACATTGAGGCATAAAGTCATATTTACGAACTTTTATTGTAAAATATTTTGTTTGTTTTGTTAAATTAGACGAATCAAGTTTATTTAGTTACAATAAATATCGGAAAGATCTTTTTGCGAGACAGAAACACAGTTGATGTAAGAGTGACAAATCAGTTGCGCTGTTCTCAAAATGTGAAATAACTGCGCCGAGCGAGATATTAAAAATATTTGCTAATGAAAGAATATTGGGGAGCAAAGCAAGTGCACCAAACTCATATATTTCTACCAGAAAAAAAGACGGGAGATCGTTATTGTCAGAAAAAATTTATATAACTTTTTTATTAATATTTTCTATTTTTGTTGTGATTATGTTAATACAACAACGAAAAATGAAATGTTTTAATCCTTAAAACATACGATTTGCATTTTAAAAAACATTGCATTTTGGAAACTCAAATACTCATACTGAAGGGAAAACAAACAATTTCATTTATAGTTCAAATTTTTTTAATTTAAAATTTTAATTAAAATTTGCTCTAAATGTCAAAGCTGGGGAAGAAACTATCCCCCCCCCCCAAATTGTAGCAACTGTTGGACCCCCCCCTTAGCAAAATCCTGGCTACGTGCTTGCAGTGTTCACTCTAGGCGTTTTTTGAAGGGCGGTCCGCCCTGCCCGCCCTTTTTTCATCTCAATAGCACCCTCATGCCCCTTTTTCAAAAATGTTGCCCTCTTTTGAAAATTTTTCGCCCCTGCTGCTCTTTTCAGTCAAGCACAAGTGTCCTTGCTGTCTTTAAAAAAAGGCACCAATTAAAAAAAATTGTGTAAATTGGAATCAAGTGAATTAAGACAGTAGAAAAACAAACTGCTTGTGTTGTGCAATCGCGATGATTCCGGGGTAATTTCGAGCCCGGGGCATTCCACGAATCTTATTGGTTGCCTGTGCCCGCATATGAAATGCTAACTTTTTTTCTGTGTTTCTTTAAAAGAGAAGATGGTTTGGGGCGAAGTTACAAGATTAGGCATTTTATTACCAAATTTTGGATTTAAGTAGCCTTTTCATCAGTTTTGTAAGGGGTCTGATTAGGACAACTTACAGATTTCGTTTTATTAATTTTAATGATTTATATTTTTAAAAATTAATTTATAAATGTCAAATGTTTTATTTTAAGTAGTATCTTTATAAAGAGACAGCAATTTTGTACTTGTCTTTCCTTCGATATAGGCTCCAATCCGTCAACAATAGCCCAATATGCAGTTCTAGAGCAATGTAAACCAATAAATCGGAACTTTTTTTGTTTGGTCACGGGTCCGACGTGTCAACGGGTGTGCACGCCCAACTCATACTTTTTTTTAAAGTGCCCTTTTAAAAACAAGAAGTGCCTTTTCGAAAACGGGGTGCCCTTTTACTGGCAACAGCGCCCTGCCCATTTTTATTTCTAGAGTGAAGACTGTTTCTTGTATCTAAATTTAAAAACCTAATTTTGTTTTAAAAAGTTTTTATACAATTAATTTATATATTCAAAATGATAAGGATTTTTTTGCCTAATTATTTGGTCTGTTTTATTTCTACTACTAATAGTTTAATTTACCATAAAATGCCTTTTATATGATTAATCTAATTGATTTTTATTTATTAGTTAGAAATGTTACTATAAATAACAAGTTATAACACTGTTTTTCTCTTTATTAAATTACCTCCTCCTCTACTCTTTTGTTATTCACTACTTTTTTGAAAATAATTTTAAAAATTACAATGACAAATTACTTATTTTAAGTGATTAACTATTTTTAAAAATTGCCTTGTGCCGAAATAAAATCAGAAACGACTGAGCATTCCGAATATGTTTTGCTCTGGTAATGAAATATTGAGGTTTATTAATTTTTATTACAAATTTTAAATTAAATTTAATATTATATTAGCTTTTATATTTGTAGGGTACCTCTGTCGAAGATAAAATGGAAAGTTTAACACTTCCAGACATCCATCTGCTAACCTCTTAAAAATGTCAGAAGTTATCTATATTTTTGTCTTTTATAAAAATTTTAAACCCTCAATGACAATACTGGTTATTTTGATTCAACATACAACTTTTGTAGATCCACATTAAATGTGAAGTCATATATACATACAGTAGACCCTCAATATAACAACCTCCTTACATGACCAATACAAATAATCGTTATAATGATAGGTTGTTGTAATAAGTAAAAAAAAAATATTGCATTAGAAACTTATCAACCAATTGAGCATTAAATGGGGATTGCTATAAGGAAAGGATAATTTTATCGAGGGGTACTAGTAAGTATGGTCTGTTTATATCTCAGGCTTGGAAAAAGAAGAACCAATGTCAGTTTTATTTTTGTTAACTATTTGAAATATATCAATTTTAAACTTCTAAATGAAAGAGAAATCAATTTCATCAGGCTGCTTTAACCCTTCAAATCAAACATTTCCAGATTTCCGTAACTTTGCGACAAACTGAACTTCAAACTGTGAAGCAATTTTTTTCAAAACTGTCAATTATGACCTTCTTGTTTCAAGCCACAGATATAGTATTTATGATTCTTATCCTGTAGCATTATGCCATAGCCACCTACAAGAAGATGCCCTCCGATTTGAACCCAATAGTAGGCAACACCAAGCATCGCTACTGGTTACTAGATGGCGCTGCTGTCCATCCTCCGTTCTGTCGAAAGATTGCGTCATCCGTTCCTTCCGCTCATAAATAGTTAATGGCGGGTATTGAAAAACCGCGTGGTTTCGGCAGCGTGTTTAACGGCTTTGCTAAAAAATTAGCACTATAAATTTAAAATAGTGCAGTGTGCCGTACCCATTCTAAAAATCGGATACAAAGGATAAATCGAATAGTATTTACAAAATTCCGGGTGATGAAAAGAGACATTAAAATGTGAACATATTTACGCAAGGTATGTACTTTCGATTTCTAATATTGGCATTTTGTTTGATGTTTGTTATTAGTGATATTTTCACTAAAGGAAAGTTAATGTATGAAGATTTAAAATCTTAGTTTTGATTACAGGCACGAGATTTAGCGGAAATCCGCGAATTTCATTTCATTAAATGATACTGACATTTTTTTAACTGCATATCAATCACTAAACAATTAAAATCTCAACTATTTGTTTTATCAATCACATGTCCGTAATTATTCTTTTTTTTTTTTGTATGCTTTTATAGTGCATTTTATTTTTAATATCTAGTTATGTTGATAAACTTTGTGTTTTACACACAAAGAAAAGTAAAGTTTAATGAAAACTTATGTGTGATTGATATGTGTGAAAAACAATTTCGGCAACAGTTACGGAATTGATTTTTAATTTGAACACATTTATCTAGTAATTAGATTTTCCGTTTTATACCCTTAAAATATAAAATACATGATTACTTTGTATATGGAAATTATGATTCCTGTTTAATAAATTGGCCATTTCACTCAGAATGAAGATTTTATTTTCTAGTATATGCTTGTGTTTATTTGTAAAATATTTTTTCTTTATATTTGAAAAATATCATTAAATTATTATATAATAAATCATTTTAATTCAGTCGGTTGATTCCGTGAACATCCATAGTTTGCAGATGTAAACAAAGAGTATTGTTTATCTTCTGTGGATTAAATATAAACAAAACATTTATATTTGTGTAAAATATTATTAAATTTTTTTTTAATAAACCTTATTTAAAATATTTTTTAATAAACCTTATTTAAAAAAAGATCTATATCTGAATTCAGTCAGTTGACTCGCGGTAGATTCGGTAAGTAACCATATAACTGGGCATGTCAAATAAGTATTCAGTGTGCACATAAATGTAAACAAACCCAACAAACGAGGATGGACACTAGTGCCACCTAGCGGACTTTTCAAGCAACACCCTGTTGCCGTTTCTCCAATGGGATTTTCGCCAAATCGGAGGGCATCTTCTTGTAGGTGGCTATGATTATGCATATAAAGTTATATTTACATATCTGATTTTTTCCCTAGCCAATAACAACAGTAGGGAACAAAGATGGTGAAACTTCTGATGCCTACTTACAACCACCATCCCCTGTGCGTCAGTTTCTAATATCTCCTCCAGCCTCACCCCCTGTAGGCTGGGAACCAGTAGGTGAAGCTCAACCATGCATAAATTATGATTTGCTTGCTGCTATTGCAAAGCTTACTCCAGGTAATTCTATATATATTATTTAATTAATTATATATATATATATATATATATATATATATATATTAAAAGAAAAGCACTTCCATTTTTGTCGTAAAACTTTAAAAACTACTTCTAAATTAATAATACTACTTCTAAATTCTGATATACATATTACTCAGCTTACTCATTCAATAAAATAAAATTCATTGATTTCTGCTAATTTGCAAAAAAGCTCATGTGCTTGCAAAATATGACAGAGGAAGCAATTATAAAAAATGTGAACATTTTCTTCGCAAGCATTTATATTTGCCACTTTTCATATAACGCATAATCTTTCTAATGTGCATTCTTGGGGTATTAGGTAAAAATAATCCCAGACGTTTTATAAATATAATCAAGTGCATACCAAATATAAAATGACAGGAATATACTAAAAATAATACACTTTATTTACGTTGCAAGTAGATGAACAGTGGAAAAATGCTTAAAATAAAATAAGCATATATTTCTAAAAATTTTATATAAAATAAAATTTGTTAAATAAAAAATGTCATATTTGTATAGTCATCATTAAATAATAATTATTATTCAATTTATTCTAAACATGACACATTAAAAGAAGATAATTAAAGTAAATTAATTGCCCCTATAACTGTAAAAAATATTTGTGAAAAAGTGTGCATGGAAGGTGTATAAAATGTAACAGGACGCAATAAATGAACGATCCTGTTTTTTCAACGTTTAATCAAATCATTGGCATGCTAGGTGCATGATCAGCAGAAAATTGTTTATCTTGTCAACCAATATCCTTACCCATACAAACCTGCCATACATAATATTTATATTTGTCCACTAATGTACCTTGTAACTTGTGTTATTTAGTTAAAATAATTTTTTTTATCTTAATTATTAAATTCAATTCCACTTTTCTTATGAATAACAACATATAGCATTCAAAATATATCATTTTTATATGTCCATGTTCGGCTATATCCATATTCGTAAAATTAATAAATAAAATAATAGGAATAATAAGGACAAAGTGTTGTATTACTGAATACAATTCAAATTTTAAAACCGAATGAATTGTCATTGTACAATATTTCATATTCCTTTTTTTATGATCGACGCAAATATACGTATTTGTGGGCAGATATTGTAAGTAATAGTTAAAAAAAAATAAAATATATTATTTACTTGATTTAAAATAAAAGAGAAACCCGATTATCCAAAGCCTAGCTATTGTATTGCGATTAAAAATTAATGTTCATTTCAAAATAAAGCAGTTACTTAAGCAGTGAACAGCGTAATAAAATGTATATTAGTTGATCGCTAATTTTATTAGACAGAAAAACCATTTTCCATAACGTAATAAAATAATTTAAACACAAACAGTTCCTTAAAAAATTGAAAGTCAGACTAACCCAAACAAAAAAACAGGCAAACTTTACAACGATATGACAAGTCAGTCAGACGATATAAAGAAAAAAATTCAAAATCTGAGAAAGATAGCTACGGAAAGTATCATATTTGACTAAATATAGTGAAAAGTTTTAAGAAAAATCTTTATTGCCAACTGTGGCATTAACAAGCCAACCTGGCAACCATTCCCTCTTGCAAATAGAATGAAGGTTGCTTGAGGGAAGCGGTAATACGAACAGATGACCAGCAAAGCTTTTTCAATGTAAATTACTAAAAAAAAATTTAGTCAACAATCTGAAAAGGATTTTGTAAGCATCCACCTGATTGGTTGATGCTCTCAAAATGGACGCTGTAGCTCTTGCCGATGACTTTGGCAGAACTTTCAGAGCCAGACTCATGACTCTTGTTTGGTTTTAAAATTGCAGGTTTATTTGAGTGTTTTTGGTGTGAATTTAATTTATGGTTTAATTTTTGAACATGTTTTAATATAAGAAAATTTTAAAATATGTAAAAAATATATTTAAAACACTTTTTTAGATAGATAAAATATAAAAAATATTAATTTTTTTTAATTAATTTTCTTTTCTCTTTTTTTATTTTTCCCATGGTCATTGGCGAATCTACTGATGACTGAACCCTTCGCCACTGATATATATATATATATATATTCAGGTACATTTATAATTAGATGTACGTACATTGACTACATTTATACTTATGGGCCATTTTGCGATAAAAAGATTCAGTCCTTGTAAACCTTAATATAAATAAAATTTTCTGATGATTAAATTTACTTATTATTTATTTTTTACTTTCTCTGTTTTTTCTTCTCTTTTTTTTAAAGTGTGATTTATGTGTTATTTTTTATTGAGTTTAGTGTGCCTTTTTCACAAAAAGGAAAATACAAACTACCTAAAAAACTTTTTGTTGGTCATGGAATGAAAAAGTTTAATAAAATAATGAATTACTTTTGTGGAATTATTACAGTTATTAAATAAGTATAGTTTATTAAAATGCAAACTTTGACTTATTGTTCCAGTGGAAAGAATGTTCGACAATAGTGGTTTATCACAAATACATAAAAATTCTATTAGTCATCTCATACTGCATAATGTCAATTTTAATTCCAAGAATTTTGTACCCAACCTTAATAAATACGAAACATCCATTCCCAAGGAATTGATACCAAATCCTTCAATTGTTGTAACCAGAGTTGATAATGGCAGACAGATTGTGTTTCTTGACCGAACCCGTTGCACAGATAAGAGTGTCACTACCCTGCTTTCTGAAGGGCTTTACGTACAACTTAAATGTTATCTATCACAGAATGAACTGAAGGTAATCAAATCATTAATAAAGGACAGTCATTTTATTTCCTCCAACAATTATCTTATTCTGTCCATATCCAATACAGCTATGTTCTACCCAAGTTTCACAAACCTGACATTTCATTTCGTCCTATGTATTTACACACAAGTTTAATTCCAAGAATTTTGTACCCAACCTTAATTAAATATGACACATCCACTCCCAAGGAAGGACTATTGTGTCTAATATAGGTACGGCTTCATACAAACTGGCTAAGTATCTTGTTACTATTGTTTCACCTGTATTGAAATCCAATCACAACACTGTTAAAAACTCTATGGAATTTGTTACACTTATCAAAGATATAAATACCTAATATATCCACATGGTGTCTTTCGAGGTAAAATCTTTATTTACCAATGTTCCTATTCAAGGCGCATTAGTGTGCCTTGAAGATCGTTCCAGAGTTTTCCATTTTACACAATTTGAAATAAATAATTTAATTTCCCTTACAAAGACTTGCTTCTGGCAAACTACTTTTGTGTTTGAGGGTATTTTTTATAGACAAATGGAAAGTTTGGCTATGTGAAACCCCTTTCATCTATACTTAGTGATATATATAAGGATTATTTTGCTGAAAAACTTTTCATTTTTGTTAAATTTCCTCTTTGGATCTGCTATGTTGACGAAGCTTTCACCCTATTAAACAATTCCATTGGAGAAGTTGACAGGTTTCTCCCTTTATTAAATTCCATAGATTCTAATATACAATTCACTGACGAATCTGAATTCAACAATACTCTCCCTTTTCATTATGTTTTAATTACCCGTAAAGATGACCATTCGTCCACCACCGTATACAGAAAACCCTTCCCTGTTTCTTTGCCCCCTCATTTTAAATCTTGTCACCCCATACAACAAAAAAATTCTGCTTTTTACACTTTTGTCAACCATACTTTAAACATCTGTTGTACACCAGATTCACTTCAGGCTGAACTTGACGACTTTAATAACTAGGACATATGTAATCTCATGTCAACGTGGCATGTCATATATCGGTCAAACAAAAAGAGCATTAAGATTTCGCAATAAGGAATGTATCTCCTGACACATGTCTAGATTTTATGTATTTTTATTGCCTAGTTTTTACATTGCATTTGTATTTTAATATTCTTAATGCAATGATCTGGCAACACTTTCAATGCTGGGTTTATTTTCATTTTATTGTGCACAGACTTTTCATTTCTGCTGATGAAGGGAGATGTATCTCCTGTCACATGTCTAGATTTCATGTATTTTTATTGCCTAGTTTTAACATTGCATTTGTATTTTAATAGTCTTAATACAATGTTTTATAAGACAAGTTTTTATCTTAAGTATAGTTTGTGTGACCAACTATCTGTTTAAATTTTTTAAACAATTTTGCACTCTTCACATATGTGTTGATAGCAAGAAACTGTTAAATATGATTATTAATTTTTTTAAATGTTATTTAATTTTTCCAAAATATAAAATATCAATATGCTAATTATTCATTCTGCACTTATAAAGTAAGGAATGAGCAAAACTATATAGTTATTATTTTTTTTACCAATAAATAATTAATCCATCAAATAAAATAATTTATAAATTTTTCCCTGTGTATTTAAATTTAATATTATCTTTCACAAATGAACCCATTTAGTTTTAAAATAGTCTTTATGTATTTGAATAGAATGATGTTCACAAATTTCAATATAAATAGTATATATTGGAAATATCCTATAGCATAGCATTGGGACCATATAGAATAGTCTGATTGCTGTCTTCTGTCCATTATTTTGAAACTAATTTCTAATTTTTATATTTTGTACATTTAAGGAGAAGCTCACGAGCTGCATCCTCCTTCAAGAACACAACCTGGCATAGTTGTTCATGTTTGTGAAGACCAAATTACAGATGGCCGCCGAATAAAAATGGTTCAAACCCGTCGCCCGGACAGCATGGATTCTTCAAGTAGCTCTTCCCCACCCTCTTCACCAACGTGTTAAGTTTTGTTCCATATTTCATTGTTTGAATACATTGCTTTTATTTTCGATTGTTTTCTGATAACTTGGTTACAAGGTGTACTTAATGTTATTATTTATTTTGTAGTGTTTCATTTAGTTCCTGTTTTTATGGTCTTTCATTGTATTTCACATCCAATTTTTTTGTATGCGAAGAGAATTAAGCATTAAATTATATTAGTTATGTTTGAATTTTCTACTAATTATTTTACTATATTAAGCTGGTTGTTTGCATTGCTGTTGGTTCTAAAATGAGTCTGTTACTGTATATGTATAATTTATATTGTGAGATCTTGACAAAATATCATACTTATTTTCTATTATTGATATTTTAGTCATTTCTGGAGATGTCCTTTTTTATGTAAATATAACTTAGCATTAGTTTTTGATTTGAATAACACTGTTAATATATATTTTTATACAACTGAAAAGTTTAGTTATTCTGGAAATATATTTTTAAATGTTTTGCATTAAAATCCGGATTATTTTAAATAAAATTTTAAAAATGTAAATTATAATTGCACATATGAAATGATTTACTATTTTTTATTCTATTTTGAAATTTAATTACTGTTATTAGCATATTAGACATCTATATGAAAGTGTTGATTTAATGCTCAATTTTAGAGTTAACCAAACACTAGCTTGCACTCAAGTTATATTGACATTAAATAAATGAGAAAAAAGTTTAAAAATTAGTCACAATTCCTTTTTGTTCAATCAGTACTTTAAAAATATTATTGTTCATTTTGTGTAAATTATGATTTGTGAATTTTAAATTTTAATGTTATCTGAACCTATTTTGTTATAAAATAACTAGTTTTTATGAAATAATTAAGTTGGGGCCATCACATGCCATATTAAATATGTATATATATATATATATATATATATTTAATTTACATAATTTAAAGTTATTTATTTGTTATTTTTTTTTATTATTAGTTAATATAAAGAGATACAAAAACAGACAAAGAGATCTAAAAGAATTTACTAATGATTGAAATTTTGCATCAATCAAGACGTATAACTTCACATAAATAATGTTTGATTGTAACAATGCAAATGCTGTGTAAATGTTAGTATAATTAGCATTGACACAAAAAAATTAATTGTTAAAAAATAAAATTATTTCTGTTATTACAGTTTTGAAAGTAAAATAATTGAAAAATTGTTTATTAAAAAAAATTGAAACCAAAACTATGAAAGTAATTTTATTAAAATTATATGTAGTTCATGTAAAGTGATTTTTACATCTCCATAGTTCATTTGAAATACATTTTTTGCATTGGATTATTTTATTTATAATCTTTTAATAATAAATATAAATATCCACATGATTTATAAGGAGGAATAAATTTTTTCATTACTATATCAGAAGTATCTTGTTTTGGTAAGATTTTGATTTGATATGATGCTATGTTTAAGTATAAAAATTTTGTTATTAAAAACTTAATTTACATTTCAAAATGTGTACTAGTAATTTAAAATAATTTAATGCACTTAATTTCAGTAGTTGTAAATGTAATTTTCCTACTTTGGTAGAAATAGTTAATGTATTGATATGCACTTTAAAAGAAATTATATAATATGGCTGTTTTATATCTTGTGACAGAAATATCTAATATTTCACCTTTGATTAATTACTATAATAATGACAAAATGCTTTAATAATTTAAATGCCGTAAAAAGGAATTTATTTTGCAATAAAATGTTTCTATTAATAATTACATTGCAGTGGTTTGAAAACGTTTATTAAAAAAATAATTTATACATTTCAAGAATTATAGGCAATTTGTTTTCTTTAATATGCCCACTTATTTAATTTTTGATGCAATATTGTTAAATGAAACAACATGATTTGCACCACTTTATTAATATTTCTTTATGAAGAAATTTAAAAACAACCCTTTTTTATGTATTTGTAAATTTTGGTCATTAATAAAAATGTTTAAAAAAATGTGAAATTGCATATATATTATTATTAACTAGATGAATAATAAAGCTTTGAGCTGAAGCTATACGTAACAGTTGTTGGCTGTAAGATTTGGAGTGGCAGAGTATTTCCCAGAAATACTTAATTTATACCAGTCTGTTTTTTAATTTATGAAGTATGAAAGTCATAGCTGTTCAATATTTCCTAAAATTAAATAAAAGTTTTTACATTCTGGCTAACAGTATAGTTTACACATAATTTCATTTATTGGTTATTAATTCACAGCTTTTAAGTGAGTAAAATATCAAAATTGCAAAATTGTTTTCATTGTCAGATAGTTTACTTTATATTTCATATACATGTATTTTATTATTTAAAATTATAAATGTTTTAATAAATTTTGCTTTTAAAAACTACCCTAAGCCTTTAGTTTTGAAAAATATTTCAACATAAGAGTATTTTTATGAATTTAAAATTTATGTGCATTACTAGAAAAACTGTTGATTTATAGACAACTTTAAATGTCCAAATCGCTTTATACTTCAAGGGAAAATATCATAGATTAGCAGCTATAAACCATAATTTTTCTTAATGCAAAATATTCCCCTTTTGGAGTAAAACACATAATGTAAAGTACTTTATTCTAGCTTTAACTGAAATAATGAAATATTTCTGCAAGAAAATTATTGCTGCCTAAGTTTTCCAGGATCATATAGAAATACAATTTTACAGAATGGTTATTATTACTTATTGTAAACAAGTGCTGCAGTTTTTGCCAATTTCTAGAAAAATCATAACTTTAAACCCATAATCACCAGCAGTGTTCTCTAGTTTTACCATGTATGGTATGACGATGCAAATGTACCTTAAGCAAAGTAAACCCATTTTACGGTATTAAAAAGAATTGCACTTGGCTGCATTTTTTTTTGTTAAATTCAAATCTATAAATTTTTATAATGAATTATCTTATTTATCACAATTTCAGTTATAATCTAATTTGTACAAAATTATGAACCAGTATTATAAAATTTAGTTATAGTCATAAGAACTCAAAATAAAACATAGTTTTGTTTTAGTTCTACTTTACAAAACTTTTATATGTATGTACTTGTTCTAATATTGATCAAAATTTGTTGAATGTTGCTGAAAATCAATTAAATGTCAAGCTTTTTATCACATAACTGCACAATCTTTTACTATTAGTGCTTAGAACTAGGCAAGAATAATATACAATTGCTTTATATTCTGGCTAGAAATGAAACAAAGTTTTCATAAGGACAATTTATTATTTATTATGAAGCAATTATATTCAAAGCAGAAGTTATAATTTTTCTGTGTATCAATGTTTATGTATTCATTATTTACATTGTAATTAAAACTGTGAATTGCACAAAATGTGTTTCAGTGCTTCTGCTTAAATTGAAAAGTTATACCAAATAGAAATATGAAGTGAGGCAAAATAGAAATAATACTATCACTTTTTGGTTTAAAGTAGTACAAAACTATATTCTGATATTATTGTGTGTAGTGTTAGTTTCTTTTATTGAAACAAATGTAAACAAAAATGATGTTGCAATGTAAAGTAAAAATGGACTTTGGTGGCTTAGATGTTATAATTTATTTCATTGTATTGTAGTTAATTAAAACCAAAATATTACTGTGCAAAAAAAATGTTCAATAAATTATGCAAACTGTTTGTAAACCTTATATAGCCTTTGTCTTTTTTTTAATTGAAATCTGGATTACTTAGTATTTTTTAAATCCTAAGAGGTTGAGTCAAATGTATTTTAAAAAAAAATCTTTTTTTAATATCTATTCCTGGCAGATATGCGTACACTGGAGTACTTTTTCGCCCTTATAATTTGAGTGATTACATAGCTTGAGGAACCTTTCAGGGAACAATTAAGATGTACAACGAATATATGAGGCGGTGAAAGTAATAGTAGTGTAAGTCAATTTAAGAAAATATTTTTTAACTTGAGGTTTTACAGAGGCTTTCCTTGACACTCAAACAAGTGCCGTTATTTTATGCGGCTGAAGTAACAGTTATGCCTTACACCATTTTTCTATGTTATGGATTTGAATGTGAAGAATTTAGATATAACAATAAGTCAATATTGAAAAAAAAACTGATTACTATACTATTACTTTCACTGTCTCATATATTAAATATAGGGAAAGTGCAACTAGCGTAATTTTAATTGTATACAAGTTTTTTATTTTATTAACCTTTTATACATGAAATGAAAGGTGTTTGATCCGAACAGAGGGGGATCCGGTCCGGACCCACCTCGCGCTAGAATTATTTTTTATGCAGTGTGGTTATAAATTTGGTTGCCCCCGCACTTTTTTAATATTGCACTTTTTAAAACTCAGTTACAAGTCAATTGTTTTACTGCATTGCCGAACAAAGGAAACATTTTTAACCCCAAATTCCTTCCACTACCACAGGCACGTAAGTGGGGGGGGGGGGGGGGGGGGGTATTCTACCTCGATAAACCATGCGATTTCGATACCCCATGCACACAGAGGGGGAAAAATGCATTCAATTAAGTAGACATTTAAATTACAGGGTTGTTTAAAAAATTTTAAGAAAAATCATGGTTGAGGTTGCGTCACTAATACCGAAATCGAGAAACACTTCTTTGATATAATAGAACGGTGAATGGGCAGCTGTGTGATATTGATGATTAGATTTTAATAAATTTTCTCCTTATATAAGTAATCAAAAGTCTAAAACATTTACCATTTTGTGAATTCTATTATAATACAGAAACCTCTCAGACATTGATAACAACACTTTATTTTCATGAGTGCGAATTAAAATACTAAAAATCGAGAAAATAATTTTTCCGCATCCTAATCTTAAACAGGGAAAGTATTGGGTATTTATCAATATTTCAGCAATGAAGGAATATTTCTGCGCCATATTTAGTATCGTACTAACTCTGACCGAGTTATCTGTTTTACCGCCGAAATGTTAGTGTTAACAAGAAACCATGGATAACGTTAGTAAGTTTTATACGAAAAAACGCAAATGAAAACAAATCCTTTTTTTTATTTAAATTAGTGATAAAAATTCTCATTCAAAACCTTATAGATAAAGATTGAAAAATAAAATTACTATTTATTTTAAAGCAGATTTTTACTCTCAGAAATTAGCTTAGGTATCTTTTTAAATAAATAGATTTTATGAATTCTTTTCATACATGCCCAATTTGCCATCAGATCGTATATTTAATACCCTGACTATATTGATAGTAACAAATATAAAAAATTCTATTACAACAATCAGGAACATTGGAAATGATAATATATGGGTAATTTTCAAATATGAGGCATTTTTGATGTCCGACAAAAGACTTTCCTTTATTTTCAAATTACATATCCTGAGGCATTAAATGTTTTTTTTTTCAAAAAGTGCATACTATTAAGAGTTTATTATCAAGTATGTTATTGTAAGAATATTCTTTAAATATTTTTTTATATAAATTTTTAACAAAAAGCAAATCTGAAAAATGGGCTGTCCGATTTGACAAGGTCAAATTTAACCTATTTCAAATTAAAAATAGCCTTCAAAAACCTGTGTATTTAAAAATATGCAATGTAATATAATAAATCTATAAATATCTTTAAAATTGATGCTATTTTTTCTGGTATATAAATTGGTTTATTTTGTCCAAGAAAAATGTCAGGTTATCTATTACTATCTTGTCTGTTACCAATGGAAATAGTTGTCAAAATTACTCAGTAAATGGCATCACAATTTATTAGACTGTTTTCATTATTTAGCAAGTAGAAGAAGCCATTTTAAAATGCAAAAACTAATGTTAATCATAAACAACGTTGATTTAATTTTTTTAAACATTTCAAACTCAAAAATGACTTGAATTTGAAAAGGACCTGCAAGTTGACTTTGCAAAAGTCTAAGCGTATATCTCTTATACTCTTCTACAGATTTGAAATGTGGAAAATTGTTTGAATAGCTTATGAATGAATTTAAAGGTTTTTTTGTTGTTCATAGAAGGAAAAGATGTAAGAACAAAATATAAGAACTAATTTTCTTGATTTATTGAAATTTTGTAAATATATTTTGCAACAACTGTTTCATCTGTGCAACTAAACAACTGACTTTAACCTATTTGAAACGGATTTAATTTATATTGTTATCTAGATCAATCTGATTTAATACAGTCTAATTTTTCTCATAAAGTTAACAAGTATCTTTAAACACACAATGTTATTGAATGGTTAATTCATACCCTTTAATCCTCTTAGCAGTGGGTAAAATATCCAAATTACAAAGTTTTTTTTCACTGTTAGATAGTTTATTTTATGTTTCAAATATTTGTAATTTATTATTTAAAATTTTAATTGTTTTAATATATATTGCTTTCAAAAATACCTTAACACTTTAGATTTAAAATATTTTAACATATAGTATTTTTATGAATTTAAAATTTATGTGCATTGCTGAAAAAACTGTGGATTTATTGACAACTAGTTTTCTACTAGGGGCTTTTAAAGGGAGACAACTAGGGGGGGGGGGGGTTAAAGTAGTATAAAACTAAAGTTTTTATATAATTGTGTATAGTGTTAATTTCTTTTATTGAATCAAATGTAAATAAGAATGATGTTGCAGTGTAAAGTAAATAAAAGCATGTAAAATATTAGTCTTTGGTGGCTTAGATGTTATACTTTATTTCATAGTATTGTAGTTAATTAAAACCAAAATATTTTTGTGCAAAGGAAATGATAAATAAATTATGCAAACTGTTTGTAAAACTTATATAGTTTTTATCCTTTTTTTATTGAAATCTTAATTACTTAGTATTTTTTAAATCTTAAAATGTTGAGTAAAACATACATTTTATAAACTTTTGATTAAATATCCATTTACTTTCATAATTATAATTAATATTTTTTTGTAAGTATTTTACGATTAAGCATTTTTAAAAGTATCAAGGATTTTTTTATGAGAAAATGTTCTAAGGGAGAGTTCTGAACAGTTGCGTTCTGTGTTATTTTCGGAATTAACATACAATCAACAAGAGATATAAATACAATAATTTTTATTTCATAGTCTTTTAAACATGTAACAAACTGTTTATAAGTTTTTTAAACAAAAATCTTACAATACATAAATAGGAATGTTAAAAATTTTAAACCCATCACATAAAGATAATCTTTTCATATCTTCAAGAGTTTTTTTTTAATTACCCATTCATTCCCATATGACTTCTTCCATTATGACTTATTGCCTATTGCACACATGGTAAAACTGGTTTGCTTGAAAAACAAACAAAAAAAATACTAATACAATAAATAATTTTTATTTTCAACAGTAGACATATCTAATTGAATAAACTAAGTATAGCCATTAAACTAAACATATCTAATTGAATAAACTAAGTATAGCCATTAAACTAAACATATCTAATTCAATAAACTGAGAATGACCATTTAATAAACTAAACATGATAATAAAAATTTAAAGTTTATTTTAATGGACATTTATTATTATTATTATTATTATTTAAAAATGCCAGTTTTCTAATGTGTGCATGGGCATTTCAATATTCAAGAGACCCTGAAAGCCGTTAATTTTGGTGAGTTTCTTCGTTTTCTTGCTGGGCATTAGCTTCTCGTTTTGGCAAAGCTGGCTTTTGCTCCATAGATCCGTCATGGGCGCGAGATGGCCAAAACTTCTGACTCTGAACTGTTGTGGTTCCTGGCCGATACGCGTACACTGGAGTACCTTTTCGACCTTGGGAGCTAGGAGTGATTACATAGCTTGGGGGACCTTTAGAGAACAATGAGTCCAATTACTTAAGATGTAGAACGAATATATATTAAATACAGGGTTATTGAAAGTGGAACTGGCAGGATTTTAATTATATACAAGTTTTTTTGATACTTTATTAACACCTTTTATACATGAAATTAAACATATGCACGTCAATCCTAAGAAACTCAAACCAGAAAATGTTATCTAAAGATGGTTAAAAATAAACCCATTCTTAACTTGACATGGTGTGTTTTCTGTTCTCCAAACTCCTGACCACATTTTTGCAGAGGGACAAGCAAATTTGAGCAAATACTAAACTTTAACCTTCTGACCGTTACAAACGTATTTTTGCGTCCTTGTATCTGTAGTTTTTCCAGCAATACACACAATTTTAAAATTCATAAAAATACTTTATTTTCTAATATTTTTATTGGGGTGTAAATTCAAAGCCTTCTCTTTAAGAATAAACACGTTTTTTCTTAATTTTTTTTATATAAATGTATTAAAATATCATTTAAATTCTGTGGCAGAGAAAACAACTTTACAATTTGTTTAATTTTCTGAACGGTCAGAAGCACATAGTTTTGTTGTTGTTTTAATGATTTTTGATTTTAAAACTAATGAAATAATATCTTAAAAATGTGCTCTTTTTCACAAATAAATAGAAATGTTATAATGACAAAAGAAAAAAAAATCTGCATGTCATTGAATAAAAGGATAGCATTTGTAACAAATTTTGAGAATGGCCTACGTTCGCAGCCGTTGCTGCCACATAACGGTCTAGATACAAACTACTCAATGTTTGCATAATTTCGACTGTTTATACGTAATGTCAAGTGTTTTGCGACAATTCTCTGGATTTTATTTGGGTTTTTGAAGCTGTAAGTATTCATCGAAGATATAATTAACTCTGAGTATTTACTTTCTATTCAATGAAATCAATATTTCAACTGTTTTATCTTATTCTATCATGACGTTATTTGGTATCAACATTCGAGGTTAGGTTCCTCTAAATCGTAATTTGTCTGAAATGTCCATTCGGGGTTTGTCCCCCAAAACCCGGGGATGATTGTCACGTGAAAATCCGGTCTAATTTCTGATGAAGCTGTATACTTGTCAAAATTGAGAAAGTATGCTCGAAAGTGACTAATGTATTATTAACCCTTAAATATTCCCTTAAAATTTTGTATTCTGTTCTTAATACAATTTTTTATTTATTTTTATTTTATCCATCTAAATAGCCTGTGGCAACCACCCCCAAAGTCTGTGACAACTAACTCGGTGTCGGAGCAAGTTGTCACAAAAATTTGCTTAGACAAAATCTTCTGTTTCTGAATAACCACTTATTATTGCTATGGTCTCAAAACTACAAGGAAAATATGGCCAAGGATGCACACCAAGGAATATTCTAATGTTAGAAAGGTTAATCTTAAAACCCCTTGTTTCTTCAAAAACTAAAAAGCAAAAATTGAGACAACCTGCCCTAGTCTTCCCTGAGGTGCGTGAGGTGCCAGCTTGGGTGATGTCTTCATCATCTGACCAGGGTTCAAAATTACGAGGTAGTGTTCCCGGGTCTTTCTTTACCATCGACAATCGCTGATTCTGTAGCTCTAGTGCGACGTTATTGCAACCAACACATATTTTTTTAAAGTGAGACCATGACATACGAAAATTAAAATCTGAGTTAAGTAAAAATTAAAACGTATTCCTTTATTTTTTGGAATGAGAAAGACCGTTGCTACAGGCATATCAGCTAAAGAATTGTTGGGGCCGAAATTTCCAATAAAGGTTGAATTGTTAAAGAAAATTCAGCACAGGGCTACTAAAATGGTTCAAGGGTTTTCAGGCATGAATTATGAAGATAGATTAAGAAATTTGAATATGTATACTCTGGAAGAGAGAAGGGTTAGGGGAGATTTGATTCAACTATTCAAATTTATCAAACAAGGAGATGTGGAGGGTTTAGATTTTAATATGAGTGATAGAACGAGAGGTCATGGGTTTAAGTTAAACAAATCCCATTTTAATCGGGAAGGGAGAAAACACTATTTCTATAATAGGGTAATAGACAAATGGAACAACTTGCCAGTGAATATTGTTAATTGTAAAGGAGTAACGGATTTTAAGAAGAAGGTAGATATGCATTGGGGGATAGTTAAGAGGTACTTAGATGGACCAACCTTGTTGGGCCTTGAGCCTGTTGTTGGTCGTCAATATTTGTATCTATTATATGCGGAGTGTTTAAATTATTTGATTTCAAACCACTAAATTTGAAATATTCGTTTCTATTTTCACCTAAAGAGATAATTTTCATAAAATTTTACATTATTCTCTGTATTAATCAATGATATAAATGTGTTGACTGCCGACCTCATCCATCCGACAAGAAACAAAAATGTCGACAACTGCAGTCAGCATGCTAATATTTAGTAATAGTAAACTTTTCATTTTGCGCTTGTATTATTTTATCTTAATAATTATTTAATATTTTTTTAATTAAAAGCGTAACTAAGCAGTCTAATATAAATAAAATTAAATACAAAACACAAATTGAGTGAAGGCACCTGTGATACACTCTAAATTCGGTCTTAGTATAATCCAATCAAATCCAAATTATTCTTAATTACAATGAACTTCTTACATTTTATAGTAAGGTATTCATATTTAAAATTTGAGAACTTACAGTGTACCATTCTAAATAAATTTTGTTTCATATTTTAATTTTCTTTAATTAAAAAAACGGCAGTAAAAAGCCTTAATATAAAAATCTGTTGAATATAAGTGACATTTATTTGAATAAAGCTATTTGGAGGCTAAGTTGAAAAAAGTAAATTATTTTTTTGTGCACATACACGTTGGCAATGCTGCTCACCAAAATTAACAAAATATAGTAACTGTTCACTGTACTGTAACGTTTGTCTCGTGAACACTACGCACGCAAACCTCTTTCTTGCAGTTTCGGTGAGCTCTAGATCTCAACGTACTTGTAATACTCACCACGACCCGTCATTTTAAACTGAAGTTACAGTGGTTAAACAAACTGCCAAGAGTTTGCCAGAAATTTAACTAATTTCCCCTACGCGATATAAAGCTCATAGGGTGGAAGTGGATTAATGGCCGACCTGATCGACGCGGTTCGCGTTCCTCTATACAAAGGTAAGCCCTTTGTCTCCATAGGTTGATCACTTCTGGGTTTATGGGCTTCGAAATATCGACACTTTTTTGTCGCGCAAGTTTCTGCCAATGACTGCTGTAACCGGACCGATTTTAAAGACGAATTCAAGTTAAAAAGTGTCAACTCTGTTGTTATTTTTTTTAGTAAGTGGTGGACGAAAATCGAATTCGTTATTTGAAATAGCCTCTCAAACTATCAAGATGCATAAGTAATATTGTATGTATAAAGGAACTTACTATCTGTCCTAAGTAGATGATGCCTTGAATAATATTCGGTAGGCACAGTACGGCATGACTCCACGGCTTCAATTTCATCCGCTCCAGGCCCACGTCGCGCTTGCTGTTGCCTGAACCTTGGCCAAAAAACATCGTCGAAGCAGACATCCCAGTCTAGTACAAAAGAAATATTTTTTATACAGGGTGGTTACAAATTGATGGGCAAAGTTTAACAAAGTTTGGTAAAAATACCACTTATTATGTTTAAATTATTTGAAAAATTAAAAAAAAAACTACAGGGATACTCGTTACTTATATGCTTTAATATGTTATTTATAAAGTGGTTTATTTCAATAATAAAAAGAGGTAATAAAGATAGAGAGAGAGGTCAATAATAAAAGGGATTTTAGTACATGTAAAAGAACGGTTTGATGTTCCTGGTTCCATTTGAGAGCAATGGGGCCCCCGTTTGAAGGCGGGCTTCCCTTGTTTCAAGGTCTTAATCGAGTGCTGCAAGAGAGAATTTTAATGGAAAAACTTAGCTATTAAACAAATTTAAGCTTATTTTAATCCAAATTTATACATATCTTATATCCATTGATAAAACAAGTGTTTGCTCCAGTAATTTTGAGTATAAAATGAAAGGAAAATTCTCGCGGATTTAATATGGCAGCCGTCAGTAAATTCGCAAAAACCTAGCATAATACAGACATTTTATCAATTTTTCTGTAATCGTGGATACGTATGCTGGAAAATTGGTAATGATGTCATAAATCTTTGAGGTTTAACCTTGAACAGTCCAATTGAAGAGCTTTTGTTGTTAATATTAATGAGCATGAATAAAAGCGTGAAAAAAGTATATATTTATTATATATTAGTATTCTGATTTACAATGGCAGGGCAATTGATTACTGTCAAATAATTGTCCACGAGCGGGTAGAGATCCAATTTTGACTACATGTTTAATTCAATAGAAATATACTTGAACTAAAACGATTAAAATGTATAACGATCATCAGGATTTCACAAATACGTGTTTATTTGAGAAAGAAAGCTTGAAAATTTTGTTTTCATTGCTATTTTTTTTATTTCTATTGTTATTTTTTAACTATTTTATACAGGGTGACTATACATTTAACTATTTTTTAAGAAAAATTTCTTTCAAAAAAATATTTAATATGATGGTTTTTTAATAGATAATAGTTTTTTAATAAATAAATAGACTGTTTTTATGGCATCTAAGTATTCAGACAAGAATTATAAATTCAGGAGGGGGGGGGGGGGGGGGGTATTGTATGTACAGCGTTTGAAAAGTTTAGTGCCAGAACCGCGTAAGTTCATTTTTAAAGTTGTCCAGTAGAAGACAAAGTTACTCGTTTTAGGATAAGTATATTTCAATAATCTGGATTCGTAATCTGGCGATATCTGGATTCAATAATCTGGCGTATCTCTAACCTTCAAATTATTTTGCTTAAACGAACTTCTTCCTTTGAAGGTAAGAATGCATATTTAATCTCAATTTAGACAAAATGTAATGTGACTTTAGCAATTTCGATACTAAACTCCTGGAAATGGATATTAAAACTCGATTTTGTTTACGTTTAAAGTCCAATTTCTCTTTGGATTTTTAAAAAAAATGTATATAAGTGTTTTATAATAATATTCGTTTGTTCATTGGAAACATAACCCTTTATTTTTTAAAATTTAATTTTGAGGTTTATAAAAACTTTTATAATTTTTTTTCTCTTCATTTCTTTTCAATTCAAATGTGGGAAATATAGTCAAAGTTAAATTATTCAAAGAATGTTTCTTGTGAAAAGACATTATTAAAACAAATATATGAGTCTAAAAAATAGCTTGAATAAAGTAGAATAACAATCATGAACTCTTAAAATCTCAGTATAGATGATTACTAAGGGACTATTTTTGTAACAGTTTTTCTAAAAACACTCTCTGTAATCTTCCCTTTTGAAAAATCGGCTTTTTATTATTTATTATCTTCTAAAAAGACGGCAGCCAACTTGATCAACGTGGAGTACCTTCTTCTACACGATGGTATGCCATTTATCCCCGTATGCAAATTCCCTCTGAACATATGGGCGTTTAAAATCGATCCGGGTACAGCGGTCATCTGTTAAAACTTGACGACACGAAAAGTGTTGATATTTCAAAGACATTCATGTCAAAACCGAAGTAGTCGATAATGAATTTTGAATTAAACATATTATGAAACTTTTGATAGATGATAGATGCAAGATAAATATCGAAATCGTTAATTAATATATGCATTCTGATAAGAATTTTTTACTACTTGATTGATCTAGGGAATTATTTTCATCAAACTTCCTTATTCTATTGTTGCATCTCCCTTCAATACGCCTCAAAAAGCATGTTCTCGGAAACAATGATTGAAACCGTAAAAAAAATATGAATGAATGCGTGAAGATAACTGTCATTTGTATAGTTTCACTTAATATCGGAGGATTTCCGATATTACGAAAACTTTCGAAAGGTAATTTTAAGCATTATTGAAATGCCAATTTTATTGTGTGTTCATGGAACTGTGAGGGACAGCTTATATATTACGTCACTCACCTATAGGAGGGAGGAGGTTTGTCCTCTCCTCAATATGAAGGAAAAATAATTTTCAATATTAACACTGTTTTGGCGAACATCTGAGATATTAAGTGTTTTTAGTTTCTGTGATTTAAAAGTATTAAAAATTAAAGTTGTTGATATGAGTAAGTGGTTGTATCCTATTTTAGGCAAAACAAAAAAAAAATCTGTTACAAAAATATTAAATATAGAACTGGAGACTAAAATATAACCAACTGTACTTGTACAGTTAACGGATAAATAAGTAAAGTTTCCCTCTGTATATCACCTGGTAATATACCGTTAAGATGTATAAAGTCATTTTCAAAACAAAAGTGATCCAGACTTATCTTTTGCAATCGTAGTTTGGTGTTTTGACTGTGTAATAAAATAGAGTCATTGGAAAGATGATCATATATATTAACTATGGGTAAGAGATTAAGAGAATTACATCGTACATTAAGAGTATAATATAGAAGATAAGAGATTGAACAAATTGAAAGAATTAATTGAGGGAATTATCGTATTTAACATCAAGAGGAAAATAACAACAGACAACATTTTCTAATGAGTTATAAGTAACATATAATAGAATCCCGAAACGGGTAATATTGATCACTTTAACTCTGTGGATTTTCTTGGTATTATATGCATATTATATGCACACATTCCGGGGGGATTCAATCAGTGAACTTGTGATGCATTCTGAATAACAGATTAAAATCCTAACTTCAATTACCCTTGTATTTCGTATCCGACTCTGTAAAATTATCATGTTGCCAACCATTGTAAATGAGCTACGACCCACTACAATAAAAACTTATCAATCTATCTATTAACGTTGTTTTACTATTGATTGCAATCCATATATTTTAGCTCAATACATATTATCGTATTTAATTCAATGACAGCTTACATAAAAAAGCGCATTATATGGAGTGATGACAAAAAAAAATTTAAAAACTGTTAAAAGCTATATCTCCGCAACCAAACAACTTAGAGAGTCATTCTACATATAATTGTGAAGAGGACATTTTAAAGTTACAATTGGTTGGCTCGAAATGTCTCTAAGGAGTTTTTCATCACACTTTCAATTAGGTCATCTGTCTTTGCAAAAGCACCCTATCTCATTAAATTGATAAAACCAAAGTACGATACTTCATCTATACGCCTCCTGCTGTGCGGTTGTCATCTCATCACGAAGATACATTAAACAACAATCTCTTTTGTAGTGCAATGAAGAAAGCTCCTAAAGAAATTTTTTGCCAAATAAATTAAACTTCATAATGTCCTTTTCACAATGATTTGCAGGATGGCTCTCTAAGTTGTTAGATTGCGGAGATATAGCCTTTCAATCTTGTGATATTCTGTTGTAATCCTCATCAGATAAAAATTGTGCATAAAACAGTAGTCGGTGTGACATGGGAAAGAAGGGGTTTGGGAGTTTCATACGGTAAATCCCATCTTTTTCGTATTAAATAATATTATTACTACTAAATCAATGAGTACCGTACGAGATACTTTGCTTAATTCCGAGTGTAAAAATAAAATTTAATACGAAAAAAATGGGATGCACCATACGCTTTACTAAGTGGACAAAAGACGTTTTGGAATTGGGCGACAATTTGAAAAATGTTTTACATTGATAAATTTCAGAATTTAAAATTTATGCCCATTTCTGGGAAAATTGTGATACATGAACAACTATAGACATTCTAAACGCTTAGAGGGATAAATATGTATAATGCATATATTTGTATTGTAATATATTTAAATTAACAAATTTCAATTTAATAAAAAATAAATAAAAAATATCATTTATAATTATTTAAATGGGTACAGATACACTGCGATAATTTAATTAACTTTTCGAAATTATAACTATTTTAAGAAAATTATGAAAATATAGCAATTTCACCCGAATAAAGAATTAATCATCTTTTGGATTTAAAATTGTCTGACGCTCAAAGCTTTATATATACCTCCAGAAATCTAAAGTTTCTATAGCAATACACCTAATTTTTAAATTAATAAAAATGCTCTATTTTACAAAAAAAAAATTAATTTAAAGGTTACAACTTACAAGCTATATTTTTATAATTAATTAAAAAAATTAAGTAACATAAAATAAAATGCCTAGGAAAAATTATTGAAACTTTTTAAAGCATGAAAACAACTTTACAATTGCAAAAATCGTGTAAGCGGCAGTGGGTTAATGACTATGTATATATCCTAAACTTAACGATATCAGTAGTCTTACTATTTCAAATTTATATACAACTTAAATATAATATTATTTATTGATATTACATGTTTAAGTAGCATAGATTTTACAATATGTCTATAACAGAATGTAAAAAAGAATGTTAAATGTGACAATCCTATCGAGCTACTGATTTGAAAAAAATCAAAATAAGAAACGTCAGATTTTCCTCAGTGAACTTAAGTCATTGGTATCACCCATTGCTGAGAAAATTTCAAGTTCATTTATGGTAACCTTAATGTCGCTTTGATTTGTGACTTTTTTGCAAAAAGATTTTTTCAAAAATAGATTTTTATAATGCCTCATAAAATACATTATATCTCTAAATATGAACTATGTATTTTATTTAGCGTTTGTGCTAAAAGCCTTTAGCTGATTGAAGCATCAGACCCCATTTGGAGTTATACCATGTTGCTATATCGTACAAATTATTTGAGATTTTTAAAGAGTTGTTACCGTTCCTTTTCATTATAATATGTAAACAAGTTTAGTTACAATTTCAGATTTATATGGAGCACTTTGAGATAGAGCTACAACAAAAATGTTTGAAATTCTCGATTGTGACGCCCTCTTGTGTCGTTTATTTGAATTATAAAAAAAATTGAAGAATTCAGTCATATTCCACTCATTAAGCTGAAAATGTGGATACCTCACATGCTTTGTAAATTTGATATTAATTTTTGATACCTCATATTACGATTCCCAAATGTGGCCATTTAAAATAAAAATCTAAAATTTTAAATACAATTTTTGAATTTGGGATATAAATATAATATAAAATTAAAAATATAATTTGTGTAAATATGAAGCCTGTAAACATTTTCGTTTGCGAGTTAAAAGGTGGTGACACATGGATAGACAGATATATAGACAAACACAAAATCGCTGCTAATAGGGTTCCGTAGTCCTTTAGGTTCGGAAAATATCTAAATTGAATGATAAAATCTCTTTAATTAACATCAATGAAATTAAAAAGATTTTTGTATTAGGACGCATACACATATAAGTGTGCTCGCACATACTTATACACATACGTTAGCGGTCACTACTTATTTTATTGTGTACATTTGTAATCTGTAATGATTATGACATTTTAGGCATTTGTTTACTATCGTGTAAGAACAACATTTAAATGAATTCAATTAGCATACAACCTAAAATTAACTTTGGAGAAGCATACTGACACATGTAAATACCAATGTCAACGGTTGTCCACTGAATTTATGACGTATATATGAAGTTTGTCGTTTGTTTATTTATATTTATGTGTTTTATTAATAATAATTGAATCTATATAATTAGCATAACTGAATTGTTATTAATTTTAACTATATTTAACATATGTTGCATACACGTACCATTCTTTGTTTACGATTTCGAAACCCATATAATTAACATAAAAAATTCAAAACTTAACCAAAATTAAATTAAAAATTAACAAAATTAAATTAAAAATTAACATAAATTAAACTAAAATTAGCATAAATTCAAATATAATTATTCTTAAATATGATCACTTACTCAAAAAGGAACGAATCTCCCCATTACCGACTGCATAGGGTGAATATCGAGGAGACCTGCGAGATTGCATCTTAATGCTGCTGCTAACACCGGACGAATGATTGAATTGCTCTCGATCGCTGATGATTTCGCAATCAAATGTTATGATGAAAGCATAGATGCGCTGTTGGATGATGCTGTGGGATAGAAGAGTCAGGGAAAGAATAGAAGGCTTACCTGGGGTTGGATCGTCTTTGGTCATCTTTGCGGGGTTTTGATTTCGAGCTTCCCGGCTCGGACTCTGTCCATTCTTTTCGCTGGTCAGGTAGTGGACTGATGGACACGTGAGGATCGATGTGCGAGGGTTGTGTACCTTGTTGCTTAGCAACGACACGCGAATCGGAGTTTTTGGAATTGATACCTGTTCGGTTGGAGTTGTGGTGGTTTTCGTCAGGTGGGAATGGGACTTTTTTTTGTGGTGAGCATTTTGTGAGCGGGAATTTTTTTTTTTTAGAGTTCGCGTTTGCTACAATTGTCGGATAATCGAATGGAAATGTTTTGATATTTTTATTCTTTATTTTTGCTGTTTTTTTAATGATATGTAATTTAAAAAGAATATATGTTGTAGTTTTTTTAAACTACTTATTTTATCTATCCGTTAAACATATAAAAAAATATAGAATTAAGAAGTCGATAATTAGGTTTTGGTTTGGTTTGGTTAATTAACGTCGCACTAGAGCTGCACAGTGGACTATTGGCGACGGTTCGGGGTCTATCTCGAAGGAAAGACCCGGGAACACATACACATTCATACATGCACCTCGTTATTTTAGAACCATGGTCAGATGACGAGGAAACACTTGAACTGGCACCCAACGCCTTCAATAGACGTCGGGACTTTGGACCCCGATCAGATGTATCGTGCACCAGTCCCGTATACACGCCGTTAATTTTTGTGGATGTTCTGGACGACTTTTCTAGTATTTTTGTAGCGAAGCTGGCAACCCTCCTCGATAATTAAGAATTAACGTCGCATTAGAGCTACACATTAGGCTATTGGTGACGGTTAGGGATTTATCCCGAAGGAAAGACCAGGGAATATTGTTTCGAAATTTTGAATCATGTTCAGATGACGAGGACAACACTTGAGCTGGTACTCCACACACCTGATACATCATGAGGACATTTGGACCATGGTAGATTTAACGTAAATAAGTCCCATCCACACGGAATATATGAATGTGTATGTGTTCCCGGGTCTTTCCTTCGAGATAGACCCCGAACCACCACCAATAGACCAATGTGCAATTCTAGTGCTACGTTAATTAACCAAACCGAACCGAACCCACAACCTTCCGGTGTCAACAGATAAAATATGGCAAATGGGTAAATTGAAAAGTAATTAACAAAATTGATTGTCATTTTCAGTTGAAATGTTTTGCAATTGTATTAAAATGGATGCAAAATTAAGATAGATAATTGATGATAGGTTCTAAATTATAGAAATAATGATTTCGCTAGGAATTTTTTTTGAGCACAGTGTACACATTACAACTGACTATACTAGTGTTAAAAATTATAAAAGTAAACGCATAATTTTATATGTCTATAAAATAGTAAACCAAAACATGAAAATATGTGGCCAAATAATAATTTAAAATAGATGGTTTCAAATATGTAATCATAAGTAGAAGTATTGGTGGTGTTTTGAAATCGTATAAAAAGTAATAATTTTTACTGCGCTCTAACATCGCGTATTTTTATATTTATCTTATGTAAACAAACCCTACTGCCGCTATTGTAAAATTCAACCGTTTTTTCTCTTTCATATTTTGATTAGCATCTCAAAAAGTATCTAACGGATAATGGTGAAACTCATTGAGTTTATCTAGAAATATTTGGAGAATACGATGAGAGCATATTTTTGTTTCAATATGACAGGTAAGAAATTATTTTTTGAAAAATTCAAAAATTGGCTTTAACTGAGGAAAATACATAAAAATAAACACGTAATAGTTATACTTTCTGATAGAATAGTAGCCTCACATGAATTCGTGGTAATATTTTATTTTAAATAATTAGTTTTTAACTTATATAAACTTTTAAAAGTCCGTAAAATTGTCGGCTATTTTTTTTCTCAATCGTAATAAATACATGAAAATATTTTTGTTTTCAATTTAGTAACTACCATATAATCTTTTGAACGTTCTATAATTAAACTAAAGATCTCAATTAATATTACGTATAATAAATATATGCCGTCTCACATGAATCTGTTTCCAATGTTTGTATTTTGCTAGCTAAATATAGGGCGTCTGCCTGTATCAGAGAATATCAGTCTTTAATTTAACTTTTAGTGGGCCCAAACTTCTATCAGACACGAAACTATATTCAGTCTAGGTACTAAATTACGACCGCTGTTTGGTTTAGCAATTTTAAAAAAATTATTTATTAAAAATGTATTTTCAGCACTAGTGTATTTCAATAAATTACAAATTGTTAGATAAAAAAAAGGGATAGAAAGGCAGAAAAGAAAAAGATTTCAGTCAATTAGATATTAGTAAACAAACAATCACACAGACAGACAAACAGAAAATGCCCACCCTGCAAAACTTCAGTTCTATTCTAATACAAATGCTGGAACTATTGTCTAAAAACCTGTTTTATTCATTTTTGATTCACCATAGGAGGAGGAGGGGGGCAAAAAGAACACTTTTTTTCTTCAAGTGTAATGACAGACGAGCGTAAATTTCAACTCCTCTCAACCGTGTCTAAGTTTAAATATCCCAAGCTGCCGTAAGGATTTGGTCATATTTTTTAAAATAACAAATATTTATTTAAACAAAAAACTATGCTTATAAAAGTTCCTATAAAGACAAGAAAATAATGTAACGCCATTTGGATTTTTAATGTACTTACCGCTTTTCACAAAAGACCTTTTAGTAATACACCATTAAAAAAATTCTCGCCAATTTTATTCAAAACTTCGAACATTTAAGAATTTGTCGATATATTTGTTAGATGTGTTAATTGTATAGTATTATGGAGGAATTAGACCTGAGCAGTTCAGTGGGAATTTTTTATTCAAGGTATCAACTTGTGGAAACTAGGGCCTGAAGAAGGAAATAGAGAACCGGGGATTTGACGATAACTAATCAATTATTAAATTGCAGTTAAAGGATGCTCATTATTTTTTTTAATTCTAGAATAGAAATATTAAAAGAATTGAGAGCGTTCATTTAATTTGAAATATCTAAAATATTAATTAAATAATTTAAATTTCATTATAGATTTTGAGCAACTTCTTAATTAAAGTTATATTTTGTCTTGAATTTTTCATACATTGCTAAGTACATGGATTTAAGTTCTGTTAAAATATATTTTTTAATATGTTGAGTTGCTTATTCCCAACTTTTCGAAAAAGTAGTGTCCATTTTTCTAAGAAATGCACACAATTTTTATTTTTAAAAAATAATGTATATGGCAATTTTATGATATTTTTTGCAATGATACATTACTTAAATTTATTTGTATAAAAATAAATAGGATATTTATATGAAAAGTCATGTATTGAAAATAAAATTTAATCCCTGTCGCAGATCAAATAATTTTACAATTTTGGTTTTTCTTTAGCTCTTCATACGGTACTAATATAATAGTCGAATAAATTAGGAATTTTTATACTCTACGTATTTTCAAAACTCTATCAGTTTTTGATGTTAAAATAATACGTTTGAGGTTTCGTGTCTAAAGATCTATATCCTATTAGCGACTATGGAATTTTGAAACTAAAGCATGCTCCTTTGTGAAGAAACTTTCGTCCTTTTAGACGAAACAGACGCCTCGTCGGCTAAATGCTGTGATTATATATATTTCGTCAAACTAAGGAAATTCATTTTGTAGTTTTTTTTTCACGAAATTAACATCGTTAAAAATGGGGCGATTTCAAATAAAAAATCAACGGATCGACTATTGCTCTCTTGGTTCATAGTTACGCGCGCTATCGAACAAGCACGAGCGTCCGAGCACCCACAATCATTTCACTTTCAAGTTAATTAAATCGTGTTTATCATACATACCTGTTCGAACAAAAAGCCTCTACTAACATTGTAAGCAAGCAATTTCAATTTGTATACCTCTTTCTCCTTCTGGCGGAAACATTGGGACGTCATAGATCATTACTTAAAAACGTTAGAAATTGGCCACTCAGTCTTTTTCAGTTTCGTTCCTTGACAATTCTCTCTTTTTCTTATGATTACCGAAGATTTCATACGGTCTGAAGATTCTTAAGTTGCTGGACCTTTCCTCAAGCACCTACGATGTCTGTCCAACAGTATGTTTGAATCTTCTTTGCTGTTTAAGGTCACATCAACAGTTACCCAGTGTTTTAAAAATACTTCTATAAACTAACACTATACTTTTTAACGGCAGTTGAATGTCTTAACCCTTGATCTTGTGGAACAGTTTTTCTGTCTGTGCAACCACATAGCATAACGGTAACCAGTTTGCATTAAGCCACGGACTCCTAGGTAAAACTGAAACTGTACAGGAAATCCCATGCTTTCTGGGCATGCATACGTTTAAATTTTGTTTGAACATGAAAATGTAGGAAAGAAAATTTTCTTAATTTAATTTTATAATTTCTTTTAATTTCACAGCTTTTACCACGAATGTAGACAGAAAGGTACCCAACAAATACATATACATAACACCACAATTAGAAGTTTAATTACTTTTAGTCTTTTTATAGTACATTTAAAATTCATTTAAATTTAAGAAAATCTTTCTTTAAAGTTAATAATTTCGTTCAAAATTGATTACAAGCACGTATTTACACTTTTAAATCGGTGCATTTTAACAATTTTTTCTTTGTGACCCCGCGGACTCCGAATATCCACAATATCCCCCCATAGATGCACGAATTCCCGCGGGTCCACGGACCACCTTTTGGGAATCACTGACATAGCAGGTAAGGAGTCAATTTGTCAAACTTCGATTACTACTTCATCTTTATTTTCTTCATGTGGAAAATGAAATTAAGTCGCATTAGAGCTGCATAATGAGCTATTGGTGACAGTTCGAGATCTATACCAAAATGAAGACCCTTAAACACTGCCTCTTAATTTTGAACCATAGTCAGATAGAATCAACACCTGAGCTGGCACTCCATGCACCTGATGACACAAACATGACATGAGGACATTAACGTGCAGATTTAGCGTGCATCAGACCCCTATACACAGTAGATGTTTTTTGTGGACGACGAGAATCGAAACCGACAACCCTTTGATGGCGAGCTCGCTGCACTCTCAAAGTGATATTCGAACCACAACCCTCCATTTTATTAATAGTTTTCAAAATTACCCCCTGACATGGTTTTCAAAAATACCCATAGAATATACAACGATAAAACAAACATTTTTAGCAATTCCTCAATGCCAGTGTCTCAAAATCTTCAAACCCGCCCCATCTTCTAAGTGCCAAAGAGTCCATTCCAATATAACACCTCAATGTTTTGATCTTGTCTTACACTCAGCGCGTTTAAACATACAACACCACCGAAACCCAAACATTAGAAACTAACACAAACCGTTAAAAACATCACCACAAACATCCCATTAAACACAAGATCCCTAGGGGGTCATAAAAGGGTGTCATCAATGACATATTTCCCTGTAGAAAATGACACGTGGGGTAGAAAAAGGTCCCCTTGAAGATTGAGATTTACGAGGAGGGAGACTAGCAAAAGGGCGAAGGGAGATGTCATTCAATGCATCACCATTAATATCTTTCCCAGGCGCCTGGTTTTTCTAAATGGTGCCTTTGACCTACACTCCGTTTTAGGTACATTTCTCACTTTTCATACATAGGTATTAGTATTTGGAAGGATAAGAAGATAATCTTATCTTTTGAAAAATAAATTGCTTAAAATTTTATCGACTGACGCTCAAAGGCGTAATATCCTATACTAGGATATCCTTACTGTTAAAAATGCATGAAATTTTTTTTATGAACATTCCTCATTTCTGACGAAACACGCCTGCTATGTGCTCCAGTTATATTTTTCGTCAAATATTAGAATTTTTCACGAAATTTATTTCGTCAAAAATGAGGACGTTTTCAAATAAATATTGACTGCTCGTCTCGAACTACGGATCTCTTGGTCCGAAGCCTTTTTCGCTATCGACCGTAACAGAAAAGCTTCGTTTAAATTGTGGAAAAATACACATCAGAACCAAAACCACCGGAAACGAATATGAATACATTACTTTCATTAAAAATGTGAAGACTCTTGTTTCGTCAAAAGCAAGTGCTTATAAATAAGAAATACCCCATTTTACAAAAAATTTGAAATCTAATGGATTGAAGTTCAAATTAAAAGCTAACTCTTTAACATTTATTAGGATTTTTAATAACTATAAACTAATCATATACATAATTCCTTATAAACTTTCGAAGAGGGAAAGGGAAAAAAAACTTTAAAATTTCAAAAGTTTTTTAAAGAACGTTGAATAGTTTTAAGTAGTTTTATTGTCCAGAAAATGTAAAACTTTTGAAAATTAACCTGTGAAAAATGTCATTTAATCAGTTCATTTAGTCAGTTTCCAGTTGAAAATAATAGTTTTTCACAAGACATTAAAATCACATTGAGATACAATATTTTTATTTAGTACAAGTACTATAAATGCTGAGAAACAACCTTTATAAAATTACCGATTGCTCGTTTTTTTAAATGAATTTAAAAACGATTGATTAGATTTTGCTAAATAAATGTTTAATAAGAATTCAATGTTGATTGATAATAACAATAAAAATTGCTTTACCATAATTTTAAACAAAGCCTAGCAAAAATACGGTTCTTCGTAAAAGATTAATTAAAACTACTTATCATCGAATAAATAAGCTTATATCCTAATAAAATGAAAACAAAATGAATTCTCACGGTTCACCAATTTTTCAAATGTTCATTTTCTCTACAAAAATCTGGATTTTCACGAATAATTGTTGAGATTGGACCACCATGAAACTAGCTACCCTGTGTCATTAAAAATGTAAACAAATGGTTGCATGCAAAAAAGTTATATTCGGACAATTTTATAAAATATCTGCCAAAAAAATGGTAAGAAAAAAAAGTTGTGTAACTCACCTTCTTTTTAACATTTTAACACGTAATAAAACGGAAAATATTATTATAAACTTATATTATTATATTTTAAGCTTTTCAAGTTTCATTAAGACAGGAGCAGCAGATGCTGATAGTAAAGCAAACACAATTTGAATTTTGCAAGGGGAAAATATTTTTATAATATGACTCATTTTCTAATTAAGATATTTTTAAAAAAAACCTCGACGTTACTTCCTACATCAGAGTGAGAACTATGATTTTACCAAGAACCAGATTAATTAAACAACCTTTATAAAATTACCGATTGCTCGTTTTTTTAAATGAATTTAAAAACGATTGATTAGATTTTGCTAAATAAATGTTTAATAAGAATTCAATGTTGATTGATAATAACAATAAAAATTGCTTTACCATAATTTTAAACAAAGCCTAGCAAAAATACGGTTCTTCGTAAAAGATTAATTAAAACTACTTATCATCGAATAAATAAGCTTATATCCTAATAAAATGAAAACAAAATGAATTCTCACGGTTCACCAATTTTTCAAATGTTCATTTTCTCTACAAAAATCTGGATTTTCACGAATAATTGTTGAGATTGGACCACCATGAAACTAGCTACCCTGTGTCATTAAAAATGTAAACAAATGGTTGCATGCAAAAAAGTTATATTCGGACAATTTTATAAAATATCTGCCAAAAAAATGGTAAGAAAAAAAAGTTGTGTAACTCACCTTCTTTTTAACATTTTAACACGTAATAAAACGGAAAATATTATTATAAACTTATATTATTATATTTTAAGCTTTTCAAGTTTCATTAAGACAGGAGCAGCAGATGCTGATAGTAAAGCAAACACAATTTGAATTTTGCAAGGGGAAAATATTTTTATAATATGACTCATTTTCTAATTAAGATATTTTTAAAAAAAACCTCGACGTTACTTCCTACATCAGAGTGAGAACTATGATTTTACCAAGAACCAGATTATTCGTTTTTGAGATATGAACAAACAAACCCCGTGTAATTTTATTAGTATATTACTGATGTTATTAACTTTTATTTGTGCGGAAAGAATCAAACGGAGGAACAAATTGGAAAATTTGTGTTATATTTAAATTAATGCATGTAATATTTTGGGTATCTAGAATAAACGGATATATTCACTTTAGAAGAATTCTTTGGCTGTGCTATACGTTAAATTTAATGACCTTGCGTAAGCCTATTCACTTTTGCGAATACAAAGTACAAAGAAAACTACTATAGTAAAATTAATTAAGAATTTCCCAAACACTCCAACAAACTGAAGAGTCATCAGAAAATATTAACAATATATGGCATACCACAGCTTATTAAGAAATGTTATGCTTACAAAAAATTACAGTAAAAGTTCCTTTAAGCCATGTTCTGATCTTGTTTTCATGGCATTGTGCAAATATAGAAGACACCTTAGATCCAGTACTGATTGTGTGTGTTCAGTTCTATAGCTTCTGCTTGAATGGAATGTCGATGGAAGGTGTTATCCACAGACATGAGTGGAGATCAAATGACAGAAGCCAAGCAAATTACTCTTTAGTTTTGAAAGTTTTCCGAAGCAAATCATGATTTGATTCCAATAAAAATCTTTATATATTTCAAATTTTCAATTCTCTCTCTCTATACACGCGCACGCACACATGCGCACACACATATATATATATGCATACATACCCATCGCTACATAATTTGCACTTTTTGAAAATTGGGGGGGGGGGGGGGGGCACTCTTAAAATTTTGCTTTTTGTAAGTGCTATAATTTCCCTTCAGAAATGCGCATTTGATTCACAAACTGGCGTTACTAGATTACAGCATTTTAGTGCTTAGTGTCTTATGCACGTGCTGCTGAGTCACGTGTTATCGCATCTGATGTATAGGGCCTCTAAGTCCCACCACACGTGCTAAGCTAAGAAATACGTCAGATGAGGGACTTGTGTTACCATGGTTCCGTCAGAATTCGCGGAACATGTCTTCTCTGCACCACTGCCTAGACATTAGAAAACAAAACTTAAGCTAAATCTGGATCAGAAACAGATTCCGAAGTTTTCAAATGGTTTTCGAAGTTGTGCAATATTTCTTTGCATTATCTGTAAAGGGAATTCGGTCGAAGTACATGAAGCTCTGTAGACTTTTTTTTTATTGTTTAATCAATAACAAAGAAATTTTATTAGATAAATTGCGTTTGTAAATTAGTAAGATAAAAAATATCAATGATATTTAGTCGAAATAAGTATTATTCTGTTATAAAAAATTTTATGAGTGATATCAAGTTTGTAACTGTATGTGACGAAAAAATTAGCTACAATCGATTAAATACATACGACAGGTTACAAATTGTTGGACGATGGTCATTGTTTGGCTTTTTAACTACACGTTCTTTTTGCTATACTTCAACTACTTAAGTTCTTGCTACTATACTGCTAAGAAATTTGTTTAAAATATAAGCGAAGTTGCTAAAAATAAAATAAAATATAAGCGAATGGTTGTTAAAAAATGTTTTATTATGAAAATACAACTAAATGTGATACATTAAACAATGAAGTCGGCGCCAAAATGTGGGTATGTTTTTTTGTAAATTGGCACCAATTTCAAAATGTTTTAATAAATATAATATTAATATGAAATATTTAAATTTTTCGCACTTGCCTTTAAAATATTTTTTAAAAAAAACTTTTTAGTGCATATTTCTTAAAGTTTCTTTTCTTATTTTTTCTAAATAATATTTATTTTTCCCCTTTTAGTTTTTAATTTCGTAGGGGGCTTCACCCCTTGCTATTAATCAACAGGAAACTTAAATTGTTGCTCACTTTTTTTCCACGCCCTGGATAGAGTATTTTGAGATTATCCAGTTTAATAAATGCCTGGTAAACGAAATATAATTGTTCAATATCTTTCCAACAATGAAACATTTTTGAAATCGGAGAACAAGTAATAAAAAAGTTAGGTTTATCGACATTTTCGGATAAATAAAAGCCTGATAACCAATTTTTAAAATAAAAGTTTTACCTAAGGGGATTTTTCTCTATCCAACAAAAAAAAAAAGAATTTTCGAAATCGGACAATATTTTTTTCAAACGTTCCGTTTATTTGAGAATTCCGGATAGTTAAATACCTGATAACTGGATATTTTTTACAAAAGGTTACCAAGCAAGAAATGCCCTACTGAAAAACACATTTTTTTGTTATCTTAATATCTGAATTAGAACAGAAATTATACGTGAACATACATAAAAAAATACAAGTAGAATTGACAACTACTTTCTTGTTGCGCTTTCCGGTATTGGTTGGAGCGCTTAAGTTGATTAAAAATATTTACACTAAATTTATATTTTAATAAACAGGATCGCTGACTACTTTTATTAGATTAATGCAAATATTTTAATTATTAATTTAAACAAATCTTTAAATGAAATAAAAAAAAAATCGAATAATAATTATTCGTGATTTTACGCGAGAGTATTTACATTTTTTAAATATAAACAATAACTTTTGATTATGATAAACAAACATTGAAATCTAGTTCCTTAACCCTGCGTTCCCTTCAAACACGCTTCGCAAGGCTACTATTCCGGAAGCAAATATTTCAAGAAAACCATGTGAAACAAATAAGATATCATTAGAATTTAATTAATAAAATACAAAATCGAATCTCAACTCTACATTGGAGTACAAAATAAAAACCTTCCCTATTTTGCCACAGTTTCTCAAGACATTTTTGTTCTTTTACCAGTTACTTTGAAATAATCTTCAAATCTGAGTTGCTATCTTTGCTATTAAAGTAATTAAAAAAAAGCAGTCTGTGACCTTAGAAAGAGCATGAACCTACTCGCGTCAAATTGGTATTCTTTGTGGTTCTGATTGTTTCCTTTATACTCTTCCATTAAGGTATTCCAGAAATTTCATCATTAGCTTAGCCTACATGTTTGTTAACATTCAGATAAAAAAAATTTTGTAAATGTTAAAATTTAATTTCAAATATATATATATATATGTATATATATATATTCAACGTTTTTTTAAAAAATGGTTTTAAAGATAAAATTACTTTATTGATTTTTGAAAAGGTGGGAAGGGGGATTATTTAAAAATATTGAATTTAAGATTATTAATTGTTTATTTAATCAAATATTTTTAATTTTTAAATTGTCAATTTCGTTATATTAGAATGTAAGGTAATTTTAACTATGGATGTTTGTAGAAGATTATAGAAAATTTAATGTAAATAGATGAAAACTTCTTTAAAATTACAAATACAAAATAAATATAAAACATAAGGGGGTGGAAAGGAAAGGATAAACCAGTGGGAAAAGGATTTAAGGAAAAAAAACGAAAAAAAGAGAATCCTTAAATATTTTCCCCACTGTTTTATCCCCCCCCCCTTTTTTTTTTATTTATTTCTTATCATCAGGTAAAATTTTCGTTGTTTAATCCCTGTTTTTATTGTACTTTTGTCTCGTTTTAATTTTTTTTCTATTGTTGAACATTTCGCTTTTTTGGATTTTTTTAATTGTTTTGGTTATTATTACTTATGAAATATGTCGAGGCACTTTATTCGAAACATATTTCATGTTGGATGTGGCGTCCTGATGAGAAAGTCAACAATTTTTAATTTTTTACGGGTAGCTTTCTTTAGCCTCATAAAATGTTGAATGATGGGATTCAATTGTTTTATTTCATTCTATTTTGTCCCTATTTTTTTTTTTATCTTTTATCCATTCCATATTAACTTTGGATTATATTATGATTTATATTGTTTATTACATTCTAGTTTTTACTGCAGCCTTTGCTCGTGATACTCATAAACTATCTTCAATACTCTTCTTTTATATATATATATATATATATATATATATATATATATACTCGTATTCTTTGCCATATATAGCTTTTAAACTCTGCTGAGGCCGCGCTCTTCGCTGCAAGGTGAATTGAATTGGAGGTGAGATGAATTGGAAAAATTCCTACTGGACTGATATCACTTGCTATTAGGGACCGTCACTTATTACGCTTGAGAGGCTCGGGAAAACTAATAAAAATTATCTATTCGACCAGATGATTTCGCTCATAAGGAGAAAAGGGTGACCAAAGGCTCGAGTGGTTGCTTGTTTATTTTCTTTAATGTTAATGTACCTTTCGGGAAATTTAGATAAAAATTGTTTTACATAGAGTGAAAATATTTATGAAAATAAGACAATAGCTGTCTGCTGTGCTGTCGAGGCACTTTATTCGAAACATATTTCATGTTGGATGTGGCGTCCTGGTGAGAAAGTCAACAATTTTTAATTTTTTACGGGTAGCTTTCTTTAGCCTCATAAAATGTTGAATGATTGGATTCAATTGTTTTATTTCATTCTATTTTGGCCCTATTTTTTTTTATCTTTTATCCATTCCATATTAACTTTGGATTATATTATGATTTATATTGTTTATTACATTCTAGTTTTTACTGCAGCCTTAGCTCGTGATACTCATAAACTATCTTCAATACTCTTCTTTATATATATATATATATATATATATACAGTTAAAAAACTGTTAAAGAAAGGATGTAAGAAAAATAATATTTGGGCATATATATAAGTTTAAGCAGTGTGATGTTAAAAGGCCGAAGAAAAACCATAGAAGGAAGACCAAAACTAAGATAATATAAAAACCAAAATTATTTAAGTAAATGCTTATCTATGTATTTAAAAATGAAATTACTTGGAATATTGGTTTTATAAATGGTTGTTCTCGAGCAAATTAACAGAAAGGGATTCGCTATTACAGAGGCTTTTTATACGATTACTTGTGTAATAATTATATTGCGTGAAATTTTTGAATAGAAATATCGGATTGCCATGGAATACGTTTAACTACATAGAATTCAAATTCGTTTCTTTTATCAAAAATTATTACATGTACTGTTTCATTTATTGTAATTCAATTGTGCAGGAACAATTTGAAGATTTTTAGGCTGAAAGCATAAGGAGAAATATCTTGCCATATATTAGTAAAATTAGAGTTATTAAATGTAATGAGGTCATCAACATATCGAAAAACTGTTAAATTGATAAAATTAAAGCTTTTTTTTTCTACCAAAGTAAAAACAAATTAGCCAAAATACTAGACAAAATTGAACCTTGAGGAATACCTTGAATCTGTAAATAAATCTGTTCACCATTGTAAATTAAATTATTGAAGATACAAAAATAAATAAGCTTAATCCAGTAATCATGGACAACACCAAGAATACTGTTGTAGTTATTATGGTAAACAATTAGAACAACCTTAAGATCAGAGAGAGGGATACTTGTGAAAATATTCTTTATTACTGTTTATATAGTCAAAGGAAGGTCGATTATTATTAATAATCCACTAAATTTGCACTTTATCAAAACGACCACAACCCATTTTTGGCAATTCAAAAAGGCCACAACGCGTTCTGGACGGTAGAATGCATGATGCGGTATTATAAAAACGCCTAAATATTATAATTTGACGAGTCACATGGCAGTACTTCTCTTTCAGTTCATCTTCCATAGCTAGAACAGTAAAATAAATTTCTATTACTTATTTGTCCCCAAAAATCAGCTACGAAGTTAATAAATAATTATTGTACATAAAATAATAAAGAAAATATATTCTAGGAAAGGACCATGGTGAAATGGGGTAAACGTAAACTTTTGTTTTTAACATTTTTAAATTATTACAAAGCGATAACTACCACAAATATAAAAAAACAACCTCGGAACGCACTATTTGGTGTGTTATTTAGCTACAAGAACTTGCAATTAAATTTTTTCTATCATCTGCCATTGATTTTCTACATTTTTTCTTTTTCAATTTCCTCTGGTTGTACTTTCTCCGGTTCCAGGGCAAGTGCCTTTTCTAACCTTATGAAATTAAAGAGGAATATAATTTTTTTTGTTGAGTTCGCCCTTTCTATCCGAATAAAAACTAAGGATGAAAATAAAGTGTTCTGCTGAATTCGCCATTAAAGAAAAAATGTAAAAATATTTTCTCGAAAAAAAAAACATATGTTGAGTTCGCCCTTCGTTTCTGAAGTCCCTTATTTTTGGAAAGTTCCTTTTTTATTCCTTACCAACAGAAAATTAAGGGTACTTCCCTCCAAAATAGTAATAAAATGGCGCACAATATTTTTTAAATAAACTGTAATATTAAAATAGTAGCCCATACAACACGGAAATTAAACACTCTTCCAAAATTCTAAAATATTATTTCCTTAAATAATATTTAAAAAGCTAAAAACAACCAGAAATCAATATCCAAATGTTCTTAATAAAATTCTTTTTGAATTGTGCCGTATTTAACTAGTACCGTAGCTATCAAACATGTTGCCAAAATTATAAGAAATATTTACTAAGCAAAAGTTTAAAATCGTTTGTACCAACCACATAATATACAAATTGACTTTGAATTAACTTAATTTTCCCTAAAAATAAACTGAATCTTTCGTGAAATCGTACAGCCAATCAGAGTTAACAAACACTTGCATATTCTAACCAATTGACAACCGTAAAGTAATTGCCCCGCGATATTGTGCCTAAAAAGCAGACGAGAGAGTTAACTAGATGTGTACACAATCGCTGATGGGGAAAGATAAACAAAGCTTTAGAATGCCACATTTAGAAGTTCATCGCCTTGGCGAGAAATCCGCCCCAAACCCGACATCTTAGCCCCCTAGTGCCCATACACCTTCTGCAGCACGATACGCTTCACGTACCCCACTGCGACTGTGCCCCCGATACATCCTCTTTATTTCTGTTACAAGTGATTTTTTCAAAAAATACTTTAAAAAATATAAAATTGCAAAAAGTATGTTTTTATATATGTAACATTAATTAAACTAACAAAATAACAAAAAAAGTTGGCAACATTAAAAATATTAAAATACAAATGCAACGTTAAAATACGCAATAAAAGTCCGTAATAATCCGGACATGTTTCGGGAGATACATCACCCTTCATCAGCGGAAAATGTAAAGTCTGTGTGTAATGAAATATAAATAAACCCAAAGAAATCTAAAATGTTGCCAAAGACTAAAAAACTAACTAAAAACTATTACAAACGGTTGGAGTTAACTATTGTGTGCCAACAAGCGGGAAACATTGGGACCGCAAACGTTTCATTGACAACCGAATCAATATTACTAAAAATATGAAACGCCTCCAGGAAGTCAAGTTCAAATGGAGATTTAGGTTTGCAAATTAAATGTGAGTTAGAAAAATTAAATATATGACCATGTTCCCAAGAGTGCTTGGCAATGGAGGACTTCTTTATTTCTTGTTTAACAGTATGTGCTTGGTGCTCCTTGATACGAAATCTTAATGCTCTCCTTGTTTGACCAATATATGACATGCCACATTGACATGAAATACAAGTATTTTAACGTTGCATTTGTATTTTAATATTCTTAACGCAATGCTCTATAAGACGAGTTTTTATCTTACAACATTAAAAATACCTTTAAAAATGATAAAATCCCTTTAAGAGCCGATCAAAATTAAGTCAACCATATTACTAACACAGTATAAAAAAATATAAGTAAATTTATTTACATGAGGAGATAAGAATATAGGGCAATCAATATTTCTATACGATTTCTCGAATGTGTTCTTAACTTTATTATATGACCCAGGTTCAGTTTCCAACAAAATTAAATTAGTATTGAAACTTTAGTTCTTTTCTTCTGTTATCTATAAAAACCTTTACACATTCTTGAAAATGATATGGGTCATTGATTTTTGTAAAACCCTCTATGAATGCTTTATTTTTTATAGTTATTACAAACACCCTTTCGCATTTGCCTCATCCTTTACTCAGTCTGACCGCATCTAAACTTTGCATCGGGCCATTTTAATTGCGACGGTGATAATAACACATTCAATGCCAAAGAAAGGTTATTGGACATTTATCCAACGGAAACCCCCTTGATCGATTCAATTCAAAAGAAACCGAAAGCGATTGATGCCGAACCTCTAAATTAAAAGGACAACACAATAACATATCAAAGCTTTCTACCTCCCCCAAAATTACATTACCCTTGACATTGACTTTGGAATCTTCAATTTTTTCCGAGAATCTAAATTTTTCCAGTTATAAAAAAAAAGTTTAATTATTTCCGGTGTAACGTAACTTCAAGTTTAACCCTGAGATCTTGAATATACTGACCCAGCATGGACCGGATGGAGTCCATTGTAATGATGGCTTTTGATAGGGCAATAGGACATTCGATTTCGGTCGGAAATTATTCTTGGAAATAGGGGTTTTCGCGCGCAAACCTTTATCTTAATAATGAAGAATTCATTTTGTAGAAATTGATTTCGCGAAATAGAATTTAAAAGTTGATTGTGAGGCATTGAAGAGTTTTTTTTGTGAAGAGATTGGGAAATACAAAGGTGGATGAGCTTTTCGTTTATGCCATGGTAAAATAATGTAAAGGTTTGCACATCCGGTCGGACAAACGGGGTTAAGTTCAAGTTTACTCTTGAGGATGGTAATTCCAATTTAGAGGAAGTAAATATTTCTCAATTACATTTTGAATGGAAATGAAGTAATTTCCTTTGTTACTGTCATTAAATCTTTTTCTTTAGTTCCATTACGAAATAAATAAATTAAAACTACAAATTAGATTAGTAAATTTTGAAATTGTAATTAAGAGAAAACTTAGCATTTTAATGCAAGTTTTTTTTTAAAAAATCTTTTCTCGAAGTTGAGTAGACATTTATAAAAATTAGCACTTTTCTTAGATATATTGTGTTATAACAAAAAGGTAAAGAAACACATTAAAAAATAATTCATTTTTAATATTCAGGTAAACTATGTTCGTGTAACTTCTCGCATATTAGCTGCGAAAAAAAGTTAAATTTTGATACCTTTATAATTTAGGACCAACTGCTTCCATAAACTACTCTTTCATCTATAGTCATATTAACTAATTTATTTTTAACTACGAAAAACACCCGGACTTCGCTCGTTATTAATTAAAAGGATTTACGCACCATAAAAACAAATGCCTTAATTAAATGAAAAAAGTTTTAATAACGTTTTGTTTTTATTTTTCATGAAAATAAGTCAAACGAGATGGAATCAGCATATAGGAAGGCGTTCGATTGGTTTTCCTGAAAAGAAGTCACTGAAATGGGATCAGCATATATGATGGCTTTTAATGGATTTTCATGAGAAGTCATTGAGATATAATAAGCAAAAAAGATGGCTTTATATCGTTTAGATATTTATCAAAATAGGTTAATTAAATAAAAAAAATATGTCCGGACAAAAGTATGAAAAAGGTATATCGAAAATATGAGTAAGGCGCATGCTCGGCTCACTCCTTCTTGCGTCTTCAATAAGATATATTAAGACTTTTTGGGATAATTTTTTTTTCACTTTCAACTTGTTTAAGCTTCCTATGCCCCAATTGAACCTTTGAGTAATATTTTAGTTTTATAGTGAAAATCTTCGGCAAATCATCACTCAAACCTCACTCCACACAATTTTTACGCAAGTGGTTTAAAATGTCAACTAGTCCAATAGAATTGTACAACCATTCGTTGCCTTCAAATTAAGCACACATTTGCCGCGAACCGTCGATTAGAACTGAAGTTACAGCGGTTAAACAAGTCATAGTATGATCGGTATCATCCCCCCCCCCCTCCCCACCTCGCAATACAAAAGTCAGAGGGCAGGGGTGGGGGAGTGAATTAACGGCATAGTTTCCTCTGAATGCTGGCTGGTTACTTATTCCCACTAGAAGATTTCTCCTGGAGTTATGGGGCATTAGAATATCAACACTTTTCGGGACACTCAAGTTTCATGCCTATAACTGCAGGACCCGGACCGATTTTAAAGACGTATTCAAGTCAAAAGTGGTCAAACAGCAAACACTTTCATTTTGCGCGCAGTTTTAAAACTAATACTGCATGATACCAAACTCAAAGCACACTATCTAAACTTTAAATTGACCCTACTTTTAAAGACCCTTATATATAAAGACCCCTATATGTAAAGACCCTACTTACACTTATAAAAACCCCAATTTAGAAACCCCTTTTCCATAACAACCACAGCTTGCGTCCCAACTAATTAATTAATTCATATTTAATAATTTTTTACTCGTTTCATCGTTACAGTGACATTTCGTTATATTCAACCTTCTGTATTGTCCTTTAAAGAATCGTTATAAATTTGTTTAGAAGAAAGGTTTGAGAAGACTGTAAAAGTTAAGAGTTTTTCTCATTTTAAAAATTTAAAAGTTATTAAATTAAGTGAAGATCACTTGTCCACTCCGTGTACAATCGTGCGAATATTCATGTAAGGAGTATGTGACGCATTTAAATTAAAAATAAAATTCATATATCTTCATAATTTTTTTAAGTATATTTGTGCAAAGCAAATTATGGTCAAGCATTTAAAACTTCTATAATTTAAAAAAAAGTTACAGAAAAGTGTCCTTTGTATTTTTAATATTTATAAAATTAAATTTACTTACTATTAAAATTATTACTAAAAACTTAAAAAAAACTAAATGAAAAAATTTGGAAAACATGTGTCAACCATTTGCAAATCATATATTAGTACATTAATCTTGTAAACTAAAACAATATTCTTTAAAAAAAAATAATGTTGCTTGTACACTTTCAAAAGGCCTATATGTATTCTTCTTCTAATTAAGATATTGAAAAAGAAACAAAGAATTAAAAACCGTGTTATAGTAGAAATTATGATTTTACTGTCACATCAAAATCGGTTTATTAGTATCTAAGATTTGTGCAGACAAAACCCCAAACCTTCCTGTAGCTTTATTAGTATATATAAAGTAATATGCCCTGATTATTATTTAATTTATTTCAAACTAAATTAAGTTTTCAGAAAAACGAAACGGATTTAAGATACTTGACTAAATGTTTTAATACAGTTTATTCACTTAAAAAAAATTATATATATATTTTTAATTACATTTTTTTTTTAATATTATATATTTTAAATTTTTTATGCATTAAAATTTTTTAATACATTTTTAAAATTGTATCCATAGTTATTAATTTTTTACGTTTGACTTTACGCTTGTCTGAAACCTTTTTTACTTCGCATTGTCTAGTATAGCCGCTCAATACCTATTTTAGTACTCTACGTAAGAATAACGTTTTTGCTCTAATCTCGATATGTAATTTCAAACTCTAGAAAACGATTTAATAAAAGAAATAGCTTAGTCTTATTATTTCAGTAAAGTATTGAGTTTAATTGCAGGATTTCTATTTCTCAGACATCTATTTTTGGTGATTTCATACTTTTTTGTGCATTCTTGTGGTGATAAAGACACAGTGCTAAAATTTCTGCAGTTGAAAGAACGACGACAAAAGTTGTCGGTACAGCAATTTACAAAAGCCGAGATTATATAAAATCCTTTTTCAGAAATGATAACAAATTTTAAGAAAGTATTATGTTTTTTAAAAATTTAAAACTACTTATTTTTCTACATTTTTGTGCTGTAAAATAAAATATTTTTCGAATACAAATAAATAGAATATTATTGTTAATCTTATAAAGTAAATGCTACTTATTAATCTAATGTTATTAATGCACATTTTGTTTGTAATATGCTCGGGTACTAGTCTAAAATTTACCTAAGTATACGGATTTAGATGTATATATACTATAGATTTAAGACTTTATTTGTGTGAAGTAAAATGGCGGAAATGTAGGAAATATATATTTTAAAATACAAAACATTAGGTGTTTTAAAAAAAGAATATTTAAAAAAAAGTTTGCATTATGAAAACAAATAAAACATACTTTTATGAATCGTTAGAAAATTTCATGAATTCGATAATTTCTTTTAAATAAACTTTTTAATTAACTTTTTATAAAATATATAATTTTAAACTAAGTTTATTAAATTGGGGTTCTGCTGTCTGCAGAATTTAATTTGCCCCACCAGTTAAAATTCCTTAAAATATGCTCTGGATAGCGGGAAATTGTTGGTTTTGGTTTTGTGTATTAAGAAGAATTTATGTTGTTGTTTGGTTTCTCTGAGAGAGGATGGCGTCGGTGTGGGCAATAGCCGCAGCATTGGAAATATAAAGTAAACTATTTATCAGTGAAAACAACTTTACGATTTTGCCCTTTTCCTAACCACTCAGAGGACTAGAATAGTTTTTAGGGGACGAGGGGTTGTAATTCATAAATTGAGATTATGGGATATAACTCCTTCCAACAATCCTGACGACGTGGCTAGATTCGCACTCGGTCACATGACCTCTAAGGGCGAGACTGAGCCTCAAACGTTGAAGCCACTTTCTTCAAAACCGTTTTACATTGTAATGTTTTTTAAAAATGTTTTAAGAATAAAATAATAAAGTTTTTATAGCACACGGTACCCTTAACCCTTTCGCTCCGGGTAGTCTCACATTAATACCACCTATTTGCAAATTTGTAGGATGAGACCCAGTGGTTTCTATGGTAACCACATACGTGAATAGGAAGCATAGAACGTAATCTGTTGGCGCATAGCGAACCTTTTAGGGTAATTTGTAAATAGCAGGGGAAAATTCAGGATTCATTCTCAAAGAGAATTGTGCAAAGAAATAATTTTTTTTGCTATTGTGATTTTTGTAAAAATTTGTCAATATTTGACTATTTTTTTACTACTAAAGTAAATATTTTTTGCCTTAATTATGCCTGTTGCTTCAAAATGGAAATAGGATGCTTTAAAGCTTGCTCCATTGATGCCTTTACTTTTCTCAATGAGTGATCCAATTTTTTAAAAAAAATTAAATGTCATATTTAGATGACTAGAAAACACAATTTAAAAGAAAGAACTGTTTTTACTATGACAAAAAGTTGGGACTTGAAAGGTTAAATCAAAGATAAGTTATTCTTCAATGAAATATTACTCTTAAAAGATTGTTTTCCGTTTACTTAATGCAGTAACGGAGTCAGGGGTAGGAGTATCGTGCGACATCTCCCCATCGAATGTTATGTTAAAGATACAAAAGCGTTTTAGAGCGTTATTTATTTTTTATTTAATTGCATTTTAAGCGATAGGAATTCAATTTCATTTTGAATTTCCTCAGGTCATGCTTAATCCCAAAATAATTCCATTGCCATGTTCATTTATGTGTACAACTCACTATTAGGTACCTTCTCTTGCTGAATAAATGAATAAGAAATTAGTTTTGCTCGCCAATTTTTTCTCAGGTACTCCTTTTTATTACTTTTTTTAAATAATGTTTGTTTAATAAGCTATTGTGTTATAAGCTAAGCCAATGAAACATTATAGCTATTTATAATTGAGTAAACCAGATGTAAAATCAGTTATATGTACTAAAAGTTTTTTGAGTAAATAGCGAAAAACTTAAAAATTGTTAATAAAATAATATTTTTTTTTGCAAAACTGAGACATACAAAACATACAAAATTTTTTGACTAAAACATGTATGCTGTCAGAATACTGCATAAGTTATAATCAGAATTTTAATTTTCACATAGCTTGTTTTCAACTGGATGAAGGTTTTTAACTGGTTTTGCAAGTGTATGCGTTGCTATGTTGTTTTTGTTCAAAAACTAAAATACGCTACTTCCACATTCCAGCAAATCATAAATCAAACTATCATTGACGCTTATGTTCAAGTTCGCTGAATATAGCTACTTTTGCTCCTGTGGGCTTCATTTTTGAAATTTTACTAGTAAACTCGGTCTTTTCTCCTTTATTGTATTTTGAAATTGAAACCAAAGTTATTAAGTACTTATTGATATCAAAATATATTTTTTTCAAAATATCATATTCGAATTTTTGGATATAACTCCTTTTGCATTTGGGTTACCCAATTCAAAAGTAGCAAAGTTTATGAATTAATATTAATTTACATAAGTAAATAAAATATATTAATATGAATGGCTATAATTATGATGCTTTTTAAAAGAAATACTGTAAACCATTCTTATATTGATTGAAATAGTCCTTGGAAAAACTTAAAACAGTATATAAATAATTGCAGAAATGAGTAAATATGAGCCTTATGAATTTTTTTGTGATTTTGAATAATTTACATAATATACAAATTTTCTCAAATAAAAATTAAAGTTAAAGAAATGCTATTTTTAACTTTTGTTGCTATCTCATTTTCTATTTTATGTTTAAAATAGTTCATTCATACATATTAAAATGTATATTTAAAGACATTGCCTGTTCAAATTTGTGATAATTTTTCGCGTATAAAACTTAGAATAATTAAAAAAAAATTAGGTTTTATTTTTGAATGTTTGTTTTAATGCACTTTTTAAAAATAATTTTAAATATATTACCAAATATAGAAATACTTTTTTAAAGACATGATTGATACTGTAAATCATGCAAATATTAAATTTTAAAATTTCATTTTAAATTATTAAAATCTATCCACATTACATTAAGTTTTTTAAAACAATTTTTCAGTGAGGAAAAACAATAATTGTAAAATTTAATCTCTTGTAATGAAAAAGTATTTTTTTTTAAAATTAATTATTTAGATGAAATATATATTAATTAATATTAACTAAAACAGATTTTTGAAAATAAAAATATAATGTCTAATGAAAATAAAAATGTCCATTGAGGATTTATTAATAAAGTATACAAACAGGGAATTATATTAATAATAGTAAAGAAATGGATATATATTTGCTAACACACAGAAGTGTTCAGTTTTAGTTATCAGTTAAAACTACCTAAACATACCGCCATCTAGTGTGAATATAAGAAATCATTTCTATATGCCATAAAATTGGATTTTATTACTTTTATTGATTGTTATTGCTGTTATTTTTTTTATTGTTGCTTATCAAACATATGTTAATTTTCAATGGCACCTGTATCATTAACAACCAATGAAATGGAAGATTTCCGATAAACTTTATTCTTTTTCTTAGTACATTTAAAAACTTTAATTTCTCAATTAAATTCTTAAAAATTCTTTTCCTATTACTATTTTCTAATAAAAATACTTGAGTCGTATTATTTTAAAATTATAATCAAATAGCACAATACAACTAACACACAGTTTAGAATAACTTATTTGAATTTTGGGGCATTTTTTTTTTCGTATATTTAAATTAAATATGTGTTTCATGTTTTATATATACTGATGAATGTTTGTTTCCAATTTGTTAAATTTACCGTTAAAAAACTAAAATTTCATATACGGCTTTTATAACTTCAAAATACGAGCCAAAATTTATTAAAATTATTCATCTATTTGAATTTGCATAAAATTTTGAATGGAAATATACCTAAAGAAATTCTGAAAGTGATAATAACCTCATCATCCATTAGTTCAGTGGATAATTCTAGCAAGTAATCTCTCTCTCTCGCGTTTTTTTTTTAAAAATATTAACGCAACTATATAGTTTTTATATTTCATATAAATTAAACTTTTTTTATATTAAAAATGATTTTTTAAATTAAATTTGTTTATGAAAATATTTAGTAAAAGATTTTAACAGTTTAGTTAGTAAAAAAATTTACAACTTTTAATATTCCATTTTTACCAAAAGATACTTGTACAAAAACTATATTACTTTGAAACTTTTGTTTAGTGAATAGGGAAATAATTAATAAATTAAATTTTTATTAACTTTAATATAATTTTAATATTTAATAACATTAATAAATTCGATATAAAATAACTTTAATATTTAATAACTATTTATATTTCATAACTTTAATATTTAATAACTATTTATATTTCATAACTTTAGAATTTAATAATTTTAATATTTAATAATTTTAATATTTAATAATTTTAATATTTAATAATTTTAATATTTAATAATTTTAATATTTAATAATTTTAATATTTAATAATTTTAATATTTAATAATTTTAATATTTAATAATTTTAATATTTAATAATTTTAATATTTAATAATTTTAATATTTAATAATTTTAATATTTAATAATTTTAATATTTAATAATTTTAATAATAAACTTTACATTTATTTTACTGAATGAAGAAATATTTGATGACGATGTAAATCGCTATAACTTAAAAACTGCTGATTTCAAATATATGATATTTACTTCAGTTATTATTTGCATACTTTAATTTGTCTTCGTGAATGTTTCACATTTACTAGAAGTGATTGATTTAAAATTTTACAATGTATTGTAATGCCCTTTTTCTAAAATTTTCAATTCAATATTTTATAATTTTTTTATATAACAAAACTTTATGATTACATTTTAATACATATTTTTTGTTGGCAATAAAAAATATATGGATTTTTTATTAAAAAACTGTTGAATTACATAGAAAAAAACTTTAAATAAATAAAATATTTAAAATAAAAAAAAAGTAAGTTTTCATGCTGTACGAATTTTACAAAAAAAAAATACTATACGCCTTATTAAACAAATAGAATTTATACAAAAATTGTCAGCATTTTATTTTTTAAGTTAAAAATTTAAAACTCCTTAATCACACCCAATGAACCTTAGTAGTCCTCCCCCATCCCTAGATGGTCATGGGTGACCCCCCCTACTAGTCAGCGCATTAAACAATAAAAGAAAAGTAGAAGTGTGATTCTCCAATATTTCTTTTTACTCCTTTATCCCAACCTCACTTCTTAAAAAAACCCATAAATTAATATTATATTTAGGTATCAGACCCCTCTCAAACATATCACTACATATCTCTTCAAACATAGTAAAAAAAACATGGGTGGGTGTATGTCGTGACATGTCAGTCGCATTCCTGTCCGGGGTGAACGCAATGAAAGATGAGCTCCACGGGGAGAGATTTGTCCCCGTGCTTCCACGAATGACAACACTCAATCTTTCCTTTTAAAGAGATCGCGCAGAAAGAACTCAATTAACCATTTAGAAAAGGGGAGGGGGGGGGGGGGCATGCGATGACGAGGCGCGAGCTGGAATTCTGTATTGACATTGGCGCCGGAAGTAATAATTCATTGGTTTGACATGGGGTGTGACACATTTTCAATGTGTGCTTGCTTTTTTTCTTTTTAAAAGAAGAATATTTTTTTAAAGGGATTCGGGATTCAAAATCTCAACAAAATCGCATTTTTTTTTTATTTCTTTAAAAATGGTATAGACATTTCTGGACAATAGGGGATTCAGAAAAAAAATTAAGAGGAGGCGCAAAACTTGAAAAAATAATATTTCATTCGTCGACGTATGTTGAAGTCGGTCTATCAGTAGCTTTTCCATACAGTGGCGTAACCAGGGGATGAGGGCTCGGGCCCCCTCCTAAATTTACGTGAGAGACTTATGATAATTTACACATATTCCCTCATTTTATTAATTTTATGACTACATTTTAAGCAGTATTTATTCAATTTTATTTTAGATATTTTTTAGACAATGTTTCTTTCCAAATTTTTTTGTTGTCATTTTTATTTTTGTGTACAGCCGACTAACTTCTCTGCGAAAAAAAAAATACACACTTAAATGCAATTATGTAATTACACCAACCGTATTAAGAGAAATTGATATTTGTTTGCCTATTTTTATTCTTATGCAATCTTCAAATAGTACATCATGTTTCTTTATTTAATGTAATCTCCTGTGGACAATTTAAAGCTATTTACAGTTTAAAACTATCCCATCACAATTATCAATTATTTAAAAATATTAATAGTATTTACATAAACCAATGAAATCGATTATATTTAAAAAGCACACTATTTACCTATTTATTTATTTCAGAAATATATAAAATTCTTCTTCTTTCCTCCAAAAACTGTTTTGGCCCCACTACGAAACTAAATCCTGCCTACCTAATGCTGTATCGGAAAATAGCTGATGTACAACTATGCTTACCAACAAACTGTACACGGATTTTTTTTTAAAATTCATTAGTTATAATATTTCAAAACTTGTTGGTTATTAGGCATTAATATATTTTTTTAATAATTTATCTTTTTGTACATTTCAATTAGGGAGAGTTATCCGAAATAATTACAATAAATTTAAAGATCCATGTAGATATCCTAAATGCAAAAATTAATGTCTGGTACTGCGTGCGAATTTTTAAATTATTTTGAATTGACTTAGTCTGTTAAGCATTACAAGTAATGAATTTATATCACTTCAAATCTGTGTAAAAGAATTCATCACTTGCTTATCTACTCTTGTAATAATCTGATTGGATACCGCCATCTTATGGTGAAATTATAAATCTTTTTAATACCGTCCGAAAGTTTCGTTAAAAATATATGTTTTATTAATATCCATTATATTGCTGGTTTAAATTATAAAAAATATTATTAAATTTTTTTTTATTAAAACTGAATAACTCGTAAATACGCAAAATTTGAATAATGACATGTATTTTATGTTTATTTAGATACATAAACTGCACAAAATATAAATTCATTAAAAATATCTGTGTAATATTGTAAAAAATTTCATTACATTAAATATAAATTAAAAGTTAAGCTAAACAAATATTTTTTTATTCAGCAAGACAGATAATCAATTTTTGAAATCAACCTGGACACTTTTTTAATAATATATTTATGGACTGTTTTAGATTATAAATTTTAATATGGAGCCATCAATGTGGTATACATTAAAGCAAACATTTCTAAAGTATGCTGTACAGTTCTGGTCACCATATCTTAAAAAAGACAATTCAGGGCTACAAAAATGGTTCAAGAGTTTTCAGGCATGAATTATGAAGATAGATTAAGAAATTTGAATATGTATACTCTGGAAGAGAGAAGGGTTAGGGGATATTTGATTCAACTATTCAAATTTATCAAACAAGGAGATATGGAGGGTTTAGGTTTTAATATGAGTGATATTTGTATTTGTATTTGTAACGAATATATACTCCACTATCCTTTGGGGAGAGGGCTAAGGATAGTGCAGTTTATTTTCTTTTAAACTGTGAATCATGAATATTTTGAAATTAAATTTTCAAATCTTTTTTAATTTTTAGGAGCTAAAATCATTAAACAAAAATATTATTTTATTAATTCTAAAACTATTATAATTTCCCTAAACTCAAAATCTCGTATCTTTTAGAAGGCTAGAATAATTGAAGATTTTAGTACATTTACTAGACTTGTTTGTATGATTACGGTTGACAGTGTTTTCACTTGTCTTAATTACTTGGAATCGTATAAACAACAATGGTAAATGTACGATTTACTTTGTACACTAAAATCCTCAATTTTTTTGTAGTTTAGTTTACCTACGTTTAAATTTGTATCAAGTCTCCTTAAAATTGAATTATTAGATGTTAAGTTAAGAGCAAACAATAACAAACAAAACCCCTTTAGTTTTATTAGTATAGATAAACAATTTTGCTTATGTGCAAATTTTAGTAGTTAAATAGGAGTATTCATTTAAAATATTTCCTTTTGCTTATGAACCATTTTAGTCATTCTTTGGAGTTGGTTGATTCGCCGATATCAAAAACGTCGTACTAGAGCTGCACAGTGGGCTTTGGCGACGGTTCGGCCCAGCAAAAAAAGTCAGCAGAAAACCTTCATCAAAATTTTGAAATTAAAGGTTTTGTGCAGGAAAACTGCAGTTTTTTTGAAGATCTATAAAATTAAAGGTTTTTGTTTCAATATCCATCATAAAAACTGAACCTTCATAAAAACCTGCATAAAACCTTCAATTTTTAATCATGAAGGAAAAATGCAGATATTTTAAAGGTTTTATGCAGGAAAATTAAAATCTTCAAAAAAACTGCAGTTTTTTGTATCAATATCCTTTATAAAACCTTCAAAAAACCTTCAATTTGACAATTTTGATGAAGGTTTAATGCCGACTGTTTTGCTGGGGGGGTCTATTTCGAAGGAAAGACCCGAGAACACTGCCTCGTATGGTCAGATGACGTGGTCAACATCTGAGCTGGCAACTGATGCAACCTAAATAGGCGTCAGGACCCTATTTTGGAAGAAAAACCCACAAGCATTATACATTCTATATAAATAAACATAATAAATGGTAAAAAACCAAAGATGAATTTTTAAATGAATGGATTTTTCTTTGCTTGATTAATAAAAACATTAAGGAAAATCAATTTGTTAAAAAAAATCAATGTTGCCTTATAATTTATTTTTCGCATACAAATAATAAATTATCGGACAAACAAACACATAAAAACTGCTTCCAAAAGACAAGCATCTGAAAATTTCAATCTTAAAAGTGTGATACTCGGGCTTTTCCATCTAAATGTAAATTGAAACAGCAGAGAGCGAAGGTTGTCTTTTGAATCCTTTGTTGGGCAAAAATGTAATTATTCATGGGACTTTGGATCATTCTTCAGAAAGAGAGTTCCAAGAGAAATGTTCTTGAAATGACTTGAGATGGCGACGAAAAGACTTTGGGTAGGAACAAATGTAAATATTTAGGCCAGCTAATATTTTTTTTAATTATGCAATGAAAGCTTATGAAATAATTACGATTATATGCATATATAAATAATCATTTTTTATTTTATGTAAATTCGTATTAAAATCTCCATTTTGTTTCCAGAATTTGTATTACGTTATACAAAACACGGTTTATACAGATTTCGTCAAATGGATTAGAATATTGGAGTTCGTCTGCTAAATTTTTTTGTAACTTCTAAAGAAAAAACTTTTTAGGTAATAAAAAATTTAATACAATACGGTTAGAGCTAGAGTTTAAATATTTTGAAATATTTTTCGAAATTTCTTTTGCATAAAAAAGGACATTTCACAGCTTCTTCTTGTTTGCATTAAAAGTAATTATTGTTGTTTTTTGATAAGGGGGGGGGGGGGATTTACGAAACTGTATGTAGTCAGAGACCTTTCTTTTTTTTGTTCCCAATTGTATTTGGATAATAACTTTTTTTACCTTTCAAATTATCACAATTATGGATAAGACCAGCTTTCAAATTGCACTTCTCAAATAGTTTTTAGTGGGAGACAAAAAAAAATGCTATTTCAAGAATTGAAGGGATGAGTGGATAAAAGAGGTATGTAACATATATAGTAAGTTTTGTGAGATTTTATTTTAAAGTTTTCATTTCGTACTATGTTTTGGTCGCATTGCACCTTCATTGCACTAGTATCTCTGTTAATAATGCTTCTACAGTGTTGCTGTCAGTGTCAAAAAACTGTCCAACACATACCTTCTTCATTCATGACAATAACTCAATTTTTAAAAATATTTACTAAATCCTTCATACCCCTTATTCTCACTAGAAATTGAAATCACTACATTTTTACATGATAAATATACTCTGGTATTTAACTGAAATTGTCAATGTTTTCATTCAGTTATCATGGAATCCCTGTAGCGTCTTTACGGCCTCAACAAATATTATCAAAGCGGGAATTCAGCAAACATTTCCAGAGCACCCTCAGTAAAGGGGGGATAGGGTGGGATTTGAGGGTAAAATGGGGAACACTTTTTCACAGCGATAAGATAGCCCACCATAGATGTTAGAAGGCATGTTTTTATTCAGAAAGAAAAGTTAGATTAAATAAAAGTGATGAAGTTTCTCTTTTATTTAACATAGCAGTGGCCGTGGATTTATTTTGCAGAAGTATGACAGGGGCAAAATTACGTTTTTATATTTTATATTTAAACATATCTTGAAAACACATTATTTGTCTGAAAGTAGGTATGGCAGTTGTTATATCTGCTATACAGATTCCTGCGCCACTGTAACATAATGAACAGATTTTAATGTAAATGTAACATTCATAAAACAGAAACAATTACACATTTTTCAATTTAATATAAAACTAGTAATTGACGTTTGAGAGAGCGGTTTGGACTAAAACGCTTCTTACAATGATTTTTTTTAAGGCAAATAAAAAATCTCAAACTGTTTTCTCAGATCCTTTAAACAATAATACATAAGAATTGGCATTAAAATTTTGGATACAAGATGTATTTGATTTTTATATAAACAGTTAATCATAATAACACACAATTTTTCCTTAAAACTTAAAATTCTCAACTTTATTCATTAAAAAAAAATCTACTACTCATAGAGCTCGTTCACATGCCATACATTATCCAGCATAAATTCTCACATAACTAAAAAAAGCATAGTAACATTTTTAGAATTTTACAAAGATATTTAGAAGATTCCAAACTATAATTTTAGTAAATATAAAAAGCCGAAAAGGGTTATGTGTCCCCTTTTTGGGTTCTGTGTCCCCTTAATAAACAAAGAAAAAGCAAAAACTTTGAAGAATATTTCAGGAAACAAAATCATTTCTTGATGATTTCTGATGACCGGTGAAAAGCAGCCATCTCTTACTACAGATGACTTCATGCTCAAACGAAACTTTCATTCATGCCGAAACGAAAACCAAGTTTTTTCTTCTTTAGAAGAAAAATAATGAAAATGGTAGCCTATTCTCTCTCATTGTATTATTTTTCTCTTTTAAACCATATCTATTCAATTGCGCGGGCTATTTGTCCAGTAGTGTAAGTCAAAAAAATCCGAAAATGGACTAACACCATTTTTGCATTACTAGACAGATCTATTATTTGACCAATGATGTGGATTTTAGTTCCACAGATTGCCAAATAATGCGTTGAATGTAATTCCACATAACATTAATGCCAAGGCGAGTTACGAAATTTAAACGCTTTTTCTCGGAACTCTGTTTTTGTACTTACACCACTTGGCAGCCAAGCCACCTAATTGAAGAAAGGAATGGAATGTCAAGTAAATTGCATTGAAAGAAAATATTTAAAAATAAAATATTTGCATTTTGTTTAGAGACGGATGCTTATTAGTGCTACCTTCTACGCTTTCTACGCTTATTAGTGTCAAAACAAGGAAAATTGGAGAGTCATATTAGAAGTAAGAAGATTTTTTGAAGTTGAATTAATTTTCGTTGGTATTTATGGGAGTTCAGAAACTCAGAATTTAGTTTTTGACATAACTAAAAACTTTTTCATAGGTTTCTTGTTTGCCAATATTTTTGTTGATTTTTATTTTCAGAAAAAGTACATTCGACCCACTTTATTAAATTAGAATTTATTATGAAAAGGTAATAATGTTGTTTTGAAGATTTTTTCCCCTTTAGTTGTTGTTTTCGGTAGGAATTCTTATGACTTAATTAAACTTTTTGGATTTTCATTACTTTCTTTAAAAATAATTGCTAGGTTGAGAGAAAATAAAAATACATTTATAAATTTAAATAAATCTCCATGCGCACGTTAATTAGCGCCATCAAAAACTTTATGCAATATCATAACTAGAATTGCATTTAAATAATCAAATATTTATAATTATGAACTTAAAATGAATGAAATTAATTAACAAATTTGACTTTGATACAAAATGAATCGCAAAATCTGGGCCTGCTTTGAAAAGATAATTTTAACTAAGAAATGTAAATCAAGCATTCGAGAGTTTTTTTTTATAACATGAATAATAGTTTAAAATAATATATCAGTTACGTGAATCTCTAAGTTACGTCGATCATCGAAATGACCGACCACATCTAGTTTGGATTGTTTATTCAGGTGATATCTCTAAATATAAAATTCGTTTTGGAGATTTGGTGAGTCATTCCTGACTTCATAGTGAAAAACTGGACAGTAAAACAAATATTATTTTCAGCGTTTTAGTACTCTAAATTAATGAACTTGATTTTAATTTCGTGTATCAAATAACTGTTAAATATATCATCTTTTAAACATATAACTGTTAATTTATATTTAATCACCCATTTTACATGTAACTGTTAAGTTTTATTTATTCATATAACTGTTAAATTATATTTAATCATTAGCTGTTTGGTCCTGCGTTACTGGGGAACACGCTAAAGCAGATGTATTATTAAGAAAGTTTGAGTGACCCTATCCAGACTCGATCCCGCAACATACTGCTTCAAAGTCATGCGCGCTAACAATTAAGCTACAAACGCACGTTCTGAACCTTGCAAATATTTTTTAGGATATTTCTTTATGTAATATTTTTTAAATTAGCAAAATAATTTAAAAATAAACTAAAATAGAATTTTACAAATCCAAGTCTTAAGTGCACATCTTGAGAATGAATATTACTTATATAAAAAAAAATCCGCGCTTTTATACGCAGAGGAAGGTGTTTTGCGACCACAGGTAGAAACTATCTTTTACTGTTATAGATATTGTGGTAAATTTTTATTTACTCATGGAATTGTAAATTTATATTTAATCATATAATTGTAAATTTATATTTAATCATATCACTAATAAGTTATGTATAAGCATATAGCTGTTAAATTATATTTATTCATATAGCTTTTAAATTATATTTAAACATATAACTATTAATTGATATTTAATCATATAACTGTTAAATTATGTGTAATCAGATAATTGTTAAATTATATTTAATAATATAATTTAAAATAATTTAATCATATAACTGTTCAAATATATTTAATAATATATCTGTGAATTTGTATCTAATAAAATAACTGTTAAATTATATTTCATCACCTAACTGCTAAATTATAAATGTTAAATATTCTTCGTTCTTCATTTTCACATAAATAAGTTTACTTTTCTAAGATAATTTATTTTACTTTTAGTGAGAAAGTTTATTTTATTTTTGATTTTACAAAACAAGAAATAAAAGCTTCATGAAATCATCAAGCACTTTTTCTGTTAGGTGAGTTGTAAATTATGGCTTCAGAGTCAATATTTTAAAGAATCTTTTGACGTTATACAGTTATTTATTTGCAATATAGCGTTTAAGATTTAAAACCTAAGTCTAATTTTTACATGCACGATGTAAAAAATAGGGGGAAAATGGAAAAAGTAATGAGTCGTCGAACACATGCATAATGATTATTATCGATTCACAGACACGCAGATAATTTATAAAAATGTTATTATAAAGAAACGCAAAAAACAAACATAAATGAAAATGTTTGTACACTTTCAAAAACAGCCCTTTGTTTTTAATTCAAAATACCGCATATAAATAAACAATGGAATTTGGAAAAACAAATTAAAAATGAAGAATGAAACTTTCCAAAAATTACTTTCTAATAGTTAAGAAAAAAAAATAACCATACCAACGCAAAACAAATCCTTTTAATTTTTGCGAATTTAAATAATTACATTGAAAGTGTAGAACTCTTGACCTTTTTTATATCCGTCACCGATTGCGCATTTAATTTGCCAGAATACGGATATAAAGAACAGATGCTCTAAAAAGAAATGGCAGCCGTTTCTATTGCAGTCCGACAGGATATTAGTTAGAAAACAGCGCATCCAAGTCTAAACAGCGTTGAAAAAAAAATCTTCCACTAGCGTTATTGGAGACTATATTTCGTGAGGTTTTTTTTTAAATATGGTATTGAAACCGCCAAAGTGCAAGGGATGATAAAAAAAATAACAGAACAGGCTGTTCTTTCAAATGGACAGTAACAGCTTATTTTTCAATTTAATGGAATTTTTTTCTTCTAATATGTTCTTTACCAACTTGTTCTTTTGTTAACCCAACACAATTTAAATAAACAAAACTGTCAATCAACTAGTGTGTTAAACTTTTAAGTTTACTATTAGACCTAAAATGATTTAAATAAACAAAAATGGTAAATTTTAAAATTCCCTATTGTTTCAAATTAATATTTAAAAAAATTAACTAAATGCGAATGTTTGGAATCAATGAATCATTATGGTAATAGTTTAAACTAAATTATAGTTATGTTTTAAACTAACCAATGCAATGGTTTAAATGAACTAATCGTATAATGTTTTTATTTAACTAACGGTAAAAATTTAATTAGCTAATGGTAATGGTTTAAGTTCATTATTGTTGATGATTCATAATGGTTTAAATTAATTCATGGATGGAAATGAAATACAAAACCTAATGAAAATTATTTATAACCGTTTCATGATTGTTTATGGTTTAAATCAACAGAGTTTAAATTAACGAATGAAAATTATTTAAATTAATTAATAGATTATTTAAATTTAAAATATATAATTATTAAATTAGTTGATGTTAATGTTTTTTTATCTAATTAATGGAGATTTTTGAGTTAACTATTAATATGAAAGAGTTTTTGATATAAAATATATTTCAATTTTACTAATTTTTAGCTTTCCTGTACAATAGAACTTCCTAGTAAAACCTTGTAACTTGTTCCATATTTAGTAATCTTAACTTGTTCATTCCAACCCCTGTTCTTTCACCCTCAATCACTTCCATTCTTTTTTATCTGTTTCTTTCCCTACAGTATTTTAAGAACTTATTAACCAAATTAAATTAATTGACATATTTAAAAAAAATTTAATTGAATTACTTTTAAATGTTATTATGCTAAATACAAATTTTTAAGAATTTTTTTCTGAGTAACTAACATTCTTTAAGTATTGCTTGGATCCTCCCTGAAATAAAATCCTAGATCTGTCTGCATAAGATTTTGCAACTAAAGCTTATAAATTCACCAAAAACATTTGTCCAAAAGAACAGGTTAAAGAAGACGTCTTCACGAGCCGGAATAAACTGTTTCGCTAAAAGAACGTAAATACCCCATCCCTCCAAAGTGCTCCCCAGTATCTTAGACGGTGGATCTGTCTGTATGGTTGTTTCCCGTGACCTTTCAGCTTTCCAGAAAGACTTTTAGTCACCAAAAGAAGCTGATAACCTCCTGCTTTCGGTGACCCTACTTTCGACCTCTTCTATCTCATCACATGAGTTTCTCTTGTAGCAAATGATTTGAAGAAAAATCGTCATTTTGACAATTTGTGGTTGGGGGAAAATGCAGTTGGGTGAAGTTGGATATGAGTTAGTGCATGGCAACATAATGTAAAAAAATTCAGGAAGGCCCATTCCCCACTGTACGGTAAGGTTTGGTTAGTGAATATTTTGCACGCCCTCCTGCTCGGTCTGCTTCTTCTTGCGTCTTCAAATTTCAGATCTCTGCGCACTTGTCATAAGTTTAGACTTCTTGGTATCATTTTATTTGTCTTTGCTCTTTCGAAACATGTTAATTTTCCTATTCCGCTATTGAACTTTAGTGTAATGTTTTGGCTTGACCTTCCACAAATATTTTTTTTACACAAATGGTTTAAACTGTCAACTAGTCAAATGCAATTGTAGAACTCGTCGTTCTTTTCAATTTAAGCACAAACTCGTTACGACCCGTTGATTAAAACTGAAGTTGCAGCGGCTAAAAGGCTAGCGTATATTGGAAATTCGACACATTTCCTTTCGATGCGGTATTAAAGTCATAGGAAGTAGTGGATTAATGGCCAACCTGGTCAATGCTGCTTACCTTCTACTACACCACGGTAAGTCCTTCATTCTCATAGGCTGAGATTCCCCCTGGAGTTTTGGGGCTTCTTTGATTCCCCGTGTAGTAAAGAGGATTTTTCCCAAAATATTTGGGTGCATATATATATATATATATATATATATATATATATATATATATATATACATATATATATATATATATATATATATATATATATATATATATATATACATATATATATATATATATATATATATATATATATATATATATATATATATTTAAATGTATTTTTTTTAAACTAATTTGAAAAGACTTAAAATTTGTTTTATACCATTATATATATTTTGCACTTTTTTCGGCTTTATCGACAACCGACCGTACTACTCGCCGAAATAGTCTTGAAACTATAACTGAATCAACAGAATCGGGGAGCTAAAAACTCCCCTGCAAGTTTCAAACTATTCCAGTCGCTAGTTCAGCCGATAAAGGAACTTAGAGCGCATTTGTGTATAAAATACAATGGTTATTTCTGTGAATAAATATAAAATATCCCACTTAATACATTTGTCATTGAATGATTGTATATTCCAAGTATTCCGACAAACTCAAATAAAATCTTTTAACAACATTGGATTTAAATATACGAGTTGCATTTATAGGCTTACAAGCATAGAATTTCCCGTAAAAGAAATTGAAAAAACCCGAACCAATTATTCTTTTTTCCAGAGGGTTATATATAAACCGGGCAATGTTTAATTGAAATTATTGTAGGCATCAAGTGGCACAAGTGCTATTTTATTTGTAATGGCGATCATTAAGGCAGCCGAAAAGCTAACCTACTATCTATATTTAGTGTAAGTATAAAGTGTATACAGAGATATTTAATCAAACTAATTATTTGTATATTAGGGGTAATTTCCCCAACAATCCAATAAGGAAAGCAATTATATAATAACTCAATTTTCCCTGAAAAGCAGACTTGAGTCTTTTTCGTAACAACTTATTTAATGAACAGCAATTACATTTTTTCGTTCTACGGTATAGCTTTATAGAAACTAGCTTATAAAGGGGCAAGGGATGTTTAGTTTTTGAGAATTTTTTGTTTCAAAAAAATTCCCGAAATATATATAAAGTGAATTTTGTTACTACGAAAATGTGTCATACAAATGGTTTTGTTAATTAAACAATTCGTGTATTCTTAAAACTCAAATAAATTATGGTGTTAATTTTTATAAAATTTCTGGATTTTTTTATGTGTTTTATGTGTAGAGTTGAAATATGTTTGTTTATTCTATATTTCAATGACAAAATTTCAAACATACTTTAATCTGTTGTTTTATTATTTTAAATGATGACAAATTGAATTCCCAAATAAAGTTTTTCTAGCTTTGAATCATTATGGAGAAAATTAAAAGAGCTAGTTTAGAAGATTAGCTTCTTTTTTTAATTTTTAGTACATTTAACTCTTTGCACTCGAGATGTAACTCCTAGTAAAAAAATAACGACCTGTTCTTTTACCAAGTTTCAAATCAATGTGATATTTAGAAGGAGCTCTAAATTAAATTGCAATATTCGTTTAACATTAGATAGAGTGATAAGATAACAAGAAAATAAATAACAACTACATTGGATTGAGTGATAAGATAATAAGAATGATAATAATTAGTATTAATTAATGACTAAATAGTGTATTGTCATCTGTCATTTATGCCAAGTTTCACAGCGATGTAACATTTAGAATGGGTTCTAAATATTATTGCAAGCCACAACGACATCAGTGATAAGATATTGAGGAAAGAAATCAGGTAATAACAATAATAATTAGTATTAATTAACATTAATAAGTTAATGACTAAAGCGATGTAACATTTAGAATGGGTTCTAAATATTATTGCAAGAAGCCTACGACAACATCAGCGATAAGATACTAAGGAAAGCAATCAGATAATAAGGATAATAATTAGTATTAATTAAAATTAATAAGTTAATGGGTAAATATTGTATTGTCATCGGTCATTTACGCCAAGTTTCAAGTCGATATTTAGAAGGGGTTCTAAATTGAATTGCAAGCTTTGAAGCCACATAACATCACATAAAGTGAGTAAAATAAAAGAATGTAATAACAAAAAACACTTTTAACATGGACTTCTATGGATCCTTCCGGCCCATCCTAAAACTCGATGTAGTATTTTTTCTGCCAAATACCACAGAAGATAGCACATTGCAGATATATGTCTGCTTTATAGGGATATTAAGTTCCTACCCCAACACCGCCAGACTCATTTAGAGGTCCCAAAAGTGCCAAACTGAGATATTGTTTCTCGGAAGTGTGGAACGGTTGACAGCCATGTCAGACCGTCGTCATGCCACATCAAAGGCCCTAAAAAGAGTCTTTCTGGGAAGTTTGAGACATGCATGGGCAATGCCACGGTTGGTTGATGTATAACAGTTTTGACTTGTGAAACGTGGTAACTTCGTTGTTATAATAACAGGAGCAAAAAACTCGTATTTCGTACGAGAAAAATGGCTTTGTTCGGAATCCAGTGGAAATATTATTTTGGTGGGAATCGTGTGTATTTAAAACTAAAAAAAAAAAAAAATTGGAGTTTGTGTTCAATTTTCACTGAATGATTTACAGGGTGGTCACACATTTATTGTTGGGGGATGGTCAATGTTTGGCTGTTTAACTACACAAAATAAACCCTTCTTTTTACTATGCTTTACTTACTTAGTTTGTTGCTACTGAAGCTAATCTATTAAAAATAGGCACTCAGAAATAACTATAATATACTCAGTTTTGAGTTCATTCGATGCTTATCATAGCTCCAAATACATAAGTTTCATATTGAAAAAAACATGTACTCAAAAATGAGTAAAAATTAATAAAAAGAGCACTTTCTTGCCTACATAGGCGGTCTTTATAAATCACTTTCAATAAATATAAACAATTACAACCAATAATTACCGGGAATCGAACCCAAATCCTCAGGCACCGCGGCCCAGTGCATTCTCCGTTGTACTACCAGGGCCGACATGCAGAAGTTAGAAACAGAAGAAATGTTAAAAAGGTGTGCCAAACGAATGGGAAGTAAGATAATTGAGTTGCAATAACTCAGTTTCCATTTAAGCAATCGACATCAAATAATGTGGAAAACCATCTTCTGAACAACTACTTTAAGTTTGTCAGGTCGCCTTGTTAAGATGGCTTGAACAGAAGCTGAGATTAGCAATATTAAATCGCGCAGATCAATTTTGAGAAAGTACGATTACTTAAATTTGAGTACGCCATCGCTCATTTACGATGCAATTGTACTCAAAGAAAAATGAGTATGTTCAGATACTCATTTTTAAGTACCTTTTTTTTACAGTGTACTTGTTTAAAATATAAGCGAAGGAGTTGAGGAAAAATATTTTATTCTACCAATACAGCTAAATGGGATACAGCCGAACCATGACCATCGCAGTGGCGGCCCGTGGTCTAACATGTTAGTGCAGCCGAAATCATGTAAATCCCCCCCCCCCACACCTATTTTCCAAAAACCTTACATGAACGGAAATTCTTTATTATTCACTACTCAAATCAAGTTTCCTTTCAATTTTTAAGAAAGGATAACATGCGAATAAAATAGAAAACACTTACTTATTTTTTGAAAATTAAAGCAATCCTGCTTTCTTTTAAACATGCGAATCGGTCAATTTAAATATTAACTTACATAACGAAACAACAGCAGCACCATGTCCTGAAACAACAGCACACAGTAAATGTATCACGAAAACCATTTCCGTTTGGATATAATCTCGTAAGTTCTCGTTTCACCCATTAGCCAATTTGCATATCGAACCTCAAGTGCAGCTAAAACAAGAAAACTCATTTTGGCTGTACCTTCTCACAAATGTAGTGCATTAGCATGAGGGGAATCTCCATACTACGTAGCGGTTGCCATGGCAACGATGCAGCCGATTTCGAATTTCGCTTTTTGGCTGCAGTTTGATTGAATGGAGTTTTTTTCCCCTCCTGAATTGTGCATTACGGTAACATGCTTGCTATTTATCGGAGATTTCGTTTACTACCGTAGAAATTTCATTTTCAATTCTAATCTTCATTTAAGAAAATTAGTAAAATATCTGATTTTAGTTATAAAATACACTAATGAGTTTAGGTGCAGCCCGACTGTACTTGTTGTAGTGGGCGAGCCGCCACTGGACCATCGTCTAACAATTTGTGAGCACCCTGTAGAATTCTATTTCTTTCTTTTTTCTCCTCTTTTATTGAATGAGATTATATGAAACGCTTTAAAGGGGTCTACGAGCCACAATCCAGTTTCTTTTTAAACTGACTCTCGAACGTCTATTACCAGAAATACCCGGAGGGGGTATATTGTGTGGATGGAAATAAGTTGTTTTTGATGAAATCAAATTAAATAACGCTTCCCAAACAACGGAATTGTATACTACTTTTTGAATAATAGCATATACGTGATATTTTAATTTTCATTTTTCATACATCTTTTTTCATTCACAGACGCATCACTTTCATAAACTTCTTTTACCAATAAATTATTAATGTGAATATTCATAAATAAATAATTTTATTTTATCGATATTAAATATTCATTTTATTGTTATTTAATTGATTTCATTGTAATATTTAGTTGATGATTATTGTCTAAGTATTTTTTAGGTAATAAATTTATTTTATTTTTAGTAAATTTGTTTTATTTGAAATTGTTATGAAATTGATTTTAATGTAATGAAATTGTTTTTGTTGTTATGAAAATACCTTTATAGTTATTAAAATAATTGCATTGATCTTTAATTAATTTTTCGTTAATTTATTATTTAATAATCAATATATTTTGGGACAATTCAATTGATTAATTGCGTGCTAAGTTTGTGAAAAATAAATAGATTTCATATTTATTAACTATATTTATGTAATTTTATTGATTTTATGTTAACTAAATTGATTTTACTATTAATCGAGCTAATTTAATTGCAAGTGTGCTTTTCACCTAAGAAAGTCATAATTTTTTTTTTAAATATTGGAGTTTCAAGGAGCATTCAATTGATTTGAGAAATAAACATATTTCAGCTTAAATATTTATTAGTATTCTAGTCTGGGATGTTGGTTTTATTGTTATTACATTGGTTTTGTTGGTATTAAATTGAGTTATTGCTATTAAATTTATGTTATTGATTTCATTGCTATGAATTGTTTTATTATTATTAAAATTATTTCATTGTAATTAATATTATTTCATTGTTATTAAAACTATTTCATTGTAATTAATATTATTTCATTGTTATTAAAATTATTTCATTTTGTTTATATGATTTTTTTGTTAATTAATTAAAACAATTAATTAATTTAATTTTGTGATAATTAAATTTATATATACAATTATTTATTTCGTGAATTAAATTGATTTGAAAACAATTAAAATGATTTGAAAATTTAAATTGGTGTAAAATAAATGTATTTTGGTATTAATAAAATATGTTTATGTTGTGTTGTTAACTAAACTGATTTTACTATTAATCAAATTAATTTAGTTATCAGTTTGTTTTACCTTAGAATATCACCGATTTATTTAAAAAGAATTTCTTGATATTTTAAAGAACAATCTTCATTGGACATACACATACATTTCAAAGAACATCAAGATGATTTGAAGAAATAAATGTATTTCACCATAAATAGAGAAATACAAGTAAACACGTAATTTGGGGGATAGAGGCCCCCTTTCTTGCTTCATCAGGTACGTCATTGATCTGAAAGATAGTCGATCTATTCTCCTTAAAGCATATTACGACCATTAATTCCATCTTTCACAAAGAAAGGCGAAAGAGAAAGACTCTTTCCTCTGAAGCCAGGTATGCGGCAGCTGGTACCTTAGTAACAGCTGGCAACACACCTGTGGGCCTACAGCTCGGGATAACATGCCGCGGCTTTGTAGGATTCTCACACCTGTCGACTTTACAGGTAAACTCGTTCGAACTCTTCAATTGGAAAGATTTGGGAAGTCACTTCATTAAGTCTTGTAAGATCTTGTAAGATGAAACTTAAATTTGTGTTTATGGTTTTATGTATCGCAAAAAGTAGATACCTTTGAATATTTTTCCGGTATTTAGTGTTAACCCATTCTCGGTCAACTTCATGTGATATGTCAGGTATTGTGGCTAGTACGGTCGGCGTCGCGTATCATGTAAGGCAGATAAAAATTTCGCTAAAAAATTATTTCGTCGCTACTCGTACTTCTTGGTATATTTTATGACTATTGATTGAGGAAGCGATCATTTAAAACATGTTTTGTAGCATTGAAATGATTTGTGGGAAAACGCAAATAACTTTTCTTAAATGCTTGAGATTCCAATTTTTGCAAGTCAATTTCAATAGGACAAAATGTGTTTTGGACTAAGAAAAAAGTTAAGTTCGATAGAAGACTCAAATTCGATAGAGACTCAATGACATAATGTTCACATTTTTAGAAATTTTGGACAAAACACGTTTGGAATGATTGCTCCTCAATTATGCTGAGCTAAACTAAAGGCGGCTACACGTAACTGCAAGCTTGGAAAGCATGCATGATCAATATTTTGTTGTACAAAATAACATAATTTCCTTTTGCCACTACACGTAATTGCAAGCTTGACAAGCATGTATGATCAAAATTTGTGTACAAGCAAACACAATTTTCTTCTACCAGTAATTATATAAGGATACTTAAATAAACACCTATTTATGTGGAAAAAATTAGCATGCAGTGTAAAGACTGGTTAATGAAAATAAAACGTATTCCTACATTCATTAATTGAGCGAGTTAAAGATATATCGTGATTGTCCTATTTGGTTCTATAACTAGTCTTAAAGGCATTTATCTTCTTAACAACTGCATTATATTCTGCAATGACATAATTATTCTAAATCTTTTAATAACATATTGTACGCTGCATTCCTCCTCTCCTTACCATGATAGTCGTTCGATTGAACACGCAAAAGACCAGGTTGACTTTCATATCTCTGATATAAATGCCCTCGACGCTGACTCACTCACTCATTTTCTCACTTCCCATATACCCATGAAGATGGAATTTGGGAGTTGTTCCTTATACTTTAAATAGAAAAATTACACTATTTGTGAAGGTCTAACTGATGTACCCGTTCAGAGCACGGGATTAAAATAAAATTCATTCGTTATAATACTTCTTATAAAGCCAAGGAATATTAAATTTGGCGGAGTTGTCCTCTACACCCCATGAATGAAAAACAAACTACTTGTGTTCTTGTAGCTGAAGTACGTGAACTAGTGTTCTTGTAACTGTTACTACTCTGAACACGGGATTAAAAAAATCCCCCACTCGACAATTTCATAATTATATATTTTAAGCATTTAGGGAGAAAAAGAGTCTTAAAATGATAAATATATTTTTTATCATTTTTATAAATATTATATTTGAATCTTTATTGTGTGTTATTTTCTTTTCGTAGGTAGAATGTGTATTTCAGTTACTTCTGGAATATATATATATATCTATATTAAAATTTTTTAAATCACTAAATGTAAACACCGACACAAATCTCGACGACTGACGTTTTCTTGTACAAACTTCACGTCCTTGGTACACAAGTTCAGTTTTTCTTGCGCAAGCCTAGTTGTATAAGGGCAATGCTTGTGCATAATCAAAATTCGATCAATTTTCGAGCCGCTTGCACAATTGGAAGTTTTGCGCAAAATGATCCTACAGACGTTCAAGCATGATTGTACAAAGTGATTAATCATGCATGCTTGCCAAGCTTGGAAGTTACGCGTGTAGCCGCCTTAGCGTAATTTTGTAATGTGTCCAAAACTTCTCTATCAGGACTTGACAAAAGTTAAGATGCAGCGATCTTGGGATCGGAGGGATGCCGAATTCGCTACTAAATTACAAAAGTCGTCTAAAATTATCCTCAATTTCCACTTCCGAGTATACAGGACTGGTGCCCGTTAAGTCTGATCATAGTCCAATGTTCTGACGCTTATTGAGGTTGCGTCGGGTGTCAGCTCAGGTTTTGTCCTCATTATCTGACCGAGGTTCAAAAATACGAGGAAGTGTTGCCTGGTCTTTCCCCGGAGATAGACTCTGAACAGTCGCCAATGGCCAACTGTGCATATTTAGTGCGATGTTAATTAACCAACCAAGACTTCTCGTACACCCTGTTTATAAATCTGAAATTAAATTGTTAATACTTGATGGAATTGTGTTAGTAACAGTCATCCCGTTTTTGTACTTTTACACTTTCTCCGGACTACTCTCCGATAATTGACGCTACGGTTGATTGACGTTCCAATAAAAAGCGTTCAACTGTATTACACAGACTTTTGAAGATACTCCCTTCCTGCAAGAGGAAATTACTATTCAAGCAAGAAATTCGTTGAACCTAAAATATAAACTATACAATGGACTTACAGTAGGGTGGGCTGAAAAAGCCCAATTATATTTTAACGAACGTGGGAAAGTTGTCTACCCATTTAGTCATTGAGTAAAGTATTGCAGAAATCGTTTTAATACTCACCAGGGGTACTATCATCATTTTCCGATTGCAACACTTTCTGTTGAGAATGTATCTCGGTAGTGACGCTTCTACAAAGAATTCTCAAAAAAATAATAATAATAATATCGCGTGACCTTTCGATTCCAACAGAAAATGTTGGAATTGAAAGATAGTGCTAGAGCCCCAAGGCAGCAAAGATTGGTTGTTGAAAAATCGTCGCACTAGAGCTGCACAGTCGGCTATTGACGATTCTTAGGTTCGGGATATATCCCTAAAAAAAAACCTTGAACACTGACTTGTAAATTTGAACCATGGTCAGATGACGTGACAATATCGGAGCTGGCACTTCAACCTGAATACTTCCTGCTAATTGATCTCGCGTTCCTCGACGGTACTGAGTCCGAGCCACCTAAGCCACGGCGACTCCAACTGTTGTACGTGCTGAATATCCTTCAAACACCTCGATTTCCATTCAAATTATTAATTCCCTTGGCCTTCAGAAAACCGATAAAAATATTTTTTTTAAATAAAAATCCATAGAATTTTTTTTAAATCTGAATTCTAATAAAAGGCAACTCTGTTTGAACACATTCACCAACACCAGGAAGTAGTTTCGGAACTAATTAAAAAGCGTCAGAAGCGATAAGGCTTCTCATATTCGTCAAAAAATTATCTCCCTGAATATAGTAGGCTTCACTTCCTTTATTGCCTTTGATTCACCAAGAACATAGAATTCGTAACCCGATATTGCTAAATAGAAGTCTGTATGGCTTCGGTCTCTTTGTGATGGTCCCTATCCGTAGTTGGGATGTTTGGACACATGTGGTTTTTTGTTGTATGGAGCGTGGCATTTCACAGTTGTTTATTATATGTTTCTTTTAAACTGTAGACTGACTTTGACACGTGTCTCGAAACAAGCGCTATTGCATGCCTTTATTTAAGTAGAATTCAAGTAAGCTTATATTACGGAACTTTTTAACTCTAAATCATTATTAAGTTTAATCAATTATGCTTTTTATGGAGTAATATACAGTGCTTTCTATGCGGCGCCATAAATAAAAACTTGGCTTGGAACGGTACTTGTAACACAAAAACGTAGGCATAAGAAGAAAAATGCAGGATTTACCATCAAGGACAGAGAAGCACGCCATTTGTATAACTCTCAGAATTTTTTATCATATAATTTTTATTGTATTTTATTTGTAAAACTCTCTGTTCTGAGTTGATCTTGGTATCGAAATATTTCACTAATACTATGATAAACTGGAAATTTATTTTAGGACTGAAATATATTAACACAATATAATAAGATATTAAATGAAATAATGCAAGAGTAAGATTAAAGTAGAATATTTCATATCGAGGACATAGTGAAAATACTACGTCACAATATGCTGTTTTGAGAAATAGTAATTTGAAGTTTTCTTTTAAAAAGCTTTGAATTTATAGGATTTAATTTTTCTAATGGCTGTTTGATCTAATACTTTAGCTCATATACAGTTTCAATTTTTTTAAGTATTTTTTTGGTGTTAATGGCATAATTGGAGTTAATGTGTTATTTTTGTCCAAAATCTTCGACAAAAAGAAAAGTCTTCGAAAGAAGAAAATGTATAATCTCTTTTCCCAACTTTTTTTTTCTATTTTATTTTTAAACAACCAGCTATTTTTTTTATCCTACAAACATAATTTATTTTTCACAAATTCCATTAGTAAGTTAAAATAGACACAATCACAAACTACAAAATGAGCTCGGTGCAACTGCTTCACTTTTTGACAACGGCGCAACTGCTTTCGGCATATCTTAACACTGCACTAACATGCTTCCAACACCAATGGAGATAGGCTCGAAACCGTCGCCAATAGTCCACTGTGCAGCTCTAGTGCGACGTTTATTAACCAAACCCACCACCAATGTTCAGTGTTTAAGGAGAGACAGCTTTATATCGAACGAATCGATATCGTTCTTCTTTCCAAGAGATATCGATTGTAAAAAGATATGCAAAGGTATACAAAATCTAAGGATATGATCTTGCCATTGTACAGAGGTTTAGTAAGGCCACATCTTGAGTATGCTATACAGTTCTGGTCACCATATCTTAAAAAAGACATTGAATTGTTGGAGAAAATTCAGCACAAGGCTACTAAAATGGTTCAAGGGTTTTCAGGCATGAATTATGAAGATAGATTAAGAAATTTGAATATGTATACTCTGGAAGAGAGAAGGGTTAGGGGAGATTTGATTCAACTATTCAAATTTATCAAACAAGTAGATGTGGAGGGTTTAGATTTTAATATGAGTGATAGAACGAGAGGTCATGGGTTTAAGTTAAACAAATCCCATTTTAATCGGGAATGGAGAAAACACTAATTCTATAATAGGGTAATAGACAAATGGAACAACTTGCCAATGAATATTGTTAATTGTAAGGGAGTAACGGAATTTAAGAAGAAGTTAGATATGCATTGGGGGATAGTTAAGAGGTACTAGATGGACCAACCTTGTTGGGTCTTGAGCCTGTTGTTGGTCGTCAATATTTGTATTTGTATCTGTATTGTACCAGAGTGAGATAAAATCGCTTGCATTTCATGATATACTACGTAAGAGTCTTCTTAACGGTGTGGATGGATTTAATTTTTATGCCAAAAACACAAGTCCTTAATGATAGGAACAACATGGTTCTTTTCGGAAGGATGCAGCGTACTGTCGATTAAACTCACCTTTACGATCATATAGAGGTTTTTTCTTGTTACAAGGGACTAGAAAAATCCAAATTGGCAGAAAAAAACTTTACAAATTCCTACTGTAAAATTTCTTATGTACAAAAGTGCTTCCGAAAAGACTTTGACTTGTACATTCAAGCATTAAGGAGTTAATATACAATTAATTAGTTTGAAAAAATTATTATTTCTCTTTAACACCCACATTTTTTTTTTCGGGTAGGTCTTGATATCAGAAACAGCCATTTCTTAAAATATTGGAGTGTTTTTATAGTTTGTTCAAGGAATTGTGTAAAGAGTTTTCCTCCCCTCCATAGAAACAGACTCTGAGACCTCAAGTGGCCCTCCCCCTCCCCTCCTATACGCTTTTACTTTTGTAAACTCTACATTTAAAATTTTATAAGATAATAATAAAAAAAAACTCTTAGCTAAAAGAGAAAAAAACACGGACTTTAAAATATTTTGAATCATATTTTTGTTTTTCATAGTTTTTAAAGATTGCTTATTGTAAGCGAAATAATTTTTCGAAATTATATAAAAAATAGAAATATGAAAAAAGTTAGGAATAATAGAAAATATTTCTTCTAAATGCACTCTTTTTTAGTTAATACCACGTCTTCTGAATCACTAGACTAAATAAATGTCTTCAGTCGATTATTTGGACTGATAAAGAATATACAAGATAGTCTGGACACCGTCGTGTTGTGACGTACAGACTCGAGGCTCTCTCAAGATTTTTACCGAGTGATACACCGCCCAATTATGGCGAGCTCACCCGTGCCTACTCCCGTGATGAGGGACCCTGATATCAATTTGATGTTCACCGACCCTGCCGAATATTGGAGGCTACGTGATTTAGCCCGTGATGATTTGGCTATTGCCGCCATGACTCCCCTCCCGGACGAAAAAGCCGATCAAATGGAGATTGACTGTCTGCCCGCGGAGGGATACACTGCCCCGCTATTGCTGCCCACGACTGACGCCGAGCTCTCCGACCGTGCGGAGTTCCAGCAGATGTTTGCCGGCGGCAATTCTGCTTCTACTATCGATCTGACTGGATCAGATACCGGTGGACGAAATATCGCCCCGGCTGGCTATAATGGGGCGCAAAGTTGCCCTACGCCAGCCGCGGAAGTTACTAGTCCAGCGGTTATTCCACCTGATGGAGCTCCCACCCTGCCTATTTACCTCAAAACCACTGAGAATTTTGTCGAAATGCTAAGTGACATTAGCGACAATTTCCCTGAGTCATTCAGAAGTAAAAGCGCTGGAATGTTCATCAGGATCTCTCCGGTTAACGAGGTCGCCAGATTCTCGATCATGGCCTTCCTTCAAAGTAAAAAGCGCGACTTTTTCTTAGGAAGCTGCGCTCCGTTCAAAGTTGTCATTAAAGGATTGCCGACTGAGACGGAGTGTAGTAGCCTGATCACCGAGCTGACCTCTCAGGGTTTTACACCCCTGAAAGTCTCTCAGCTCACCATGCGTAGGACCAAAAAGCCACTAAGCATGTTCTTAGTTGAAATTCCTAACGCTCCTCATGCCAACAAAATCCTCCGCCTGAATACCTTATTTACGCTCGATGTAAAAGTCGAGCCGTTCAGGAAAAGGCGAGGACGCATCCAATGTTTCAATTGCAATTGGTTTGACCACACCAGCGATCTATGTTTTATGGCACCTAGGTGCCTGAAATGTGGCGATTCACACCCCACCCGGGACTGTGTACTTCCGAAATCAACCAACCCTCTATGCATCAACTGCAGCGAACATGGCCATGTTGCTTGCAGCAGAAGATGTCCGAAGTTCCCCAGAGATGTACCCAGACGGCCCACGGAAAAGAGACGCCCAGTTTGACGTTCTACTGCCCGAAAGCCACCTGAGTTCAAAAATTGCCCAAACCATTTAAATCCCCCTACCTTATTGCCTAGACCACTACTGCTTCACCCAAACCACTTTAATTCCCCCTCATCTACCTCTACCAGCCAACAACACAATGAAGTTGCTCTGGTTTTCGAGTTATTGAAGGAAATAACTCCGATCTTCGCTGGGGAAGATGGAATTAAAAGCCTAATTTCTCTTCTTCGCAGCCAGAAATCAGCGCTTGGAAAGCTCCAAGTCTTTTTCGACTATTTCGCAAGTAAAGCTACTGAGCCCGAGTCCCCGCCCACCGGCCAACCAGAAGTCAGCACAGCCTAGACTCCGCCCCTTCTGCCCCGTTCCTGCGCCTTCCACCCGGACGGTATGCTGTGAGATTCGTTTATCTGAGGGAACACCCATTTAACTTCATGTGTTCTCAAAGCATCTATTGCACTCATGATGGAGGTTGTGGGGCCTTCGGCCCCGGGTACTCCAGAACCACCTGAAATCTTTTTTTGGACTGATAAATTTTAAATTATTTCTTCTGAATCGATCATAAAAGTTATTTTGACACGCAAAAACAATTGAAAAATTCCAATTTCAGTCCATAATTATGAGATATAACGACAAATATGATTAGTGACGAAATTACCTTTCTTAGCCCAATTATTGTTTTCGTCACATCACATACGACTGCGATCATACGGGCCAGATAATGCTGAAAGCATGACATGCGAAGCCGAACAAGAATGCGTAAACTTGGTATTTACCTATATCAACAAAATCCTTTAACACTAAACCTACCGACATTTCATGTATACCTAATCCTATCCTATGACCGCTTCAAAAAAAATAAATATGTATCTTAATATAGAAAGAGATTTTAGCCAATTGGATCGTAAATAATATATATTTTTTTCTATTTAGAAAAGTTTTATTTACATTTATGCATTTTCAGCACATTTTTTACAAATTACAGTATTTTGTATTGCACATTTTCCGTTGACGTCAGCGCCACCTGCCGTGAGTCGGTCTGCACCCGTGCCACCTGGTTGGGCCGACGCGGTCTGTACAGCGTTGCCATGTTGGCCCGCAGGACACTTGGTGCCCAGATGGCTGGATTACCGCAACACTGTAGATCCACAATTGCATTGTGGACTCGTAAAACAATGTCAGAAGTGCGCTTTCCGAAGAATATAGTCGTAAATAGTATGAATCGTTCAAATGGTCAAATGACCGCTCATGGTAGACTAGACATGCTATAAATTTTTTTCGGAAAGTAAACAATAAAGAAAGTTGTGAATATTGAAAAATGTGTTGTATGTATATTATAGGAAAAGTCAATAAGTTACATGGTGATACAATAACGTTGTATACAAGAAATTCTAAACGAAATTTCAAAAACGGTCATTTGACCGCGCGTGGTAGGTTTAGTGTTAAATACACGCTAAAATATTAAATTAAAAGAAATACTCAGAAAGTACACCAAGTAATGAAATAAAAGTAAATGATTCACGCCGCACATTAAACTCATTTTTGGATAAACTACTAGATAACTTATCGAAAAGGAATCTATCTAGAATACTGCGTATAGGAAAAAAACATTACAACCATTATTCCTACAAAAACAGGTTTTGAAAAAGTTATTTTATAAAAAGATTGGTAGTTCATATTATATAACATAATTTTACAATTTCCCTTTCTACACACATGTATTAAGAATAGGCGTAGTTAAACTTGAATAACATGAATGACGTTGTACTGGACCTGTAGCACAAAAACGTAGCGCAAGCCAAAGAAAAGACACCATTTACAGTAAGAGCTGATTCTTCCCTGAGATCCTTAAGGGTAAATCCAGTTTTTTGAAGTGAAACTTGTTTAGCTAGTGAATCTGAAGGATCTCGACAAGGAAACCAAACATGAAAAGAAAGTATGAGTAGGGCATGCTTTCTATAAGTCAACTACAAGTTTAAGTTGGTGTCGATGCGTCAGCTGTTGCGTGCTGCATGCGTTTGTTTACTATCATTTAAATCCTTAAATAATTAAAAGTCAAATAATTTTGATTTTTGTTTAATATCATTTATATGTTTATAAATAATTAAGAGTAAACTAATTTGGATTTTTTGGGAATTTTAAATATTTGTCGTTACCGCGGTTTGAACCGCTGACTTAGCAATACGCTACAACAGTGGTTCCCAATGCATAGTCTGCGGACCACTGTTGGTCCGCAAGAAGGTTCTAAGCCGTCTAAGTGGTCCGTAGAGCCATTGTTCAATTTTTTTTTTAACTTTAAAAAAAACGGGAGTTGTCTGAGATTTCCTTTTAAATTTAAAAACATCTAAATTGAATTAAAAATGCATGTGATGTAAAGGAATCAAAATTGTATGCTCCTTTTAATTATTTCATGTACTTTCTTTGATTATTATATTAATAAAATTATCTAAAAACGAGTTCAATATTGTACTTTGGAAGAGAGGAGGGTTAGCGGATATTTGATTCAACTTTCAAATTTATTAAACTGAGGGATGTCTATGGTTTTGATTTTATTATAAGTGATAGAATGAGATTTTATGACTTGAATTCAAACCACATTTTAATCGGAAAGGGAGAAAGCACTAGGAGAGACTAAACTGAACCAAACTTGTCAGACATTGAGCTTGTTGTTGATCATCATTACTTGTATTTGATAAAATATATTTTATTAAAAAACTGCAGAATGTTTTAATTAATAAATTCAGTTACAAAATAAATGTGTTTTGTCATATGCTTGCCATTAAGTATCTAAAGTATATTTAGTAACTAAGCTTTATTAGAAGATGATGGTTCGCGACTTGCCGTACACTGTTAAAAAAAATCAGACTGAAAACAGCACACTGTCCGGGTAAAAATTGTGCCATGACAGTGTGTTGTAAAACTTAAAACTTCAATGTGTTTATTTCAATTAACAGCATGTGATTTTATTTTACAACATGTGCTGCTAACATATTTACAGCAAATGTGCCTAAATTTAACAGCATGTGATGTTTTATTACAACATGTGCTGATTACGTATTTATAGCAAATGTGCCTAAACTTAACAGCTTGTGATGTTTTTTTACAACGTTTGCTGCTTACGTATTTACAGCAAATGTGCCTAAACATTACAGCAAGTGACGTTTTTTTACAACATGTGCGGATTACGTATTTACAGCAAAAATTGTCAAAAAAATTACTGGTTGGGTTTGGCAATTTTTTAAGATACTTTAATTTTAATCAGATAAAAAAAGCATATTTCTGAAAGTGATTACAAAGTAGTACATTTCACACACTTATTTTAATTCAGTTAAATTTTTTTTCTAATTTCAAGCAAACAATTTTTCAAATCTGATATATTTTTTCTTAAAAACAGGATTTGGAAGAAACAAAAATAAGATTTGAAAAATTGTTTGCTTGTAATTAGTCAAAAAAAAAATTAGCTGAATTTAAATAAGTCTGTGAAATGTATTATTTTTTAATCACTTTCAGAAATATGCTTTTTTTTTATCTGTGATTAAAATTAAAGTATCTTAAAAAAATTACCAAACCTAACCATTAATTATTTTTTATTTTCATTAGTCATAAATTATACTTATGTGTATTTTAAGTTCAAATTTAATTGAACATATAGATTTTTATATTTATTATCAGATTTCATAGTTTTACTATTTTATAGTCAAAACAAATACTATACTACGCTTATGATAATTTTACGTCCTAAACCTTTACCTTGGGTACTTGTTATTCGACTGCCGAGTTCTGGGTGTGAAGTTTGGTCGTGAAATTTTTCTTGTAATTGAAAAGATAGGCAATCTAATATTTCACGATTTTTAAATATATATATATATATATATATATATATTACTTACACCAGCAGCTCTTATAAGTTGGCAGACGACCTTGCATGAATTAACTTGGTTAATATGCCCTAAAAGGACTGCCAGGGTGATCGTAAACTGATTAAAAAATTCATGAAAACTGCAGATATTCACTTAAAACTATATTAAAACCATGTTATTAAAGCAATTAAAATTCAGAATCACAATTACTCCTGGTAATAGCTATATTTGGTGGTCAAATAAGAACGGTACAAAAAATTATTTTTATACCAAATGAAAAATGCCAGATATTTTTTCATAAATACTTTATTCAGGTCTGGCAATTATGTATTTAATAATAACATATGTCAAAGAAAAAGTACTTAGTTACATATACCAAATTTCAACACCAACACTTTTATGAAAATCTAGATGGATAATGAAAAAAAATTAACAAAATTCTTATTTTTTTTAATAACTGTATATAAAATAGCTAAATTGTATCTTATTCTCAATTGTACATATTTTCAAAATTTTAATTTGTACATATACATACTCTTGGAACACTTAGTGCATTATTACTAGTTTGGGGATTTTACATAAAATAAGCTATTCCATCAGCCCTGAGTAAGCATCCTTCTCAAGTACACAGTGGAGAAACCATCATTTGTGAAAAAGTAAAGTCATTTTCATGGTTTCAAAATTCCCCTTCTTCCAGTAACTCTTAGCCTTTTCTAACTTGCAGATACATCTATCATGGTTCCAAACTTTTACGAGAGGCATGAAGAAATTCTGAAATTGAAAAAGGTACATTAATTTACTGGTGTAACTAGCCTCTATTTCCAATGTGGCTATAGCCCCCTTTCCAACAATCCTCATAGAATTCGACTACTTTAAATTTATTATATGAAATACACAAACGTAAAGAAATAAAAAAATAACGAGTTTTAAAACTATGTTAAGCAAGGTTTCACAGGAAATGAGCATACACATTTCCCCAATTTGTAGCTTGTAAAGTTTAAAATTTGTTTTGGTAAGATAGCCTTACTTACATTTATGGCATTGGGAAAAGTTATATTTAATATTATTTTTGGTATTTATGTTGGAAATTGGTGTTATACGAAATAATTCACATAAACGAATATTAAAATATTTTTTTTTTAAGTAATAGATATTTAAATAAAAAAATACAAGAAATTCCAACATTACATAACACGCTTTATTAAAAAATATATTAATTAATTTTCTTTCATATTTACTAACTTATAACCATTGTTTGTGTTCTAAAAAGTTAAATTTGAACCGGTTATTCTCTATTACAATACTTTACAAACCTTCTTTAAAAAACATTATTAGGGGAGGGAGTATGAATCACTCAGACAGAGCGTCCGGTAGCCCAAAAGATTAATTTCTTATGACTGAATGCTTATTTTGCACAATATACTGACAAAAGGGCTGGAAATTCTGCATGTATTCCTAGAATAACACTGAACATCAGTGGTAACAGAGAATACTATGTTCAAATGCAATGACCAGTTCCTCTGATTTTTCACCAAATCTCTTTACCTTTTTCATCAACCGTGCAGGAGAAATTAAAATAGTTCTGTTATTGGCAACAAAACCGATTGCCACAAAATTTATTGGCCTGTATGGATAAAAGTTCTCCCACACGCAGCATTGTCAAGATGCAAGTCAATGCATTTGAAGCGGTTATTCTCTATTGCTATACATATTTACAAAACTTCTTTAAAACAATATAATTACACCAAAATGCATTGACAGTTTGGTTTGTATTGGTTAATTAAACACTAGAGCTGCACAGTGTGCTATTGGCGATGGGGTCTATATCGAAGGAAAGACCCGGGAACACATAAACACACAGATTCATACATGTACCTCGTTATTTTAAAACCATGGTCAGATGACGAGGAAACACCTGAACTGGCACCCAACGCCTTCAATAGACGTCGAAACTTTTGACTCCGATCAGATTTATCGTGCACCAGTCCCGTATACACGCCGTTAATTTTTGCGGATGTTCTGGACGACTTTTCTAGTATTTTGTAGCAAAGCTGGCAATCCTCCGATCGCAAGATCACTACTTTTTAGTTTTCTTTGTCAAGTCCATCGCCTAGGCTCGAACCAAGAATCTTCATATTCCCAGCTGACGCCTTTAACCGCTCTGCCACGGAGTCCTCCAAAATGCATTGACAGATGATCACCCTGATTTATCAGAATAGAATCCAAGGCCTCCTTGGCCGAGCGGTTAAGGCGTCGGCTGGGAATCCGAGGATTCCTGGTTCGGTCCTAGGTGATGGACTTGACAAAGAAAAGTAGAAAATGGTGATCTTGTGATCGGAGGGTTGCTAGTTTCGCTGCAAAGTACTAGAAAAGTCGTCCAGAACATCCGCAAAAATTAACGGCGTGTATACGGGACTGGTGCACGATAAATCTGATCGGGGTCCAAAGTCCTGACGTCTATTGAAGGCGTTGGGTGCTAGGTCAAGTGTTCCCTCGTCATCTGACCATGGTTCTAAAATAACGAGGTGCATGTATGAATGTGTGTGTGAATGTGTATGTGTTCCCGGGTCTTTCCTTCGAGATATACCCCGAACCGTCGCCAATAGCACACTGTGCAGCTCTAGTGCAAACGTTAATTAACCAAACCAGAATAGAATACTGTTTTCTTTTTTTGTGGTTAAAGTTTGGAAAGAAAACCACACAGTTTCAAAATAAAAAAAAATCTTATTTATTTTCTTAGTCGCAGGCGAAAGACTAAATAAGTGCACATTTCATTTAGTTCGTTAAATTATTTTTGCTGTATAGTACTATCCTTTAACAAAAGTCTAGTTTTTATAGAGAGACAAATTAGATAAAATCACAATCTTAATTTTCCTTCTGTACATTAGTGGTTTGTTTTTGTTAATTAACGTCGCACTAGAGCTGCACAGTGGGCTATTGGCGACGGTTCGGGGCCTATCTCGAAGGAAAGACCCTGTAACGATGCCTCGTATTTTTGAACCATGGTCAGATGACGAGGATAACACATGAGCTGGCACCCAACGCCTTCAATAGACGTCGGGACCTTTTGGACCCTGATCAGATTTATCGTGCACCAGTCCCATATACACGTCGTTAATTTTTTGTGGATGTTCTGGACGACATTCTAGTATTTTGGTAGCGAAATTGGTAACCATCTGATCGCAATATCACTACTTTTTTTTACTATTCTTAGTCTAGTCCGTCGCACAGGTTCGAACCGGGAACCCTCGGATTGTCAGCTGACGCCTTAATCCACTCGGCCACGGAGACCTCAGTACATTAGTGAACAAAATAACCAGAAAATATGCTTTTAAGTTTTCTTATCAAACATTTTATTCCACATAATTTTTCTGTATAGTTAATAATTCAAATAAAAGTCTGATAATCTAGCATTTTCAAGGTACTGTCTGTAAAATAGGTACTACGACGGTTAGGGTCGACTGCGGCACATAAGTTTTAAATATTTCTGTAAAACTATCACTTCTGAAACAAAAAGTTATACCTATTTCACATTATAAAAAGTACCTTTAAAATAAACAGAAAAACCTAAAAAAATAATTCAAATTTCCCTAAATAAACAAAATATTAATAAATATATAACTTTATTTATAAATTATATTTTTAATCAGTATAGTTAGTTTCAAGTAATCCTCAAATAGAATATTAACTCATTGGTCGATCGCAAACATGCTAAACCCACGTTAAACGCTGACCCGCGAACGATGTTTCGCTTGTCTTCAGATTTTCCGAGAAGCCGGTATGTTCACAAAACAAGCCCATCGCTTATTGCCCAACCTGGACAGAATCTAGATATTAGGCCTAATGTTTTCAAATAGGGGAAAGTTTAAATATCATAAGAAATAGAAATAACGTTGATCCAGAGAATAAATAAACACAAGTCATGAAATAATATGTGAAAAGATTAAATAAATCACTTACTTTTCTTTCAAAACAGTTCCTTTCACACATGACAGACATGGTTTGGGCGGACGCGGACATTGAAATAGTCTCACACTCAGATTAATTGAAATAATAATAACATCACAATTTGTGGTTATCACGAGCGTCCCTAGCGGATTCTTACACATTCTGAAGTAAATGGATAATACAACTTTTGATGGTTTAAGCACATACAACGCTCTCTGTTGTAGGAATAGAAAGCAGCAAGTTAATTTTGAAAAATAACAGAACTATTGGCTGTAAACATTGGGAACAGTGCAGTCTGTGTCAGATATATCGCAATTTGTGCAGCTGTTGTACATGTATCATGCTGTATATTTACGTTTTTTTTAACAGTGTATTTTTCGAATGATTGGTTCGCGACCATTAAAGGTTGGGAACCACTGCATTATATCGACTTCATATAGCTTCGCTATTAGGCCTCACGCCGATCCTGCCAAAACTTAAGAAAGTTAACAACTATTATTATCAGTAGGAATTTTTGAAGTGATTATTTATTTCAATTTGCTTGGACAATGAAGACAAGAAGTTTCCCTTGAACCGTGCGCTTATGTGGGTGAGACACACGGTTTTATAATACCGTTAAATATTAAATACCGTTACTATATTAAAAATTTACTAAATAAGATAATAGTAAAAGATGTATTTTCTAAAATGAGATTATTACATATAAACTGAAAAAAACCTCGAGGACTTTAGAAATATTTATAAGCATATAGTTTTTTTAAATAGTTTTTAAAGATGGCTTAGAGCAAATGAAAAAGTTTTCGAAATTATATTGAAAGGCAGTAATATGGAAATAGAGAGAAATAATATGAAATATTTCTTCTAAACTCATTCGTTTTGAGTTAATAGCATCATCTTCGAAATCACTAGACTCTACATAGCTGTATTCTCTCGATAAATCGGTATTATTATCTGATTTCGACAGAGAAATAGGAAATGTACTCTTCTGAATACACCATAAAAGTTATTTTGACATGCGAAACTTCTATATAAAGTAAATATAAGTATTGACGAAATTACCCTTCTAAGCCCAATTATTTTCTTCGTCACATGACGTGCGAATCCGACAAAGAAGGGGATAACTTGGTAGGATTTACATTTAAATAGAATTCTTTAACCGTACGCTAGAACATTAAATTAAAAAAAATACTTGGTAAGTGTACCAATTAATAACTAAAAGTAAATGATTACTGCTACACATCGAAACTCATTTTTTGATAAACTAGACACCTTTACGAAAAGGCATCTATCTGGAATTAAAAAAAAGACAACGAATTCAACGTAAAATATTACCAGAAAACGGGTTTTGAAAAAAATTATTTTATAAAAATAGTGGTAGTTAATGTTATCTAACAGAATCTTACAAATTCCCATTCTACACACATGTATTAAGAATGTGTGTTGTTAACCCTTCACTGCATTGGAAGATTACTATTATAAGCCCAATTATCAGCCCAAACACAACAACCACAACCCACAAGATGAAATTGATGGAACTGCTTCACTTTTCGATAATGGCGCAACTATTTTCGTCATATTTTATAGAAGCTACGGAAATTAAATTCTCGTTAAGCATAGGCGTAGAACAGAGAGGGGCTGTTAGAGCTCAAGCCCCCCCCCCCCCCCCACATTCCCTCCTATAAGATTTCAAAACAAGGTTTTCTACCAGTGACCCTGAATTTAAAAAAAAAAAAAATTATGAAAAATCTGTGAATTTTAATTTTAAAAATAACAAAATAGTTATTTTCTTAAGAAATGTATACATTTAATTAGATGATTGATAACTATTTGCTATTTAATAGCTAATTACTAAGTAACATAACTGCTAATTAGCTATTTTTATATTCGTAAATATTCTGTGTATGGAACTATTAGAGCCTCCACCCTATAAAATTTTAATTGCTACGCCCTTGCAGTAAAATACACTGTTGTACTTAATTGCTAGTACTATTTTGATTTTCAAATGGATAATTTTTAATAGTATAGAACTCTAAGATTTCACTTTATTGGACACTATAAATGACACAGAAGCTTATCAATATTTTAAATGCTTTATTTTTGCCTAAACTGCAAATTTGCAACATAACAAAATACAATAGAAACATGTAATATAGATTCACGTTCATAGATGCATAAATAAAATACACAGCTTTTAAAAAATAATCACACAACTTTATTTGCAAATGGCATGATATTGTAACCCGAAATAGATTTAATGATATTTAATACTGGACGGTGGTGACAAAGAAATATATAGTACTCTAAGGTGCTTAAGTTTAATAAACACAATCTATTTTTATACTTTGCTGTCATATATATATATTCTGGAACAATGTCATTTGAAAAGAATAAAACTTCAAAACTGAATATTATTAAGTCTTCAGGTGGACATGGTTGGTTGCAACAGAAATTAGGTTGAGTTTTAAAATGAAAGCAAATAATAGAATTCGCTTTAGTCAAATATATATAAAATATAAATTATTTTCATAATTAAAGTTCTTGATGGACAAGGGAAGCCCTTAATAAACATGACTGAAGTTTCTGTTGTCTTTGTGGTTATTTTAAAGTTGGAAATGATTGCACATTATACCATTATTCAAAAACAGAAAAATCTTATCCGAAATAATAGTTCCAAGTTTAATTAAAATAACATCGTTTGTCATAAGTTTTTAAAAAAGTAACGTTTGAAATCGGCATGTATTGGAAGGTTCTCCGTGAATATACCTGAACAAAAGATAATATATTTTTATAGTTTTAGAACAATCTCATAAATAGAACTTTCCTCCTTAATTTGTAAATTCGCTCATTACGCAGCATGTTCTTCAATAAATGGTTAATCGGTTTATTACGAAACATGTTCTTCAATAAATGATTAAAGCGTTTGAATTTTAACTCATGTTTCCCTGTCACTGCATGGGTTGAAGTGGTGAGATGTTTAATGAAGATGTGCAAATACCCTGTTACCGAATGCAGAAGTTGCATCTTTGAAACAGTTGCATCTATTAATTTGAATATTTATGATATGAAATTCTAACGTGCTTTAGAAAGTAATATTGAACCAATAAATTTATTTGAAGTGAATTAAAATCGTAAAAAAATGTGTTCGAAATAAAACATTTTTAGAACATCTAATGATATTATGCTGTAAAGTTACAGAATCACCATTAGACTTGAATTTTTTTTTCAATTTTTCAATTCATTTATACTTTACTTATATGAAATACGAAAGTATACTTAGTATTGAGCTTCAAAATCATCAAAGCAAAGTACTCAAATTTACCACTTTATATCTCAATGAAACCTTCAGCTATAAGTACGTTTTATATACTATTTTGTTTCATATTTTATTTTTAAAATACTCACTTTCATATATTTTTTGTAATACAACTATATCAAAGTGCCTGAACTCTAAAACATTGGAAGGTTTTCAAGGACGCAAGGGGCAAAGAATAAACTTTAAAAAAAAAAATCTTTAGATGTATTGTCTATTTTACCAAATGTTACTAATAATTTATATTAAGGGGTGTATAAAACTATTCGTGGGGTACATTAGTTTTTTAGAAGAGCTTTGAAATTTGCAGGACGATGGAATAAATAAATATAAAAATAAGAAGCATGTTAACTACAACAAAACAAAAGGCCAAAATGTGTAGCATAATTAGAAAACATAATGAAAAGGTTTAGAAGTCAAATGGCGCGATACAAAACAAAAGTAGTAAACGGCAAATGACTAATGACTACAGCAAAAGGAACTATGTATCTACGTCACAATTTACGAACTTATAATAACGACTTTTGTGTTAAGTAGCAAAAGATCTTAAAATTCAGTAAGCAAAAAGAATGGACTCTATGCACGCGACGTCATCAACTGGATAAAATATTTTTTCCTGTTTTCCACGTCTAAAATTTATCGTCTACCGAATTTGATTATTTCTTGCTAATGTAAAATCAATTGTTTATCCTATTCCATTTAATTTCGAGACCAGATCGTGCATAGTGCCTATAAAACAAAAAAAATATGGTTTAATTTTGTTATACTAAACAAACGAGGAGTATTTTATTACGTTCCATATAAATTCTATTTTTATATTTTCTAAAGATTTATGGTAGTTAAACTGAAAATATTTAAATATCCTTAGTAATTATTTAATATCATAAAGTACGTTTTTATTTTATTTTCTGGTGAAAAATGTATTGTCTGGACAGAGTAAAACGACAGAAAAAAATGGACGATTCAGAATGTAAAATGGCGCGTAGTATGTACAAAAAGTGTAACGAAGCAAGTGAGACTAAATCAAGAGGAAATGACAGTCTGTAGTTCAAACGCGGAACAATGGACGAGATTGGACGAAATACGGCTTACTTTATAAAAACTTTGCAGTGCGTAAATGAGTTATATCTACAAGCAGTCTTTCTTTAAATTATTTATAGCTCTCATCCCTTTCACATAAATTTAAAATAAAGGTCCTACGCTTTTAAAACTAAAATTATGCAATTTAAATATTTGAGAAGAAACTTAAGTCTCAGAACAACGATAATTTTTAAATTTTAAAATACATTTACTTTATAAGAGAGTTTGCTTCAAATGTGGGACGAAACTTTTTCTGTGGGACAAAACTCAAGTCAGAGAAAAACTATAATTTTGACATTTGAAAATGCATCTATTTTGCACGAGGATATAATGTAACTGAATTTCACTTTTTATCAGAACATTGCAAAGCCACACAATTTTTTTTTTTAACATCTTAGTAAATATAACAAAATTCAATAGTTTATATTTGGTGGCATGTTTACTTATAAATAGGTTACAATAAATATTTTTTATAATTAAAGAGTTAAATCAATAAATAAAATATGTGTATAGTTTTAATATGTAACAACAAACTTATAGAGATATTGTATATAACAGATTTTTCAATACTATATAAATAACAATAAAAGAGGAGAAAACATTCAAAACGTGTTTTGTCCAAAATTTCTGAAACTTAGCTTTTTGCGTCATTGAATTCGCATTTGCATTTTCAATAGAACCTATCTAACCTATTTTATTCGTCCAATACACATTTTGTTAGAATTCTGTACATGAGTCAATACATTTTTGAAAAGTTATTTGCGTTTTCCACAAATTACCTGAATGGGACAAAACACGTTTGAATGTTTACTCGTCAAATGCTTTTATAACCGTTAGAATGGTAGATATATAAATAACAATGGGATGTTTTGGTGATAGTAAGGTCCATTCTACACAGACGTGATAAACGGTCGTTACATTTTGCAGAAGTCTCTGTCATTGATGTATGTAAACGCCTTAATCACAAAAGCTTCTTCAAACTATAACGCGCGTTTATCACGTCCGTGTAGAATGGGTCGAATAAAATAGTAAATGTTTTGATGGCTTTAAAGTGTTTAAAAATATTAAAATAATTGTACAATATTTTGATAGTTTATACTTCAGTTGTACAAATAAACGCGTATATTTAACAAATAATACTAATTAGTTTACTTTTACAAGTACTCTACGGCAAAATTTTCTTAATGAATATTAAAACACATTTTAGTTTCCGTTTGTAAATTTAACTAAAAAAACACATAAATAGTTTTCAAAATAATAAAAATACAGATATGAAGGTGACATAGAAAAATCAATTTTTATTCAAAAGATTGTCAAAATACCGTGCTTTTGATCTATTTAACGTGCTATTGATCTCAACAGTTTAGATAAAATACATGTGTATAAAAAATAGTAGAAATATGTGCGCGCAGTTTTAAAGTAAAATTTAAATAAAGGTAGCATAAGAAGCCTTTGTTTCGAGTGTCATGCGTGACCTACTCATAAGCAACATTGAAAAAAAGGCCTTACTCAATACCGATCTATTTGAATTATACGGTTCATTAAAATTATTTTCTACTCTAGTGTTAAACTCTTTAAAAGATATGCAAGGAGCGTATACTAATTTATGCTTAACTTTTCAATATTTCTAAATTTTGTCTTTGCTAAAGCGCTATGCAGTTTTTATTTCAAGTGAATACTCTTACTCAAGTGTTACTTTTAATTAATACTTTACTTTCCATAAAATGGTGCGGATTTATTGGTAGAATGAATAGGAAAAAACGCTAACCACAAAGGGTCAATATAAACGAATTTTATTTTATGTCAAGTGAAGTATTTATACATTTCTCTTTTCATGTGAAATAATTTTCGAGGTTAAGTGAACTATTTACATTATGTCAAAAGTGAGGTGATTGAGATTTACAATGAAGTATTTTCAAATTTCCCCAATTTTTTTTCAAAAAATATTTCGAAAACTGATTTTATTTAATAAAGCTCTTTTTAACAGGAAAACTTAAACGTACATTTATTTTTATGTTACTATCAGTCTTATATAAGTTTATGCCTTAGTTTTACTATATTATTCAAATGTATAATATTTGAGATTGTTTATAAAAATTGAAATAAATAGCTATATATCAAAACATGTTTGACTTCCTTCATTCAAAAGTAAATTACTTAACAAATATTTGGACAACTTGTAAATTTAATATTGTTAATATTGTGAGATTATGTATAAATATTACAATTTTCTCTACTGCTATCTACGATAAATACATAAAAGGAATAATATAATAACGTAAATTTGGTTAAATGCACAATAAACATTTTGCGAATTTTTTTTATTACTTATACCTGTAACATAACATTGCACGTCTTAGTATTCTAGACAGTAAATGTTTGAATTTTAAAATAAATTTTTTGCATCTTTTGTCTAATTTCTCAAAACTGTTGATATTTTTAATAGCAAAAGAAAATGATATATTATTTTTTGAAAATTAGGCTGATTTTTATTGGACATAATCTGTGGTTTTCCATTCATGATACTTCGTATTAGAAAAATACGCGCACCACAGAAACATAACAACAAATTATCAATTAATTTTTCAAAATAAAATTAAAGAGTTTATTAAAGTGTTTATTTTCGCAGCTATCTGACAAACTTGTTACGTTTTTTAACGTATACTCTTATTAAGAGATATAAATATTGAAATACAAGAAAACAGGTATATTTTATAAATAAAATATAAAAATTAATGTTAAAGGTATAAGGAGAAATCTAAACAATTCAAAGATCTAAGAGCACAAATACAAAAATTTATTGAATACTTTCGTCATATGTCTTGGTACTTCAGAAAAATACCATGCGTAACATAGAATAAGGTTTCTTCAGATAGTAAAGTTTATATTTATGAAATATATTTATTCACAAACACCCAAAAAAATGATATTCTAAAATTATAAACATTCTAGGTAATAGATTTTAGAAATAAACTTAGTAGTTTTTTGTTGTTAATTTACATTTTACTAGGTAATATATTAAGCATACTAAGAGAACATACCAAAGTTTAAACCATTTTAAGAACCACTCTTAGCCAAAGTTTTGTAAGGAATGAAGGTAAATCTATGAGTTGACAAAATCACTGCCTTTTTCTAAATATATTATTTACGAACAATAAAATTATAGCTTCGTGTATGTTGTAAGTTTTGATCTTGATTATATTGCAAACATATTTCGCAGTTTTTTTTTTATTCTGGCACTTTAGATTATTTCATATTAACATAAAAACTAAAGGTTATATAAATATAACATGGATTACAAATGACGTCAAAAGTCGATACCTAAAAAAGAATAGGAAATAAATCACAATATGCCAGGCATTAAATGCAAATATATATAAATAACGCTTTCTCTTTAGGATTAGAGAACATTTGGCCTTTCCATCAACAAATAAAAATCTTTTTAAAAATCGCCACTAAGTACAAAAATCCCCATCTAAATGCTCTAAATTTGGTTTCGCAGTAAAAACACATACGCAAATCAGTTTGTCAAACGTTTAAGTTCTCTGGGATCTTGCTCATAAATTTGTCAAACGTTTAAGTTCTATGGAATCTTGATCACCAGTTTCTCAAACATTTAAGTTCTCTGGGATCTAGCTCATTAGTTTGTTAAACGTTTAAGTTCTCTGGGATCTTGAGCGTCTTTCGTGACATACATCGGGTTCTCGAATGTCGAGAACTTTCTTCCGAACCGCATTCGCACAGGGTATTTCCTGCGGTAAATGCAGATGATCACAAGAATGGTAATGATAAGGATGATGGGGATACCAGCCCCAGCGATAATGTAGACGATAATGAGGTTGAGCTTGAACAGACCGAAGTCGATTTCTTGCGAGTAGCCTTTGTCAAGAGAGGGTAGCTCCTCTTGAGGTGTCAGGAGGGTGGAGTTGCTGTGCGGCGGTGGACTGTGGCGCGAGGTTGTGTCTGCCTTCTTTGAGCTGTCTTTGGGTGGGATCACTTGCAGAAGATGAGGCTGAGACTTTGGCTGAAAGTAGAGAAATAGATGGTTTGTCAAAGTTTTTTTTTTCTCTTTTGTATAATGGTACTCAGTTTCAAAACGTCATTTAGTGCAAGTCCGAAAACAGACTTCTTTCAGAAAAACAAATTTAATGATAGAACATACAGGCCAGAGCCCTGCCAGAAAGACCTTCCTAAAGCACTTTTGTACATACCCGCCTACCAATAACTGTGTTGTGCCGGCAGGACGTCCGTTTTGTATTCTAAGTTTTGCAAGTTTTCGAAAACACCAGTGCTGACGCACAAAAAGTGGGTTTTACAAGCTCAGTTTACTTTTGTTAGGTGTCAAACTTCCAAATTAGCAAATTCTCGTTAAAAATGTAACAGTTTGCGCCATTTCATAATTTTCTGGTAGTATTACCGGCCGTCCTGCCGGAAGATAGGAAAACCTCTATACGATAGTAAAGGTGAGTCCTACCGACAGGAAGACGAGTACGCTGCTCGTTGTACATGCTATCATTAAAGTTTACAACTTTCTGTAAATTCACCGTTTTTTTTTAATTTTTATTTTTAAAAAAAATTCAGAATAAAATAATAAAAGTTCAAAACGTCTTTTTTGCAAAAACGGCACGATCTGGTTTTAGTTCGTATTTGTTACGTAATATTTTTGGTTAGGTTTTATTGAATAACAACTATCATAAATGTTTTTTTTTAGTTGTTATAGTTTTGTTAAATGATTAATGACTGCTTCTAAACAATCCCAACTAACTGCTAATAATTTATTAATAATTAATTAAATTATTTTGACCCTAAAAAAATTGCAATCTTTAAGTTTTCACTTTCATATACAGTATGAAATGAATAATGAAGAGTACAGTTTCCATGAATGCATAATGTACTATTGTAAGCTGCTTAAAGTTATAGAACCGCGAAAGCCGAGTTGATAAATAACAATTTTTGAAAACTAATAAAATAAGTGTGATACTACAGGGGGTCACAAATTGTTGTGCGATGGTCATTGTTTGGTTGTTTTATATCATAAAATAAACCTTTATTTTTGTTATGCTTTCTTACTTTATTTGTTTCTACTAAAGCTAAGCGATATGTTTAAAATATAAACGAAGTAGTTGCCAATACAGAGATAAATGTGATACAGCCAAACAATTTGTGACCACCCTATATTGTTTGCGCACGTCTTTAGCACTCTGACGGAGCTGAACGCCTTAAATCGACCATGTATTTCCAATTTTTCCTGAAATACACATAAACTTAAAACTCATAAAAAAGTCCGATGTTGAAATAATTTTTAAATCTAAAGCTTTGGTATCTAGACGGAGATTTGTTCCCTACTGAACCAGTTGGATCTAAAGCGTTCAAATATAAAGTCTTGGAAACAATATCTATTAAAAATAATAACTAAATAAATAAATATAATATACATGCATTGGAAATATAAAATAACTATTTTGCCAAGAAAACAACTTTGCAATTTTACCCTTTCTTTAACCACTCAGTGGAATTCCTTGTGTTTCTTTTAAGAAACCCAATTTTTCTTTCAACACGCGAATTAACACGCGGAACCTTAATATTCCCCTCGAGAGGACCTAATATTCTTCTCGCAAATCCCTATCAAAAATTTGGAAGCCATTGCAGTGCGATTCTCGGTAACTGGTTCAGTGGGGAACAAATCTCCCAAAACAACACTACAAAAAGCAAAAGGAATGAAAGGGCTTACGTAACTAGATAAGAAAGTGAAACTAAAGTAACGAAATCGAAACTGTAGTAGCGAAAAAAACTCGCCTGACTACTTTCACGGCACGCTCCTCATTGAAGAAAAGATAAAAAAAAATGTTGAGGTTGCCTGAAGGTAAAGGTAAAGCAACAGTTGTGATAATGAGACTTTTTGGCAAGCGAAAGTTGAAAGGTGCCGCTAAGTCCCACTTGTTACGGAAGAGTTACAGTTGGCGTTGAACCAGTTTTCTTTTATAAGGTCTGTCTGTACAAAAGAGCAATTATCTTCGATTTTCATGATTTTTGAAAATTTGGGATCGAATATTATTGAAGTTGGGTCATTTTAATATATAATATTGTTTGTTATATTCAGTAGCAAAATAAGCTATATCAACATTTCAACCAATCAGAAATCACGTTCACTGGATATAACTCATTTTGCATTTATATAACGCTTGACTAGTGTGGCCAAAGTTATAAAGTACATATTGATACCAAAATATTATTTTTCGAATTTTTAAATATAATTGCTTTTTTATTTGGGCTACTGATATCACTTCATTAATTAACCCTTCACTGCACAGATTTTTTTTTTCATTCTGAAGAAAATAGTGTGCACGCAGAGTAACTTCCCCATGACCACAAAAGTGGTATGGGTTTCAAGAGGAGTAGCAAAATATGGCAACAAAAGAGACAACCCATTAAAACATTATTAAGAACATTTATTAGAATATATATATTTAAAATTTCCATACTATCCAGTAGTTAAGGGGGCTGCACCGCATATTAAGCCTAGGCACACTAATTCTGAATCCGGCTATGGGCAAGACTTTAGCCTGTACGTTCTATCATCAAGAAGGGGAGAGTAAGAGGGGAGTTTTCTAGGTCTCGGAGGCTTCGAGTGCTACTGTTAGGGTTAAATGCAATCTTCAACACTAAGAATAAATAAGTATTACTATTTATGCTTACCCCATTTCCATTATCTTTATCAGACTTCTTACTAGTAGAATGAATGTCACTCGTCTGAACTGGAGGCGACAGCGAAGTTTGTGGTAAAGGAATTGGCAATGTGGACAGTTCTTTTGTCTCAGTGAAATTCAAGACATCTTTGGATGTGAGAAACTCAGTGGCTGAAAAGTCTTCAACAACGGGGACTTCAGCGAGTCTATCTGTGACTGTATCGCTATCATTGGATGCTATGAAAGACGGTGGCAGACTCCCACTAATGGCTTCACAGGATGGGGCAGGATGACTCCACTGTCGGTTAAACAAGCATTCAGCATGAACTTCACCCACAAGTACAAAACCTTGTTTGCATCGGTAAGAAACGGTGGAACCCAAATCAGCACTGTAGCCAATTACAAAGCCATTCTCAGGAGGCCTAGGTTTTGGGCAAGAGCTGGACACCATGGAATACTCTAGGTAGAATCCGATTTCTTCCTTGATCTTAGAGTCCGCCTCAACAACAAACTGGACAGTTAGCTTGCTAGTCAAGGTTGTGAAGTTCACTGGATAGTTCACGATTGGTTCAGTTAGGTTTAAAATATTTTGATTCGATTCGCCATCCAGGAGCAATAACCTGTTATTCTCCGAGAAAGAGTTATCTACATGCTTGGGAAATTTAAGATAGGTAACGCTCACTTTGATTTGTTGCGATGTCTGAGCAACAATTTCCCAAACACAAGGTGTCGTAAACTGATATACATAGGTAGGATACCCAGGGGATGCAATAGCTCCACTGATACCTTTTTTAACAATAGGTTCTCCTGTGCAATCCTGTATAACACATTTAGGCGGCTTGTTGCTCCACACAGGTACTGGAGAGTCTTCCATGACTTTGCACTGCAACTCAGTGTCCCCCACCAAATCATATGGCAAATTGCATTGGTAGAAAACAGTCTGCCCAAGCTTCCTACCCTTATTGACTATATGCCCATTCTCAACTTGTTCGGGTTTACCACACCGATGTGGATCGAAAGCCTTGTATCGAATTTGGAAGGAGCCCATTCCATCCGATGTTTCGTTCTGTTCTGCGAAGGGGACAGCATATGAAGTAAAGGAGACTGTCAAGACCTTTCCCCCAACCATCTGCCTGAGGCACTTCACACAATTCCTTGGGATGTCATAGAAGGTGTCATCCACATACAGCTGCAACTGGGATGTCCGGAGCTCCAGAGGGGGCAGATGGACGCTGTCGACCTTCACCAGGAGCTTTCGTCCAGCAGGGGCTGTGTAGGTCCAGGTGCAGTTGATGTCCCGGATTCCAGAGAAGTCCGGGAGCCGGATCATGCCGTTCTCGACGTCATGCTGGATGTCGCCGCAGTCTTCCGATGCGAGATGCTCTCCGAGTGCGAGGTTGGTGGAGAGCGAGAGAGCCAAGAGCACGCAAGCCACAGAAATCATCACGCTCGAGGGGTGGATGCATTCAGATGGGATACATTGCAGTCGCTTGTGGATACGATCAAGTTGAAAAGCCTAGAAAAATAATGAAATATTTTAAATATATCTTTTATAAAGAAAATTGTGTAAGAAAGAAGGAAACTTGATACTAGACGGGGATATTTTGTGAAACTAGATGGAGGTATAGTGACACTAGACGGATATATTATAATACTAGACAGGAATAATGTGATACTAGACGGATATAATATGATACAGGGGAAAGCTGATACTATACTAAACGGGGGGTAATGTGATACTAGACGGGGGCTGGTTGATTCTATACAGGGGAAAGCTGTTACTATACTAAACGGGGGGTAATGTGATACTAGACGGGGGCTGGTTGATTCTATACCGGGGAAAGCTGTTACTATACTAAACGGGGGGTAATGTGATACTAGACGGGGGCTGGTTGATTCTATACAGGGGAAAGCTGATACTATACAGAAAAACAAGGGACGATTAATGCTAGACTGGAGAAAGTAGATGCTATACAGGGGTACGTTGATACTATATGGGAGTTGGTTGATACTAGACAGGTCAGACTGGTATCATATTTTTGATATATGAGAATGCATTTTTAACAGTGTTGATACAAGACGGTTATAACTTGATCCTAAACGATTATAACTTGATACTAGACGGGAATTACTTGATACTAGACGGGAATTACTTGAAACTAGATGGGAATTACTTGATACTAGACGGGAATTACTTGATACTAGACAATGATTACTTGATACCATATGAGGCTAGTTAATACAGGACGTTTTGGAAATTGGGCAGAAAAATTTATATTTTGGATGCTTGCACTAGATTTTAACACTTCTAAATGTGCTTAGATACTTAAAGAATAGTTTTAAAGGTTTATAAAAAAACATGTTAATTTAAGGAACATTAAAAAAATTGTACATTTATATTTAGCACTAATTTTTTCAGTTTTTCAAGACTGCATGTACTTTTGTAATTCTGCATTTTATTTAAAATGTATTTTTGGAATGAAAAATGCAATGTATTTTTTAAATGAAAATGGAAAACAATTTCTTATTGTCTGAATTGTTTTATTTGCAAAAATACCTTGTAATTTTACTGTATAGGCTGAAAAAGCGATATATATATATATTTTAATATCCCTAAGAAATTTGTTAATTATAATAATTTTTATATGGCTAGAATTTCCATCAACCAAAAAGTTTGTGAAAAGCATGAAATGTACAAACGAGCTCCGGTCTACAATAAATTTACCATTTTTAACTGTAAGAGATTACAATAAATAAAAAGTACAAAATTAACCATAACATAAAAAAATATTTGGTGATTGGGGTTACAACTTTATGATCAAACTACAAAAGAATTAATTTTATTCCTAAATAAATTATGTTACTTTAAATGACGCAATATAACAGAGTACTAAACGAGTAAAACGTTTTCATTTACTGTTCTCAAATTAAAAGAACTTTTAAGAATTAACAGAATAAACAAATTCACTTTCAAAAGTTATTTTGTAAAACGTTTTCATTTACTGTTTTCAAATTAAAAGAACTATTAAGAATTAACAGAATAAACAAATTCACTTTCAAAGGTTATTTTCAATTTTATTTAATTTAAATCATTTTAAAAGAAACACAGAAAGATAAACGCAAAAACATTTTTTTTTTAAATTAAGCGACGATAAAAACTAAGAACAAAATAAACACATTTACGCGACTTTCCCTGTCATCACAACATTTTAAATTGAATAATAAATATAAAAAAACATGTACTTTCATCCGGTAAAATGCCAGGTCTTTTACACTATTATCCTGTGAATTCAGAAAACACAAACATTTCAAACCTATCATTAAACCCCAATATTCAGTGTCATTTCAAAAGTTGACCCTACGAAATTCCGTCGTTCAACATTGATTGCGGTTTAAATTATATAGTTGGTGTATTTTTCTCACGTCCTGTATTAAGTTCATTAAAAGACAAAAAGCGTTAAAATTACAGGGTAAAGTATTATAGAAATCTTCTATGAAACATATGTTTTGATTTAAATTTGGAAATTTAAATGCACATTCCTATTGTATTACTGATTACTGATGATTGTTATTTATTCCAAGTATTTGTTGATAAAAACATGTAAAGACATAAAATAAAATTATGGAAAAAGGGGGTATGAGAACACGAATATAAATTGCAAAATTCGCTTCTATAGTAGAGTTCTCATGAAACATGTCAAAGAATATTTTTTATCTAAATTATTAGAGAGGCAATCACGTGATAGCGTATATATATATATATATATATATATATATATATATATATATATATATATATATATATATATATATATATATATATATATATATATATATATATATATATATATATATATATATATATATACATATATATATATATTAATATATATATATATATATATATATATATATATATATATATATATATATATATATATATATATATATATATATATATATATATATATATATATATATATATATATATATATATATATATATATATATATATATATATATATATATATATATATATATATATATATATATATATATATATATATATATATATATATATATATATATATTTAAATCAATATGAGTATGAAAGCGCTTCACAGGAGTTCGTGTTATGTAGTGTGTCTGTATGTGTCTACTCTTCTGATCTGTGTTCTGAGTGAAAAGTTTCTGAAGGTTGGTGTCTCCGGATAGCTCATTGGTAGAGCACTTGTGCGCTAAAGAAGGGGTCCCGGGTTCGACTCCTGGCTGGATAAACTTTTCACTCATATTGATTTAAATAAATATTGCAGTTCCTTGTGTTAATGCAGCTTTAAGCGCGTCACAGGAATATGTATGATTTATTCTGTGTGTCTGTTTCGTGGTTGAAGTTATTAAATAAATAAATATATATATATATATATATATATATATATATAGTTTTAACAAAGGACAGGTAACTCTAATAGCGAAAATTATATCAAAGAAGGTATTAGGCCCTTTTATAATCTTCGAAGATCTATATAAGTGTGCCAATATATATGTATAAACTAAAATTGATACTAGTTCTATTTATTTACAGCAAATATTGAAATAATATTTATAGCAAATGAATAAATAATATATTGTCAATAATAATAATATTATATATTATTGTTGAATAATTATTATATTAAAAAATACAAGTCACAATTTTAATGTTCGTTAAAATAAGCCGCCTTTTTTAAAAAAGAAAATTACACTCTCTATTCAATTGAGAGCGTTACGGATTTTTAAAATAAATACTTTCGGTATATTTATCATTTAAATGGAACGTTTTTGGATAATTACTATTCCTCCCGTATTCCATTGTTCTAGCCGACAATAAAACCTAACTTTAATTGGAATGAGCGGCAAACTTTTATCCAAATAAAGCGAGTTACTGAAAATAATATAAGGAAATACCACTGGGTTATAATTACAAATTCTATTATACTTTCATTTCTAAAATGAGTAGCTAAACTTTCCCTGCGGCTAACTGTGTGAAATTTAATTTAATGGAAAGAAATGGAATATATATGGAATGGAAGATAACCCAATTTAAATTAAAATAATTATTATTTGTTCATTATATATCTAATTAAAAATTTTTAGAGCGACAAGTCTGCAAATATAAAAATAGGTTATTGCTTTATAGTCCATGGCGTAGACTTTTCTATTAAAATAATTTTGATAATTCTTTTTTTAACTCTCTAACGGAGCTGGACGCCTATAGACGTCCATGGACTTCCAGTTTTTCTAGCGTTACACAGAGGCTTAAATTCCTAAAAATATTCGAAGTTAAAATATTTTTCAAATATAAAGCGTTGGGATGTTTTTTAGAAGCTATATCTATTAAAATAAAAAATATATAAATATATGTATTAAATTACATATATAAAGTAAACTATTTTGCAGAGAGGACAACTTTGCAATTTTTACATTTTAATAAACTCTCAGAGGGATAAGAATTATTTCACTTAAATCTACAATTTAATATTCCGTATAATTAAAATATATATTTTTTTTCCTAAAAATTTGCGTATTATGCGTTTGGTGAGGCCACATCTTGAGTATGCTGTACATTTCTGGTCACCATATCTTAAAAAAGACATTGAATTGTTAGATAAAATTCAGCACAGGGCTACTAAAATGCTTCAAGGGTTTTCTGGCATGAATTATGATGATAGATTAAGAAATTTGAATATGTATACTCTGGAAGAGAGAAGGGTTAGGGGAGATTTGATTCAACTATTCAAATTTATCAAACAAGGAAATGTGGAGGGTTTAGATTTTAATATTAGTGATAGAACCAGAGGTCATGGATTTAAGTTAAACAAATCCCATTTTAATCGGGAACGGAGAAAACACTATTTCTATAATAGGGTAATAGACAAATTGAACAACTTGCCAGTGAATATTGTTAATTGTAAAGGAGTAACGGATTTTGAAAAGAAGTTAGATATGCATTGGGGGATAGTTAAGAGGTACTAGATGGACCAACCTTGTTGGGCCTTGAGCCTGTTGTTAGTCGTCAATATTTGTATTTGTAAAAATACAATTTTTTTTTTGACTGCGACAATCTCAGCTTAAGGTAATCGTCAATCTCAGTAAAATAGCTAATTTAGTTCCAGAAAATATATATTTAGCTTTAAGAGAATTTTTCTCAATACTTCGAATTTTGAACTTAAGGCCTAACTAAAAAAGGCAATTTTGAGAAAAGGGCAAACGAAATTGGTGTGGCTATTATATTAATACTAGGACAAAAGTTGAAAACGTACCCATTTGAAATTTTTTATGAAATTTCGTCAATGTAATCTTAAAACTATTCTGGCCTTTTGAATCAAGAAAAGAATGAAACATATTTGAAATGAAGATTTTAGAAATTGCTGTGAAGGTGACTTATAACAGCCTTGAAATTATTTTCATTTAAACGTGTGTAGTATAACAGCAATACCTCATCTAAAACTACCTAATATAAAAAAGCGCCCATTGCGGAAATTGTCATGGAAAAAATATTAAAATACTGAAATATCAATCTATTTTTCATTAACGTATTTCCCGCCAATTTCCTTTATAAAAAAGTTTATTTAAAATATTAATTTAATTCAAAGAACTTTTGGTCGGGAACATCATAAAAAATAATAATTTTACAGCGCTTTTGGTTACTTAATTCAATCCACATCGGCGGTTTTAACGTAGCAATTTCTAGGTAGGAATTAATTGAGTTTTTATTGATCTTGAGGAAGAGGAACAATAGGATTATATTTCCAACACATTTCGGTTCACCACAAAGAAATTTAATTAACTCGGCAGAGGAAACGGAAATTATACGAAAGGTGAGAAATTTCTATCTGAGCGAAATTGCAATTGTTTAAGCCTGGAAAATTATGCCATATGAAAATTATACTGTCTTCCTGTTGAATTCATTGAGGTATAAAATTACAGCTTTCTTTTACAATCAAACAAAACACCGATTTAATTGCATGTATTACAACAATTTGTAAGTGTTATGAAACTTAAATGTATTTTAATGACCAAGAAGCGTTTTACCTGACGTCGGCTTATCTCAAACCACGAATTCAGAAGTCGTGAAAAAAGCTGCTTGGCGACGAAATTCAAACTCGGTAATCACGTGACTCTTTAAACGAATCCCTCATCTACAATTTACTCGTAAGCACAGGTATTACGATTACTTATGGTTTTTAAACAATTCTACATTTAGAAGTGAATCGCTTGAATTTCGTCGTCATGCAGCTTTTGCAACGACTGCTGAATGTGTGGTTTGGAGTTATGCTGTTTGTGAAATTAGACAACGATTACTTTTTGAGTTACTCATAAAAATGTAGAAGAGGATATGCGGTTGAATTTTCTGACAGCGGCAGTAGTTTTTCGATATACAAAAAAATAAAGGGAAAATTATAACATTCGAAATGATTGAGCAGAACTTTAAAAAGAATCAGGTGTGGCTGTGTTGGAGTACGGAAAAAAGGGTTTTACATGAAACTGCATTGCAGAAGATTAGAGAAATGTGGATTAATTGCCAACAAAAAACGTCTCCAACACAGGGAAGTTAAACAAGTTGTTTCGTCTAATACAAGCGACCCACATCCACCGCCCGTACGTGCATTGCTTAAGCGTTTACTATCACAGGCCTGTAATTTCCTATTGAACGAGACCAAATGTATGTCTTCGCGCGATATTTGGCACAAAGTTACTGTTATTCCAAAAGTATTTCAATCGCTATATCCTCATGTCTAATAGACATTCATATCTTTTAACGAAAATTAGCGGACTCTCATCATTCTTTTCGATTCCCAACTGGGTAAACTGAAAGTACAGCCCGGTATCCAACATAACATGTCATAATCTCAATATGAACAAAGAGTACATAGTCATCGTTTTTCTCATGGATCCTCCATATAGAATGATACAGTCAACAATAACTATAATAAAACGTTTGTATTGAAATCATCGGAATTAAATTATCGAATATGTTGATTAAAAACATATGGATTTTAATTATTTTTTTGGATAATAAATATTATAAAATATATCACAATATAAGTTAATATAATATTTCGTTATGTCACTTTAAAAAAATATATACTTAATTTTAAACATTAAAGTTGTCAAGTTCCATTCATTTTTAGTTGTAAAATCTTTCTATTATGTATCTAATGTAAATTAAAACTACTGCTGATGTCAGAAAATTCAGCCGCATTTCCTCTTCTACATTTTATTTGTATCTCAAAAAATAAATATCAGATAATTATAAAATTCTCCGACTTTATTCAGAAATGTTAGAAAAATGCGATATAAAGGTATTTTTTCTTCCATAAGACTCTTATGTTATAAGTTACTTTATGTTAACTTTGTAAAATACAAAAACTGGCATTATCGAATGCAAAATGAATAAAAAAAAATCTAAAATTGTAATTTATGGTCGAATAGTATCCATATAACTGAATTTCTGCGTATTACTTTTTTTTTTAATTTTCAAAATTTTAAAATCCTTAAAATTTTAGAGCATTTTCTTTTTAATCCCAAAAAATGCATATCAAACTTCTTCATTTTAATAACTACCATAGTATGAACCGGAATTTAAGCTTTCAAATAATGTATTATGTTAAACATCAAACATTTTCATCAATAAAGGGATTTGAAAATATAAGGCACTTAGAATTAATAAATAGTCCATAACTTTTGCCAGAAAAATCGCTTGTTTTGTAAAGGTAGATAGATAAACTATAAATTATATTTTCAATAAAAATACAGATGAAACCCTTTAACTACAAAGTACAAGATAAATACTAAATTTCAGAAAATGATAACTAAAAGATTACCTTCATTTCAAACGTAGTTCAGTTCACCATGTAATACAAGAGCTGCCGTCTTGACGTCTGATCGGTGCAGAGACAAGAATAGTTGTGAGATCCAAAGTGTGAACTTGGATGGGTAAATTAAAATTAAAAAAAAAAAAATATGCGAACAGGTCTTCGTTTATTTTTTGTGCTCCAAATTTGCCGAATCTCAAAGAAAACGATTGTTTGGTAAACATCTATGAATACTTCACGCATCATTAATGCCACATTTTTTTTACCAAAAACAATACTCGAAAAACTAATTAAAAAAATAAAAACGATACGTAGGATATAGAAATCCATGGTATGATGACGTATATTATTTGACAAAGGTGGGAGATAGATTACTTAATGTAATTTTCTAAAAATAAGATTTTTCATTAAATTTAAACAATCAAACCCGCCAAAAGTTTTCCCACGGAAAGTCATAGTCAATTGTATTTATAAAATTGATTTGGAAATAGAGTGGAAAGGAGTATTTTTAGATATTTGTATTTCAATTATAGAAATTAATCGATATATGAATCATACTTTTCAAAGGTTTTTATATTAAATGTTTGCTTTAAGAAGGACCAAAAGACGAAATGGTGGTCTATTGTATAAAAGTTATTATAATTAAAATTTATTTGAATTTTTTTTCTATTTATATTTGTGTTGTAATTTACAAACGTTTCGGAAAATATTCCATGATTAAATTTTTGACTAAATTGACAAAATGTATTTCTTCACAATTTATGTATAATTTAGATACGATATTAATTCTCCAAACCCTACAAAGTATTTCGTTTTATAAATTTTGTAAAAAATTACATTGAACAGACAAACTTTGTTATTTTTACTTAAAAATATGATTAGTACCAGGCAAATATGTGAGTATTCATCTATACCAGTGGTTCTCAGTCTTTTTTCTCCTACGTACCCCTTGATAAAAAACTTTTAATTTATAAGTACCCCCTTCTCACTCATCCACCTATGCAAAAAAGTGTGCTTTTATTAGGCAGTAATTTTCTTAAATAAGCTGGGGGGAAAATCAAACTACTTAAATTGATGCTTACATGCTTTTATTTTTGATTTTACTTATTATATTTATTATTTTGATTTTAGGTGTTTTCCGCCATTACTAATATTAGTTTCGCGTACTCGCAACCGGACTACAGCAAAGTGGGTACACATTACTTGGTACCAATATGTTATAAATGAACTGAGTTATTACAAGTTACTTCCTATTTTTTTTCTTTTTCTGAAGCCTTTTTTTATGTTGGTGGGGGCATAAATTTTTACTATGTTCACTTATTTTTATTATTATTTTATTTTGCCTTAGCATATAATAAAGAAGCAAAATAATATAATAAAAAAGTAAAATCCGTTATTTAATAATATAAACCCAAAAAATAAGTCACTCAGAAGTAGAATTAGCCATACCCATACTATCTACGTTTTATAAAGATGCAAAAGCAGTTATATCCAGCAAACGTAAACGTGAGCGTCAGCGAAAATGATTTCTGATTGGTCGGAGTGTGGATATAACGGGTTTTGCTTTCTGAACAAAAACAATATGGTGACACGTACAGTTTCGAAACCAGTTAAATCCTCCATCCAGTTGCAAAACAAGCTACATGATAATTAAAATTTAGATTATAACTTATTCAGTAACCTACAAATTTCGTAGAATATTATTATATTTTTCCTTTATATTTATAAAAATTACTACCTTAACAATAGTTAAGTTTTTATAGTTTTTTTGCGATTTACTTAAAAAACTTCAAAAAATGCTTTTAGCTGCTTTTGCATCTGGGCTACTCCCATTGATTCTATTTGCACTACTTTTTCTCTCATGAGGACCATTCCTACTGCTGCCATGTGTTTCAAGTTGCTGTAGCCAGGTATGAAGGTTGTCGTAATCGATATTTTGCATGCGAGTCGTAGAAGGGCGTATCACAATTCGCGTTGTCCTTGTGGTTTATGTTGTCATCTCCACCTACGTCTACTGCATCACAGGGCTCATTCCAAATTCAGGTTCAATACATTGATTGGGAAGAGTGCGTCGTACATTTATGCTCGCCATCCATATCATTCAATTACCCCCCTTGATACTCGAGTGGGGACTCTCAGTCACCAAAATAACGACCTGTTTTTTTATTCCTTGTTCTTCAAATTGAGCGGGAACTGCACATTCTTGAACATAAAAAAAACGCTTTTCTTTCATTAGATTGTTCTTTATCCATTTAAAAGATTTATTGATTGATCCATTTAAAAGCATGATATCACTTGGGTATCAATATATTTTATTAACACTTTGCACCCGAGTGTCGCCTGTAAGTCACCAAAATAATGACGCGTTATATTTTTCTCTTTTCTTCAAAATGAAAGAGAACAAAATAGTCTTGAGTTAAAAGTTATTCTCTCACAAACTTAATAGAAATAACCAACGAATAGGTAATTAATTACAGTGGATATTACATTGTCATCGAGATTAAGCAAGTATGCCAATATTTAAGTCAATGACTTTGAAATTGAGTCAATATTAAATTACAAGATCTAGGAATTCATTAACAGAGGGAGTTAAACAAAAGAGTGTATTCATAAATATGTGAAGATAAAAACATTAAAATTCCAACACTATATAATACTAATAAAATTTTGACTATTTAGATAATATTATGCAATTTACTATCGCTGCTTTATTTTATAACAATGGAATTTTTTAATGTAGAATGAGTTCAAGCTCGTCAAATTTCAAATTCTAATATTTAAGTCGAATTATTTAAAAAACGCTTCTTCCAATCGCATATCAAATGTTGTTACTTTTGCAACTTTTATTACCAGAATGACAATAGTGACCGATATGGGTTTGTTCGATGTATGCGACAAAAAGCTAGATTCAAGTTTAAAAAATTTAATCACTGATTGTGTTTTGAATTTTGGCCGAGAAATGTCGATTAGTTGACGAAATTTTTCCCATCCCATTTTACAGGACTATTTTCGATACAATAGTATTTTATATTTCCAATTGTAAATTGGAAACCTATGTGAAGCGTGATTCACCTACGCAAAGTATGTATCCTTATTTCATTGGGAGCCCTGGTGCCCTCAAGGTACTGCACCCCACTATCAATCAGAGGATTGCGAGTTCGAATCGGCACAAGGACTTGACAAAAATGAAGACGAAATCTCCGAATCTGGTTGTCAGATTCGCTTATAAATTACAAAAGTCCGACAAAAAATATCCGCAATTACTACCGGCGTGTATACGGGTCTAATACACATTAAATCTGATCGTGGTTTAATGTCCTGTAGCCTATTGAAGTTGCGTCGGGTACCAGCTCAGGTGTTGTCGTCGTTATCTGACCATGGTTCCAAAATACAAAGCAATGTTCCCGGATCTTTCCTTCGAGACGAACCCGGAAACGTCGCCAATAGCTGTTCAGATCTAGTGCGATATTAATTCAACAAACCAACCAATCAAATTGGATATAGTTTTATCGAAACAAGCTTATTTAAAATAGACATTTACATCCTATTTTACCCTATTATCAGTTTTTATAACAATCTAAAGCCCATTCTACACGCACGGGAAAATCGCGCGGGAGCTTCTCGGTGATTCGAGAATTTATCGAGGAGGTTCCCGCGCGTTTTTTCCGTTCGTGTAGAATGGGCCTAAGGCCATATACGAATGTTACTAACTATACGGATGTTACTACTATACGGATGTTATTAACCCGATGTTGCGTTTTGCAAATGCATCTGTGATTGATCAATACAAACGACGTAGTTTGTATTGGCCTATCACAGAAGCATCTGCTAAACGGAAAGCGCGTTAATAACGTCCGTGTAGTATGGTCCTACAAATATAATAAACGTGGTGTGAAAGGATAATAAACAATTATAGAAATTGTATAATGACAAATATTTTATGGAAATAATGTTTGCCTAAAGTTTTTTAGATTTCAAGTTCCTAAATATTTATCATTCCTTTCTGTTTACGAATATTTAAAAAAACAAATTAGCACACGTGTTTAAACGTCAGTTCTCCATTCAAAAGTTTTGCGTCATAAGCAGTTGACTTGACGTGACTAATCTTCAATGCAAAAAAACTTTGTTCGAATGACACACTTTAAAGAATGATGAACGATTTGTTTGTGTTTACATTTCGCGTGATATACGAGTTTAAAAGAATCTTTTGTTAAACCATTGTTGACAAATTCTAAATCATTTCGTAAAACACTTGAATTCCCCTCAAACAAATGATACTAATGAAATCTGACAATACTCGTGATATTAAGCAATTAGAACGCAATTAACAATAAAGCATTTAATATTTTTATCATAATTAAATTTAATAAATCTTATGTATATTAACCGATTGCAACCGAGGAACATGTTTGTGGAACAGTTAATCCTGTTCCTGTCATAGAGTAATGATACAAATAGAGGAATAAAAATGCTGATTTCCGTGTGTCCATCATTGAAACCACGTGATATGTGGAAATGCCAATTCATTCATGCGCCAATATTACTTGGCAGGCCTTGGCGACTTTCAGAACTAAACGAGATCGAAGTATTGTAATATGGTTTTGTGTTTAATTTTGTATTTAAATATAGTTTTTTTTTTTAACGCGTGGCACAATTTAGGGGAGTTTAACAGATATATTAAGAAAATTTTTCTTACTTTGTAGTTTTGAAATAATTGCATTACGTTTTTATGTAAAAAATTTACCATAAGCGAAGTTCTTTCAATTGTTATTTTGTATACTTCAATAAGAAAATACGAACAATAAAACCCGAGAACTATAAAGAGTTTCGCTTTATCGAGTATTGAACACAAATAAAATATTTCCGTTTCGTTAATGAAGAGGAAATATTTAGCGCATATTGGTTGAAAATAAGTAAATACGTACAGCCGCGGAAAAAAAAAACGAACCACCGATGATTATTTCGTTAGTTCTTATAGTAGAACTAAACTTAATATACCATTTTGTAGGGAATAAAGTCTACTATACATTGATATACAAAAAATTTGCATAGGGGACTATCTTCATACTCGAATCCGCACCAACTTTAAAATCTTCAATAGCAACACCTACTTTTGATAGCGCAGAAATGTTCCCCTCCCTCAAAATAATCTAAATATAAATTTTCGTTAATTTCCTACATTTATATGCAGAGATATTAGACGATATGTATCTATCTTATTTGAGGGGCTACTTCCACATTGGACAAAGTATTAGTGAGACTTCGAAATGAAGTACGCTGGTAGAAAATGTTTTGGCGTTAGCCGTGGTTCTTATTTTCACTTGGTCATTCATTCCCCCACTCCCGTATACCCCTCGCCTTTATATAAGAATTTAGAATTTTGTTATAACGCGATCACAGCACTTTTAATTCTCAAAATTAGTAGATTTCTGTTAAGTTCTGCAGATTTTAAAATTGTGTATGACCCCTTAAATGATCATTTGAGGCACATTTTAATATAGCCGAAAAACTACAAAGAGGAAAATCATGAAATTTTAGATATGCATATAAAATGTTTTTCTGAATCCATCACTATGAAAATATAGCATGGTTGCTATTCATAAATTTTATGAATATTAATATCCTAATTTAAATAAAATTAAAAAATATACATATAAGTAATGAAAGTTAGTGTATTTTATTTGGGTTGTTTAGAAGTAACACATATAAAAATATCAGCTTACTAAAAATATTATTTCGAAAGATATGATTAAAAGTTTAAGAAATTCATTTAACATTACGAGTTCTAAACTGTCGATATTCATAATTAAAAAACTACTTAACCAAATGCATTGCAAATTGGTATTCAACGATAAATTTTGTCGTAGATTCTAAATATTGAATCAAAATTGGGTGTTGCTATTGGAAATTTTAAAGTTGGTGCTGATTTTAATATGAAGATAGTCCCCTATGCAAATTTTTTGTATATCAATGTGTAGTAGACTTTATTCCCTACAAAATGGTATATTAAGTTTGGCTCTACTATAAAAATTAACGAAATAATCATCGGTGGTTCGTTTTTTTTTTCCGCGGCTGTACATATATGTATATATGTTAAGAAGTTGAATACGGGCAGAACTCCTTATCACCAAAAAAGAAGAAAGTGCGCCAAATTTGAAACTCCTGCAGATGTCTGAACGCCAAATGTGGCAGCGCTATAATCACGTGATGTGTGTTTTTCTTTTCAATGTTGACAGCGCGGCCTTACGAGAGTCTGGTATTGAAGGCGCTCTCTATTTAATATTACAACTCTCTGGTTCCTGTTCTTTTTAAAAAGCTATTATTTGCGTGTTCTTTTTATGTTTAGGTTGCATAATTATAAAAATAAAAAAGTTATGCTGAATATTAATCTCAGTATATTAAACATATATTTAGTGGTTCATGATATTGGTCAAATGTTTTTTTAAAAAAAAACAGAGGTTGCGAGGAATTTCAATCTGAAGAAAGTTTTAGATCACCAACATATTTGGTGTTTCTACATGACAAAAATTATTTATATTAAAGTTTGTGAAAGAATAACTTTTTTAACTCAAGAATATGGTGTTATTTTTCATTTTGAAGAACAGAGAAAAAATAACATATCGTTATTTTGGTGATTTAAAGGCGACACTAGAATGCAAATGTTTAATAAAATATATGCAGTCATACTTTTAAATGGAGTAAGATAAAGAACAAACTAACGAAAGAAAAGCGTTTTTTATGTTCAAGAACATGCAGTTCTCGTTCAGTTTGAAGAACAGGGAACAAAAGAACAAGTACTTGTTTTGGTGACTGAGAGTCACCACTCTAGTCCAAATGGTGAAGTATCAATTAAATACCTTTCAAGCAAAGCAGAATTTGAAAATGAGCATGTTTGCTTCTTTACACGTTATATTAGAAAATAATAATAAAGAAATAGAAAATTATTACCATTCACTTAACTTTCGAACACTCAAATATAACTAAAGTCACCTTAAGATTGCTTACTTTTAAAAATATTCAGACAAAATAACAGACTAATCAAAGTTTTCTTTTAACTTGTAGGAGTTAAGACATTTTGAACAAGATTTATATATATACCTAATTAAAACTTCAATCTAAAACTGCAACTAATTGTTTAATCCGAATTTAATTAGACGACTTTTGTTAACGACAATATTTTAATTAGATTCCAAAGATAGCAATTGTGTTTTTTTTCATTGCCATTGTTTCGACTTAAACATGAAATATCCAGAATATAAACAAAGAAATTAACTTCTTATAAAGTTTCCCGTAAAGTACAGTGGACATTTTATGTAAATACTAAAACTAGTGGATATTTAATTATATCTCAAATATTCAAGAAATCTAATTACGCTGAGTTTATCTCAAGTTAATTAATTACATTTAAATTAGGTGCACTGCGTTTTTATAATAAATATATTAAATTTAAATCAATCATAAAAATATATGGGGTTTGTTAACTGCCGAGATAAGAACGTTCAAAGTTTGTAACTCGCCTTGGCTGTAATGTTAAGTGGAATGACATTCAACTTGTTATTGGGTAACTCATTCATCTAGCACCCACATTACTTGGCCAAATGATAGATTTATCTATCTAGTAATGGAAAATGGTGTAAGCTCATTTTCGTATTTTTGTGACCACTTGGTAGACAATCCTACAACAATATATTTTTTATTATCTATTTAAAAACAAAAATTCCTATTACTATTTATTTTTTAACTATTTGACTATTAATCTACTATTTTAAACATTACGACATAATTCTTAAACTTTGATGTAGTTTAACCGTTTTTATTCATGTTTCTTTCATTTTTTTCTTTTCTTTTTTCTTATATTTCAATATCAATCCTTAACATTGTGTTTTTAAATATTCTACCATATAATTTGGTATAAAATGACTTCTACAGAAATATATATATATATATTACGAAATGCTATGGGTGTTTAGATTTCTACAAAAATAAACCTTAATCTGATTTGAATAAAATAAACATTTCAATGAAGGTACCAAGTATTCATGGCAAAGAATTTTTATATACGACTCCAAAAAATAGTAATCTACAACTATTTACAAATAGGCGCGTTTTTTACCAATTGGCGTAAGTCCCAAAAAATCCGAAAATGGACTAACATCATTTCCCATTACTATTCATCTAGACCTATTATTTGTCTAAGTGGTGTGGGTCCTAGTTCAATAGGTTGTCCAATAATGAGCTGAACGTCATTCCACTTAACATTACAGCAAAAGCGAGTTGTAAATTTTAAACGCTCTTATCTCGTAACTCTGCTTTGGGACATGCACCACATGGCAACCAACTCATTTGTAAACATAAACAACAACCTTAATGGATAGTACACGTGTTTGTTTTACTTTGGCTCCTGTTCTTTGACATTGAACATTCATCAAAGAATGAGGAAACAAGGAATTAAAAAAAAACATCCTTAATATATATTTTTTTTTTATATCACAGAATGTCATCGAGGAAATACAAATGGAACAACATTTATTTTAGTTTTGCTTGTTCTAAAGGGAAATTTATTCCGTTTCTGACTGCTTTATAATTTGAAATGTACAGGGATGAAATAATTGGAATTCAATTGATCGATTCGGATATAGACGGGTTGGCTTCCATGTGGTATAAATTAAAAAAAAGAGTTCCGACATAACAGCGTTTCAAGTTTACAACTCGCCTGAGCTAAAATGCTAAGTGGACTCATCAATTCAATTCATTATGAGTAGCTTATTGGACTAGGACCCACACCACTTGGCCAATGATAGATATAGCTGGGTAGCAATGGAAAATGGTGTTAGTCCAATTTCGGATTTTTGGGTCTAATACCACTTGGTATAAATACCAATTGTTTAATTTGTCACGGAGGGTGACAAATGGGCAGGATTTATATAGGGTGGTCACAAATTGTTGGGTGATGGTCATTGTTTGGCTGTTTAAATCATTATTTTTGTCATGCTTTAACTCCTTTGTTTGTTGCTACTAAAGCAAAGCTACTTGTTTAAAATATAAGCAAAATAGATGGGCAAAATAATGTTTTACTATGCCAATACAGCTAAATGTAATATCAATGTTCATCGCATAACAATTTGTGACCACCCTGTAGTATCGGAATAGATCACAATAAAATCGCAACATATTATTTCTATCTTGATACCCCATATGTAGCGTTTCACATCCAAAGAAAAAAAATCACCAGAAATTAATTGGATCTGTAACAATATATTTTTGCGCATTTTAGTTTGATGAGCTCGGGTCCTCTCCAAAATCGCGGGGTTCTGCATTGCTAAAAATGCATGCTTATTTTATAAGAAACTTTCGTTTTGGACGAAACAGGCGCATTCTAAATTCTCAGATTAAATATTTCGTCAAAACTGAGGAAATTCATTTTGTCATTTTATCACAAAATTTATTTCGTCAAAAATGAGGACGATTTCATATAAAAATCGACACGTCTCGAATCGAACCAGGGATCTCTTGGTCCGAAGTCACACGCGTTATTGACCAAGCCAGAAAAGCTCTCTTAAATATTGGCAATATACATACAAGCAGTGGCGGCAATTCGGGGGGGGGGGGGCAAGGGAGGGCGTTTGCCCCCGCACTTTTTTCGGATGTTGCCCCTCCCTTTTGTAATATTGCACTTTTCAAAAATAAAACATAAAAATAAACAAAAACCCAAATCCATTCCACCCCTCTGACGTTTTTGTACCAAAAAAGGGCAAGGAGGAGTTGTCGACAACTGCAGTATACGATTCCGCCCCCATAAATATCCGTGAAATCATTTTATGGGGATAAATAGCATACCATCATGAAGAGGACGGTGGGCCGCGTCAACCAGACCTATTTTAAACCCATTACGCCCTCTAACTTTCGTGAGTAGAAAGTCGCTCTTAACTGCAGAATACAATTTCACGTTCATAACTTCACGGGTTTAATGTCAGATCAAGATATAGAATCTACAATCGTGTAGAGGATAGTGGGATGCATCAACTAGGCCGATTATTAACTTATTCCCCTATTAGAGCTTTGCACCGTCTGTAGGGGGTTGTTGCCCTTGACTTCAGTATGCGCTTCCTTCCCTCCCCCCCAATAACTCACAGGAATTCAGCCTTTGTGGATAAAAACCTACCATCGTGTAGAAGAAGGCGCGCCTCGTCAACCGGGTTGGCCATTAATCCACTCCTCTTTTAACCTTTATACGGCGGCCCAAAAGTATTCACAAATAAGATTTTAAGAAAATGATTATTATAATTTTTATTTCAACGTTAAAAGGATGGTTAAAACTCCCCCCCCCCCCCAAGCGCGGATCCAGGTGGGAGGTAAAAGGGAAATTACCCCCCCTAACATCTAAGATTATATTTTCAAAAGTCACCTTAGGCAATGAAAAATTTCAAAATAAGGGGGTCAAATTTGATGTTCATGACAACAATATACTGTATTACCCCCCCCCCCCCCCCCCCTAACAATAATCTCTGGATCCGCCCTTGTCCCCTTCCCTTCCTTTTGATCTTGCCCCCGTACTTTTAGCACCCAATCGCCGCCACTGCTGACACCAAGGAAAGGAATTGGAGTAAATGACTTTCGTTCAAAATTTGAAGATTCTCGATTTGTCAAAAGACAAGACAAAACGATTGCCAAAATTGGCGAAAGTAGCTTTGACGATCGCAGAATGTTGAGAAATAAGAATGTTGCGGAGACACGTGCCGCTCTCTCCCAATTGCCAGAGTCCGGGTTATTGGCAACCCAACTAGCCCAGTGGTCTGTTGTCGGAATGAAGCCGGAAGTCGAAGGGATTCCTCCATAATAGAAAAGGTGACTGAATCCGAAGTTTTGCTTTCGCTCCCATTCATAAAATATCTCGTTCATTCCCCCTTAATAACTTCTCTTCCATTCATCGAAGTTCTTTGCTTATTCGATAGCATCTTTTGCATATTTTCAAGGTCAGAGGGGAAGAACAAAGGAATTTCCTGATCGATGAACTTTGGGTACGAGTTTGGAGATATTGTAGCGAGGAAAAAATACTTTATTTGAATATCGGTGTGGAACTGGTGAACTTTTAAACTTTGCAGGAAATGAAGTAAAAAAAAAATCGACATAGTATTAAAATGTAAAAAATAAGTATTTTTTTATTAATCGATAGAGAAATGCGAATGGTTTATTCGCAATATTAAATATTTAATTAACTTTAGTTCAATTGTGTGAAAATGAAAAATTTGAATTAATTGATTAAATTAACGCTGCACTAGAGCTGCGCAATGGGTTATTAGTGACGTTTCGGGATATATCTCGAAGGAAAGCCTCAGGAACATTGCCTCGTAATTTATAAAATTTTCAAATGACGAAGACAACACCTGAGCTGGCACCCCACGCAATCTGAATAGACGTGAGGAAATTAGACAAAAAAGGATTAAATGTGCACAGTCGGATATTTTTTGCCGGAAATGAGGAACGAAACTGGCAACCCTACGTTCACGAGCTCGCTATATTGTTCAAAACGATATTCGAACTACCAATTTACCGGTTATGAACCGAATATTTATCACTGTGCCACAGCTGGCCCCTATATATATTTGAAAACAAACTTAATATTAACATAAAGCAATCAAAAATTTATCTAATATGACCATTAATTTAAAAAAATAAAAAGATTTATATATACACGTGTTGTTATATAAACGCTTTTAAAAAGTAGAATAGATTTAAAATGTATGTATAATAAAAAGTAATTTAGCAATAATTATTATCAATCAATACTACCTTCACTATTGTTAAATAACACTGCAATTCTTTCCAAATTAAATATTATTAATCATTCAATGCAATACTTAAGTATTTCTTTTTAATATCGTGGTTGCGATAAAATATTTTCTTATGCCGTGGTCTTAAGGTTCGGGATGGAAATATGACATTGAAAAAATAATTTCCTGGCAAAAACGGAAAATGTGCAAACAATACAAATACAAATAGATTTTCCAAGCTATTTACGAACTTCCGTTTCCATTATTTCCGTTTTATAGGCGCGTTTTCCGTAATTTCCAAAAATATACGCAAGAACAGTGGAATTCAAACTCTCATCTTCTTCAAATCCCAAAACTCAGTGTCAGTAACTTGTAACATTGAACTGCAGGATGGTCACGAATTGTTGGGCAAAGTTCATTGTTTGGCTGTTTAACTGCACATTATAAACTCTTCTTTTTATTATACTTTAACTACTTTGTCGCAACTAAAACTAAGCGACTTGTTTCAAATACAAACAAAGTAGTTAGGTCAAAACAATGTTTCATGATGTCAACTAGCTGTTAGGCCCCGCGTTGCTGTGAAACCAGTTAAGGCATTTACATTAAAAAAATTAGATTGCCCTCCGTCGGGGCTTGAACTCGCGACCTATTGTTCCGAAGTTCAGCGAGCGAGCTGCCGACTAAGCTACAAATGCTCGTTATAGACGTAGGAGATATTATTTTTTAAATATTTGTTTATTCAATGTTTCTAAAACAAGAAAATAAAATTCAAGTTACACATCCTCTATAAAAATATATAGAAATAATTCAATAAATGAATGACAACGATATTAATTAAATTATTAATTATTGTCAAAGGTCCTATTAAAGCCCCAGTTAAAGAGACCTTTCTTTATGTACCTTTTTCTCAAAAACGACTTATACAGTAGCTCTAAAATTTTTAATAGTTAATATTCGAATCTTTTTACGTACTTTAATAAATGCTTTCGTAAAAATGTTTTTAAAAAAATTAAATATATCAATTTTCGATTTTTTTTTAAAATAACATTTTTCAAAATTTTCATGCATAACAATTTTTAAAAATTTTAAATTATAATATTTATAATTCGATATGTCTATTTCTGTAACATTATAAGGTTAACAATTCAAAGCAAAATATTCAGTAGATTGTGAGAGAAGGCCTCATTAGTATATAAAAAAAAATCATGAAAACAGCATTTAAACACATACTAATAGGTCAGCTTCCTTTCTTACGCATAATTTAAAATAAATATTAAAAATACTTCTGATACTGTATTGTCTTGTATTATATATCATTCGAAAGGTACGGTATCCTACAGTTTGATAAAAAAAATATCCCTATATGATTTCTCCCCCTTAAAATCCTATATAATTTAATTAAAAAATATAAACCTAGAAAAGTAAAAATGCAAACAAATTTTCAACTACAATTCTTTTATCAAGAAAATATGGCCTTAGTTCGGCGCACTGTTGCTTGGGTCTTAATCCACCCCTGGCGTAAACTGAATCGACTACTGAGCTAAAATAATATAAACATTGGAGTGATGACTCCCATTGAGCAACAATGTATTTTACTGTGCATACTATTCGGAAGAAAGGTTGAGAAAACATTCTACCTTGGCCATTGCACAGTTTGTCGTGTTGCGTCGGTCTCGGTTATTTGATTGATTAATTAATATTTTTGTCTACACGAAATGAAGTAAGTCTGAAAAAACATTAAATGTGTAACATTTAACGTATTTTTGAAAGCCAGAAATGTGTTTTTAAATCTACGCAAACCTATTCAAAAGGACCATTTTTTCTACCTTGGCTCAAAAAGGTGTAAAGTGGCCGTGCTCGCTTAATCCTCACTCCAGTGTCTCTATTACTTTAGCTCAGTGAAATCGACAGAATAATACAAATTTGGCCCATGAGTTCAAGTCCAAAGACGAAGTAATTCAAAACGAGCCCATCTGCCATTGAAGGGGCCTCGGGGAATACATCTTTTATATGTGGATTTGGCCTTGAACTCACACCCCGCCCAGAGTGGACCATACATTAACTAGAAGTACCTTTCACTCATGACATTCACTTTGAGTCAATTGCTACAACACAATATTAAAATCGGCACGAGTATAATTCAAAATTCGATTTCTTTCTCAAGAATTACATAACGGCGTTGCAATGTTGTGTTATTTCTAATGGATTTGCAATGTTATGGTAAGGATATCATCCAACTTCAAGATTTTGTCCTTTGTTTGGCGTTAGTCTTTTGAGACTATCGCGCCTTTAAAAGAAACTAAACCATTCAAGAACTGGTCATATATCTGATGATTTTACATATTGCAAGTATACCATTAAATGTCAATATTCGGTCATAATTATGATCGCTTTGCGTATTGGAAATGTAATATCATTCAACTTAAGATTCGGCCAAAATTCTGACAGTTTTGTAAATTGGAAATATATAATTTAATTGTATTTTTCTGTCTTAATTCTGATGGTTTTGCATATTGCAAATATACCATTAAATGTCGATATTTGGTCATAATTGTGATGTCTTTGTGTATTGGAAATATGATATTTTCCAATTTAAAAATTTGGTCATAATTCAGACGGTTTTGAATATTGTAAACCTAATATCATCCCACAATTACAATATTTGATCACAATTTTAATAGTTTTGCATATTGCAAAAACGACATCATCCAACTTCAATATTTGGTAATAATGCAGGCGGTTGTGCCTAATACAAATATACAATTTTAACAGCTTCAACAAAGAGTGTATTTATAAAAGAAATTGTATTGTATGTTATTTAAATTAAAATATGCATTTGTTGAGGAAATTGCCTACATATGTATGAAAAAGAAATAATTTTAAATATATAAAATAAAACACATTTCAATAAATTTGAGAAATTTTAAAAATAGAACGGCGTATTTTTCTCATAAGTCAAAGACAAATTGACGAAAACATATTTTCACGATCATAATGAAAAAAATCGACTACTCATCCAATACACGCATACGAGATACAGCACTAACTTTTCGAGAAACCAAACAAGAAGTTTGAACAGTTAAATGGTTAACTGAGAATAAAAGATTAGATAATCGGAACCGAAAAACACATTTCTAATTTAACTTTTCGCTAAATAGGGCATACACAAAGTTAAAATTGACAATTTCTGAATGCTGACGGAACTTTTTTGCTACAGTTTTTTTTCCATAAATAGAGCTTTTTTACAGCTTTGTTTACCTATATTCATCACACTCAAAAATAAATTCAATTTTTTGGACCATCAAGGCCATTTCTAACAGGCAGTCATGGCTCAATTGGGCAATTAAAGAGTAGAAATAGGTAATCGTAAATGTAAAATAAGCAGTCGTTAATTCATTAACTTTTTAATTCAACTTGTAAAAGTGTTTGACTTGATATTAGTAAAATTAAAAAATACGATTAGAGAGAATAAATGCGAGAAATCTTAATTTTTGTTGTTTGATTAGAAATCCTAAATTACTTATAAGATAAGTTAAACAAAAGCTAATATTTCTCAGCCATTAAACTCTCTATGCATTAGACAAAGACCATTCCAATGTCTATTGAGTCTTAATTAATTATAAAGAATCGGATTGGGTGTAAAATACATAGAAATTTAAAAATTTGACAAAAAAAAACTTCTGTACAAAAAAAATATTCAATACAAAATACAAAAAAAAAATAGTTTGTTAAAAAGTTATTTTTAAAAATGTATTTTACATTTTTGTTTCCAGACTTTTACATTTGCGGATCTTTATTGGGCAGTCAGTCGTAAATTTTCTTGAGGAAATGGGCAGTCATAATTTCTTTTAGAAAATCGTAAATTTCAGTCGGAAATTATCTGAGAAAATGTGCTGTCGTTAATTTTTTGAGCAAATGGGGAGTAGTAAATTTTTTCTGAGAAAATCAGCAGTCGTAATGTTTTTTAGCAAATCGTAAATTTTCTGAGCAAATGGGCAGTCGTTAATTTTCTGAGAAAATGGGCAGTCATAAATTTTGTTTAGAATAAACCCTGGGACCACCTTAAAATTCCTAAGTATACGCGCCTCTTACAACGCGTAAAGAATCGGTTTCATGATGCTTCAATCACACTGCACTTTGTGTATGCCCCATAATAATCAAAGCACTTAGCCGATCCTTAAACTGAAAGGTCGGCGTCTCATTGAGTCAATGAGGACTACATTCACCAATCGTGCTCAACAATGAAGTGAAATTGACAAAATGAAAATGGAAAAATGTGTAACAAAATTCGAGTTAAAAGTCTTTTAAAGGACTGAAGAAAGAAATCTTTTTACCATCAGGGAGTAAAAGTTTTAGATGGGATTAGAGGTAACATCGTACTAACTGAAGGGGAGAATTGTTACTTTTGACCGATAGAATTTGCTTGAATAAGGTTTATGATTAATGGTTAACAAATTTAAATTAATGTAGATTTGTGGTCCGTGGACTAGAAGAAGCTTAAAAAGTACCTTCGACCGCTTTCCTATAGAAAACCACCATTTCCAAAAGATGTCAAAATTGACAATAAAAATTATCGATTGCAATTTTTTTTTATATTCTAAATAAATTTTTAAGGTTTATTTTCATTCTATTGCAACATATGATGCAAGTACAAACAATTTCAATTTAATGCTCATCTAGTTCAGTGGTTCTCAATATTTTTCTCTCATCTACCCCTTGATAAAACTTTTCATTTATGGGTACTCCTTCTTTCATAACTAGGACCATATTTAGCAAATGCGGGGCCCTATGCAAAGGAAGCCACGGGGCCCCTTGAACCACATCTTAAGGTTTTTTATAGCTAAAGCGGCTTTGTACCTTAGGTGAAAATAGCGCATAATTCCATTTTTTTAATTAGTATTTAATATACTTTTTAGTTAAAAATACGTAGCAAAGCAGTCTAAAATAAATAAAATTTAATTATACATAAAAAACGAAGTGTAAGAGGTCGGAGCAAGGATGTCATTTCAGCAGATTGTATTGATGGGGTATGTCGCCGAAAAAAGGAATATAAACAAGCTGTTTCGTCTAACACCGCGGTCCTCCATCCACGCCCCGTATGTGCTTTGCTTTATATCATGATTTTATACGCATGGGCGCCAAATTCCTTATAACGAAGCCAAATCTATGTCAATTGTGCTATTTGTCACGGAGTTTTGTCGGAATGGACACCCTATCATAAAATTTCTATCCTGATTTCTCATTAAAAATGATAAAAATCACGTTAAAAACCGATTTAATTTTTTTTAAAAAATATTCTCTTGTCAGCACCGTGCCCCACGTAAATCGCGGTACACTGTGCGACGACCTGTGGCACACCCCTAAGGGCGACATGCTACACACAAAAAAAAAGTTGGTTCTTGTTAGACAGTAATGTTCTTAAATTCACTGGAAAATTAATCAAACGACTCAAATTGGTGGCACATACACAAACTTTTATTTTTGATTTTCCTGTTACATTTATTATTTTTATTTTAGGGGTTTTCCGCTATTACTAATAATATTTTCGCGTACCCCCAACCGATCCGCCACGTACCCCCAGGGGTACGCGTACCACAGATTGAGAACTGCTAATATAGTTAAATGTATAAGACAAATCAATAAAAAAATAATTAGATTTATGTTTGTAAACAACATAAATTATAAAATTTATGTTGTTAATAATATAAAAACATATTAAAACTATGACATTAATGCCGAGAAAAAAAAGTCAAAAACAATATTAACATATACGAGGTACAAATCTGGGCCCTCAGTCGAAACACAGGGCGGTCATAAATTGTTAACCGATGGTCATAGTTTGGCTGTATCACATTTAACTATATTGCCATAATAAAATATCACTTTTACCCAACTACTTCGCTCATGTTTTAAACAAGTAGAACGTTTAGAGCTTTAATAGAAACAGTTAAGCATATGAATAGTTTATTAGGTGTAGTTAAATAACCAAACAATGACCATTACCCAACAATTTGTGACCTTTCTGTAGGTAATGTGAACAACGGGAAATTCAAGCTTTATTGTAATGGTTGATAAGTTATTTACGCTAATTGTTTTACGTTATGTTTTAATTCATTAAATTTTATTAATCAATTCAGCTACGAATTTCCTCAGGAAGCGTTGAGGAAATGTTGATTTCATAAGCTAGCTCATTGTCATATCCGTTGCAGACTCTCGTTCTGCTTTCGGCTGCGTTTAAAATATCATTAAATAAATTACTTTATTAAATGAATATTTTAAATGATTATTTTAAAATTAAATAATCATTATTACTAATGATTATTTTAAAATTAAAATGCTGTCGCATATTTTTCCTCTCTTGGTTAGTGCGTGAACTCAAAGTTTGCGATCTATTACAATTCTTACGTTTACTCTATTATAATTTTTGTAAACAAACATGACAGAAATTTACCGTTTTAAAGTTCAGCTCTTTAAAATTTACTTTGCGTAATAAAATATTAATAATCAATATAATTTATTTAAAAAATAATGTCAATTATTATTATTTATTATAAATTTTATTAAATTTAAAAATGAAATTTAATTAACAGTTTAAAATTAAAATTTCCCTCATATTTTTCCTCTCTAGTTACTGCGCGTACTCAAACGGAAAACAATACCATTTAAATTTACACATTTAATTTGTTAATAGTTTACGTTTAGTAATAAACTAATAATAATCAGTATACTTAAAAAAATTACATTATAATTATTTTTTACAAAGTTGCTTAAATTCAAAAATTAAATATTTGAGAAATATTTTAATGAACTTTTCATTTACAAAACTTGCTTTTTCCTCTATGACATTTTATTCTAGCTACCAATGTCAAACACTCCATGTTATCCCTGATTATACATTACAATCACGTAAATCCGACCCCTCCTCTTCCTCAAAAAGCGGGAAGGTACATCGATATCATTAGAGCCTAATATCAAATTATTATATCAGTATCAATGTATTAAAAAGTATTTTATTATTGCTACTTAGTAACGTAACGTAAGAAAAAAAAAACAATTAAAATATATTGATGCAATGTCTAATTTTTCAGCAAGTTGTAATGTTATAAATATTCAATTTGATGTTTAAGAACAAATGAGTTAAGAAACGAAAATTGTTCGTTTCAAATTTTCGAAGCACAATTGCTTAACACTGAATTAGTAACACCTTCCCGCTTCTACCCGTCATTATGACGGGTGCTACTGATCCAGTGTTAAAAAAAATACGAATGTACTAGCTAAACGTGAATTCCAAATAGGCTCTATTTGTTGTTATTATAAAAATAATTAACGAAAAATAAGACACAAAATCGCAAAAAAACATTACAAGAGATAAGTTCTTGCGCAATATAGTATTGCACAATTATAAGACATTTCCAAAGTGATGCGCCATGAAATAAAAATAATTCTAAATTAATACATCAAACTCATTTTTAATCTTCAATTATTTACAAAATATGGAAGATTATATATATAAGTTTATACTTTATCATAAGAAATTAGATCAAATTTTCCAAATGGGTAACTTTCAATTAAAAGAGAAAATTTTCTATGACAGAAAAAAATTGCTTTATATGTTGTTTAGATAAAATAAAAGTCAAACAATTGTTCGTTTGTAAACAACAAGGATAAATTAAGTATTTCTTGTTAAGAAGACCTTGAGATGTTCTGATTTTTCCTGTAAGTAAATGTAAATAAAATGTAAAGAGTTTCTAAATGTGTTGTCCCATGAAAATGTTTACGTATAAGTTGAGGAAACTGCAAGCGATAAACTGAGAAAACTGCTTAATAGAAAAGACTCGTTGCACGTTTGCTTTACACATGAGAGACACACTGTCACGCCTAACCCCAGCTGATCAATAAACGTAAAATGACCACACTTCCAAAACCTCTCTACGATTTTCCAAACGTCAAAACCATCCCAATGTAAACCCTACCCAACCCGCCCGACCTTCCTCTTGCCCCTCGCAAGAAACACCAAAACCGACTGACTTTCTAAACAGAAACTCCGCACACAGATAGTTTGTAACCGAAATCAAAACTAAGGCAATCGAAGTACCGTTGACTTACCTTTGAGCATCTGTGAAAGTGTTTCTCCTGGTGATCTATCGGTGTGCGGTCGCCTCGGTGTCAGGATGGAGAATGGCCTTTGGCGAATAGCCAGAGATCCTTCCAGTGATCTTTTTTCTCCGACGAAATTGGAAACAAACTCCACCAATCTCGGCACACAACCGATGTGACGTCACTGCTGGAGTATAAGGTGGTTGGGGTTTTGGCGCCATCTACTGTCAGAGTTGTTTACTAAATTTTGAGGAGTAAAATAATATTTAATTTATTTCTATCACACAAATCATTGAATTCGAGTTTTGTTCGAATAATGATTGTAAATTTCTTGGATTTCATAGGAATATCATAGCGAAATTTTTTAGAATACGTTTATAATATTCGTTATTAAATTAAAATATATTAAATATATTAATTAAAATATATTAAATATATTAATTAAAATATATTAAATATATTAATTAAAATATATTAAATATATTAATTAAAATATATTAAATATATTAATTAAAATATATTAAATATATTACTTAAAATATATTAAATATATTAATTAAAATATCTTAAATATATTAATTAAACTATATTAAATATATTAATTAAAATATATTTAATATATTAATTAAAATATATTAAATATATTAAATATATTAATTAAAATATCTTAAATATATTAATTAAACTATATTAAATATATTAATTAAAATATATTTAATATATTAATTAAAATATATTAAATATATTAAATATATTAATTAAAATATATTAAATATATTAAATATATTAATTAAAATATATTAAATATATTAATTAAAATATAATAAATATATTAATTAAAATATATTAAATATATTAATTAAAATATATTAAATATATTAATTAAAATATATTAAATATATTAATTAAAATATATTAAATATATTAATTAAAATATATTAAATATATTACTTAAAATATATTAAATATATTACTTAAAATATATTAAATATATTACTTAAAATATATTAAATATATTAATTAAAATATATTAAATATATTAATTAAAATATATTAAATATATTAATTAAACTATATTAAATATAGTAATAAAAATATATTAAATATATTAATTAAAATATATTTAATATATTAATTAAAATATATTAAATATATTAATTAAAATATATTAAATATATTAATTAAAATATAATAAATATATTAATTAAAATATATTAAATATATTAATTAAAATATATTAAATATATTAATTAAAATATATTAAATATATTAATTAAAATATATTAAATATATTAATTAAAATATATTAAATATATTAATTAAAATATATTAAATATATTAATTAAAATATATTAAATATATTAATTAAAATATATTAAATATATTAATTAAAATATATTAAATATATTAATTAAAATATATTAAATATATTAATTAAAATATATTAAATACATTAATTAAAATATATTAAAGATATTAATTAAAATATATTAAATATAATAATTAAAATATATTAATTAAAATATATTAAATGTACTAATTAAAATATATTAAATGTAATAATTAAAATATATTAATAATATTTATTAAAATATATTAAATATATTTAAATATTATTATTTCCTCTTTATATTTATATTTTTTATTTTAATGAAATATATAAATATAAGAGGGGGAGGAGAATATTTCCATAATAATAATAATAGTAATAAATAGACGAAGTGAATGTTTCTTACCGTGAAAGATATTTATTTTATATATTTTTTTAAACATTTTTTATTATTTTTAATTAACTAAGTAAAGAATACTTAAATCACTTTTAATAAATATTGAGCACCCATACTTTATGCTAGTATTTTTTTATATTTTTATATACGCTCAATTTTTTTTTTAAACAATGTTATATTTTCTTGAGCTGCTGATTAAATTGCACAAATAAAAAATAAAATAACATTTTTTTTTTTGTAATTCATTTACAAATTATAGTTTAAAACATCCAAAAATTAAATTAAAATTGAAAAATAACTCAAAAATAATCAGGTAAACTACACAGCACTAGACAAAAATTAATGACTTAATGAAACTTGACATGCGTAACATACCAGTTCTGCGTAACAAACGTAACAAGAAAGCTTTGCACTTTTTTTATACTTTTAAAAATATACGGAGATATTGCCGCTTCTCTTATTGTCCATTATAAACGTTATAATACTTTGAACTATATATCTGTGACTGAAATAAGCAATTCAAATAGCTTTCATTTGTTTATTTTTTAGATAATAGTGTAACTTATATTGCTAATTGTGAACGAACTTGAATTTAAAAGTAATATAAAGTTATTTAGCTTATGATAAAATTATGTTTTAAGATCCGGGAACACTGCTTTGTAATTTTAAACCATGGTCAGATCTCGCAATTACAATTTTTAGTATTTAAGCTTTCCGTAATACCCAGTATAACATTTCAAAACCGTCTTCAGTAGTAAAAGAACTATTTTTACACTTAACAATATTTTGAGCCACCCACATTGTCGAATATAACATGTAACTCTTATACTTTGAGTCTAGATTCAAATCCTGCATAACTCGTGGATTGTGGACGGTTTGCGTCTCTGTTAAAAGTTACAGTGGCTTGTGAATTATGTTCTCTCTCACAATAATCCGTCACATCGCACGGTAGGTTTACATGCAAATGTTACCATTTTAGCATTATGGGTCTATCATTTAACTAAGTGGTGTGGTCCCTAGTTCAGTTGTTGAATGTTATTACACATAACATTTTAAGTGAAGCTAGTTGCAAACTATAAACGGTTTTGTTTCGAAGTTTTTTGGACTTATAACACTTGGCAGCCAATCCGTCCAATTGTAATACGTGTTACTGTGCTAAAATGTCACAATTACTCCAAGTGCTATTAGACCATTATAGTCGACATCACCCTTGTACATTTTTACCTGTCAGTGCTATTTTTGGACAAAAACATATCTTCGTCAATGTAACATATCTATTTGAGGAAAGTTACCAAAACCTATCCAATTAAGCGCTTATAACTATCCCAATTAGTGTTCGAACCATTATTTTTAGATAATAGGTATTACTGGAAAAAAAATTGGTCGCTCTTTAATGATTAAGGCAGAACTTTTGTGGTAGACTGAATACTCGAATAATAAATATATATGAGATGAACTGCTTTTTATTCTTCTTGTGAAATTATAATATACAACTTAATAACATTATTCGATTCATAATAATGTATTTTTCTGGTTATAAACAGGGTGGTCACAAATTGTTGGGCAAAATGGTCACTGTTTGGCTGTTTCGCATTAGCTGTATTGGCATTATAAAATATTATTTTTGCACAAACTACTCTGTTTATATTTTAAACAAATCGCTTAGCTTTATTAGCAACAAACAAAGTAGTTAAAGTACTAGTACAGAAAAAGAATGGTTTAGCATGTGTCAGAGCCAAACAATGGCCATCGCCCAACAATTTGTGACTACCCTGTGACAAACTTTATGTACTACCCTGTGACAAACTTTATGTACTACCCTGTGACAAACTTTATGTATTACCCTGTGACAAACTTTATGTACTACCCTGTGACAAACTTTATGTACTACCTTGTGACAAACTTTATGTACTACCCTGTGATAAACTTTCTGTATATATTGTATGATAATTATCTATTCCTTTAATTGTATATGAGGGTCCATTATAAATTTCAAATTAAAATTTATAAAAGTTCTAAGCGTCCTAATATATAATTGTCCTTTTTAAAACCAATCGTCACTGACTCTATTTGAAATTTCGAACGAAGATTTCGCTACGGAATTGTTTTATTAATTTATAAGACATATTCTTTTCATAAACATTTCTGAAAGAAAATGTTAAGACTTCATGTCTCATTGTGAATTTTCCTGCATTTTCCGGAATTGTGACAAGGGAGGCTAATAAATTTGAGTGGAAGAACTTCTTATGTGTCATTTTGACTAAATTCATTAACACTTTTAGATCTAAGAACGAAAGGAACTCGAGATCGACTTCTAATCTTCCCATTTAAAATAATACTAATGATTATATTCCTTCGCAGTTTCCACACAAACAATCTATGAATCTTTTACTTTCTGTAAAAAAAATACAGATGGCAGCACTATACGTATTATGTTTTCATGAGTCAAACACTTGTTTCAAAGATAAGCTTAGAACTCTAAACATACAAAAGACAATTTTACCATTTGCTTTTTGTTATTCCACTTGTAGTAAAATAATCTGTATATTTTATTATAAATCTGGGTAAATTTTTATTTGGAATAAATAATAATTGTATCCTGAGAAATAGTGTTTTCTTATGCAAAACTTATGCTAAAACGTGATTTATTTAATAATTTCTCTTTCATTTTTTTAATCTTAGCACAGTTAAAAGCTTTATATACAATAAAAGGAGAAAGTTAGAAAATTATAATAAAATTAATTCTATTAAGATATACTTATATACATAAATATTTTTTAAAAATAAAAAATAATTTAATTTAATTTTTTCGTTGCCTTACAAATTTTAAATGAATTAGCACATTTGTGCAAAATATACTAAAGATAAGAAATAGGGTGAGGTGAGGGAAAATGGGTCATGTGGGATTTTTAAAAAAATTAAGTATTAAATTACACAATATATTAAACTCGCGTTTTGTTCTCGTTCTTTTTTATATTTACTTCATTTAATGGAGTACATTTTAGCAAAAAATTACATTTCTGGGTGATTTAATTCACATCCATCAATCGATTTGTTTGAGTAAACATAAAAATTGTAATAATTTGATGCATACAAACTTCTGTATAAAAATGGAATTATTCATTTATTGTTTCGAATTATTTGTAAAAAAATAAACTTTTTAATATATTCCAATGAAAAAATTAGATAAAACTCTAATTTATTTAGCTTTTTTCTTAGTTTTTGTGAAAAAAATTAATAAAACCTTTTAATACATTCTAATAAAAAATTAGAAAAAAATCTAATTTATTTAGCTTTTTTCAATGTTTTGCAAAGTGGGAAAAGTAGGTTTTCGAATGATTAATACTAAAAGAATAGGAAATCCTTAAAAATGTAAAAGTAGAATTATTCTTCAAAAATATTAATTTTGAACCTTTTAAATGGCAAAAGTAAGAGACAATATAATTAACATTGTTTTTATGTCAATATCCTGGTGTTACATACCGTTTTAAAAAAAATAAACGGTCAATAAAAGAAGATATATTTCAATTAAAAAATGGACGCTTTGCTTGTTTTATTAGAAGTTGCACAGAATGTTGTAATGTAATGAATCGTGTGTGGAAAAAATTAAACATTACTTGGATACATCCTAGATTATCCGATTTTTCAATTTGGCGTATTACAACTTGCTTTTAGAATAAACTGTTACAAAAATACTCCGTTAATAATTAAATATACTGGGTTTTTTAAAATATGAAGGTTGATATTTGTTGTATATTTTATTCAAGTTTGCAATTTGACTAAAATTGTGTTTAAATAATACCTTCTAAACGATAAATTCCAAGAAACCCACACAAAAATCTTTTACCATATCTATGAATCAAGGTAGGTTGCATTTAAAAAATAATTGTTAAAAATATTTTTCAAAAATCCGAATTGAAGAAAAAATATATAATTATGTTTACAATAAATAAGTGAACGTTTTTATAAAACATTTATAATTTTACAATTTTTTTAAGAGAGATATTGGGCTTCGAACGTCAAAAATTGAGTTTTAAAAACAATTTATTTCATGATAGCTTTCATGATAACTTTTTATTTCAAAAACTTAAAACGCGTAATTACAAAATTACTTATTTATTAAGCTTTATTTTTATTAAAACTTTTGCAACACAATGTTGTGAAATGAAATGATTTTTTTTGTTAAAAAAATAAGATACTTACAAAACAAATTTTATATCGACCATACTAATTGAGCAAAATAAAGAGTGACAAAATTGACAACTTTCTGACAATTGATAAAAAATTTATTTCTAGTTTTGTATAAACATGAATGACACCTCTTTTTTATTTCAAAGAATGACAAAAAATTTAATGAAAGTTTATATCTTGCATTATTAAACCATCACACATGTCAATCCATTCAAATTTGAACAATCCCTATTTTCGTTGTGTATGTACACAATATCCTTTGTGACTTTACAGCAATTTATTAATTTAAATTGAAACGCATAGGGGGAAAATTAATTGCACGCGTATCTATACAACAAATATTCACAATAGAGTCAAATACTTCTCCGTTGATATCTACATTCCTATTACTTTATAAAAGGTTTACTTTATTGAATAAACCCTGTCAATAGCATTCAGAGCACAAAATATCTTGAAACTAAAGTATGAATGTCGATTGAGTATTGGTTTTTTCAACAGTATGTATTGAACACTTGTTCAATACTTGTAATATATATGTAAGGTAATAAAAAAAAAATTCATATTAGTTTTGCCTCCTTGCTCTGCGTTTTGGAATATTACATAAATAATAATAATAATAATAATAATAATAATACGAACATGTTGAACATAGTACACTGTTTACTTTCGGAAACTAAGGCATATTAAGCCGTACAGGTGATATATGTTGCCTTTAAAATAATTACTTCAATTAACCTAAAAAATAATTATTATGTTCCCATTAAAACTGAGATTTCTTTAAAGAAATCCCAGTAAAAGGTTCTGTATTAAAAATAAAATATTTAACAGTGTACACAGTATATTTTCACTGTCCATAATTCCAACGACAATACTTTTCGATGAAAAGTTAGTATTGGTATTACTAAGAGAATAGGCATATTCGGCTCCAATGCATATTGCATTGGGCCGATATGCAAATAGGGTTACTAACACAGCAATGGAATTAAAATTTGTATTACTTTTCTTAAAATGCAACAAATACTGACACTTATGCAAAGCACGTTTCCTTTGATGATCATAAGCTTCTAAGTTTTTATTAGTTTAGTTTTTAGTTAGTTTTTAGTTAGTTTTTTATTATGAATTTTTATTTAATGAATTTTCTTTTTATTTTCCGTATGTTTATTTAAAAAAAAAATTCCTGTATGTTTCTTTTATGTATTTCTTTTTATTTTCTGTATGTTTCTTTTGTGTGTGTGTGTGTTCTTTTTGTTTCCTGCGTACTTATTTTATGTATTTTTTATTTACTGTATGTTTTTTTATATATTTTTTTACTTTAGATGTTGTTTTTGTTTCTTATTAATCAATGTTTAATTTTAGAAAAACAAACAACATGAAAACGGGTGAAATTAAACGTTCGATAAATGTTGTGATTTCAGAACTAGAAATATTTATTAAAACTGTTACTTGGGTGGATGAAACGACCTTCAATGTGATTGAAACGTTGGTTGTTTGACTATTTTAATTCAAATTTGATCGAAATGCATTAAAATATTTTTTTTTGAAAACTTTATAAATGCTTGAAGCCTTAAGTTGGTTGGTTGATTGAAATAACGCCGCAATAGAGCTTCACAATACTGGCTCTTCGAATATAATAATTTTGTTATAGTTATAAGATGTATTAAAGTGTTATAAGTATATTTTTTAGTTGTTAGTGAAAGGCATACATACGGTATGATAAAAAATTATTTCGACAACGCAATAAACACTTTTGGGCTTTAGGATCTTATTTTCAGAAAAGAATAGCTCACGCTTAATTTGCTTTATATTTAAATTATTGTTCATTCATTTAGCTCTCAAAACAGCTGACCCAGAATACATTCTGTTTCTACAACAATGCACACAATTTTAAACTTCATAAAAAAACACTATTTTGCAACATTTAAAAATAAATAATAATTAGGGTATAATTTGAAAGCTTTCTCTAGAACAGCAAAATGTTTATCATTATAAATTGTATTGGGAAAAAATATGTCCTTCGTTCCAGTGAAAATAATGATCTTATGGTGTTTTAATTAAAAAAAATAAGTGTTTATTTTTGAGAAAGTAGATGCAGCAAACTAAAATAAAAATTTACTTATAAGGTCAAACTTCCTTCTTTATGTCAATAAAGATATAAAATTTATATTATAATGAATGTTACGTAAAAAAATCCTACATAAGAGTGAAAATATATAAATTGTATTAGTCATTAATGAATTTAAGAAGAAAATGGCTGGAAATTTTAGATTGTTTTGTATGTAATAGTGTTTTTGTTTAAAATAAAAATCTATTTAATCATATAAATAAATACAACGTTAAAATACATATAAATATTGACTTATCTCGTTAGGAACGCACACTAACTAAATTGCATCTAAAACTATTCAGCAAAACATAGATTAGGTTGAAATCCATTTACTAAAACAAGGTAGGGATACATTAATATATTTCATCATATCTATCATTTAACAGATCTTTAAATATATATTAGCGTGCATAAAACAATATATGCTATACAATAGAATTCATTCAATACTATATAACGAGTAAATATGTACATATTTAACATACAAAGATTAAGCGTGACATATTTTTAACAAAACAACGCTATCGTTAATTTATTTAACGTTATAGATTACACCTTATACACATATAAATCTAATTGAAGACGTAAGTATAAGAACTAGACAACTCCAGTTTTCCAAATTGCTTAGAACGAACGAAAAATACTGCATGTATGATAGAAAAGTACAGCTCCTTTTCCTTTATATATCTATAGCCATAGCTTAGAGCTGTCTGCTTCTTATACCAATCGGTAGAGAATCTTTTTCTTTATAGGAAAACGTATAAATCAGAAAAAGTGGAGCTGTTTTGTTCTTGCACCTACGTCTTCAATTAAAAATACTGAAATGCATATAAAAAGTATTGATAAGACTTCTTAATTGACTGAGCTATTAACCATATTCATTTTCGAAGTTAAAGTAAACAATTGTAATAAGTACTGTAAAAAATACAATAATTTTAAAGGTATTATCACAATTTACTTAAAGGACATGATAAATGAAATATAAAAAATAGAAATAAATTATAAGTAAGAAGATTTTCCATAAGAGATACAATTAAAATGATTACTTATATTATGTTTCATAAAATTGATAAAAGGAGATATACAAACACTTATCAAGGATGAATGCACCAGTTACCGACCACTTACTAGTTACCGATCACTTGAAAAAATATTTCAAACTAAGAGCATATCTTTATGTTTTTAATGGTCTCTTCAGTCAACGTTACTCAAAGATTTTTTTTAATTTAGGTAAATTTCATTTTACAGTCTAATGTGAGTTCAGTAATCACAGGGATTGGCACTGGTCGAAAATTAGTTTTAACTGGTCGAAAATTAGTTTTAACTGGTCGGAAATTAGTTTTAACTGGTCGAAAATTAGTTTTAACTGGTCGAAAATTAGTTTTAACTGGTCGGAAATTAGTTTTAACTGGTCGGAAATTAGTTTTAACTGGTCGAAAATTGGTACATTCCCCCAACTTGAAATTTAAAATATTGAAAATTTCTGCATTTATATAAAAACTAATTAAAATCTACCAATTTTTTAATATTTTGTCTATTAAAAAACCTTAAGGCTAACTGCGCACGGGCAACTATCGAGCATGCACTAAACTGGTTAGTTATCAACAATTGATAAATACAATTGTATGCGCTCACTTGATAACGTTTTAGTTAGATAAAATATCCTGTCGCTCGCTATCGCGTTAACAGCTTTGGCAAAAACAATCAATAATTTGGTAATTTTTGAAGTATTGCGGTAATGCGAAAGTGGTGATATTTCACTTTCAGTTTGGCGATTGCGAAATCCAGCCCTGAGTTGAATACAACTAAATAATCAAAAGCTGTTGTGCGAATATTTAGTTACTCAATTGATTAAAAGCTGCAATGCAATTGTTGCTAGTGCGCGGTTAATCTTATATTAAGTTAAAATTTCGTTATCTCATCATTTTTCTATCGTCCAAACTTTCCACCTTGGTTTACCTAAAATCAAATATATCCTGGCAGTGATCATAAATGCAATGTATCATCCCACTCCTCCCATGTTAATGGATTACCCGATCATCGGCTTTAATCTTTGTTAGTGGAACAATTTTACGTCCGGTTCCATTGTACTCATGTTGCATAAAAGCTCCCTCAACTCAACCAAGGCCAATGCCCATGTCTTTCACAGACAACATTGTCCCACGTTGAAGTTTTGGTAGTCCGAAATAGTCGATGGTGCTTTTTCGTTTTGATTTGATGCCTTTTAACGATATGGGACATAGAGTATTCCCGTATTGTAGCAAGTCACTAGCGCGTGGTAGCACGAGATAGGATCGAACCACCCTTTGAAGATTCATTCATAAAGCTGAGCAAGTCCGGAAGCTCTATCGGTTGGAATGAGCTGTTCACAACATATTTGTTGTAAATCAGCTTTCCAAATGGAGGGCGGCACATTTTTTTATTTTCTTTGTAGTTATGATTATTTTTTCGTTGTAGATATAAGTATTTATTATACAAATGTATTATAAATTTATTAAAATTATCATATTATCAATATAATTAACATTTGTTACTTTAAAAATTGCAAAAAAATCATATTTTTGAAAAATGTCACGGTGGTTATAAATTGGTTGGAAATTATCATTGTTTGGCTGTATCATATTTGGCTGTATTGGTATCAAAAAACATTATTTTTGTCCTGCAACTTCGTTTTTATTTTAAACAAGTCGCTTAGCTTTAGCAGCAACAAACAAAGTAGTTCAATTATAACAAAAATAATGGTTTATTAGGCGTAGTTCAACTGCTAAACAATGTCCATCTCCCAATAATTTGTGACTACACTGTATATTTATAGCACGTTTGAAGTGTACCACATAAATGGACCTATATCAACAATCAAATATTTTATTGCCTTTCTGACGTTTGACATCTTTATAGACAAAGTAATGTAAATAATGTATTTTTATGTTTGTTATTGGTAGCGGATTTTTTCAAATATTAATTGAACACCAAATTTTCAATTCTATATCGTGTTTTATTTTTATAATATTTAAAGAAAAGGTTTATAAATAATGAAACTAAATAAATCAATAGAACCATACATTTCAAAATCCTTTTTACGAAATTTCATAAATAATTTTATACTAACATTGATTTGAATTCGGTATATATGGGAAATAACATCACTTAGAATAGAGAGTTTAAATTTGGGTTGTGTGTCAGATCATTGATATGAAAAAAAGGGTTTTCTAAACTTAATTAGTTTCATGTCACGAAGTATAGTAAGTTTAATATAGTTACTATATTTAAAATAGTACGAAATATTTTTAAAGTAATAAAAATAGAATATGTTTTATATATTCTTAAGTCATGAACCCCATATATATTTATATATCCAAATAGTAAGAAATAGAATATGTTCGAAAGTCATTTTTTTCTATTTAAATACCAATATTAAACAGATGAACACAATTACATTTCTTAACAATAAAAATATGTTAGTTTCAATCCGCGTAGACATTAAAATTCTGTTTAAGATTGCTTTTTTTGATATTCACTAAAAGTGAAATAAATTTATAAAATAAACCTTACCTAAAATATTAGTATATTTTAAATTTTATTTCTAATTCTTTAACAATAAAAACTATAAAAAAAATTAAATTGCCATGGTTACATAAAGATAAAGTTAAGAAACATTATAATCTGAGAAATGGGATGGGGTACTTTTAAATTTATCTTTAACCCTAGAAATAAATTAAAAACCAAAAATAAAATTCGCAATTTCATATTACTCACAAGTTTTTTAAAAAAATGCTGTAACCGGAATAAATTAAAGGTATGATGTGTATATTATCTGTTTAGTAAAATTTTGCATAGAACATGTTTAAAAAGTGTAGTTATATTACAAAAAAAATCAACCTATACACTTCAAGCAGGAATTGTATTTACAAAATTATAAAAATGTCTACCATAAGCAGCGTGGAAAAACTATAAATAAAGTTATTATATTAATTATTATAGTATAAGGGAAATATATATAGGTAATAAAATACCTCCTTTTTGTAAAATGCGAAAATTTGAAAGTATTTAAAGTAGTAAGAAAGAAGATTTTGTTTATATTTATAGTTACTTAAGAAAATATAGATATAAGACAGGTGAATTTACTTGAAATACATAGAAGCAAATTAATTAAAATAATTTGTTTTTGGGTGCCTGTTGCAATATGCCTTAAATCTTATATTTTCAATATCAAAGTCATGAAGATAACACATCGCAATAATATTTAAACAGATGTATGAATGATATTGTAGAAGCAATGTTAAACATATATTCCATAAGTTTTCATCAATTGCACCTACTTAATGGGTGTGTTTGTAGTTACTGAAAGAAAAGTTAGAAGAGATATAAGGCAGTGTAAGCTTAATCCAAAATACATCGAATGAATTACCAGTTTGGTACTCGTACCGGCATAAGTCATAAAAAATACTATGCATCGTGCCTTAAATCTTACACTTTCGGGATGAATATCCTAAACTTAACAAAAGTCAATGAAAATTAACTAATAATTTAACTGCCATACAAATGATATTGGAGAAACATACAGTATAAAACATGTTTTCAGTAACTTTTCATCTCTTCCACCCTTTAGAGTATCTTTTTACAAGTTCTGAGTTCCAAACTCGATCCCAGGATCTATAGGGTATCGGATAGTCAGTTGTAGTGGCTGTCCAATCCATTGAAGTGGCTGAACCACCTGCTGTAGGATGTGCTGTGGGGCGGGCCGAACGTGATCTGTCTCTTCCTTGGAATCCGCATCTCAGTCTCGAAGAGGCCATTGCATTCGTCTTCGGTTTCGTCATCGTCCTGATAGCCAAGGCGGATTCGGGTTTCCTGTGCCCGGGAATGACACCTGCGTCTAATTAAAACAAATAAACTTTCAAGAACAAAGGAAAGGAACGTTCGGGAACTAAGGAAAGGAACGTTTGGGAACCAAGGAAAGGAATGTTTGGGAACAAGGAATATATAGTAACAAAAGAAATGAAGACTAGGGAAAAAACGAAATAAACATTTGGAAGCAAAAGAAATAAACATTTGGGAACTAAGGGTTTGGAACAAAGAAAATGAATATTCAGTAACAAAAAAAATTATCATTAGAGAACAAAGAAAATAATGATTTAAAAACGAAGAAAAGGGACATTTGGCAACAAAGGAAACAAACATTTGGGAAAACAGAAAATTAACATGCAGAAACAATACCAGAAACGTTCAATAATTAAGGAAAGGAAAACCAGGAACATGATAAAAAACCGTTTAGGGAAAATGGAAAGGAAAGTTTTGGGAATAGAGGAAAGGAACATTCAAGTAATAATAATGTAACAAGTACTTTGTTAAAAATTAAAAAAGAGAAAGCTTGACAAATATTTATTATTTGTTAGAACATATTTTTTAAATGTGGTGATGATGTTTGTTTAATGCTAGAAATTATTTGTTAAAATGTGTAAAGATATTTTCAAGCAGCATGTGGCATTAGAAATCTTTAAAAGGGAATGGCGCCAGCGTTTGAGAAATACAAACAACATTTCGAATACAAAATTATTAACTTTAAAAACTTATATTAAATCGCTATTGAGATAGGAGATTTCATACCTACAACGTTAGGTATCGTTTAGGTATCCTACTACAGTATTAATGTAAAATGTCCTTTTTATCACTTCTTCAATAAACATCAATGCATATATAAAAGAGAAAAGCAATCATCTTTGTATACAATTATGCTGATCATAATCACAGACTTAGCGCTTTGGCGCCATCAGATAACAATCACAATTGCGAAACAAGTGTTAAAAAGTTTCTGGCTTAAAAATTTGTTGAATGGACTTATGTACAGATTTCTAATCTTTAGAAGTTAATTTCAATAGGACAAAATTTGTTTTGAGCGAAAAAAATTTGCTATTTCTATAGAAATGTAATGTCTAATATTTAGAAATTTTTAACAAAACTTTTTTAATGTTTGCTCCTCAATACTAAACTTACCCAGAATTACTGGGGCGTCTTTCTTCATCCCATAGACAAACCACAGGGAAAATTTACAGTACAGAAAGGGCTTAACTAATAAATAGAATGTACAAAACAATTTACAATCCTACCTTTTCCGATATTCAAGTAGAGTCTAATACAAAAATCTTAAGTGTTGTTAAGCAAAAATCTTACCCACTATACCACCTGGAAGGAATATATAGAATGAGAAATTAATTGAATAAATAGTTACATATTTACCTGCTCCGCACTCGAACCTCGCTGTCGATGTAATTGTCGGCCACTCTCTGCCATCTGTAGTTGAGGGGTCCAGTGTAAGTGCCATCAGTCGGAATGTTGCTCCAGCCATTGTCGATGGGGGGCAGAACAGACATTTCGGAAATTCGGGGACGGGCAGAAGTCACCTTATCTTTAACGGAGCCGCGGGACTGAAAGTAAAAACACAATATTATTATGGCATATGTTTGTCAATTAATGTAAATCGCATAACAAATTATCGTCTTAAAAGCGTATTACAAATTATAGGGTACCTAAGAATTGATGGATACATTACAAAATTATTCATAAATAAGAAATTTGTAAATTTTTGTTTCGCATACTTGTTATTCCCAGAATCCAATAAGTGGGGTTAATTAATGCCCGATCACAGACAAAAAAAGAAGATGGAGGTATGGAAGATAGTTGGCGCAGTATTTGGCGTTACTTTGTATGCATACGCTAAGTGAAATACCATTACTTTTGGCGATAATTTATCTTATAATTTTACTTACCTATGAAGGGAAATAATGGAATCTTTAAGGAAAATTATTACAATTTCAACTTCATAATTTTAATAAATTTTATGTAATATATATTGATTCGGATCTTGTGCAGCATTCCACAATTGCATAAATTGTCATTTTTTTTTAAAGTTTTAACATATGATTTTTTTTAAAGAATAAAATAATGCAGATCACTGAGATCACTGAAAATAGCCTGCCAGCTCGGTTTGTTTGGGCCTTATTTTTCAAAATGTAGGATTGTTATCTTACTTCACGTGAAATCTCACCAAATCACCTACACCTTCTTTTTTCATTCATGGACTTCGCAATGCGTGGTAGTGTCATTGTCACACTGAAGAAGGCTATGTGTGTGTTATGGATTATGGACACTGCCAATTCCTTTCACCGCTTAATAAAATACCTTTGAAGTAGGGTTACAAACATGTTCCAAATGATAACGTCTTTTAACTGTAGTGATTGACTTTAATTACTCGAGCCAGGACACTTACAATCACCTATTGGATTCTGGGAAAAGCAAGTGAGGGGCTGACATGGGAAAGACAGTAAGTCACAAATTTCGATTTTTTCGTTTTTTTCAAGAAAAAAACAGTAAACGCTCAAGCCAATGGCATGGAATAAACAGCAAGTCAATCGGCAAAATGGTTTAGTTTCTACGAGCGACAGAAGATGGCACTTGCATGTCGTTTTCTACGTTGTAAAATCCATTTTTTGCTTCCTCTGTAAAATTTACTTTTTGTGACTTACTGTCTTCCCCATGTCAGCCCCTCAATTATGCAAAAATACAAAAATGTAGGAACCATGTTAGTTCAAGAATTTCAAATACGCTGTATATTATTACTATTTTGGCAACAGATACACAAATTTAAATTTTGATTCAATTTTTAGAAGAATGTACTGGGTTCCACTTTACCCGGGCAGTGGTGTTCCTACTGGGCATGGCACTGTGTCGGATCCTCTCTGGTCTTTTCTCATTTTTATTACTGCTAAGCGACAGGGCTCCAGAATCATTGTCCTCTTCGTAGATTGCTTCGAGAAATATGGGCTTTTGGGGCTACAAACACAAAATATAGAAATTTAAAAACCAACATCGTATGAAAGGTCCAGGAAAAGGACGGTGGTCTATCCGGGGTGATTGTTCAGAAGATGGAAAACAATTTTTAAGTTTTAATTAATACATATTTCTGATCTCTTAACGGGTTTTCTTTGACGTACTTTTATCATTCTTCCAGGTTTTAGTCTCAACTTTGTACGAAGAAAGTACAGACCTGTGCCTAACATTGAGATCTCGATTTTAATAAACAATGGAACTTCAATCGTTTTCCCTTTGGACCTTGTATGAAATAAATTAAAAAGATGTTTATTTGAAATATTAATTTTCCATATTTGGTCATGATTTTGTGTTTTCAATTTCCTCATAATACCAAACTGTTCTCCATTTATTAAAGAACTTATCTATATTCTTATGAAACATGTATAAAACTAACTATTTAAACTTATTTGTACTATAATTTTTAAAATTGAGATATTGCTATCACTCTATAATGAATATTTTTATCTCTTCATTGAAATACACAGAATTTATGGATATTCAGAGTGGTCACAAATTGTTGGGTAATGATTGTTTGGCTGTTTAACTACACTTAATAAAAAGCATTCCTTTTTCTAAACTTTAACTAATTTGTTTGTTGCTATTAAAGCTAAGTGACTTATTTCAAATATAAGCGAAGTAGTTGGGGGAAAAAATGTTTTTTGTTACCAATACAGATAAATGTGATAAACCAAATAAATACCCCAAAATGTGTGACTTCCCTGCATGACTGAAAATCTTTTATATATGTAAAAAAAAATATGTAGATTGAAACAAATTTTTAAAATTTAATTTATATAAATTTATATAAAATGATTCTGATATTATTATGTATACGAGATATATTTGAAAAATATATGTAATTTGTTACCTTTGAAAAATATATGTAATTTGTTACCTTTGATTGGTTTTTAATGTGTCAAGAAACTTTAATTTAAAATTACATAGATACTAAATTCGTCGTCCCATTCATAGTGAATAGACTATGGAGCTTACACAACAAAGACATGGATTGGAATCCCTAATAAGGAATTAATGTTTCTGTTTTCATTTTAGGAACGACCATGATCTTTTAATCAAGTGCTCCCTAATGAAAAGATAACCACTCATATCGAAACAAATATCCCATCAGTTCATGTCATGGAAGAGAAAGTGCCCTCAGATTTCAAATACAGTGTAGTCACAAATTTTTGGATAATGGTCATTGTTTGACTGTATCCCATTTAGATGTATTGGCATAATATTTCTTTTTGCTCAACAATTTCACTTATATTTAAACAAGTCGCTCAGTTATAGTAGCAACAAACAAAGTATCTAAAGTATAGCAAAAAGAATGGTTAATTATGTGTAGTTAAATAGGCAAACAATGACCATCCCTACATTGTGACCACATTATTTTAAATCCCCAACTACTTTGAATATTTTCGAAATTTTATTAAACTAGTACTAAAAACGTCGTTGGCGAGAATAAATATATAAGTGTAAATTCGTATGAAGCTTGCTATTTAAAATATATGTCTAATTTATTTCAATGCCTGCCTTTTATATAACTTTTATTTATTTATTGTCATTGTAACATCAAATCTTACAGTGCAATTTTAGTCCTCTTCTAAATGTCACATAGATTTGAAACTTGACATACTTACGCAATCCCAATGACAAAACAACATTTAGTATAATAATTATTAACTAATAATTTATGCGAATTAATAATGTGTTTATTTCACACTGAAAAAAAGATATCACCAACACGCATTATCATTCTTTTGACCAATGCTTAATGGAAATAATGCGTTTTCAGGAAGAACGACATCACAGAGAGCATTAAGAATTAATAACATAGAAACAATGTATACTATATTTTAAAAGAATTAAATATTTACTTGTATTTTAACTGGCTGCGGGTTATATACCGGAGTATAACTGGATGTAATTCGGGTATTTCGACTTGTGGTCTTCAACAGATCCATGCTGCTGAAGGCAGCCTTGAAATGGTCCTTGATTGGTTCTTCCAATGGTCGTGATTGGTTCAGCTTTCTGTGGACTTCTTCCACTTCCTTTTTCTTCAGCTGCATGTGCTCATCCACTGCCTGAAGTGCAGACTGCAACAAAGAAGGAATACTTCAAAATTAGATTTTCGGATAATTCAAGGGATACTAATACATATTTCCGACAGGCAATTGTTTATAAAAAGATTTCAGTTTAGAAAGAAAAAAAATGTTATTTATTTAATTTTTTAATTAAAATTAAATTATTTTATTATTAATTAATTTATTTATCCCATCATAGATTAAATTAAATAATCTGTATTGTAACAAATTGATTAAATCAAATACGTCTTTGTATTGTAACAAATTGATTAAATCAAATACGGCTTTGTATTGTAACAAATTGATTAAATCAAATATGTTTTTGTGTTATCTTAAATTAAATTCACTGCATTGTTACGAATTGTTTTATATTATCTTCATCATTATATATTCAATTAAATCAACTGTATTACTACAACTTGAATTAATTGAACTGTATCAATAGATCTTCAATAAAATCTAACGCATAATTACATATAATATTAAGTCAACTTTTCCTTTTACTTCTTAAGTTAAATTAGCTATATTTTAACACTTAAGTTAAATCAATTGTATGTGCGTATCATCATACTTTATATTGAATAAACTGTATATATTACACCTATGAATAATGAGGTACTACTGTTATCAGTACAAATCAATAATTTTGATCGGTAATAAATTATCAGCATCGACAATATCGAAAGATAGATGGGAGCATCAGATTAATCAGAAATAAAATTTAAAGTTTCAATTCACTAAGTGGGCAAAGTATTATGACCATACCTTATCTCATACGCAGAAGTGTACGTTGAACAGTGCGTTCAGATATCTTATGAAAGGATACTTGGTTAAAATCTGCTGTAATTTCCTGAACTGTGCTTCCTGAACTGTAGGTTGTGTTCCTTACAAATCTAGATACTCTTTTTTATCTGCTGGAGGCCACTCAGTGTTTTGGCCACTAACAATGTACATAGGAGCCGTCTTCTTTTTTAAAACTTTTATTTTCTAATGTATAATTTGGTATTAAAAGTATCAATACTTTGTATCCTGTATTATCTTGGTATAAATTATTTATGTTAATAATGGAATCGATAAGAAATATAATATCCAGTCATTCACCGCACTGTTCTTAAAATTAATAAATTAATTAGAACCTCATATAACAACTCATAGCGAATATAATTATGAATGAAAATCATTTACTACTGTTCTTCTCGAAATAGCAGATTGACGACCTAAAATGAAACAGTCATCCTATTACCTCCGTTTGCGAAATATATCTCCGGTAGCCAATTACGTTCAATTTTGTGTGAAATCCTCCACTGATCATAAAAAGCCCCTGTAAATTAATAACGAAAGGGCGTGGCCTGTAGGAATTCATTCCAATGCATCGCCCCACAGGTGAATCATTGTCGCGGAAGTAACAGTCCTGACCCAATTGCAGGTGCATCATCACTTTTCCATTAGCAAATTAAACTACACCTATTGCGGGGATAGAGGATTGCAGCGCTGTTTTATCTGTCAAGCAGTTAACCTCACAAATTGGGGTAGTTTAGTAATGCTTTATTTGGAAAATGAACCGAAGGGGGTTAAAAATGGCCTTGCTTTTATTTTATAGTTGCCGGACGTGTAATACGTCTGTATCAATCCCAGGTAGGACATGACATTAAAAAGACGTCAGTAAAAGGTTGTACTGGTTGACATGTCACTTTGTCACATTTCCAACAGTTTTTCAGCATTTCAAAGAAGGTGTGATTCGATATCAAAATGTGTTCTTAATTACAAAGCTATCAAACTTTAATAAAAACGTCAAAAAAGGATCATACAGGTTGAAATTTGACTTTGTCGCATTTCCAACAGTTTTACAGCATTTCGAAGACGGTATGATTCAAGATTTGATGAAAATTGTGACAGTTTTAAAACTTTGCAAAGAGACTATAAAGCAACATCAAAGTTTGGTCATATTTGTGATGTTTTCGCATTGTTTGAAAGAGGATACAATTCAAATATTCAAATTTAATATCAATACTTAATCAGATTTCCAAATGGTTTCTGTATTTAAAGGAGGTATAATTCGATTTCAAGATTTGGTAATAATTATGACGATATCAAATTGTAATATATCTGTGTCAATTTCAAGTAGGGCAAAATGTCATAAAGACGTCGTAAAATGGACGTATAGATTGAAATTTGACTTTACGACGTTATTAGCAGTTTTGAATCATATCAAAGAGGGTATGATTCGACGCCAATATTTGGTCATAATTGTTTAGGTATTAATAATACCATAACAGTATTATTAATACACTATCCTATTTTCAAATACACAGTTTTAGAACAGTATCAAAATTTAAATCAGGTGGTATTAATGCCAATAACTACTTTAATGAAACTGAATTATGTAACTCTTATATTCCATGTATGCAAAATAGTTGAAAAAAAATTCTCAGGACACTGTTAATTACTTTTCCGTGAAAATGCAAATACTAAAACGACATCCCATACACTAATACATTCTTCTAGAGCACAAATTTTAGTTTTCCCAGTTTCTGTTCAAATCATGGAAAAAATTTCGTGCTGTTATTACTACAGAATTCAAAAGACATGAATTAAAATATTGGAATTAGACTAATGAAGACTGAATGTATTTAGTCTTATGGCCACTCAGCTAGCCTACCGTTTCACGTGAGCATTAAACTATAAATAAAAGAAGTTTTAATAAACATGGATTTTTTTAAAAAAAACTTTCCATATATGAAAAAAAACATATTTTTGGGTTCCTCCCATGAAATAGGAGCGTTTTTGGTTTGAAAAACAAAAAAATAAAACCTCCATTTGTAACAGTACAAAACAGTTTCAAAAAAATGTTGATACTTTCAAGTGCCACTGACTTTTAAAATTAGTTTCAATTTATTTTTCTATTTGAAATTTTTTAATTTCAAATGAATTTTATCTTATATAAAATTTGTTTTTAATGTGTTTTTAATGTATTATACCTTATGGTCACTCAGTTATCCTACTGCTTCACGTGATAATTAAACTATAAATCAAATTAAGTGAATGATAAATAAAATTATAAATAAATAAAATTAATTAAATTTCAAATGTATTTTATTTTATTTAGATTTTGTTTCTAATATATTTTACACTAAAAATTAAATGTTGAATGTATTTTATCTTACATAGATTTTGTTTTTAGCGTGTTTTACCTTAAAACTTTAAATTTCAAAGTATATTATTTTATAAAAAAAATTAATGTAGTTTATCTTAAAAAGGTTAAATTTCAAATGTATGTTACCTTAAATTGGTTAAATTTAAATGTATTTTTATCTCATATAAATTTTGTATTTTATTGTATTTGAACTTTTACCTAAAAATGATTAAATTTCAAAGGTATTTTATTTTATATAAATTTTGTTTTGAATATATTTTACCTTAAAAAGGTTAAAAATGTATTTTATCTTATATAGATTTTGTTTTTATTGTACTTTATCTGAAAAAGTTCAAATTTCAAATGTGTTTTATTATATATAGATTTTGTTTTTAATGTATTTTACATTAAAAAGGTTACATTTCAAATGCATATATTCTTTTACAGATTTTATTTTTAGCGTTTTTTACTTTAAACTTTAAATTTAAAATGTTTTTTACTTTAAAAAGTTTAAATGTGAAATGCATTTTACCTTAAAAAGTTTAAATGTAAAATGTATTTTATCTTATATAAATTTATGTTTTGAACATATTTTATCTTAAAAGGGTTACATTTCAAATGCATTTTATCTTATAAAGATTTTATTTTTCGTGTAATTTACTTTAAAAACGTTTCAAAAGTGTTTTACCTTAACTGCCTCTCTTTCCTCTTCAAGCAGCTTCTGAACCATTGATGGTGTGTCCCTCATCGTGGAAAGAGCCTGCAATTAAGCCATCATATAAAACTTATATATTTTACTATTCAAAATTCAGGATAGCAAACAATTTTCAATTAACAAATTAAGTCCTTCTTCATATTAACTTATTTAACACTTTTATTTCCCTACAAATTTATTTAGAGTACAATATTTTGGATATGGAGAAATTGTGATTGTTTTTGCGATCCATGAAAAAATATTCTTTTTTAACTTTCTAAGCCGCTAAAATAATTAAACATTATTGCACTTGATCAATAAGTGGGTTATTTCTTTTTTAAATATTCATGAAATTTTAAAATTGAAAAGTCCTTACGTTAATAAGGAACAAGCTATCCTTGGGGAGTTAGTTCGAAATATAATAACATAAGTTCCACAGACATGTTAAATTTTTGTAAATTTGCAATTCATTTTGGCATTTATTGGACTAAAACTCCTAAATAATTTTACGAGTATACATGAGTTTTCTCTTTTGTCTTCCATGACAAAAATGTAGATTTTGATATATATTAGAACCTACATTAAAATTTTTGGTAAATAAGAAATATTTTTTAAAGTGCATAATTTATACAGCGTTGAAAGAAAACCATATTTACTTACATTCAAACAATAAATGGTGTATTACTGTCATATATTATTAATAGTTATAAATCAAAGGCTGTTTTATAACATTATCTTCTGGAAATTAAATAATTTTTATATTATATAAATATCATTAGTTTAAGATTTGAGGTGCAAATGTATTCCAACAATTGTTAAGTTGGTTAAACGGGTCTAAGTAATAATTGTTTTTTTTGTGTTAATTTATAAAAGTATTTAGTAACATTAATTTTTTTTTAATTAAAAAAAACATTATTTTGTTACTTTAAATTCAGTAAAATAAGTCCGGAAACGGAGTTTCCAGATAGAAGCATTTAAATTTTGCAACTAGCGTTGACTATAAAATTAAGTGGAATGACATTTCAACTCATTATTGGAAAACTAATTGAACCCAGACCACTTGGTCAAAGGATAAATCTAGAAGTCTAGTCGTGGAAAATGACACTATTTTCCAATTAAAAATAAAATAATTTAAAATGTAAATTATGATGCACTATTTTTTTAAAATTGAAGTAAATATTTTTTTACTCAATTCTGTACCTCAGAGCTTAAACGAGTCCAAGTCCAAATTTAGCGATTTTTTTTATTGCAGATTATGTCTTAAAGGTTCGTTTTCAATCGAATCATACCATCAAAATGCACTTAATTTTTTTTTAGAATTTAGCGAGAGCTATAAAAGTCCAAGTCCAAAGCTTTAGTTGACAGTAGGATTCAGTTTTTCCCTTTTCTTTAAAGTTGCCCAAATGTGACTTAGGCTCTGAGGTAAACAATTATACTAATAAATACTCAAATCAATTAATGCAAAAATTCATTAAAAAACTCTTAACTGATAAATAAAGATAAATGTTTGTAATTAGGGTACTTTTGAATGATGCCTGTAGTAATACATATTAATAAATAATGAATATCGCAATAGAATTCGTTTAATTATATGATAAAATATCGTTTAATACCCCGAAAATTGAATGATTTGAAAAGCACATTTGAGCCCAAGAGAATATATTATAAACTACAAAATATATATATATATTATTCCCAAATAATTGGTTTTGAAATTTCCAATACCTTTTTACTTTATAACGAAAATATTCTCAATTATTTTTTTTAACTAATAATATTATGATATATGGTAATACAAATTCTAATAATAACAAGAAACTACAGCGTGTTAGTCCAGCTAGGTCCTGTTTAACCACATCCTAACAATCCCCAAATACCAATCCAATTGTCTTTAAAACTACATATTCCTGACATATTAACCATCTAATGATTACATGGTTTGGCTTTCAAATACATTTTATAGCAGTAAAAAATTTTGGTATTTCATAGTGATTTAAATCACTAACATAATTCCACGCCAACTTTATCCTAGCAGCCAAATTGTTTTGCTTATATTACAAAATTAAATTTCTTAAAATTACCATAGAAAAAGTTATTGGAATACCTGCTCGGATTTCGTCGCCAAGCAGCTTTCGCTACGGGTGCTAAATCTGTGGTTTATGAGATACGAGGTTTTCATTTAAGCCAATAATATATTCTTTTAAGCAAAATATCGCAGGCATTCACATAAATTTCATAAATGGAACAAAATAATGAAAGATTTTATATTTTGTATCATAATCCGCCTAAATTTTGAATTAGGTTTAACAATAAATTATTCATTTTTAGTTTTTCATACCAATAATTTTTTTAAGCACATAATACCTCTTTCATAATTGTCTACCTTTGCATCTACTATGAATTTTTTCTTTAAAGAACTGTACATCTATTAGACAATATGAAGGAAATTTGTGATATATTTAATGAAATTTATGGTATATCCTAAACGCAATTGGGAATTTTTTTTAAAAATATTATTCCGATTGTTTTTATTTTGTTGTTAAAAGCGGATTTGAAAATCAGATGATGTGGGCAGTATTAATGTCAAAAGATATCTTTAAACAAAGATAGAAAGTGGGAAGGCAACGATTCGAATTTCCTTTTAAAACAATTATTTAATTAAATGCACTAAAAAGTAAAAATAACCGTTAATGTTAATTTACTAGTTCACGAAATCATTTATTTGTGAATATGACGCTTTTGTTTTTAGTCAACAATAATTTATTTTTAGTTCTTTCACTGCAAAGTTCATTTTTAAAAGCATTTAAATAAATATAATTTTTATATTGATTTTACAGTCAATTAACGAAAGTTTTATTTTCAAAAAGAAAGATTCTGAGTGTTATCAAATTATATTTTTATTTCAGCAGGATCCGAATCTCTTTACTTTTAGTAAAGAATGGACTAAATATCGATTTTCATTTCATATTTAATTTTAAGTATGAAGTGAAAATAAGTATCTACTCTAACTTTGCTTTTTAATTAGTTGAAATGCAAAATTATTTTGGTGAATAGTAATACTAAAAGGCGTCAGAAAACTGTGTGGTTTAAACAAAATGGGTTCATTGCGCATATTTTGAAAGAAGCATTCTGCTGTTGGTGATATAGATCGAATCTCGTCTAATTTCTCATTTTTAATAATAAATAAAATACATTACTAATTAGTAGTACCTAATACAAATGACGGCATATTATATTGCCATTGGATTACGTAACTATTCTCAGTTTCAAGCCAATTTGACTTTTGCAAAGAGGTTTAAATTGAGTTGCAAGATTTGAGGCTACAAAAACATCAAACAGTGTGAGTTATACCAAAGTGTGTAAAAAAATTACAAGCACTAAAAAAAGATATAAATAAAACATTCTTTGTCCATTACCACTCTTTCAAATTAATGCTAATTTATGAAAACATAGGGTGAATGTACCAGTTACCGACAACGTAACCATTTAAAAAAAAATACTTAAAACCAAGAACAAATCACGTTATGTTTTTAAAAGTCCTTTTAATCACAATGTCCCTCAAAAGCTTTTAAGAGTTAGGTAAGATTCAATGGTAGTAAATTGGTCATAACTGTTCGGAAATTGGTAAATTCCCCCTACTGCACTTTAGTGCAATTTCAAAGAATATTATCATAGATAGAAATAATATTAACATTTTATTTTAAAGCTTGTTAAAAATACATTTGTGGATTTTTTTTAGGTTCAACAAATTTTAATTTAAACCGTACAGTAATACATTGTTTATAGACATTTTTTAAACATTTTCTAAATATGAAATTAAATATATGCACATTGATTCGAACAGAGTGATGTTTAGTTTAATACGAGCCCTTTGTGGAATATCAAAGAAATTTAGTTTGAATAATAAGAGGGGGGGGAGAGGGGTTGAGTAAGATAGTGTTTTCTAGGTCTCGCGGGCCTCGGAGGCGAAGACTCATGGCTCTAACGTACTATTATGGTTAAGAATTACATATGATATTTTAAAATTCAAATTTTTTTTTATTTTATCCTGTACTTTTTTTCATATACAGTTTCATTTTCAAAATCACACAAACATATTCATAAGCTTCAGTTTTAATTTTACTTTGGATCTATATATTATCTCTATTTGGATAAAAAATATCTAAAAGGTCTTAAATATTTTTGTTGAGTTAAATGTTTTAAAAATTATTTTTCTATTGATTTCCCGTGGTACACAATCAATATAAACAATATATATTTAAAAACAAACAGTTCAAATAACTTAGTTAAATAATCTTTCTGCAAATAACTTTAGTTTTTTTAATATATAAAATTATTTTCATTCCTTTTGCTAATGTCATCTTAATTTCTTTTTTCTTTTATAAATGATACATTTTACAACGAAAATTTAAAATTCATAGAAAATATTCACAAGTTTTCCATTTATCCTCTTCATAGGTTTTAAAATATAAACAATAAGCAAACAAATTCATTTATAACACCCTTTTACTGGGTAATACATTTTACATATTTAAAAAAACAAATGCATAAATTTTATACTACGTACTCCGAGCTGGAAATAACGTTTTATTGATAACCAATAGCTAATCAAAAACACCGTTTTAAAAATACTAGTTTTTATCTAGATAATTTCATGGCTCTAAATTGAAACAAAACGTGCGAAATGGCTTGGAAATAATAGTATTTATTTGAAAAAATCGTTTAATGAAGCTAAACTATTTTTAGAAATGCATCAGAAACTGCTTACTGGAATTTCATGCAAACATTAGTTGCAGAGGGAGGATCTTTTTAAACACATTATAGAATGACGTCGTTGCTGTTATGGATTTTAGGATTTTGGCGCTCTTTGCATATTTCCTTTTCTAAAGATTACGCTTCCTGGAAAATTGCTCATTGCTATTTATGGTATTTTCTTTGTTTTTCAATGAGATTAGGCACTCAGAATCCTAAGACCTTTGGTTTTAAATATTAAATGCTGAAGTATTTTGTAAAAATGTATCGTTTTACTTTTTAGTAACATACATGTACTGTTTTAAAACTTATGGTCCTTTATTCAAAATTTAATCTCTTAAAACTTAAATTAATATTTCACTCAAATTTATTTCCTATTTAATTCCCAAGTCATTTCTCATTACCACTTAAAATTCTTATAAATTACAAGTATAAAATTTAACTTGAAGCTTGTCATTGATCCCACGCAAATGTACATTCCATGTCCAAATGATTTATTTTAAAAGCATCTGAGAAATATTTAAAAATTTTAATCAATGACAGAACTATATTATATTTAGTTTATTGAAATGAAAAAATACTGTAAATTGCCTGTTCGAGAGCAAACTATGAATATTACGAATATTTAGCTTATTTAGATAAGAGCAAATTGTAAATTATTTGTTCGAGAGCAAACAATTAAATATTTAGTTTATTTAGATGAGAACAAATTAAAAATTGTTTGTTCGTGAGCTTACTTTAAACATTTAGTTTATTTAAATGAGAGAAAAACTGTAAATTGTTTGTTCAAGAGAAAACTACTAAATATTTCATTTATGTTGCTTATACTAAACTGTAAATTGTTTGTTCAAATACAAACTATAATTATTTAGTTTATTTAAATAAGAACAAACTGTAAATTGTCTGTATGCATGCAAGCTTCAATTGTGTGTTTAGCGTTAACTAGTTTACATGAGAGCAAGCTGTAAATATCTTGTTCCTTTCAACGTACCTTTAATAGATAGGATTCGCCTCTTTGTTCCTCACAACGGATTGCCTTTCGTCCTAAACTCGAACTCAAAAGTGAGCATAGAACGAGATTGAACTCCGAGTCTTCCCTTTTTGATTTGCCAGCTTTTACCTGAAATGTGACGTTTCTTTCGAAATTAAATTTCTCACAAAATAGGTCTCATATGTAAGATGAGACAATAACATTTCTTTGCAATTTAGACGAACGATAACCCTGTAATAATTGTCAGATAATCCATTTAATTTTTTTACTAACCAACTATATAAAAACAACTTAATCCTAACAACCACAAGATTTTGCCTAAACTTAACGCTTAGAGTTTGATTAAATATTCCTCATAATACCCAACAAGTTGAAAGTCATTCCTAAAAATGTAAATTCGTAACTGATATAATTTTTTTAAAGATTTCCGTTATTAAATTTTGTACTTGTGTTTCAGTAAGATGTTATAAAAGAAAAATCTAATATTATCACATTCATTTCTTTAAAATCAATAAATAGTTCATTCTTTACAAGACCATAATTCATTCAAAAAGAATCAATTCAATCTATACAACCTTATTTTAAATACAGATACTTTTGAGGGTAAACCGTCCTTTCTTAATGGCTAGAATTGAGGATATGGAGCTAATGGAATTAAACTGTTCTCTGTTACAAAAGGTACATTTGGAAAAAAAAATTAAAAAGGGTTTGAAAGCGCTGAATGTTTTTTTGATATAAAAAGCACATTCTTCTCATTTCTTTTAGCTAATGAATTAAAGTTGCCATTTACATAACTACCAATTTAGAAAAATATTTTTCGGATTTATGTGATAGTTTTAAGAAAAATTATCCTATACCTCTCTCCAAACACTACTGAAACATATGACCTTGATATGAAATAAATCATAATTTAAAATTCTAAAATACATCAATGAAACATCTGTACCTCCAGATGAGCCTAAGTCCGTTTGAACGTACAGATGTCTCTGAGGTGCAGACACATACATTCGTTTCCTGTAAGCTAACTGTGCAATATCCAAATATAATTCGCATAAAAAAACTGTCGTAAAATTTTTAAAGTAATTTTACTTTTATACTCATTAAAAACCTACGCAATTTTTACTATTTGAATACATTTTTATAAACAAAATAAATTTTAAAAATCAGTTTCTGATTATAATAAACATTATCTATCGTAAAAAAAGCGTACTAAATAAATTTAATTGTAAGCCAACGTTCAAATGTTGATTACGTAGTATTGTAAAGTAAACACTCTAATAACACTAATTTCCACAAAGTTCCTAGTCATAAATGTAAAAATGTTTCCCTATGTATTTTTCAAATTAAAATAAAAGTGACATTTTATTTGTACTAATATTAGAATCTTTTGGACCAATCTGGGGAGAACTTGACAAGCTTCAAATAGTAATTCAGAAAGGGTTTGCCAATTTATTTTGAATTGATATGTTCAAAAGAAAACGAATTATTACAACTTACTTATTTTCATTATTTGACATCAGTGGCGTAGCAATTGAAAAAATGTGGGGGGTTTAACTAGTTTCATACCCAGAATATTTACTAATATAAAAGTTAAACACTTATTAGCAGTTATACTAATTAGTAACTAGCCATTAATTAGAAATTAGTTGTTAATTATTAATGATTTGTTAAATATCGCACATTCAACAATTATCACTAATTTATTAATGATCACTAATTTGTAAATTATCACAATTTGTAAATTATTGCTAATTTGTAAATTATTGCTAATTTGTTAATTATCACAATTTGTAAATTATTATTAATTTGTAAATTATTATTAATTTGTAAATTATTATTAATTTGTAAATTATTATTAATTTGTAAATTATTATTAATTTGTAAATTATTATTAATTTGTTAATTATCACTATTTGTTAATTATTTTATTAACCTTTATTATTAAATACTTTTTTCATTAATTAGCTTACCATACATTGACTTCTTTGGTACGTCTTTTTGATTTCCCTGCCCCCCCCCCCCCCCCTCCCCGTGTGAAGAACATATTTTGCTAGTGGGAAATATAATATTAAATAAAATGTTTGTTTTCCAATAAAAGTTTACCTCCCATTTACCAAGTAAAATACGCAATTACTATTTTGCCAATCCAACACGTATGTTTAAACCGGAATAAAACCCTACTTAACTAATATTTATATTTTAATTACATTATTACACAAAACAAAAGGCAAAAAAGAGATAACGAGCAGCTATTTTAACAAAAGTACATGGTTACGGGTTGTTGGGCGATGGTCATTATTTGGCTGTATCCCATTTAGCTGTATTGGCAAAGTAAAACATTACTTTTACCCAACTACTTCGCTTATGTTTTAAACAAGTCGCTTCGCTTTAGTAGCAACAAACAAAATGTTTAAAGCATAACAAAAAGAATAGTTTATTATGAGTAGTTAAACAGCCAAAAAATGACCATCACTCAACAATATGTGACCATACTGTTATATAACCGGCAGCTATTTGAACGAAAGTACAAAAGTTTTCCCCATCCTCCGATCTATCACGTCAACTGATCACCGGGCCACGAAACTTCTATTCAATCCTTTCGGACAGACTTTAAAATATTTCACGACACCGAACATCCCACTTATTTGCGATCAGGATTCATAGCCAAGCCATACTTTTTTACGTTTTGTATTCTGTGATAAACGACCCCAACTTCCTAAAAAGAAAGAAATATTGCGGATTTCTCCTCTTAAGAGAGACGTTACCTTAGAAATACTAAAAGAAATAGCGGTAGGTCGTTCCTCAAACTCAAGAAATATATCTTCGTCCAAAAGACGCTAAATGGACCTTTTGTCGACTAGGCCCCTATATTTATCCATAAATTCTGAGAATATAATGGAATAGGTAAGAATATATAGTTTAACTCTTTTTTAGTTATAGCCTGAAATGTCTTTTGTTCAATTTAAGTTTTTGGAAAAATCGTGTATCAAAATTTTCTTCTTTTATCGAAAATATAATATTTTTAAGGAAAGGTAAATTATTTCAGATAGCGAGTGGCTTTATAAATTTAGAATTTTTCTTATAAAAACGTAAAAAAAGTTTTAAAAATTCGGAAACGAAAGCAATTGCAGTTAGTATAAACACCCATTTTTAAATAAAATAAATATTCTATAGTGTAACTATTAAGGTACTTATAGTGACTTATTATTTTATATTGTGATTACTTAATAGCTGTATATTGTATTTATAATTTATTATTATAAAACGTGCGCTAGTGTTTAATTTTTCGGAAACGATTGTTGTTGCAGTTGTTATAGACACCCATTTTTAAATATAAATATTACATAGTGTAACTACTTAGTGACTTATAGTGACTCAACATTCTATAATGTTACTACTTAGTAACTCTATAATGTATTTAGGCTTTTTTTTTTTAAAAAAACCCGCGTTCATGTCGAAATTTTTGGAAACGAATGCTATTACAGAAAGTAGAAACACCTATATTCAAATATATTATTACTACTTAGTGAACATTATATTCAATAGTGTGACTACTTAGTAACTCTATAGTTATTTTTTTTTATATAAAAATGGGCGCTAATAGTAAATTTTTCGGAAACGAGTTCTTTTGCATTTAGCTCTTTGCACCCATCTTTAACTAATGTAAATATTCTATATTGCAACTAACAATAAAAATCAGTCAAAAAGTAATTTTTAAAGTAAAAAGTCTGTGGATTTATTGTTTTCTTGTATAACATTCGTGACTATGTAGATAAACACAAAAACCTAAAAAGTTTGAATTTACTGAATGTTTGCTATATTCTACTTGTATCAATCAGACTTCCGCTTCTCTACAACCTTTGCGCAACAACCAAGCTGGGGCTATTTATATACATGTAGAATGCTTTACTACTGAATGTACAGGTTAGTTACAAATTGTTGGGCGATGGTTATTGTTTAACTGTTTAACTACGTATAATGAGCCATTCATTTTTTGTTATACTGACTACTTTTTTGTTGCTATTAAAGTTAAGCGACTTGTTTAACATGTAAGTTAGGTAGTTTGGCAAAAAAAAAATATTATGTCAATACAGCTAAATGTGACACAGCCAAAAAAATGACCATTGACCAGCAATTTGTGATCACCTTGTATTAAAGTTGAAAGTCGCTCTAGAACATCACAGGGAGTGTTTTAAGAGTACGCTATCAACGACGAATGTGTTTGTTGGGATTACGGGTTTCGATCTCTTAAAATTCGAATCACGAGTCTTACCTACTGAGTCATAGCGTCAAATTTGTATATCTTCTCCAAGCAGCGCATATTGTGATTATCAGTATTTTGTTTTTATTTTTGCTCTACAAAGCGACCTAAATCGGCTAGTTCGAAATAAAATTATTGTTCTTTTTAAAACACAGGTATGTCACCAACTAATAATACAAACTAAGAATAATCTTCGTTATATATATTAAATATCAATTTAAAAATTAATAAACAATAGATTGTAACACATATACAACTTCTCTTTCTTACCATTTAAAAAGTAAACGGTTAGGACCACTATAGTTCAATTATCAAAATATATAGTTTTATGTTACATGCCCCCATTAATTTGCATTTCACCTTTATATTGAAAACTTTAAGCAGCATAATTACATAACGCTCTAGTATATGACGGGAAATTTTTATCTTCAATGGATCTACTTTCAACGTTTAAATTTACATTATTTGTAACTTTTAAAAGACATTTAACTCAAAATTTTGAATAAGACAAATACGAACAGAACTAACTGTTCGGAATCATGATGTTAGGGAACCTGTTTCGGCATCTACATTAAAAAAATTAGTGATCCCAGTCGGGACTCGAACCCGCAACCTCTTGTTCCGAATTCTCGCATATAAAATACAAGGGACAGTTTTGAACTTAAAAATATTTTTTAAAGGTGTTACTTTATGCAATATATCCAATTTTTTTTTAATTAATGCCAAAAACTAAACGGAATTTTGCTAATCCGAGCCTTATGTGCACATCTTGAAGATGAACAGTACTTAAATATAAATTTTCGTCTTTTACACGCAGAGGAAGTATGTGTTTAGCGATCCACAGACAGACTCTGTCTTTTATTATTATAGATTGTTTTAAATCTATTTATTGCTTTTTGTTATGATTTGCTGTAAAATGTCTAACCCGATTTATATTAGATTTAATATTAAGTCGATTAGCATTTCATGTGAATATAGAAAGTACAATACATGTAATATAATTAAATAAATATAATAATATAAAGTGATAAATAGTAATTATGGGAAACAGCAATCATTTATCCTTATCAAATTGACATTAAAACAATGATTTCCATTCTTGAAGATGTTGTAATGTCAAATAAAAATCAAACAAATGTTAAACTTTTTCTTTAACAAATTGATTGTCGTGAGGGCTACTGATAACCGGCATCTTGTTACTTTGCTTAGAGCCCTGCCGTTCACTCTTACTGTATATTTCATTACGTAAAGACGACCGGCGTGGTTCTTCGAGTGCGGTGACGGGCACTGATGACCGCCCATAAAGACATTTTTAAATTGTGTTTAACAAAAATGCTCCAAAATAATAATAAAAAAACTAAATATCGACGGCTTAATTCAGAAACCACGTAACTACCATGGTAAAGGCCTAGCAGCCGTAACGGCTTAGAATTTAGAAATTCGCTAAAGGATCCAATGCGTTGGGCGCATGCGTCGTTTTTTTCTGCTGATTGCAATGGTTGCTTCTTTTTCAACGGTTAACCACGCCCTTCCTATGTCAACCGTAAAGCCCATCGTAGGGAAACGTGTTGTTAATACTGTCTGTTAGCTCACTCGAAAATCACGTGACTTTTAAGCCAATCCCTCACCTATAATATAAGCTCAGGTATTCCAATCACTTTTTGTTTTAAAAAAATTCCGCATTTAGAAGTGAATCGCTTGAATTTTGCCGCCAAGAAGCTTTCGCAACGGTTGTTCCTAGCCATAGGAATTACGTGGTTTGTGAATTAATCCCACGATATATATATATATATATATATATATATATATATATATATATATATATATATATATATATATATATATATATATATATATATATATATATATATCCTAACAGACTAAACTTAAAACACTTTATCACTTTTAAATATTTTATATAAAATTCTATAGCAATCGATGTGTTAAAGAAGTCAAGTATTATTAATTATCTTACCTTATCGTTAAAGCAGCCCAGAGAATTTCGTCTTGGCTTATCCTGGTAGCCCGACCCTTTACAAAGGGAAAGCAGAGGAATCGTCATGTTAATTACCCATTCTAAGACAACTCAGGAAATCTTGAGTAAACTCCTCTCGAAGAAATTTCTATTTAGCTTTGCTGATCTCTTTTACTATCAAACTTTTTTTACGAACTGATGCAAATTATAAAATAAATCATTTATTATTTTTGTCTTTGGTCAATATTGGTTATATGAAAATTTCCTTAAATTTTATCATCCTATTTATTCAACAACTTATTTTTCAAAACAGACCTGGTTCTTGATGCCGTAAAAATGAGAATAATATACTATTGTCAATATAGTTTTATGTATAATTTACGCAGTGTTGTAATGACAGTTTTTCACACTATTTATCACTTGTAAACAAGACTTAGTTTCATTGTTAATGCTAGATCAGATTTGAAGTGTCTTTTCTTAAATATTACACATTGTATAGCTTTAGTGCAACGTTAAGCGAAACTTTTTTTGATTAATAGTGTCATGGGCATAAACTTTTTCCAATGCGATTCAGAACTTTGAAGTCATTTTCATATTACTCAACAAATTTTCTTGGCTTCAATCGATTTTGGTGTTTAACAGCTCAACTTATTCGCATTAATGTCATCTTATAAAATGTCTTTTATGTGGTATTAAATATATAAAAATGTTACTAGTACATCATTAAACAGTGATTTGAAATCACAAATATAGTTTAGTAGTATTTCAAATCTTATTATTATTAGAATGCCAGCATTCTATGTCTATTTAAAATGCTGTTCCAGAAAAAAATAATTTGGTAGTATTTCCAAACTCTCTTATGTAGTTAGTATAGTTACACTCAAGTTTAAATTCAGGTGTTCACAAATTTCCACTCAAAAGCTTCAAAATCTTTGGCAAATCATGCATATTTTATCTAAGCTCATTTTAATATAGTTAGCATATATATTTTTGTATGAAATTTTCAAAATTGCAATTATCTGTCTTTTTAAAAAATATGCACATACATTATCCAGCAGAAATCTTGGCACAAATGACCACACAAAATCACACTATGAGTGATTTCATCTCAATACAAAATTTACGTAAAAAAGAGATTTTTGTACAATTTCATATAATTAAAACTTTTTATACCCATTCAATACAATCTCAAAATCGTTAGCAGTTTTCGTAATATACAACAATGCAATAGCTTTTTAAGCTTACTATTACAGAATATCAGTTAGAACTTTATATGTAAAAGGTTTTTTCTTCATAAAATTAGCACTTGCATTACAATGGAATTCTTGGCACACCTTCCTAATAACTTTCACTCTAAAACTTCAACAATTGAAATCTGCATCATAATCAACATCTAAGCATTTTCCTTTCAAAAAAATATTGATGATTCCATACATCGAAACATAACTCTTCAATTATAATCGGGTGCAAACCAATTCTGATTATAAAATTTCTTTAAATAAATTGAACGGTTGAGGTTTAACTTCTCAATCGGAAGTACTTTTTTTTATAAAGAATATCTTCGAATCCTTCTTACAATGATGTAGGCACACATGTAACATAAAAAGACAAATCTTCTAATGTAATCGGGATGGATAACGTGAGTGATTAAAGTTTCACCTTAATCGAGACACTTTGCTTTCAAAAGAACCAGCCATCGAAAGATAAGAAACTAATAACTTGAGTGGAGGAAGTTTATACTACAACACAATCTAAGCACTTTCGTTTCAAAAGAACATTTGACATTCCTCATATGAAGATAGCTTTCGTCATTGAAAGATAACAACCCTAACTTGATTAATTGAAGCTTATACTACAACAAGCACTTTCATTTCAAAATCCATTTGAAATTCCTCAAATGAAGATTGCTTTCGCTCATTGAATAACAGACATCGAAAGATAAACTAATAACTTGAGTGGGTGAAGTTTATACTACAACACAATCTAAGCACTTTCGTTTCAAAGGACAATTCCTCATAGAACAATTACATCGGTACAACAAGTGACCGACATTAAAAGACAGCTAACAAAATCGGTATAGATAACTCGATGCTTACCTGGACGTCTCTGAACTTGTTACAGCCAAACCCTTGCCATTTAGGAGATGAGGCGGGGGGTCCAGAAACGGCTTGAAAAGCCATTGGATACGCAGGTTCCAGAGGGATTTGAAAGAGTTTCATCCAGCCCTGATGTCTGCCACGGGACCTTCTCCCCAGGGACTCTTCACATGGCAGGTCCCGAGGAATCTAGGTCAAAGGCTCCACTGACTTTCGTGTTGCCAGGAGACACTGGATCCCTTCTAAAACAAGGGAATGGTCAGAAGCTATTAGCCACAGACTGACCATTCCCGGCACGTGCGTTGCCATGGCAACCGAGAGAAGCCAACAAAGTCGGGAATGGGATGTTCAGCTCCAGTGATCCCTTGACGATTTGTCTTCATCGTCAGCAATCCTTGCTACACTCTAACCCGTGTTTATTATCTGACTGCTCACCTAATTTAGCGCGAAAAACCGCATGCAAAATTTGCAGGAATATGATTAGGTTCTTGGGGTCGTTAGGCATGCAATAGGGAGGTAAGGGGAACGATGAATTATTCAAGTTAACGAGTATTTGAGGAACTAGTGGGTTGCCTCGTAAAGATGTGGTTTTGGGGTTTCTGGGGCCACAATATTTAGGAGAAGAGTGATTTATAATTGCAGTTAAATGAGTTTCGTTTGTTTTTTGGGTGGAAGTAATCAAATATACAAATTGGAAGGTTGGTAGGATTTTCGCGTGCAATGATTAAATATTCGTAATGATGACTGAACACACAAAGCGAAAGGAAATAAGTTTCCTTTGAACGACTATACAAAATTAACATAAATTAGTTTAGAAAGAGTGCCAGTTTTCTGTTCCAAGTGTTCTGTGCCAGTTTTATAAGCACTCCGAGTATTAAAATTAGATTATAACAGTATCTTATTTTAATATAGGTCTCATTATTCAATGTTTAACATTAATATTTGTCATGCACAAAAGTATTGAAAAATTACTAATAGCTAATCACAGTATACTGAATTCGAACCTTTTTGGATTTTTTTCTGCTTTTAAACTTTGGAGAAAAATCTTTTTTAAATATTTGGTTGTATATTGATATATATTCTTGAGTTACACATATGTTATGATGTATTATCATATATTTTAATATATTTAATACAATGATATATATCTCATAAATGAATGGATATATTATCAATGAGTTCATTCACGTAATTTGTTTTGTTAATACTATTCTTAAGATATTCTGAACAGAGAATTCAAAAGTTTTTAATATAGCAAATTTTCTTATTTACATCAAATACGCCAATGTTTGCTCCTGAACTCTACTTATGAAAAAAATTCCGCATCTTTCTTTTATATATTTCTCTATTTTGCGGTTTGATGTTATAAAAAATTTCCTTCTTTTGACTCTAATTTTCAGAAATTGAAAAGAACCTTTAAAGTATTTTTTAAATAAAGTTTTGGGTTTAAAATTAAAATCTCACTTTGTACACTGTTAAAAATTTCAGTTCAACGTTGCACTATATCTTGGTGCTCTGCAGCAACTTACACCTTATTATGGTGCAATCTAGGTTGAACCAAAAATCCTTGATTGAGAATAGCGCAGCTTTTACCAAAAAAATCGTGCAATCTCCTAAACTGTAACCGAAACCTTCTTTGAATCTACAAACCGGGGAATCCCCACAATTCTCTTGCATTAGGGGCCCGGTAGCCCAATAGATAAAGGCGTTCAGCTGGTAATCAGAGTATTGCTAGTTCGAGCCCGTGCGGTGGACTTGACAAAAAAAGTAAAAAAGTAGTGATCTCGTGATCGGAAGGTTATTAGCTTCGCTGGACACGTATATGTTAACTTTTCATAACATGTATATGTTAAACTTTCCCAAAAGGCCCCTATGTTTATTACTAGCATAGAATACAGCACCTTAAAATGTGTCACTTAAACCTTATCGATATAAAAGGACAGAAATCGGCGAAAAAATAAAGTACATAAAGTTAAGATATAACATATAAAAGCGTGTCTGTGACTTTTGTGGCGACATTTTTGGTTCCCAACTGCGAACTTTAACTTAGAGTAATTTCTCCACAAGAATTCTTTACCCTTTCCATCTTCAATACCAGCCACGCCGTTCCTTATTTATATCTTTCCTTATTTCACCTTTCCTTATTTCTATCTTTCACGTGTCAAAAATCATTTGAAAAACATTTTCAATTTTTCGTTCAAAAACATTTCTCGATTTCCGCTCTTTCAAAGGAGCGGAAATGATCAAATAGAATCCTTTGAAAATAACCGCCCCTGGCTTCCGTCTCTATAAACTAAGATCCTATTTTTACGAGATCCAATTTCCTATTCTTATTCAAGCAGCTCGCTCTTTATTGATTTCAGTTTTACTCTTGGAGCATATCAATAGTCTCCTTGCATACTTTACATCGTCCTTATAATCCACGGGGACTTTTGAATAGGAATATTTTTAAATAGATGCAAAGTATCATTTGTTATTCCATGCGCAATTTTTCTTAAATTTTGTTTGAATATCATATTCCGATAAAAAATATTTTTAATACTGAGTAACATGTTTCAAAGAATAAGATTGAGTTATCAACAAGTAAAAATACTGAAAGTTATGCAAGAATATAAATTACAAAAATATGAAAGATACATGCCAAAGTGTTCCCCTCTCTTCGTCAAGGAGGCCGAGAAGAACAACAAAGGCTAGCAGGCGTTTCTGATGGCTAAGCGTAAAATATATCCGAAACTTAGCCAGACCTCCGACGCCTGCTGAAGCAGAAAAGCAACAAACCAAATGAAAAGCAAAAACGAACTACGAAATCAGACAACAAGCATAAAGCAAACACCCCACAACAGAAAACAAACGTTGCCAAAATGCAAAATAAAACACAGCAAACATAAAATTGTAATGCGAATAAACAATTTAACATGACGTAAAGAAAAAATTTAACACACCAAGGCCTTTGCCTCCGCTTCACAAGGATCAAGGATTGAAAGAATAAAATGATCAAGGATTCAAATTACAAAACCACTAAGGAAACGATTTAATTTTAGTTTATTTTTAAGAGTATTAATCTCTGAAATCAAACCCTGTTTAGAATTGCATATTTTATAGATTCGATATAAATAAGAAATAATAAATTTCTCTGTACCCTTTTACTTATGTTTGAGGACCAATCCGTCAAAAATATAACATTTAAGCAACATTCTTTTCTGTTGTCAAACAATCCAATAATAATTTTGTAATTTTTAATAATTGAAATATCAAGATCCAGGTAATTAACTCTATTACTGTTTGTATTAGTTTTAATTAATTTTAATTTTTCGGGATAAATATCTTTCCAAATATCGTTGAAGCTATTTTCATTAAATACACACAAATCGTCTATATATCGTACTGCTTTTACATTGTACCTTTCTATAGCTTTTATTTCATAAAAATATGCTTACAAAAGAACTACAGAAACTGCTACCCATGGCGATACCCTTCTTTTGCAAGAAATATGTTTGCCCATTATATAATATATTGTTGAAAACACAAAATTTAATTTTCACATCATATTTATCAACGGATTTTTTTAAAAATGCATTATTTTAAACAAGTCGTTGATAATGCTACCATCTATGAGCAGTCCGTTAAAGGGGGGGGGGGGGGTGTTCAAGCGGTATTTATCGCATTGACGTGCTAGTAGTAAGTATCCAAAGAGGTAAAAAAACGTCATTCAGTTAGAAGTTATTCGGGTTAGAAATTATCAAAAATTAAAATTTCGAACTAAAGTAGAAAACACCAAATGAGCGTTGTGTGAATTACTTTTCAAACTTGTGAAATGTTGTGGTAGGAAACCTACTTTCCCAACCCCATCCTCAAAGGTTTTATTCCCCTAATTTGATCTACAAATCGAATAAAATCCGCAGTAAAAAAAAAATCCAAGAAACAAAGGGTTCATGCAAATCCCATTGTTATTCCTATTCGATCGAAATCCCATCCCTCATTCGGAATTCCGCTGCTGCAAATGGCAACACGCTCCCATTCCGAGAGACTTCCTGGTGGGGGGTCGTCCATTACCGGAAGTGGAATGTCACGCCTCGCCGAACCCTCGCCCAAGGATCGGCTGCGATTAAAAGCCTTTTGCGCCCCCCTTCGTCCGCCCATCCAGAACCAATGGACAACGCATGGACACTCCCCCGAAACACGACTGCTGCAAACACACGACTGGAAGGGGCTTTTTTAGATAGATTGTTGCGAAGAACAGTGTGGATCTGATGGAGGCAAGGGGATCGGGTCGCCTGGTTGGAAGACCGGTGACAGGGGCTTTCATTGATTTTTCGGGATTTCCATTTTGCCTACTAAAACACCTATATAGGTTCAGGGGCGGACTGGCACTCAAATACAGCCCGGGAAAATTTTGAATTTCGGCCACCAAAAAAATTTTGAAACTGATGTTTGTTCTTAAAATAATGAGCCCATAATTTGAAAACAAAATAATAAATAATATCAACATTTAATCTTTCTATAAGGTTTATTAATATCTTTTAAAATTTATTAAAATATTTTGAAAATTATTAAAATATTTTGAAAATTATTAAAATATTTTGAAAATTATTAAAATATTAACAGATAAAAAAAATGTATTTAAAGATTTTAAAATTTATTATAAAATTTTATAATTTATTAAACAATTTTTAAATTTATTTAACGATTTTAAAATTTATTAATATTTTAGTTGATAATAAATATTTTTAATTGTCATATTGGAATTTTTAATGTTTGGAAGATTTTTAAGAGGAAGCCACCAACGGTCCTGTTTAACCAAAATTCTTCCTTCTTTCACCCGAGAAGCACTGGTCAACAGAAGGGAGTGGAGGCTGGGCCATGCGGCCTCTCCTTTACACTCTCACGTTCCGACGCCTTTGAAACTGACTTCACGGCCACCATAGGCCACCGCTGGAACGTTGTTACAAATAAGGAAATAATTTCGACTTCTTAGAGATACCATGGCTTCTTGTTTTCAAATTTGAAACATTATTTAAAAACCTGTGTTGGCTTTTAATAAATTATTTTTTACTTTTCAAGAAATCATCAGCTACATTTTAAAAATATTAACCGGCCACGCGTGAAAATTCCAGATCAACTCTATGACCAGTCCGCCACTGTATAGGTTTCACAAAGGTAGCACAATTTTGGGGGAAATCACAGATGCATAGTATCAAAAGTGTGTTTTTTAGGCAAGAAAATAAAAATTTGCCCATAAATCTTCTTTAAAATAATATATAAACTAACTGTTTGGCTCCGCGTTGCTCCCGTTAAGGGATATACTTAAAAAATAAACAGCTGGCCACCGCCGGAATTTGAAACCGCATCTACTATTCCGAAATCCACCAACTATGCTACAAAGGAACGTTCAAACCATATATTTTTTAAAGATGTATCTTTTTGCGATATTTATAAAATTGATAAAATCCTTTAAAATACTAAACGGAATTTTACAAATCCGAACCTTAAGTGCACTTTTTGAGAATGAATAGTACGCATAAATGTTCAGCCTTATATGCAGAGAAAATAGGAGTTTTGCAATGCACATACGGATACTTTCTTTTATTATTATTATAAATATAATATAAATAATACGATGAATGTTTAAAAATCTTGGTTACTAAAAATGTTGTATAGAGTTTAATTAAAAACTAACAATTTATAAAAATGGAAAATGTCGAAATTGCCAATAAATCCTTTACGTTTTGGCTTTTGGCGTCAAACATCAAGTTTTTCTTGTTTTAAGGGAGTTGACGTACGATTCTCATTTTTTTTTTTTAGGTTTATATATATATATATATTTCTTCCCAGTTCGGTTTATTGTGAATCACTTAAAATAAATCTATTGTTTATATGTAATAGTAAATCTTAAATTAATACTAAGAGTATTTTATAGCAAATCGACAAAAATATGAGCCACTTGGTTATTGGCTATCACTCTTGATAATTTAAATTTTATTTCATACACCATATAAAATACCAGAATAAGCTGTTAAATAAAGTGTAAAATCAAATGTTTTTAGACACCATTCATTGTTCTAGCCTCCATGGGTGTAAACTTAATGAAAGTCAATAATGAAGGTAAAAAACATAGGTTAAAAAAAAGATCAAGTGGATATATACTGTGTTTTCAGAACTTTATTTTTATTTATATATATATATATATATATATATATATATATATATATATATATATATATATATATATATATATATATATATATATATAATCTAAATATTAATCCTTGATATCTTGATAATTTAAATTTTATTTCATACACCATATAAAATACCAGAATAAGCTGTTAAATAAAGTGTAAAATCAAATGTTTTTAGACACCATTCATTGTTCTAGCCTCCATGGGTGTAAACTTGATGAAAGTCAATAATGAAGGTAAAAAACATAGGTTAAAAAAAAGATCAAGTGGATATATACTGTGTTTTCAGAACTTTATTTTTATTTTTTATATATATATATATATATATATATATATATATATATATATATATATATATATATATATATATATATATATATATATATATATATATATATATATATATATATATATATATATATATATATATATATATATATATATATATATATATATATATATATATATATAATCTAAATATTAATCCTTGATATCTTGATAATTTAAATTTTATTTCATACACCATATAAAATACCAGAATAAGCTGTTAAATAAAGTGTAAAATCAAATGTTTTTAGACACCATTCATTGTTCTAGCCTCCATGGGTGTAAACTTAATGAAAGTCAATAATGAAGGTAAAAAACATAGGTTAAAAAAAAGATCAAGTGGATATATACTGTGTTTTCAGAACTTTATTTTTATTTATATATATATATATATATATATATATATATATATATATATATATATATAATCTAAATATTAATCCTTGATATCTTGATAATTTAAATTTTATTTCATACACCATATAAAATACCAGAATAAGCTGTTAAATAAAGTGTAAAATCAAATGTTTTTAGACACCATTCATTGTTCTAGCCTCCATGGGTGTAAACTTAATGAAAGTCAATAATGAAGGTAAAAAACATAGGTTAAAAAAAAGATCAAGTGGATATATACTGTGTTTTCAGAACTTTATTTTTATTTATATATATATATATATATATATATATATATATATATATATATATATATATATATATATATATATATATATATATATATATATATATATATATATATATATATATATATATATATATATATATATATATATATATATATAATCTAAATATTAATCCTTGATATCTTGATAATTTAAATTTTATTTCATACACCATATAAAATACCAGAATAAGCTGTTAAATAAAGTGTAAAATCAAATGTTTTTAGACACCATTCATTGTTCTAGCCTCCATGGGTGTAAACTTAATGAAAGTCAATAATGAAGGTAAAAAACATAGGTTAAAAAAAAGATCAAGTGGATATATACTGTGTTTTCAGAACTTTATTTTTATTTATATATATATATATATATATATATATATAATCTAAATATTAATCCTTGATATCTTGATAATTTAAATTTTATTTCATACACCATATAAAATACCAGAATAAGCTGTTAAATAAAGTGTAAAATCAAATGTTTTTAGACACCATTCATTGTTCTAGCCTCCATGGGTGTAAACTTAATGAAAGTCAATAATGAAGGTAAAAAACATAGGTTAAAAAAAAGATCAAGTGGATATATACTGTGTTTTCAGAACTTTATTTTTATATATATATATATATATATATATATATATATATATATATATATATATATATATAATCTAAATATTAATCCTTGATATCTTGATAATTTAAATTTTATTTCATACACCATATAAAATACCAGAATAAGCTGTTAAATAAAGTGTAAAATCAAATGTTTTTAGACACCATTCATTGTTCTAGCCTCCATGGGTGTAAACTTAATGAAAGTCAATAATGAAGGTAAAAAACATAGGTTAAAAAAAAGATCAAGTGGATATATACTGTGTTTTCAGAACTTTATTTTTATTTATATATATATATATATATATATATATATATATATATATATATATATATATATATATATATATATATATATATATATATATATATATATATATATATATATATATATATATATATATATATATATATATATATATATATATATATATATATATATATATATATATATATATATATATATATATATATATATATATATATATATATATATATATATATATATAATCTAAATATTAATCCTTAATTATTTATAATTTACGTTTTTTATGGAACATTTACATCCCGTTCCTATTCTATTTAAAGAGGTTTACTCTAACGTGTTGTTTTGACATTTGAAATGAATATTAAAAAAATAAGAAATATAGAAGGTGAATATTCATTTCAGTATACTAAACATATATATTGAAGTTTATGTCATTTGTCAAACGTTTTAAAAAAAAACAGGGGTTGTGAAGAATTTCAATTCTGAAGACAATTTTATATCTTGGTGCTTCGATGGCGAAAATAATTTCTATTAAAGTTTGTGAGAAAGTGACTTTTTAAACTAAAGACATATGTAGTTCTCTTTCATTTTGAAGAAAAGAGAAAAAAATATATAACGTCGTTATTTTGGTGACTTAAAGACGACACTCGTGGCAAATAAAATATGTTGATACCCAAGTGATGCCTTACTTTTAAATGGAATAAGATAAATAACAAGCTAACGAAAGAAAGACGTTTTTTATGTTCAAGACCATGCAGTTCTCATTCAAGTTAAAGATCAGGAAAAAAAAGAACAGGTTGTTAGTTTGGTGACTGAGAGTTACCTCTTGAACACAAAGGATTAAAATGATATTACACTATGTAAACTTACACTTGATGTTATTTTGTTTATCAAAATCTGGAGTTTATGGAGAATTCAGAATAATGACACTTACTTTTCAATAATAAAATCTAATTATACAACTCAAATTAAACCCTTGCGTACTTTTTATTTTGGTAAAGTAGGTTGATTTTTTTAATATTGGGATATGAAATTTGATGAGATTTTCTGTCATTTATTTTTTAAAAGAGTGAGGTTTAATGTTTAGGTCATAAAGGCAATCCACTATTGCGTAACACTACTTTTGTTATTCTAAAGCTAACTAAATGTTTGATTAATAAAATAAAATATATATTTTCATATTTAGTACTTGAGATACTTGTTACAAGAATCTCCCATTTCAATAGAGTTTCTCTATTTGCTCGGAGTTTTTCTCGGTGCTGATGTGAAAGAAAGAAATATATATTCGTGTCGCCATCTATATGTGAATAGTTAAACTAATATAACATTAGAAACATTTAATTCAACTGCTGTTCATAAAATGTATCGGAAATATTACAAATATAATAAATACTAATAATTTTAATTTTTATTTGTCAATTGAAATGGTTTAACAATGGCTAAGGCTGACTGAGGGTGTACATAGTACTAACTAAATTATTTTTGGTAAGTATAATATAAATTTAAAAATCATATAGTCACGGTAAGGTTTCGTTTCCTGAATACTTTGTACACAACGTTTGGCTTGCTCCTTCTTGCGTCTTTTTTTAGATCTGCAGTAAATTCTAAATCTCTTCGCACTCTTCATAAGTTTTGACTACTTGGTATCATTTTGTTCGCCCTCAAGTGTTCTGTCAACCTGTTTAAGTTTTCTATGCCACAATATAACTTTGGTGTAATATTTCGGCTTCATAATAAAATCATCGACAACTCAAAAATCATCCCTTTCCGCCTCCGCACAATTTTAACACAATTGTTTTAAAGTGTCTACTAAATCAAATGGAATTCTACAACTCGTCGTTCTCTTCAATGTAAGCCACGACTCATTTATAAGAACTGAAGTTACAGCGGTTAAACAGCCTGTGATGATACAATAAACAGGAAACTTGGGAAGAAATACCGTTGTTTTGGATTTCATTTTTAAAGAAATTATCTGTAGAAATGCGTTTTTTTTTTTTTAAATAAATGTGTTCTAAAATATTATTTTTAAGAAATTTTACTTATTTTCTACTGGTTAGAACAAATAAACCTTTTCATTTAAAAAAAAATTAAAATTATAATATTTATTTGTTCTTAGCATTAGAAAATTATATTTTAAATCACTAAAAATTTGCATTTTGAATAAACAATGGCTTATTTTCAATTAATAAAACGAAAATTAATATCCTTTAATCAAGAAATGATTACTACTTTCAATATCCAAAATAAATACATTTTCTATCAAGAAATTGGTCTTATTTCCTACTAATAAGAACCAAAATAAATATAGTTTGAATCAAGAAATATAACTTATATTATATTTACACTAGCCAAAATATATAAGCATTTTGAATCAAGAAATTTGACTTATTAACTACTAATGAAAAACAAAATAAATGCAGTTGGATTGAAGAAATATAACTTATATTCTACTTACAATATCCAAAATGGGTACACTTTGAATAAATAAAATTGCCATATTTTCTGCTATTAGAAACCAAAAATTAAAAAAAAACTTATTTACTACTAATAAGAACCAACATATATTTGGAATCAAGAAATTTCACTTATTTGATAACTACAAAATTCAAAATAAATACACTTTGAATCAAGAAATTTTACTCATTTCCAACTAATAAAACCAAAATAAATACTTCAAAATAAATAAATCAAGAGATTTAACTTATTCTCTAGTAATAAGAACCAAATTAAATACATCACACACAGAAATTAAAAAAATACTCTCCTTATCCCACCTACGTGTTATTTATCAAATTCGCAAAATTCAAAAGTGTTGTTCGAGCACTCAACGGGACCGCGGTTTTTAATTTTTTTTCAGTATTTTTTTGACTGTTTTTATGCAAGTGTATGGAGAATTTAGCATTATTCACACATTGCCGCAGGCATTTTAGCCACGGACATCACTATTGCCATCAGCATTTACTGACGGTCTCTGAGCAGTGCAACCGGAGCGCTCGAACAACACTCAGACTTACGGAGGTAACCACAGTCTTATATAGAAGGATATTCTTGAATACCCCTCGCAGTGGTAGTTACTTTTCAATGAATAAAAACGGTATAAAATATCATAAAGTACAAAAGCGAAATAATGTAAAAAAGTCATTTGAAATAAATTGCTTTATACTTATTTTTGTATTTTGAGTAATTAATATTAATTTTATTACGCAATTAAGTAATTTTTCTAGAAAGAAACAATTTCTGTGCAAATGGCTAATTTTTAAAAACTAGAAAAAATTATATTTTCACTTAAAAACAATTTCGCATATGGCACTTGGCTTCTATGCATTTTAATATAAAAATGTGCATTCTATGACTATGAATAATGAATTTTATAAGTATTTTATCGAAATTTTTATCCTCTTTTTAAGATTTTAAAGCGCCCTCTATCGGTAAAGTAACTTTATACATGTCAACATACGGGTGTTTATTCATTCAATTACAGATAATTTCAAAATATTTTTCAGTTAAATAATAAGTAATGATTTATACTTTATCACATTAAGAATAGAAAGTATTATAATAAAAGTAAAACTACTATATTAATTCAACAAAGGGGACTGAAACGGTCAAATAACGGTTTTAGATCTTATCAACGCAAGAGGTCGCTAGTGGTGGCTTACTAAACGCTTCGACACATTAAGAAATGCAATGAAACCGAAAATAGTGATACAGTGAAATCTTTTTATAAAAGAAGTTTCAACTCATTGAAACACCACGAAATATCACGCGAACAAGGAACCTTTCCGAGATCTTTCGGGTTTTTACTTAATGTTTCGAATGTGTGACCATCTATTCAAAGTTTCTATCCATCAACAGTGTTACGCTTAGAACATTACTACGCTTTATAATAAAGATATCTCATTTTAGAACACGTTGAAATCCCATTTTAAATAGAATGTTTTTGAGAATAATTGCAAGTTAGTACTATTTATTTCTATCACTAATTCGTTACACATTATATTTGTACGATAAAAAATTTAAATTAATATAAAAGTTCACAAAAACTATCAAATGAATATATTTATAGACTCCAACACAAGTTTAAAAAAAAAATGATGCTGCAGGAAACAGCAACAGTTGAATACATTTCATTTTATAAACATTTATCTGAGGTTGGTTGGTTGGTTTGTTAATTAACGTCGCACTAGAGCTGCACAGTGGGCTATTGGCGACGGTTCGGGGTCAATCTCGAAGGAAACACCCGGGAACACATACACATTCACACACACATTCATACATACACCTAGTTATTTTAGAACCATGGTCAGATGACGAGGAAACACCTGAACTGGCACCCAACGCCTTCAATAGACGTCGGGACTTTGGACCCCGATCAGATTTATCGTGCACCAGTCCCGTATACACGCCAGTATAATTTGTTGGATATTCTGGACGACTTTCTAGTATTTTTGTAGCGAAGCTGGCAACCCTCCGATCGCAAGATCACTACTTTTTTACTTTTCTATGTCAAGTCCATTTCACGGATTCGAACCACCAATCCTCTGATTAGTAGCTGAACGCCTTACCAACTGAACAACTGGGGCTCCATTTATCTGAGATTTCAGTTATTTTAAAAATTATCTTATATTTTATATTAAGTAGTAATCCCGCCTTTTCAAAGTTTCCCCCAAATTTATTACACTGATATTTATATTTTCTTAAATATTAGTATGCTTTAGATTAAAGATATAATTGGTTGATTGAAATGACAGACTATTAAGAGCTATGCTAAAATAGTTATTGAGTTAATTAGTTTTCCAATAAATCCTTTAATTGTTTGAATTCATTGACCGAAATAATAATACTTCAAAAATTTTTATACTAGAACTACAAGTATCCGTACTCCAGTTGTCCGGATAATCAATTATCCGGATCGCTTTGAAAAAAAAAAGAAATCAGCGAAATCCGCATTTTAAAAGTTTCTTATCAGTGAATTCTCTTTCTGGGTCGATCGTTTGCACAAATGCGAAGCTTTTTGTCCAGAAAATCGAAGGTTTATCTTCTTTTAAGGCAAGTAATGGGTAACTATGGAATTTTAAATCAAGTCACGATATCCGTGAGTTATATGTAAATGCCGAGAAGCTATAGGCAGACCCTAAAGCAGCAAAAAAATTTATTGAAAAATTCAAAATGGAAATAAAATTTCTGACGTTGAATTTTTATATAACGCAGACGAGACAGACCATAATGGGCAATTTCGTTATTTTACAAAGATAAACTATTTTCAATGAATTATCCAATTATCCGGACTCACAGAAATTTTTAAAAGAAAAATTATTTGTTCAAGTTTTGCGTAATTCTCATAGCCAATGTAACACTTGATGCTCACCAGGTGTCAAAAAGCATTGATAGAAATTGTTCGAAAAATAAAAAAAATGTCTTTTATTTATTTCAAACTCGTTTTATAATCATGAAATATGTATGCGAATGTTATTAAAATGGGTGAGGTATCCGTTATTTTTTGTTTATAAAATAGGACTCTCGATTACATGCAGAATACAGCGACATCTGCTGAGAATGTGCAAACGAATTCATAAAGCCATTCTTAATAAGGAAATTTATTATTGTGCGAGTTCTCCGTCTGTTGGTATCCGATTAATAATTCATATTGAATAGCTACTCAGTGTGCATAAAGCTTACTGATTCTGAATTGTTCAATACATGAATTGTGCTCTTTTAAAATTGCTTTCCGATAACTTGACCGAATCAGTGCACTTTTAAATTTCACAATTCAGTTAGAGGATGGAATCGAAATTCCTTTTTCTTGTAATCAGGTGTTTACTTCAAAAATCTGAAGATTAAAGATCTTAAAGATAAAAAAGAACTTATCTATAAAGTGTAGACAGGAGAGTAAAAGAAAGGGAACATAATTCATACACTTTGTAGAGCAGAAGCGATAGTTCCTATGTATAAAGAACTAATGTATTCATGTTTATCAGAATAGAAAAAGCGCATTAGCACATTGTAATTTTTTTGTATACTACTTGTTGCAGCATTTTTTAAAGTTTTCTTTCTCGTGGATCATGAATTTTAAAAAAGGCCTATTTTTTGTTTTTTCTGCAAAACGTTATTTATATGCACAATGTTTTTTAAAGACCTGTTGTATCTTGAAGATAAACAGAAGACGGGTATGTTCCTTTAAAAATAGATTTTACTCTTTTATGAAATTTATTTAAAATAAATAATTAAAAATTTAATTGATTCCTATTTATAAATACATTAACATTTAAATAACTCAACTTACAAGTTTGATCAATAGCAATAGGGGAACTACTACTGGTATGTGGGCTTCCCAGTGGGCTATTAACGACGATTCGGGTTCTATCTCGAAGGAAATACCGAGGTATATTGCCTCATAATTTGGAACCATGTTCGGATGATGAGGACAACATCTGAGGTGGCACCCCACGCAACTTCAATGTGTGTCAGGGTATTGGACCACGACGGATTTAACGTGCGCCCGTCCCCTATACATGGTGGAAAAAAAATTAAGGTGCTCCGATTACCAGATCGTTATATACTAGGTGAGGATCGAACAGGCTCCTGAACATGTCGAGTCCGAAACCTTCACCAACCGGCCACCACTGGCTTTTATGTGAATTGAATAATTACTGTTATTATTTCATTGAAAAACTTGAAATTATTATATTCTTTCATATTAGCACACTTTAGAATACAGACATCATTTTCTTTCTTGCAATTTCAAACCAATAACAGCACTGCTAAAAGATATTGTTTATGTTAATTCCTATACGCCCATCCTATATAAAATTATTTGTTTAAATTCAATAAACGAAACAATACTTTTTTTTTACGCATTTTTTTAATGAACGGAAACAGAACCACTACCATTTCTAAGAGAACATATTTGTTCAAGTTTTGCATAATCCACATATATTGCAACGTGTGTATGTTGTTCGACAGATCAAAAAAGTAATTGACATATAAAATATTTGCGAAACATAAACAAACGTGCTCTTTTATTAGAAAGACGTTTTATAACCATGGCAAATAAACGCAATAATAAAAAAAGGTCTGAGCTTTTCGGAAGTCTTTTATATAAAGAGACATATGTATTGCAAAACAGAAAAGAGTGCCATCTTCTGGGAATATGAAAATTATTTTCATGAAACTCTTCATAATAAAGAAATTCATTATGGTGTGTGAGTTCTCATCGTCCCTATGCAAATGCATTCTTAATAGCCGAATTTCCTTAAAACCATTCGTAATAACGGAATTTATTTATATGGAACTTCTTATCGTGCATAGGTATTTGCTGAATAATTCTATCTGTTGGAGTGGATCTATTAAATGTTCATAAAAATTGCTCTTTTTTTACTTTTTCAATGCATGAATTCATCTTATTAAAAATTACTTGGGAACTCATATTGCTCAAAACTTGATTAAAACAAAAACCTTTTTCATATTTTAAAATTTAATATAAGGATAAAAAAAAAAAATTGTTTTTGTAGTCAGGTGTTGAAGCGTAGGGAAAACCTTGATACGATTAAAAGGGAAAATTATCTGTCGATAGAAATCGCATTCGTAGACATTTTCGAATATAAACTAAACAAACATGGCTATTTATGTAAGATCTATTACATTCATGGATATATGTAGAGAAAAACGCGAGTTAATCTTCTAACCCCATTTTATTATTTTATGCATATCTGATTGCAACAATTATTTCTTTAATTTTCATTATCGTGGAACTATTTTTTTCCCTGCTGAACAAAGAAAATTAAATATTCAAGATACAATGTGGTCACAAATTGTTGGGCGATGCTCATTGTTTGGCTGTATCACAGCCGTATTAGAATGATCATAAATTTTTACATATTCCATTCATTAAAAAAACTCCTAGAAAAATAAAATGTAAATATTTGTTTAATGGTTAACAATAGTTTAATATGTTTTGTGGATTGAATAATAAATGTCATTATTGAATTGTGAAACTATCAATTATTAATTTCTAGCCCTTTGACGGAACTGAACGACTTAAGTTGTACAAAGATTTCCAGTTTTTCCAGCAATACACATAAATGTTAAATTATATATATATATTATACATGAATTGGAAATATAAAGTAAACCATTTTGCAGTGAACACAATCTTACACTTTTGCACTTTTTCTAAAAGCTTAGAGGGTGAAAATATTAGCATGCTTTAAAATACAGATATAAAAAAATCATCCTTCGTGTGTAGAGGGGCTGTCGCGGTCTAAGTGTCGTTAAAACTATACAAGTGCGTGGGGTGCCAACTGAAGAGTTGTCCTCGTCATCTGACAAAGATTCAAAATTACGGATCAGTGTTATTGTGTCTTTAATTCGAGATACATCCCGAACCACTACCAATATCCCATTATGTAGTTTCCGTGCGACTTCAATTTAATCAACCAACCAACTGGTGTTGCTTGAAATTTTAGACTATTGTCAGCAATTCTAGAAATAAAGTGTTTAAGTTATGTCAGCCATAAATACATTACTTGTTTAAATTAATTAAAATCAATATAGACGAATTATTAATATTTCGTGTTTTATGAAAAGAAAACAAAACCACTCTTCAACGATAACTTATTTATTTATTTTTTGCGCAATCCTCATATAATGTAACGTTTAATGTTCACTACATCACAAAAGTCATTGACAAAATAATCATCAAAAAATATAAGCTATAATATAAAAATGGGAGGATTTTGTTTTGGTGTTAGCTGAAAGAAAAATCGAGCTCGATCGCAAAGCAGGAAAAAGTGGCATATACTAGAAATATACAAAACCATTCGTAATAGTGGAATTTCCCTAAAACCATTCGTAATAGCCGAATTTTTTAATATGGAACTGCTCATCGTCAATAGTTGTCCGCTTCGCCATCTGTTGGAAGTGATCGCTACTATATGCTCATTAAAATAGATCTTTTCTACATTATTCAATGAGTGAATTAATCCTTTTTTAAATAATTGTTCGTTTTGATTGCGCTATAACATGAACCTATCAAAACAAAACAATGTTATATTTCTCAATTATATTGGGGTGTGAAATCCGAATTATTTGTACACGATGGCACTGGAACTTATTTCAAAGAGATGTGACTGGGAGAAAAACTAATGGTTTTACTATTTTACATTTGAGTATTTTTTTTTTCTGTGGTAAAAGTAGCGAAAAGCTGCGAAAAGTTTTTATATTTCTCTAATGAAATAAAAGATTCATAAAAATAAACACAAATCTCCTATCCTCCCTACACACAAATCTTTCCAATCAAAAATCCCTTTTAAACACTAAACCTTTGTTATTTAGTCTAAAAACCGGACATATTTCATTCATAAAAAAAATCTTTTAACAAATGTAATTTAAATATTTGTAAAATAATAGTTTAACATTAATTTGATTATATTTGTGTAATAATAGACAGTGCAATTAATAAAAATTTACGTGAATTGAATAATAAATGTTATTGTTAATTTGAAAAAAATATATAAAAAGATGTTTATATAATAATTTTTAACTCTTTAAAGTATTAGTTATATTTTAAACTTATTAGTTAGTTTTTACTGCAAAAGCTTTAATAATATTCCTAACCTATTTTTTTAAGCAGTTTAAAATACTATTTTAGTTAGAAAGTTTTTAATGGATCCCTCCATGTTTTAAATTTGAATAAGTCTTAATAAAGTGCTGTTATCATTTAAATGTTATGTATATTGTTGAAAAAACTAAAGATACTTTTTTAAAAGACATCTTTAAAATAAATATCACCCTTTGTTCTATAATTCACATCAACTATTTTTAGTTTAACCAAATATTTCAAATGCATTTGTTAAACTTTTTTGTAATGAATGAAAAATTCAGAAATTTTTTAAGATTAAATACTAAAAAATAAGTTATATAAGGGTTTTCCCATTATATAATTTATTTTGTAATATTTAATCAAAATATTCCTGCATATTTCCTTCTTTACAAAAACTTGCAATTTTTCTAAAATATATATTTTTTTAAGGAGATATTATTTCATTGGAAATATATCTTAATTTTGTCCAGCTTTTTTCAGTTTTTAACTTACTGTTATATTCAAATGGGAATTGAATGACTATACTCATTTCTGGGTTAACTTCCAGATATAATGTAAACAATTACAACTGAACTTAATATTGATAAGACACTTGCATAGAATTTCAAAATATAAAAAAGGATTTTGAACTATTCATGTTATGTGAATCAACTTAAATACATCGAGATGATAAGTTGAAAAGAGTAAGTTCAATGAACATTTAGTAGCTATCCACTCCAAAAGAATGGCATTATGATGTGGGCATAGAACGGTTATAAGGAATTAGTATATATATTCCCAACAGATGGCACTCCTCTTTGCTTTGCAATCAAGATTTCTCTTTCATATATATAAAAAAAATATTAGCACGAACCTGACCCATTTATAAAACATACATTTGTTTATCATGAATATAAAATGTATTTTTAAATTTAAAAAAATGTCCGTTTCATTATTTCCCGAACATTTTAATGGAAAATTTTTCCCCATGCACAAACATCAGATGTTATTAACTAAGGATAACGGAAAACTTGAACAAATTATTTTCCTTAAAAATGGCAGAATTCTGTTTTCATTTAATTAACCATCTAAAGGATACATACGTATTTATTCGTTTGCGTATAGTCAGTTTTCTCAGAAATACACATAATTTAATGTTCTGAAAACATCTCTAATTTTTTAAAGAAAAAAAAAATTTAAGGAATTGGAGACATTTTTGGAATCCTTTTATATTAAAATAATTAATAAAATATTTTCTTAAAAAAAGGAACGTGTGTTTGTATTAAAAAATAAACACTCCTGCAGTGTAATCAAATTTTCAAATTTGATATCCCTCAAAAGGTCAAAGTAAATTTGAATGTTTTTTTGGAGTATATTTTTGTTTAATAAATTTCATCAGGTAATGTATTTATAGTAAAGGAATTTATTCAATTGAAGTATTAATTCAAATATTTTTTAACGTTAGTGTAAATAGTGTGAAATTGAAAGCAAGGAAATTAAATTTATTTTGTGACGCTTACTATTATTTTTCTAAGAAATAATAGTTGTCTGTTTCACATATTTAATAGAAACTTTGAGATGGTTGCATATAAATTTTGAATAGATTTTGAAATAGAATGTCACACACATCTATAGAACACACTAATTATTTATTATGGAGTGCGTTATTTTGTGTTAGGACGAGAAATTGAGAATTCCTTAATAAAAAGTGTTCACTGTTATCCGAATATTTGGTTTTATTACTTCTAAAATTTTAGCGACATTTTTAGTCATGCTTCCCGTTCCAAAGCGACCTCTTGCGTTGAAAAACAAGATTTCACCCTTGCATTCTCCACCCTGTTCAGCTAATATTATTTTTTTATAATAAAATTTGCACTTAAAGTTTTATTTAAGAAATAAAATAGTATATAATAGCAAAAATTTTACACGGCAAATGTGTTTTATAAATATAATTTTTTTAAAATAACAGTCACGATTTTTTTAATACACAGAATAATTTTAAAAAAATCTATTTTTATGCATAATCTTAAAACTAATACAAAACATTTTTCATTTCTATTTCTGAACTTTTATCATAAAACAATAATATATACTTATTTCTGTTTTTTTTATTGTAGTTTTTATTTGTGCAACCGTCCGACATTTATATATACTACGTTTTATTATTATTATAAAATAAAAACAGAGAACTTAGAAGTAAATATCAACATTATCGTGGAATAAAAAAGTATGCGTGCGCGTTTATATTTAATGGCATTCATGCAATGTAAATTTTATTAAACAAATATACTTTTCCAAATGATTGTTTCTTCCAAAAACATAAACATTTATGATAATGAATGCATGATTATACAACATTAAAAATTTTAAACTGAAATTTGGAGTTAATGATGCCAGTAGAATTCCATTACATAAAATTTTCTCCATTATCTGATGACAGTAAAATTCGATTATGTACATTTTTCTCAAATATCTAATAACAATAGAATCCAATTTTAATTTTTCACAAGTATGTGATGACAGTAAAATCCAATTTCATACATTTTCTTCAAATATCTAATGACAGTGAAATTCGTTTATATAATTTACTTTTTAGTATCTGACAACAATGAGATTCAAATCCATAATTTTTTTCTTAAGTATGTATCTGATGAAAATAGAATTTGATTCTAAACATTTTTCTCAAGTATCTGATGAAGCTATAATCCGATTCTATACATTTATTTTTAAGAATCTGATAACAGTAAACTTCCAATCAATCAATTTTTTCTTAAGTATCTGATGTCAGTAGAATTCAGTTGTATACATTTCGATTACATTCAATTACATACATTTTTAAGATATACAAATTTTATTATAAATATGAAATTTATGTTAACTCAATAGTTTGGAGAATGCAGAAGCGAGATATTGCATTTCAACACAAGAGGTCGCTTAACGGGTCTGACAGGAAGTTGTAATAAAACCAAATTTTGGTGATGACATTGAACTCCCTACTGAAGAATTTTCAATTCTTCGTACTACCATAAATTATCACACACAACAGTAAATAATCTGCATGCTCTTTAAAATTTCTTTGTAATGTTTGAATGTTGTATAAATAATTAAAAGTATGCGTTTCTATTTTTAATGACATGCAGGCAATGTAAATTATATTAAATGAAATATACTTTTGAAAATAATTGTTTCTTCCCTAAACATTTGTTATATTTAATATGTGATTGTACAATTTTATTTTTTTAACTAGAATTCGCAGTATCTGCTGACAGTAGAATTCGATTATCTAATTGTTTATAAAGTATCTGATTTTAGTAGAATCCGATTCTATACCTTGTTTCCAAGTATACGGTATAAGTAAAATTTTATTCTATGTATTTCCTCAAGTACTTAATGAAGTTAGAATGACTGGAAGTTGTATTAAAATCAAATGTTGGTGATGGTAGTAAAAAATCCCTATTGGACAATTTTCAATTTATTGTATTACCACAAATTGTCACACAGAACAATAGATAATTTGTGTGCTTTTTAAAGTTTGTTCGTAATGTTTAAAGTTTGTAATCCTCGAATGCAAAGTATATTCAAAGTTTCTATGAGATTTGTTAAACTGATAATTATGTTATTTTCTGTTTTTAAATAAACAAGCTTCAAACTTTAGACATCAATTCTTTGCTTAAAATACTAGAATTCGATTATTAACATTTTTCTTAAGTATCTGAGATGAAAGTAGAATTCGATTCCATACATTTTATCAAGTATTTGATTTGATGACAAGAGAATCCAAATCTATACATTTTTCTCATATATCTTATGACAGTATAATTCGATTAAATACATTTTATTTAAGTATCTAATGACAATAGAATTTGATTGAATACATTTTTCTAATGTGTATCTGATGACAATATAATTCGATTATATACATATTTAAAAGGTGCAAATTTTATTATATTAAAAGTGAAACTAATATTAACTTAAGAATTTGGGTAATGAAGAAGTGAAATAATGCTTTTGAATGCAAGAGGTAGCCTAGTGAAGCATGACTGGAAGCTGCAATAAAATCAAATGTTGGTGATGACAGTAAAAACTTTCTATTGTAATATTTTCAATATCTCATATTGCCGCAACTTATCACACATAACAGTAGAAAATAGGTGCGATCTTTAGAGTTTGTTCCTAATGTTTGAAGTCTATAATCATCGATACCAAAGTCTATAGTTTCTAACAAATTTGTTAAACGAACAACTATTATTTACTTTTTTGGAAATAATCAAGTTGCAGAATATGGATATCATAGGATTTGCTTAAAATTCTAAACTATTTGCACAATCGATTTAGTTCATTCCTCTACAAATAAGTACATAATTTGTTTAAATTCATGAAACAAAAATTAATCTTTTATAAAACTATTCCAATTTGTTTAAATTCTGTTTAGACCTCATTTAATTTAACGTTTGATGTGAAAAAAAGCCTGCAATAGAAAATGTTTAGAAAATAAACAAATTGGCATATTTTTACTCTAAATAATAAATTATACGTTATAGAAATAGATAATTTTTGAGATGATCTTTTTTTATAAAATGTAAATCTTGACTGCAAAGCAGAAAATAATACTATTAGTTGGGAATATACAAATTAATTAATTAGTATAAATTAATTAAAAACCTTTCGTTGGTAAGAAATGTCCACATAATGATGCCATCTTTTGGAGTGGATAGCTACTAAATGTTCATACAAAAGCCTACTCTACGAAAATAATGATTGCCAATATTAAAACAAAAATATTTATATAGAGATTCCGAAGTTTCTTATGTCAACGTTCATTGGTTTCACTGGTTATTGCGATGAAATTAATATTTTTATTGATATAAAAATTTAATATATAACGAATAAAGTTTTATGCATAACTTTCATTATTTTAGTAAAAAAGGTAACTAATTTATGTGCATGGATGTTATAAGGGAAATAACTGTATAATTTATTGATTTATATGATAAATTATGCATTAGACCCAGTAATAGCTGTAAAAAGTTGATAATTTTCAGAACATTAACATGAAGTATTGCAGACAATATTTAGGTACAATATGTATTAAATTTATTTTATGGATCTTATAACAAATGAAAATAATTTATTAAATTTTGTTTTAATATGGTATATTATGCGTTGGTTTCAGTAATAACTGGATTATGCTGACAATTTTCAGAACATTGATCTGAAGTGTTGCAGACATTATTTCTATACAATATTCATTAAATTCGCGTTTATGAATCTTGTAACTAATGGAAATAACTTAATAAAGTTATTTTTTTTCGTAAATTATGCATTGATCCCAAAAATAGTAATAAATGAATTTTTTTTATAAAATTGACCTAAAGTGTTGCAATATATATATAATCATTTCCTTATAATATGCATAAATATATTATTATGTTTGTGTTACAAATAATGAAAATAAATGAATAACTGGTAATCTTTATTATGTATTATGCGTTTTTCCCAGAAATAGCGACATCTCATGTGTGGAGGGTGTCATTACGATATTTTGACTCATGTACAAATTCCGATATTTGAAAGTAAATTTCAGTAAAATAAAATGAATTTTGTATGAATAAAATAGGTTAGTTCTATAAAATAGGTTAGTTCTAAGACAAATTCAGTGATCTAATAATCCAATTTCCAGAAATTTTGGTACATTATTTAAACAAAATTATCAATAAGAAATTATTTATTCAATCCATTCATTTTAATCAATCTTATTCAATTAAGGTGACAAAGTACTCTAAAAATTGTAAAGTTTTTAATTTTTGTTGTTGTTGTTAATATTATAGTTTATAATCTTCTAAATATGCTTACAAAATTCTAGAACTGTACCTATGTTTTAAATATGAATTATTTGAAGTATTGACAGGTATGTTTATCAAGGAATGAAAACTTTAATCGTTTTTCTCAGTAATATTTTTTCCTTGATATTGAGTTTTTCGAAATATTTTTTACGCGTATTGTAAAAAAAAACTGAGTTTTAAGGAAAAAATGTGTGTTATTATGAATAACTATTTATATAAAAATCAAATACATGTGGCATATAAAATTATGATACCAATTCTTATGTATTATAGTTAAAAGGATCCGAGAAAAAAAATTTGGTGAAAAAATATAAATATTTTTTTTAAAAAGTCTTATCTTAGCGTTTTAACTAAAAGTTTTAAAAAAATGAAATAATTTAAATTTTTTAAAACAAATACAAACAATTCTGGAAATTTTTGTGTGAAATATTTTCTTTTATAAATTTAAATAATATATATTAAAACTTCTAAACTTTTATTTTTGACTTTTGAATCAAGCCAAAAGTAAAAGTTTAGATGGTGCCATGTTCCCTTCCTTTAGCTTAATTGCTCATTCATTAGAATCAAATAAAAACACTTTTCAGAAATTCAAAAATTTATATCCGCGTCACATTTTCGTTAAATTGATCATATACGAAAAACGCAAAAGGTATCACTCCTAGGCACTCCGAAGCTGTGTTTTTTATTTTTTTTGGTTAGTTTCTTTTGTTATCATTTTAACAGAATAAATTAGCATTACCTATACCTATAGGGGACTTGAGAATCAATTACCACATACAAATTTGCAGTGGACAAGACATTGCCGACATTTCTGACGGTCACTGAACAGCTTGAATCGAACTGCCTAAGAGTGATACCCAGAGACAAGGAATCGGTAAGTTCCTTATATATTACGAAATCCTAACAACACATTTCAGAGTGGTAGATAGTTTATTGCTATATTATACAGACATATAAATATGCGAAATTTATTATTGTTAGTACATAACATTTTATTTATTACAGAATTAGGTATTTTTTCATGAAAAAATATTTAATTTTTTTGCAATTGGATAAAATTTATAAATTTAAAAAAAAAATATTATAATTTGACTTGGGGTCAGAGGTAAATTATTCGGCTCATAATCGGTGGGTTATGAGCTCAAATAGCGTCTTGGACAGTGTAGAGAGCTCATGATTGGAGGGTAACCAGTTTTGTTCCTTTTCACCCGCAAAAAATATCTGTAGTGTATAGGCGACAAGGCCACGTTAAATCAGTCGTGGTCCAATGTCCTCACGACCATGTCAGATTGCTTGTGGTGCCAGCTCTAGTGTTGCCCTTGTCATCTAACCATGATTCAAAATTGCGAGACAGTGTTAACGCAGATTTTTCTGATGAAAAATACATTTAAATAATCAACATGCTTCAACGAATAAAATAATCAAATTATCCGTATTATATAGGTTCTTTACAGACAGAGGGCGCTGGCTTTGAAAAATGTAATGATTAATAATTTCATACAAAAAGATTTCACGCTCATTATTAACATATATAGAAAATTTGTTCATTAAATTAAAAATACATACACAAAATAATGTGCCTATTACTAAGTTATCTTCAAGTTACTAAAAAGTTACTCTCTCCCCGAACCGTCGCCAATAGTACAATAGCTGTAGCGCAAAGTTAATTCAACCAACCATTTAGACTTAAAAATAAATTGTACTAAGAACTTTCTGTTTCTATGTATTTTTAATTTAATGAATAAGTTTTCTATATGTTAATAATGAACTATGGTCCTTTTGTGTGAAATTATTAATCACGTATTTAATTTTCCAAAGCGCCCTCTGTCCGTCAAGCAACCTTATAATATAGATAATTTATGTATTTTATTCGTTGAAACATGTAGATTATATTAATGTCTTTACATAATAAGTTATTTAAGAATTTATTATACAAAAAGTGCACATTTTGTGATAAAAGTGATAATAATATTAACTCGGCAGACTAACAAAGTGGAATAATTCCGGGACTTATTATCACAAAATGTCAATCGGATAGCCAGACTGGGAATTTCGCCAAATTTAGAATGTACTAAGACCGAATATTAAAAACAATTTATATACTTATTTTCAATTCTGTATAATATCACACCCAAAAATAGGAATTTATGTGAAATCTCTTGGATTTTTTTGGAATATTTCAAATATGTGAATATCAAATAAACCTAACAATTGTAATTTTATTCAATCAGTGTCGTACCCATTGATGAGTGATAACCTCTCCCATTGGCTTATAAATATCATAGGTTTTAGTATATGAGTAGTCCAGATGAAAAACCAGTTAATTATTGTTAAATAACGGATATTGTTTCTTTATTATATTTTTAAATTGAATCCAAAGTTATAAGGAACCTATTGATACCAAAATCTCATTTTTCGAATGTTTGGATACAACTGCTTTTGCATTTGGGCTACTTATACATGCTCGAAATATAATGGCTTGTAGGATAATAAAACCCTATAACCCCTTCTATACATCTCTTTTGAGTACGCTAATGCATTAAATATTAGTACGCTTCAAAATGTATGTTTCATACATTTTGAAGCTTGAAATTCATTAAAGTCCTGAAGTTCGATTCCACATTCCAATCCCAACAATTATTTTATGTTCTTAAATTCATTGCAAGAAAAATAATATTCTGGTTTTGTTTTAATTTTCTTATAGAAAGCAAACAAAACCACTACAATTTCCAACATAAAGAATTTATACAAATTTTTCATCAATGCTATTTCTAAGATTGGTTGGTTGAAATAAACGTTGCACTAGAGCTACACAGTAGATCCGGATCTATCCTGAAGAAAAGACCAGGGAACACTGTCTCATAATTTGAACCATGGTCAGTTGACGAAGAAACTATCTGAGCAGGGACTCCATGCAACCTAACATAGGAGCAAGGTTATTGGACCACGACGGATTTAAAAGGTGCACAATTCCACTATACACGTCGGACTATTTTTGGAAGGAGGACGAAAGGAATGAATCTGACAATCCTACGATTACAATATTGCTATACACATGCCGGGAATCAAACCTGCCTCCTCAATGGTGCTGAGTCCGACGCTTCACCATTCGGTCATCCACTGGCCATGATGATGACATATAACAATTTTCGGAAAATAAACAAATGTGCTTTTAATATTAAAGACGTTTTATAGTCATGAATAATGTATAAAATAATATGTAAAAAATTTGGTTATCATTATTCTTTGTTTATAAAAGAGAAATTTCAATTGCCAAACAGAAAAGAGCGCCATCTGCTGGGAACGTGCAAATTTATTTGATTTTTCATCGTCCATAGCTGTACGCATAACGCCATCTGTTGTAGTAGATAGCTACTAAAAGTTAATAAAATTTACAATTTTCAATTCATGATTAAAAGTTTTAATGCAGTTTCTCTTCCAAAATGTCGGATTTTGTTTCCATAATATGAAATAATATATATATACCCAATTTTATATTGTGTAATTCAATTAGAGTGTGAAATCGATATTCTGTTTCTTGTGCAATTGTGATTACTTGCAGAATAGGAAAGCCATGGCTCTGCGCATAAAATTTTCAGCGCAATTATCTCTTATTTAATTTTTTTTTTGCAATTATCCTCTTTGATTTACAATTATCCGCTATTCTTGATTTGCAATTTTCCGGGAACTATCCCGAATGAAAGACCCTGAAGCAGTGACTCGGAATTTTGAACTATGGTCAGATAACGAGGACAATATCTGAAATAGCACCCCACGCACCAGACATATGCGAGAGGACTTTATAACACGATATATTTAATGTGCACCAATCCTCTATACGGAAAGTATGTAAAGAAAATGGAGCGATAAGCTCATAACAGAAATCGCCTTTCCTTCTTCTAAAGTAAGAGAGATGTTCGTATTATAGGTTCACACACAAAAGTACATGATTTATAGAATCTTTTGGATATTTTTTAACGTTATTTGTGAGCATTCATTTTAAAGTATATTAAAAAATTCTCAAACTTTACAGAGCGGGTGGCCGATATTTCGACAAGAATACCATGTTTAAATCAAACACCCGCCTTCTAACGTTTTCTATTTGAAAGTTTTGTGTGTGGATTGCATTGGGTAGTTGACACAGACTGCCCAATAACCACCCCAAATTCGGGATGTTTTTCAAAGGTGACATCATGCCATGAGTGGATATCGGATTTACAGTACCCAATATATAGTTCATTATATAATATAGTAAAATATCTTTACAAATAAGTCATTAAAAAAATTAATGTAAATTTTAAAGCACTCCACTGTTTGGCATTTCGTCTGTTTTTCTGTAAATTTGTTTGTTACGCAGTAACGACTAAACGCGTTGTACGATATTTTTTATCAAATTTGGCATCAATGTTCATTGAAGTCATTAAAAACGACGAATGTGTAGTTATTTTTTTTATTATTATTCCTTTTAAAGTTGGTGGTCGTTTTTATTATATGATTCTGTTTCAAGATGGTGGACGTTATACTGGTTCTTTTTCATGTAAAGTTCAACTTTTTTTTTCGTTACGAGGTCTACAGTTTTTATAATTACTAGTATATATTTTCAATATAAGGTATATGTATTCTATAAATATAAATAATTATTTATAAGCAGTCGTAAATTTAATAATTAAATAATTTATGTAAGAACCCATTAACAGACATTGAGTTAACGGTACTAAATTAAACTACATTGTTTTACATTTTTGTTAATATGTTAATAAGTATATAATTTATCTTGTATAGTTTATGCAGAGTAAACCCGTTTAAGAATTATTTCATTTGAAACTAATAATTAAAAATCTTCACTATTCTTTGTTTTACTTAACAAAATAAGCGTGTTGTATAAATCTGTAGCATATTGCCAAGCTTTACTTTTTGCATTTGAAAATATTTATTCTATTCGTTACTTAAAATATTTTTTCCAAATATAAATAGGTAACAAAACAAAAAATCTCTCTATTCTAAATAATATAAAAAATATTCATATAAATATTAAAGAAATTTTTAAAAGAATGGTTTTCTTTTGAGCGCGGGGGATCCCACTTGAAGCTAGGGACTTAAACGAGGGCACATTTGACACATCCCTAAGGGAGAGGTTCTGGGTCAAAACATCCGCACGCCCACACAGGTGCATGGGGTGCCACCTCTCCGGTCTTCTAACTGTGATTCAAAATTACAAGGCAGTGTTTGTGGGTCTTTTCTTCGGGATAGATTACGAACCATCACCTATAGTCCATTATGTATCTCTACTGCGACATTATTTCAACCAATCAACTTAGTTCTTTTGATATATAATGCAACTCAAACTCAACACATTCCTTATTTTATAATATTTGCGACAACACACGTTTAAAAAATTTGACTTTTTCGCGAGCACGTCTATATTTATTTTTGCTCGTTGAAAGTTAAGTTATTTTTTTTATAAAACTGCCACATTTTTAATTCTGAACTTGTAGATCGATCTGGTTGTAATTTTTTTTTATTTAATTATACAAATTACAAGTAAATTGCAGTTGGTTAATGTAAAACAACAAGCGAGTGTTTAGAATAATAAGAATTAAAATGTAGATGGTCCAAAATCGTTTGCTCTCAACTGTTTTGAAGTTCCAATATAATTTTATAATGACTGAGTGGCAACACCCGAAATGTTTAATCAAATGTAAATATTTAGCATTTTGCTTGGCAAATGGAACGAAAAATGCCTTTTACTTAATTTCGAATATTACATCCACATAAATGAAACCAGATGCTATGGTATAATTAGATGCAACTGTTCACTGCTGTTTTGTTAAATGGTGATATTTAGAATAAACGCGATCATTCATTTCTTACTAATTTTTCATTGGAATGGAACAAAATAATATAGGTGGTGCGGTTTCCATAGTTGGATTTTCATGTCATATGTTGTTAACTTTTGTAACAAAGTTTCTTTATTCTTTGGTAGTTTTTATTGTTTATTTTATTAATCGTGCTTATCTTTAGAATGTAGATGGATTCTTATACAATAAAAGTTGAATTCTAAACTTATGTATTCTTTTATTTTTTTACAAGTATGTTATAAAATTAAGTAATTGTTTTAGGTCGCGATCAATAAAGTATTTGCAAATTCAAAACTGAATACAAAAAAAATTCGGAAATGTAAAAAAGTTATGTGTATGCGGTAGAAAAATTTATTGCACGATTTCTCCAAATGTTTATATTTTTGTGTAGATAAATGTTAACGGTATATATTCTACTTTGTTAACCAAGAATACAAAAAGTACAGATAAACGGTATTCAATATCTTGTCAAACTTGTAAAGCAATTGGACATTATGACTTTTTGTCTTAGAACGTGTGTTTTTAGTAAGTGATAATATAAAAATTGATTGATAAAGATAAAAATAATTGATAAATTGATTAAAATAAAAACTGTTTTAAACATTTTTAAAGTTAAATGTTATTATTGAAAAGTATAGTAGTATTAATAAGGTAAGTGTTATGACAGGTTATTTGTTCTTTTATAAGTATTTCTTTTGTAAATTAGGCTTAAGTAGATTGATGTAACACTTATTAACAAAATATATGGTCAGATGAAAACAGTTCACAAGTGCTCCGAATTCAATTTAAATTAATAGTCAATTTGAACAATTATTTGTTATAAAACTTCATTATGCCTGAATATTAGTTTGGACAAGTTTTAAATGCTTCAAGCAATCATCATGATAATCTCAAAAGCAATAAATATAAATTGAACAATACATGTTAAAAAAATTAAACATTATTTTTATTTAATATTTCCATATTATATTTTCCTCACATGTACATCACGAATACTTACAACTACAACTACATTGAGGCTAAATTGATAAATTTTGCTAATTTTTAAAATGATCATTAGAAATTATTTCATAATTCCAAATGATTTTTAAATATTAGAAACCTGAATTCTAAGTGATGTAATTCTAATTATTAGATATAGTTTTAAAGTTAAGTACAATTTTGGTTGTAAGTCGTTAGCAATAAAATATACCTATTACATAATGAAGATATTTTAAAAAAGTTTTACTAAAGTGCTTTTAAGCTAATGAGTAGAAATATTTTCTACAACTTTTTGAATATTAGATTACAGAACAAATTGACTCTTTTCGTTCAAAATATTCTTTAAAGCGAAAATATTGAAATACAACATAAAATGTTAAATAGAATAAATTTTTATTTGTTTAAAATAGAGAAACAATGTCCTTCAAAAAACCTGCATGAAAACAGCAGTTTTTATGCAAGCAAAAACCTTCAATTTCCCTTTAATTTTCTTTACCGGCAAAATCTGCATTTAACCTTTATAAAACCTGCAAAAAATTGCAGTTTTCATGCAGTTATTTTGAGGGACATTGAAAAAAAACTGCAGCTTTTGTAAAGGTTTTATGCAGGTTTTTAATGAAGGTTTTATGATGACTTTATTTTCTGGGGGATTTAATTTCAGAAACAGTGTCGGGTTCTACACAATAAGTTACAAACATAAACATCTCAAATATGCCTTTGGCGTATTGCCCTCGTCATCTGACCAGGGTTCAAAAATACAAGACAGTATTCCCGGATCTTTCCTTCGAGATAGACCCCGAACCGTGCCCAATTTCCCGATGTGCAGCTCTAGTGCGACGTTATTTAACCAACCGTATATACCTTTGTAATTTTTAATTTGTTTGAGAACTTTGCAATCTTAATTTTCGTTCATTTTTACAACTTTATGCAAGCGGAATTTTCTATTTCCTGGTCAGCCAATACCTAAGGGTTATTCTACATAGACGTTATTAACGCGTGTTAACAGATGCCTCTGTGATTGGTGAATAAAAACCACTTGGTTTTTATTCACCAATCACAGAGTTTAGCCACAGAATTCAGCCACAGAATTTTATTCACCAATCAGAACAAAAACCACTTGGTTTTTATTCGCTAATTACAAAGCCAGATGAATCCATATACATATAAAGCAGGTATAATTGAAGGCGTGTGTGGAAGAACAAGGTAGCTCCAGTTTTCAAAATTGTTTAAGAAGGACGAAAAACTCTAAACGTATCTTGCAACGCATAATATAAAAGTACAGATTATGTTCTTTTATATATATATATATAGCTATTTCTTAAAGCTGATTGGTTCTTGCGCCAATCGATAGAGGATTTATTTTTATTTATAGGAATAAGTGAAAAAGTGTAAAACATAAAAAGTGGAGCTGACTGGTTCTTCCACCCACCTCTTCAATTATTATTTGAGCTAGAAATTTTTAACAACAAAAACATAAGCCACCATCTGGATTTAATGGTCTATATCTCACAACTATTTTAGATATTAGAGTTGTTATTATTTTTTAATTGAAAAGTGTACATGGTATTAGTTATGTATTTCATAATAAAAAACTTTGAGATAGGATCATATCAAAACAGTTCTAAAATTTTGGATACTGAAACCTACTCTTCTTGTAATTTTAGGTTAGTTTTTTTAAACACAGCCATATTTCAATCGAAGAGTACCACATTGAAGATACCCGCGACATCTGTTTACAACCAAATGAAACTTCAGAAAATCATCTTCACAATAACATGTAGAAAGGCATTCTAAGTTGTTTGGTTGCGGAGATAAAGCCTTTCTAATTGTGATATTCTTTGGTGATATCACCCTCCGACATTATTCACTCCAAACGAGAACTGGCGACAGGAAAAAAAGTTTACACCGTTCAGCTTGCTCTCAACCTTGGGAAAATAAAATTATTAAAAAAATGTTATTATCTCTACTTGAGGAAAACTTAATGATATTTAATTCTTGTTTATCTAAGTGGTTCAAAGCACTTGGGTACTATTTACAAACATTTAAGCTGCGATAGGCCGCTTTTGGCAAGGTGACAAACTTCAGCAAAGGAAAGCTTGTACATTTCCGTTACTTTCTTTCAATTTTTTATGATTGGGAGATAAATATGACTGAATACCTTAGCATTAATTAACCGCAGTAAATTTGGCAATCTTTCCAAGGGTACAACAAAATATTAAGTGTACGGGTACGGGGGAATAATTTATCCGAAATGTAGTGGAACGATTGAAAAATTAAACATAAATAACTATTGGAAATCTGAAATTTCGAATTCGTACACACGTACACAGCTAAAAATCAGCATAAAAGCTTCATAAAGTTGTGAAAATGAAGATTTTATGCAGGGATATTAAAAAATTATACCGTAAAAACGGGTTACATTGTTTCACATACGAGTTGCTTTGCCCCAGCCAGCGGTGAATATGGAAGGTGCTTTGCCATAGCGGCCTTGCTTGAATTGAATCGCTGTTTACTATGCGAACCTGAAGCAATGAGTTCGTAGCAAGCATGGTTCAGTAATTTTTTATTTTGGGACAAAGTAACCTGTTTTAACGGTAGTATTTTTAACGTTTACTGCTGAAATTTTCAGCAATGAAATTATCGAAGGAAAAATGCGGGTTTTTTTAAAAGGCTTAATACAGGCAAATTAAAAACTTTAAAAAAAATGCAGGTTTTATAAACGATTCATCATCAGTTAGAGTGAGTTTAATGAAAAAGCTATTCATCATTAAAAATATATACAACTCTCTTTGGGTAATATGAAATATAAGGTAATAACCAATATTTTGGATAACAACTTTTATTTTTTACCGCTTACAAAAAAAACTTTTCCAGTAGCAAACATCATATTTGGATAACAAGTGCCATTCGGAATGTATTACAATTGGCAGTAGCAAAAGAGGTTTTTTTTATCTTTGATCTTTCATACTTCATCCCTCCGTCCAGCACTTCAGGATCTTCGGTTTCACCACTGTGTACAAGTCCTGAAATTAATCATAAATGATTGTGTAATAATGAGTGAAATTGTAATAAAATGCATGTAATGATAGGATATCATTATCATCATAGGATATCATTATCATAGGATATCATTATCATTCACAAAATCATACACTCCTTCATCAAAAAAATTGCATGAAAACTTATCAAAGTTGTGAAATTGAAGTTTTTTTGCAGAAAAATTAAAAACGCTAGAAAAACTTAAACTAAAGTTGTTGAAGGTTTTTGTTCCAAATTTCTTTATAAAAATTGCAATAAAAATTCAATTTTGGAACTTTGAAATTATTGACGGAAAATTGAAAAAAAAATTTGCAGTAAAATTAAAAACTTTAAAAAACTACATTTTTTTCCATTTTTTTTCCAATAAAACCTGCAAAAAAATTAATGGAAACTTCACAATTTGATGAAGTTTTATGCTGATTTCTTTTTTGCAGAGTCATTACAACAAATCAAATAAAATGAAGCGTGGATATAAATAAACGGATTATTTACAAATTATTAATTTAAATTTCTGCCATTCCAGAAAAAAGTCAATATAAAAACTTCATAAAAATTATGAAATTAAGGGATTTTTTTCAGGCTTTATATAGAATATTGAAAAACTCCTTCAATAGGATATTGCAAAACTCCTTCAAATAAAAAGCTGAAGTTTTTTTAGGTAAGTTTTTAATTTTCTTGCATAAACCCTTTAAACATTCTGTATAAATTTTTTTTCAATAATTTCATGAATCAAAATTGAAGATTTTTTGCATGTTTTTTACAGGTTTTATGCAGGATATAGAAACAAAAACCTTTAATGTAATAGATATTTAAAAAATGCAGGTTTCCTGTCATTCGATTTCACAAATTTAACGTTTTTATGCTGACTTTTGGATTGCTTTTATCTGGGATGCTATGGCTGAAGTTTATTACTTTTAGGTGACTTGTATTAAGTTTGAATGCGACATACATCAAGATATACATGCTTGTCTACTGAACTATCATTGAACACAAGATAAGGTCGTTTGCGTATAAAAACTCAAAATCCTATCAATTCCCCAAACATTCATTTGAAACGAACAAGATAGTCATAGTTGGCTCGCTTTTTAAAAAAATCCCGTCGAGAATTTTTCAACCCTTCATCTCTATGCAAACACAATCCTGACACAATTTCTCCCGCCAAGCCGTAAGATTTTTCTATTAATAGATGCATATATTTGCTTTCCAGAACAAGGTCCCAAATGTATTTCGTTTTTGCTGCCAAATCAAAAATAACCTTGGCAGAATCTGAATAAGAAACCAGCAAAAAGAATACGAATAGCAGGCGTTCGATGTGAAGAATCTCGTTAATTCGTTAACACATGACACACCCCCGCCAACTGCATTGTTGCCTTTGCACCTGTCTCCCCCTTCTTGACGAAGGAGTTTTTCTCATGTCTTGACATCCAACTTTCTTTTTTAAAAGAGATTCGTTCCCTATGAATATACTTTTTAAGTATCTTATGAGTATGCTTTGAATCTCTATAATGATACGGAAGAACGCAGCATGTTACCAGTAGGACTCACCTTACGATAGTATAGAAGTTTTTCGTTCCTCTTGGAAGAAAGTGACCTGCACTACCACCAGAAAATTCTGAATTGGCGCAAAAAAAACAGTTTAAAAATTCTAACTGTAAACATTTTTTATGAGAATTTGAAAATTCGGAAATTTGCTACCTAACAAAAGTAAACTGAGATTGGAAAACCAACTTTGTGCAGTCGTACCAAGTACTGCTGGAAGGACTGACGTCCTTTCGGCAGGATCAATGAATACAAACGAACGCCCTGCCATTAGGACGCAGCGATTAGTGGGAATTCATGTACAAATGTGCTTCTTGCAGAACTTTGGTCTGTACGCTCTATCAATAACTGCATTTGAATAGCCCACATGCAAAACGTGCTTTATATCAAAATTTTAAAAAATAAGATTTTGGTATCATTAGCTACTTTTTATTTTAGTTTCAATTTTTAAATCTAATAAAAAAGTGAAAAACATCATTTATTAATAAAAATTTAGACAGTCTGTATCGGGGGCGCAGCCGTAACGGGGTGCGGAAAGCGCTCGTCAACTAGAACAACTTGGTAGAGGCCTATATACGCAAATAGACAAACTACAATGGCTGTTTTTAAACTAACCTAACAGAATTAATGGATAAAATGATTATGTCTTTTGTGTGTGAGTTTAATCACTAAATTAATTTGTGTGTCTATTACAACATTTTTGTTATATATTGTTATATATTATGTACATTTGCGGCTCGGACAGCGTTTAAAATTCCCTGATTTTTGGAACTAGACATTTTTTTACGAAAACATCTTCTCCCCGTGTCTTCAATATCTTTAATATGAAAGTTGCTGTAATTCCGTTCATTAGTTTTAGCTACAGATATCTCTAAACAAGGAAAGTTATTTTATGCCCACCCTGTATAAAAAAGAAAGCAAAAACTTGTTTTGCTAACAAAAACTCAAGAAATAATCAAGCAAAAGCAAGAGTGGCTATTTCCAATATATCCATGTTCGACACAGGCGTAAAAACAATTATATCCAACCAATGGTATTTCTGATTAGTTAGGTATAAGGATGTTAAGAATATGTATTCAAAAATAAGTCAAATGTACTCATTTTTGAGTATATTCGATGCTTATCATAGCTCCGAATACATAAGTTTCAATTTTGAAAAAGAACTAAAAAATAAGTACAATGGGTAAAAATAAATAAAAACAGCAGATGCTAGCCTACATAGTCTCAATTCATAATTCCCTTTCAATAAGTATAGACAATTACAACTAAAACTTACCCGGAATCGAACCCAGGCCCTCAGGGATACAACCCAATGCCTTATATTACCAGGACGACGTGAAAAAGTTATAAACAGAAGAAATATTAAAAAAGTATGCCAAAATAATGGGAAATAAATTATTTTGTTGTAATAACTCAGTTTCCATTTAAGAAATCGACATCAAATAATGTAGGAAAACATCTTCTGAACACCTATTTTAAGTTTTTAAGGTCGCTTTGTTAAGATGGCTTGAACAGAAGCTGACATTAGCAATAATAAATCACACTGCTCATTTTTGAGAAAGTACGGTTACTTAAATTTGAGTACGTCAGCGCTCATTTACGATGAAATTGTACTCAAAGAAAAATAAGTATGTTCAGGTACTCATTTTTAATACAATTTTTTTTACAGTATGGATATATCGGTTTTTGCTTCTTTAGAAAAAACTGTATTACATTTAACTACATTAGTATAATAAAACATTATTTTTACCCAACTACTTCGTTTACATTTTATACATATCGCTTAGCTTTAGTAGCAACAGACAAAGTAGTTAAAGCATAGCAAAACATAATATTTTATTACGTGTAGTTAAAGGGCCAAACAATGACTATCGCCAATCAATATGTGACCACCTTGTATATTACTATGGCAATTATAAACGAAATAGATTCTTTGTTAAAAATTATTTTCTTTAAATACTCTCAAAGACGTGAAAACTCTTCTAAGAGAAGAGTGCAACGCCAATCCTTGGTCGACTTTAGAGACACATTTATTTACCAAGCCTAGCCTCGCGCAAGCAACAATTGCACTGCAACAACTTTTAATCAACTGAGCAACTAAAAATTTACACCCCAACTGTGGACGAAATTATTTAATTGTATCCAACTTAGCGTTTCCAAGTCTCAGATATCGCAATCGCCAAAATGCAGGTAAAAAATTGCCAAACTCGTATACCTCAATCCATATAAAATCGCCAAATTGTCGATTATTTGCCAAAGCGCTATAGCGAGCAAAAGGATATATTATGCAATTAAAAGTTGCTCTGTGAGCGGTACAACTTAAGCTTTCCAGTTATGTGCAACTAAATAATTTAGTCACATCAACCGATAGTTGCCAGTGACCTATCTAAATACAATATCGAATTGAGCAGTCTTAAACTTTGAGTAGAATATGCCCTGGTGCAACTAAGCCATGACTGCCCGTTACAATAGGCCCCACTTACAATGCAAAAAAATTGTTTCAATACAGGAATATAGAATTCCAAATAATTGAAAGCCTCCCAAATTGTTTCGCCTGATTCAATGTTTACCAAACTCTTCAGTCGTGGCTCATTTGTCAGTCGCCGCGATTGTCTGTCTCTCGGCTAAAAAGAAAACCGAGCCGACTCACCCTGCAGGAACTCTTGGCTCGATGTGTTTGATCCCACCCCCGCCAGTGAATCACTCAGGTTATTCTGGGCAGCCACAAGCATTCGAGATCTTCATCGCGCCACTATCTTTCTTCCATGAGAGAAAATTCATACCCGTTGATTCGTTGTTTTTTTCTACTTAAAGGGTAATTTGATTCTGGGAAAATACAGTCCTGAACCTTAAACATTAACTGTCTTAAGGTAAACAGGAAAATGATAGGTGACATACTAGGTAATTAAAGAGTTTGCCGAGAAAAAAGTAATAGAAACGGTTGCACTGTAAAAAAAACTGATTTCAAACCTACCTCAAATTGTAATCTATATACCTGTATATAGTCTATATACAGGCTTTATATAATATGCCTGGTGTTTTTAAGAAAAGGTAAAAATAACTTATTTTAATACTTTGCCTTGACATTGTATATTATATTGAATGCCCAGTGACAAACAGGCAAAGTATGAAATAGTCCCGATAATAAAAGTTCTAAAGTCACGTTGCGTTCATGCCATGTTTACCGGGAACATATCCATCATATCCGCAGCAGAGCAATTGCATTTATTTGATTTTGGCAATGATAAACTGCACATGCTTTTCAAAAACAACTGGTACCCCCTTAGAACAGTCGGTTAGGCGTCTTATCCCCTCAGTCGATTTTGGCACCGGGCAATGGCACTTGCTGTTCAAAAACAGCTGGTACCTCTATTGTAGCAATCTTTTGAGGGTTTTTATCCCCTCCGAATAGTCATTTTTTGCATCTTGATATAAAAGATTTTTGTTTAAATAAATAAATAAAATTTTATAAAAGTTTTAATCAAAATAGCCTTAATATGGCAAAATATTAAAAATTATTAAAAAAATAATTATAATTATGATTAATTTTAAATAGGATTAAAGTTTATCAAAATTAATTATTCTGTATTTTCTCTTAATAAATGTTGCATAAAAGTTTTATTTTCTCTTTTACTTTTTGTGAGAATGACAATTAAATGCAATTGAAAATAACATGCATTTCTTTCTTATTGCAAAAAATTGGATCATAATTTATTTTCTACTTTTTTCTCAATAAGAAAGTTTTGCTCTTTATTATTTTGTATTTATTTAATTTTCATATACGTCTTTTCAATAAAAGCCTTTTCTTGAATCTATTTTCCTACTTTCCCTAAATAGCATTAATTATTCTATATAATGCGTAGGTAAAATATATATAATATTAAAACAATTATGATATTTCCATGAGTTTAAATACCCTTGTTTACTATTGACCGTTGATCTTTTTGATCGTTATATTTATTGATTTTCTTAATCGTCATATTTTTGTATCATATCATCGGTCATATTTATTGATTTATTAATAGTTATATTTATTGTTCTCTTCTTGTGATCGTTATATTTATATTTTTTATCCAAAAAAAAAGTTAACTTTAATATTTTCAAGATAACTATTTGTTATACATTATCAATAAATGCTGCCGGTAGAAAACACCAAAAAAATCAATTCGCAAGTAATAGGGTAAGGTGGGGTAAAATAAGTATATTGGAAATTAAATGTAAATTACACATTGTTAAGCTGGTGCTTTGATCTCGTTCTTTATTTAAAACAATACTTCGTATAATGGAGTACATTTCAGCAAAAAAATAAATTTCTGGATAATTTAAATCAAGTCCAAAAGTTGATTTGATTGTGGTTGAAAAAAAAACTTGCGATAGTGTGACGCATGAAAACTTCTATATATAAACTAGAACAGTCGAATTATTTACCAATATCCCTGGGTTTTGTACAAAAAAGAAAGTTTTGAAAAACATTCCAATTAAAAAAATAAAAATAAAGTCTTTTATTTAGTTTTTTTCAATGATTTGCAATATGGGGTAAAACAAGTAATCGAATTATTAATGCTAAAGAATACGAAAAAATTTAATGATCTTCGAAAAAAGTATGATTTTGAAGCTTATACATGACAAGAATTATCTACAATATATTAACACCATTTATATGTTAATATAATCAAGTTACATACCTGTTTTTTAAGAAACAAATTGTGTACAAGAAACACGCATTTCAATTTAAAAAAAACGCCATTTTCTGGTTTTGTTGGAACACAAAAAAAGAAGTTTTAAATGGATTAAAAAATCTTCTGCGGAACAAATTAAAAATAACGTAAATACAGAACATATTTCAGCATCTAAATAAACCAAAAATTATAAAACTAACGTTTTATTTCAAAGATAATAAGTTATAACAAAGTAGATGTTTCAAAATGGCAAATCAACTTATTTTTAGAAAGGCTGTTACTGAGTTTGCTGAGTTTATATATACTGAGTTAAATATAAGGAATTTTCTAAGAGTTGATACGGCCGATATTTATTCTATTTTATTCAAGTTTCTAATTCGACAAAAAAAATTTAAAATAATAACTTTATATACAAAAATTTCCATGGCTTCTCACTGACTACCCATTTTACACCATCTGTAGTTGAAAAAGAATATGAAAAACTATTCATTTTAGCAATTTAAAATATTAAACATATTGAAATATGCATAAATGCATAATGAAAAGATTGCATAAATACACCAAAAAAAGTCTCATATTAATAACATTTTAAAAGAGAAAAATAATTTTGAATGAAAAAATGACACTTTTCCTACCCAGTTTACCCCACCTTACCATGCTTAATGTTTTTAACGATCAGAATCAAATTTATCTGTGTTTATAATGTCTATGCGATATTTCAATTTTTCTCAAAATTATAATGAAAAATATTAATACTCTCATCACCATATTATATACTACATACAATTTATTAAAAAAATTAATCAATGCATTCATTATCTTTATTTTATATATAATCTAATCGGAAATAATAAATGCACTTGACAAAATAAAGCGAGATGGCTGCCAAACAACACACTGATTGATTTCAAATTCGTTTTTTTCGTCTCTTCGTCATCTAACAAGTCCCTCATTCTTTTCGCCCTTTGAAAGATCTGTTCTTTGGCTGATGCCAGATACACACCGGAATAAGTTCCCTGTCAACCGAACTTTTAATAACGATGAAAATAACTCATACACAGAAGTCTTTTTTAACAGGGATCTATTTCTGATCGTGCTAACGAAAACATTTTTTTTTTTTCATGTCTCGCTTGTGAATTTTATTTGCGGAATTCGAAAATACCCCGTCTGGAATAACTTTGTAAAAATGGTTGTTTTTGGCAATATCTTCCTTGTGAGCTTCATCGCCCATGTATTTTTTGTTCCAGAGTTGAACAGGTTTTGTTAATTAACGTCGCACTAGAGCTGCAGTGGGCTATTGGCGACGGTTCGGGGTCAATCTCGAAGGAAAGACCCGGGAACACATACACATTCATACATGCACCTCGTTATTTTAGAACCATGGTCAGATGACGAGGAAACACCTAAACTGGCACCCAACGCCTTCAATAGATATCGGGACTTTGGACCACGATCAGATTTATCGTGCACCAGGCCCGTATACACGCCAGTATAATACATTCGTGGATATTCTGGACGACTTTCTAGTATTTTTGTAGCGAAGCTGGCAACCCTCCGATCGCAAGATCACTACTTTTTTACTTTTCTATGTCAAGTCCATTTCACGGATTCGAACCACCAATCCTCTGATTAGTAGCTGAACGCCTTACCAACTGAGCAACTGGGGCTCCAGAGTTGAACAGGACATATATTTATAATATCCGATGTCAGCCTTATCAGAAAAACTATACAAGAGTTGTTGAACGAAATGGTGAATGTTTCACTAGAAAACTTCCTTTTTTTTTATCGCGTGTTGGTTTTTTCTGAAACCTTACTTATACTCCTTCAACACAAACAAACTCTACATAGACATACTTCTCTTCACACATGATAAGCTTTACGGGTGTTATTTAATCGCTCCTTTGTCGGACTCACTGCGTGGAAAATAATGTTTTGGTCATTTTTAATTTTTGCCTATTTGATTTTGTTTTTTCAATTGTTAAATTTTTTTAGTTTAAATTACACTTCAATTTTTTTTATTGGCCATATAATGGAAATGTTTTTTTTTCTGTAAATATGCAAAATGATTTTTTAAACAAATAAAAATATACAATAATTGGGGAACTCTGTTTAGAAAAATTGAATATTAAAATGATAATTTGAATTTTGATGACTTTTTATGAAAAAATCGCGCTAATGGAAGTTTTTTATATTTAATTCTAGATTAGCTTTAAATTTAGAAGATTAAGGCAAATTGATTTTATGAGTGTTTTGCGATCATTTTTAAGGTTTCTTATCATATTTTATGCCTTTTTTTGTCAAACGTTCATCAATTACCTATTCTAACGCATAGCCTTTTCACTTTAGCGATCCAGTTATGTAGACTGTAAAATACATAATAAATCTGCATAATAAATCAACACTTTGCATTTCGCATTTCATACTTATTAAAATAGGAGAATTTCTTTTTTATTTTGACAGTACTTGACTTTTTTTCATATTAGTACTTGACTCATTTTTATTTCAGTATTTAACTCATTTTGATAACATATTGTAATCACAATGAAGGGATGAACGGAGATTTCATATATGAAGAACAAGAAGAAACACAAAGTTTCGTTTACTTAACTACCAAGTAATTTTTTTGTTTTGAAATTGCCTTTAAAAAGAAATAAACTTTTTCTCCCTCGCTCCCGTTTTGATACTCTTTAGCACTCCCAATTGTTAATTTCTTTCTACATTTATGACACTGAATATTAACCCCTTTTTGTTAGAATTTTTTTTTTTTAATTTCCGTTTCAAATAAAGCATTTGTTTTGTATTCTTGAAAATCAATGTATGTTCTGTCCTGAATTCTAAAATTCCAAATATTTTTTTGGCTTGAACCACAAGTGATATCAAGTTCACTGATATCCAGTTTTCCTCCCCACTTTTTAAATTCATAAAATATTCTCTATTACAATATATTCAAATCTATTACTGTAAGGTATCTTAAAATATATCTCTATAAAAACAACTACTGAAAATACTGACAAAAATGCATCCAAAAATAAGTTATCGTTGCTACAGGATTTTCAGAAAAAAATTTGAACAAGGAAGTGCAGACAGCACTATCTTTTCTTCCAGCCGCATGCCTTTTGAGTTGATATCATCCCCTTATAAATCGGACTCTGAATAATTATCAGATTCAGTATTATCTTATTTTAATTGAGAAATATTAAATCCACTCTTCTGAATCCATCATTAAAACTATTTTGACATGCAAAAATAATTAAAGAATATGCATTTCAGTCGATAGCTCTGAAATATAACGAAAAGTATGAATAGCGACAAAATTTTCTTGCTAGCGCCATTTTTCATCTGCATCGCATGGCATGCAAAGTCGACCAAGAAGGGATTAATGGTTAACCCTTATTAGCTGTCCCAGAATGTTCCGCAATGGGATCACCTATTTTTCAAGCAATACACACCATTTTTAAATTTATATAAATACTTAACCCTTTGCAGTCGAGGTTTTTTTCACTCGGGCGAACCAGCAACTCGAGACGATTTTCCGCATATTTAGTAAATTTCTTACAATGGTGCATGAGAGTCATCTCTCCAGTTGACGCATCAAAAAAAGTGGTGCCTGAAACTGAGAATCCCCTCTCCACAACAATGCGTTACTTTTTAATCTATTTGATTTGGGTATCAATCTCTCTCTTTCGAAAAAACATTTAATTAATTAAAAATTTTCTGTAGAGAAAACAACATTACACTTTTCGGTAATTCGTCGGTTAAAAGGTTAATAAAAAACTGTTAAATTAATAAATAAAAAACTAATATTAATAAATAAACAACTAATATTAATAAATAAAAAACTAATATTAATAAATAAAAAACTAATATTAATAATATTAGTTAACTAATATTAATAAATAAAAAACTAATATTAATAATATTAGTTAACTAATATTAATATTAATAAAAAACAAATTATCGTATTCCAAAATCACTACGATTTTAAACCGTCTTCTTCAGAAACTCAAGACATTATTAGTCAACATTTCAGAACACAGAAAAAAAGGACTTTGGGAAGCATTCTAATATTCCATTTCCTCCCCTATCTAGGAGCTGAAAAAAAGAGCAATCTCACTATTTGGAACAAAGGATCCTTTCGATATGCCTAGTTGGCAAAGTGCGCCCAAAAGAGGAGTTTCAAAAGTCCTCCTTTAAGTGACGTCATGCGCTCATTTTTGCCTGGCGAAGTCTTCAAAAGATTGAAGTTTTAGTCGTGGGAGGAGCAGTGATATTTTAGGCACCACTTCGAGCCTGGACTGAGGTTACGAGAGACCAGTGCAAAAAGAGTTGGAGATCAGACAGTGCCTCGTCGCAAATAACATGGCTTACCGCGGACCTTCTTACGGGCTCAGTGCTCAAATCGCCAACAAGGTAAGTGCGCTTTCATCTATTTGTAATTGATATCATTCAATTGACATTCATTTAATACATTAAGATATAAAAAGTGCAAGTGTATGAATAAATCCGAAAATGAAGGATAGGGTAAAGGAACGAAACAGGAACAGTATGATACGAATTCCAAATTTTGATATATTTAATTTATAAGAAAATAAATGAAATTAAATACTACGGTTTCGTACAATAAGATATCGAGAATCCAATTGTATGAACAATTTTGGAAATGAAGGATTATGGTAAAGAAATAAAGTAGGAACTGTATGATGCATATTCCAAATTTTAATATATATTTATTTTATAAAATTAATTAAGGGAATTAAATACTACGGTTTAATACATTAAGATATCAAGAATGCAATGGCGTGAATAATCCTGAAGACGAAGGATATGGTAAAGGAATTATATAGTAAATTACAGCATAATCCAAATTCTTAAAAAAAATCTATAATTGTTTTTTATATATTTTATTAATAAGATAAATAAAGGGATACTACAGGAAATCAATTTTGCTGTTTTCATAATAAAAAAAATTGTTATCACTCAGCGTTTGCGATAAGCAATTAAAAATAATTTTCATTTTTAAATAGTTGATTTTAAAAATGATTCAAAGAAACTCACGTTACTAGTACGAAATTTCAGAGCTCTAGGTGCTGAATCGTGGATTTTAAAATCATTTCATTATTTGTAACTTTTCAATTAGGATGGCTTTTGGCTTGTTAAATTACAATCTATGTTTAAGTATTCCCTATACTATAAAAAAAACTATAGAACTAACAAATTATGCAATTTTAATTCATCAATTTTCTCAAAAGTAGCTATTTGTATCTACAGGAATTTATACTAATATACATAAAATTTCGTGCGTCTCGACTCTAAATTGATTATTTCTATGAAAAAAAAGTATGGCAAACATATTGTCACCATTCTTACTCATTGAAGGCAATGCTGCCTCACTAAATATATTTTTAGACTAGAAAATGTCTTATTATTGAAAACTATACTAGTTTAATCAGAACCAATGATAAACCATCTCTTGCTTAATGTATTTCCTAAATAGTCATTTGTTTATAATAAGTTTATATTAATTATTTTTTTACCAATTTTTTATATATCTGCTATTTACCATAAAGTGTCGAAATATTGAATACCGCAATATAAAAACACAATTTACTTAAGAATTAAGAATAAGTATAGTAAATTAATACGTTACAATTTAAAATTTATGTAAAAACACATACTAAATACTTACATAAAAATAAGCAGACATGGAGTATTATATCAAAATTCCAAATTTACATATCTCTTCACTGCAGCTTTGTGGCAAGCATTGTCATTCACTGATATTAACACAAGTTCTATCTTATCGGTAATATCCTGGAGACTTGGGTTTCACATACTTTTCCATTAATGTTTTCGAGAAGAACTTTTGAATAGTAAATTCAGTTTGAATTCAGTACTAGACACAATCTTGTTATGATAAACAAACCCTTATCATGAACCAGGACTGTACTGGACTGCTTAAAATTAGATTGGATTAATTGTACTGGACTTCTTTTATATATTAAATTAGGAGTGGCTGATCGTATTTAAAATTGATTCCTGAGTATAATCGAGGAGTACAGTTCCAGAACTTGCCTTATCCATGCCAGCAGTTTTCAAGAAATCAATGATTATCATTTTTTATATGAAACAAGTTTTGGAACTTATCCCTTCATTTTTAAAACTATTATACTTTTATGGAGTTGACAATTTTAAAAATACTACTACTCATTTATAATGTTATATACTGAATTATACAAATATTGATAATACAGCATAGCAATGGAATACAGCAGTTTTGAACAAAGAATGCATTCGGATAACATAGGATTTGGAAAAATCAATAAGACTTGTATTTCAATTCTATTATAATACCAATCTGCATTAAACTAAAACTCCATTTGCTGAATTTTTATTTGCATTGTGATACTAAAAATATGTTTTTCTCAAATTGTCACAATCATGAATAAGTCAAGTTTTCGAATGGCACTACTCAATTAAATGGAGTATGTGTATTTATTATAATTGAAACGTTATTGCCCAGTGCAAAGAAATCACTCAAAATAAATAACATTTGCTCATTTTTAAGCATCATTTTTACAGTACGAAGTTGGGTGAAAAAAACACCCAGGCGAGTTCAATATTTATAAAAAAAAAACTGCTATTAGTGAATTTAGTCTCTTATTTCTTAACTGGAATGCTGAAGAAAGAATAAGTGAGAAACCCTTCAGAGAAATAATTTTATTGATACTAGATGTTGGATCTTAAGCAAGCACTGAATTGTTAAAGAGACTAGAAAGAGACTAACTGGACTAAGAGACTAAATGGAAATATATTAACTGGAGTATATCTAAACATTAGTTATCCAGTTGGCAAGACTAGTTTTCAAAACTTTGGGAAATCAAGCACTATATTCTCAATAAAAATTCACCATATTTACCGAATTTGGTTTTAAGTTCTTGCTATGATAAATCCCAGATTTACAGTGAAGAAAGTATTGATATTCAACCTTGCTTGTGGTTACTGTTTAATTTGTTTTGAATTTATTATCAAATTGTTGTTCGATATTATTCTGAACACTTTTTATTCAATACGTTTGTAAAATATTGAATGGCGAAATTAACAAAGTAGAAAAAGTGTCTGTTTGAAGATTATAAGTATTGTTATGCTAATAAAATTTTGTATCGGATGCTTTTAAATGCAATGCAAAATATGGAATAACAAAATAATGTAATGCGAATATATGGAATAGAAAATTATGTACGTTAAAGGAAGTACTAATATTCATTCTGACTTGTGCTTAATGTTCAACTTGTTTTGAGTTTAATATCAAATAATTGTTAAAAGAATATTAGGATTTTTATTATTTAATACGTTTTCAGAATATTATATGGCACAATACTAAATTAGAATAACTAGTATATTTGAAAATTATACATATCATTATGCTCATCGAATTTCGTATTGGATGATTTTAAATACATTGCTATAACGGAATAACAAATGAATGTTGTACATAATATGAAATATCAAGTAATGTACAGTAAAGAAAGTACTAATATTCATTTTTACTTGTGCATATTATTCAATTTGTTTTATATTTAATATATAATAATGGTTCATTGGATATTATAACGAAAATGTTTTTATTTCATTTATATTAAATACAATTACAAAATATTTATTGATACTTAAAAGGTAACATGTGCTAATTTTAAATTTAAAGAGTTTTTAATTATTATAGTTATAAAATTTTGTGTTGCTTACTTTTAATTGGAATGTAAAACAAAAGTATGGAACAAGAACTGTTGTGCAATCAAATGAACGAATTATCTCTAAAGAGCAGAAAGAAACGTGTTGGATATTATAATTATCTAGCGGATCTAAATGACACCACTATTTCAGTAAATGAGAATTCACAGTCCAAATGAGCCACATCATTAGCAAATCGTAACTTCAAAGTTATAGCATCTCAATGAGGCTCATTTGCTAATCTTTTCATTTCTGTCATGGTGTCAAAGATTTTATTTCTTTCAAACAATAGTGTACTTTACAATAGATGACATATTGATTTAATAAAATTTTCTTCGTTGGGTACAAAATATGAATGGTTGGATCCGTTGTTGATTGGAGCGATGATCATTGTTTGGCTGCTTAAATACATAATGAACCATTCTTTTTTTATGCTTTAACTACTTTGTTGGTTGTTACTAAAGCTAGGTGACTCGTTTTTTTTTTCTCGCTGACTCGTTCGCTACGTGACTCGTTCTCGTAAAGTATCTGGGCAAAAATAATGTTTTATTATGCCAATACGGCTAAATGGGATACAATCAAACAATGATCATTGCTCAAAAATGTGTGACCACCCTGCCCTTCTATGAATTATCTAAAATTGACTTTTAGAAGACTTGTCTAAACTTGAACTCTTATCTTAAACTTGAATTAATTAACTATCTAAACTTGCTGATTATTTTTAACCAATTCTAGAAGAGTTGTTTCAAAAGAATTATTTAATTAAATAGAAAGAGACGTATGAGAAGAAAATTCCCAATTTTAAAACTTTTTTAATTTATGTACAAAAAAAGAAACGTGTGTGAAAAGTTAAGTTATAATTATTCAAAATGGACAATTTTTTATATAATTATTTAAATAGTTAAAATTGTAATAATAATTAATTTAATCAAATCACATCATTCACCCTTGTAGATTTCTTATACGTCATTCTATGAATATCATTTATAAATTTATTAATTGAATTTTTTTTTAATTTCTTTTATTATCATATTAGGATTTTTCATTTAAATTTAGTTGTGAATCCCGTGAATCAGTACATTGATCCTAACTAGTAATAATAAAAAGGCTCATTTCAATTAACTCATGTTTAATTTGAGCCTCTCCCAGCAAAATGTGAAGAAAATCGAACAACGCGTTTGGTCGTAAATGCGTAACAAAGAAGTTACAGACAAACAAACGGAATGCTGAAATATCAAATTAAAGCAGAGACCTCGCTAACGCTTGGTCAAAAAAGCGTATGAATATATTACGATCTCTTATATGCAAGAACTCCTATATGCCAAATTTCTTTGAAATTATCCAGTCGTTGTAGAAATTAGTCATTGCTTAGATTTTTATGTGTGACATAATTTGATAATGAAAATAATATTATTGAAATCAAAAAGCGAGCACTTACAAATAAGAAAAATGCAATAGTTTTCTTAACTCGTTAACATACGATTTAATTTCTGATCGCGCGTGCCCTAATCAACAGCAAAATCGGTCACTCGTCATTTCACGGAGCATTTATGTTTCACTCCATATACACGCCAAAAGTCTGGCACGTGTTATTCACTTTTTACCCGATTAACATACCACGAGTCTCAATGTAGAGAAAGGGATTCATCCTCTTCCTCCAAAGATTTATGGACGTCCCACGCCAGAATGGCCCCGTTGGGAATAGAATCAATTCAAGGTAGCCAAATAGCCATTCTCACTGAAAATCATCGAGTTCTTTACCAAAACGTAATTACGAGACTGAATGAGTGTATCAAGTCTCAAACTTTGGATATATGTATGCTTTATTATTTATAATATGATCGTATTATTACGGCTAGAGAATATATAATTGTTTTCTACAATTAAGTTTATTCCTCTAACATATCTTATTATATTTGAGAATGTAGTTATTTGTAAAACACTGTTGAACAATTATGTTTTAGGAAAAGTATACAGTCAGGTGTTAGGCATTCTTTAACAATTTCAAAAATGAACCGGCAAAGTTTAAAATACGATATATTTGATACACAGGGAGATCACAAATTATTGAGCGATGGTCATTGTTTGGCTGTATCACATTTAGCCTTACACACAAAATAAAACATTACTTTTACCCAACAACTTCGCTTATATTTTAAATAATTCGCTTAGCTTTAGTGTCAATAAACAAAGTTGTTAAATCATATAAAAAAGAATGGTTTATTATGTGTAGTTAAACAGCCAAACAATGACCATCACTCAACAATTTTGGACCACTTGCCTAAGTATTCTAGAAATAACCGAACACATACTGGGAAAAGAGTGTACAGTAAGTAAATACTACCAATATCATGTTTTTTATGCTTTCTTGCATCTATCTTTAGAACTTTTCAAATTCGTATTAATTAATTATATTGCAAATTAATTTAATGTGTCCCATAAAATTTTAATAAAATAAGTAATGAATTAGGATTGAACAAAAATTAAATTTTAATTACAAAAAAAGACATACAGTATTTGTAATTCAATTAAATTTATTCACGACCCCTTCAAAAAAATTACCTGGATCCATCCTTGTTCTATACTTTGTCTAACTCACAGTGGAATTATACAGAATGCCTAGGCAATGTATGCAATCCTTTGAGAAAGTGTTTGCAACTTCTCAAAAACAAACGAATTGCACTAATTTCATTAAATTGGCAGGTATTTTGTTGAAGGCTTAGATTATAAGCTTTTTCTGTATTACAGGGAGTCACAAATTGTTGAACGATGGTCAATGTTTGGACGTTTAACTATACATAATAAAACATTCGTTTTGCTAAACTTTAACTACTTTGTTGAAACTAAATTACAGCTCAATTTAATACAGCCAAACAATGACCATCGCCCAAAAATATGTAACCTCTCCCCCCTCCCTGTAAACTTTTCCTGTAATACATATAAGCGAATATGTTTTAGCTTTTATTTTTATGTAAGTAACGTCTTTTTTAAGTTACTTAATTTAACCATGATTTTACTTCAGTTGCTACCTCCATTTCCTAAGAGAAGCTTTAAGTAAACTAATAACTTAGCTTTCTCAAAAATATAAACTACCCCTCTTTTAACCTCCTATGTATATTTGGAAAGAGAAATCAATGAAAAGTGAAATGGGTAAACCGACAGAGCATTCGACCTGCTACTTTCATCTTAAGTTTATTTACAGAAGCTAAATATGGAAAGAACAACATGCTGACTGATCATTTCCTCTGGAAGGGTTTGTTAGTTTCATCTTGTCCAAGCGCATGTGATAAATCGGGTTACATTCGTGTTTTTTGACGAAAAACACTTTAAATACGAACTTACAAAGGTTCAGGCATGTTATTTATGGATGACACTTTGTTTTTTTAAAGGATTAGTCATCCCATAAATGTGCTATATGAGCCCTCTAGTTTCAAGCCTAGATCGGTCCACATTTTCTCAAAATTGTTTTATAATACAAGTTTTTAATGTACAACGTCATCTTGCAAATCGGTATTGACCAAAAGTGTCTGAATCCAATCAAAAAATGCATTTTCGAAGTCAGGTTTTTAGATCCAAAAGTACGTGGCTGTGAATTGATTTTAGCATCTTCTGTAAAATTTATGATAAATGATATATCTGGTTTTGAAACTAGAGGGCTCATATGAATATTTTATGAAACTTTTAATTAAATAGCCCAGTTGCAAAATGAGTTATATCCTACTTTAACCGTTTTGAGAAAATCACCAAATACGATATCACTGATATAGATGTTGTGGAACTTCTTGAGATTTTTATAAGTAAATATTTTTTTTACTTCGTTTTAAAGTAAAAATGGAAGTAATAGTGATAAAGCAGCTAAACATACCAAAATCTTACTTTTCGAATTTTTGGATATAACCCGTTTTGCATCTTCGTTCAATTGTGATCGTCAATTCTTGTTCATCGATGATTATTTAAATGTTTAGTAACTGATTGGATAATGCCAAAAAAATCCTCAACATCTATTACATTTTATACTAGTCAATACTTTTATGCTGATAAAATTACAGTGGGTTCTCTATTTATTTGCTCCCATCTCAGATACCATTTACCCGATTTCGGTGGCACTTTGGAAAATCATAGTTTCCATTCGGAAGAAAATTTTAAGATCGAAATTTCTTTTTCGATTTTTTAAGCAGAATATAAGTTATATATAAATATGAAAATGTTTTCAATGTATTTTTCAAATTGCTGTAAAAGTTCAATCTCGTTTTGCTCTTATCTCAAAATCTGTTGGGCTGATCTTAGTGAAACTTGCCAAGCTTAAATGAGTAGTAAAAAGGCTTTCACACTCTATTTTGCGGCGATACGTTAAAAATGAACAGAGTTATTATAACTTATTTCTTTTACTTCCAATTGTTTTGTCACAATTTCTTTAACGTTTGACCGGTCACAACTTTTCATTGTATGTACCTATTCTTATTTTTTATTATTAAAGAGCGATCCGACAGGTGCTAACAGCAAGAGTTCGATCCTTGCACATACTGAAGTTTTTAATTTATAAGATAACATTCATGATACACTACACACGATAACTAGTAGTGAATAATTAATAGGACTAAATATCGCATTTTTATAAAATTTACGTAAGTATGCCAAATGTTAAGTTATATTACATTTAAAAGGAGTTAAACCTTTTTATAAGATTAATTGATAAAAAAACATAAATTAAAGCATGTAAAAACAAAACCCTTGCTGCATATCAGTTACAAAAACAAATTATAAACTTTTATTATATCATCGAATGTTTAAAATTGCGTGAGAAAGCGAATGAGAGATTAAATAAAATTAGAATTATAGCTAAGAAGAAATGAAACTTCGTTTGCTAGTTACTCAATTTATTACCATTTAATGTTTTAACGTTTTAAAATACAAAATTGGTAAAGCATTAAATCATTTTTACCAGTAATTGCGTAGAAATATTTATAGTTTATAATTATAATTTTTAATTGAGTTTTTGGAAAACAATTCTCATTATCTAAAGCACTTACCAGGTAAGTCTGCTTTGTCCACAATGTTTAGCTGTTTCTGTCTATTTATGCATATAAAAATAATAGAACTCTCATGAATTATTATAATTAAAAAAAACTCGTAAAAAATATACCTTTTAAAACTTTTTGCTTGAAATCGCAAGTGTTTTATTACTTTTGTACTACAAAATTGTTTTTATAATTTCTCAATGTAAAAAAAATATTTTCGCCATTATTAAATTATACAATCCGAATACAGTTTAATAAAAGTTATACATTAAAAATACTTTTAAATGAAGGATTCATATGAGCCATTTGCCTCAAAAACTATTTTTAAAACTAATTTAAATTTTGCAGAGCATATATTCAAACACATTTACATACTTTCACATATGTGCATTCCAAAACTTAATACTTATGCTTTTGCATAAGAATGAAGTTTTTGTAATGTACTTTTTTTTATTTATTTCAAATTTGTCATAAAATTTTTATGTTTTAATTTTTAATTCGTATATATCTAAACACATTTGATTTAATTATGTAAAAGTTTTATGTAAATATGCATAAAAAATGTCAAAGAAAAATAATCAGTAAATTGTTAGAAAAAGGCACTTGACTTTAAATGCTATTAGAAAACTGCGTTGAAAGTAATTCTAACAGTGTTATTGTCTCAAAGGTCATTTTAAACGAATATTGAAAAAATACCATCAACATAAATACGTATTATATTTTTTATATATTATTGTAAAAGTAAGATTTCAGGAATTCTTGTATATAGAAATATTAACTTTAACCCTTCTGTCTCCTTTATGTTTATTTTTAATTGATTATCTTACTATATTAGTTCTATTACTTTTGTAACCATATGAAATAACACTAATAGCATTATGCGCAATATAAAAAATAATATTTTTAAGGTATTTTGCTTGATACGCATGAAGAATCCCCCACACACACTAAAAACTACGTCTCCATAGAACCCCCCTTCAATTGAATGTTGCCCTATTTTCCTATTGGTTGGAATTCAACGCTTTCCCTTCAATTACATAAAATCATACGATTCCCTTTCTATGTCATTATAATGCCATTAGAGTGGGCCCCTGTCTCCAACGGAAATCTCGAAGGGCAAAAAACTTACGAAGGTGCAATTTGATCGGCCTCAGGTAGTAATGCATCCAAAACAAGGCGCATTAAGTTTCAGAAACAAAATTATTTTGGTTCGTTACATGTTTGAAAGGGATACGTTTGTGAATCCTTAAATTTTTATGACTTAAGTTTTTGTCTTTAAAAATATTGTTACACTGTTTTTAAATACTAATGTCGCCCAAAATTGGTGTGTGAATTTTTAGTTACTCAGTTGATTAAGTGTTGTTGAAGTTGTTGAAGTGTAATTGTTGCTTGTGCGCGGGTAGCCTTAGTTAATAATTTTTTATCGCTATAGTCGGCCAAGGATTGGTGTAGCACTCTTCTCTTTAGAGCCTTTAAGAGTGTTTGAAAAAAATTATTTTCGTCAAAAAATCTATTTTTTTTTATGATTGCCATAGTAAAATACATTAAAGGGTAAAATACATCATAGGTGGTCACATATTGTTTGGCGATGGTCATTGTTTGGTTATTCAACTACACGCAATAAACCATTCTTTTTGCTATGCTTCAACTGCTTTGTATGTTGCTACTAAAGCTAAGTCACTTGTTTAACATATAAGCTAAGTAGTTGGACAAAAATAATGTTATTATACCAATACAGCTAATTGTGATACAGTCAAACAATGACCATCGTCCAAGAATCTGTGGTTACCCTGTATTATTAAGTTTAAAAAAAATTAAGTATTACTTTTTTAATTATATCTTAGATATTTACGGGATCTCAATCTTTATGTTTCTAAGTAAAACGTGTTTAAAATGTATATAACTTAATATAACATACTCTTCTAAAGTATAATTATATTTGGGGTTATACTATATACTTGCATTATTCTTAGTTTAAAACATTATCATTGTCACCACCATTGTTGTTACAAAGTACATGTAAAAATCTCTTAAAAATTTCAATCTTTTTTATGATTACTAAAGTATGTCGTGATGAAAACATAACTATAATACCTAGATAAATTTATAGCAAAAAATCACATCTCGTACTTGCAAATAAATGTGAGTATTTTCTTAACATTAGAGCGAATTTCATTAACAAAATCAACGTAATTACAAAACCAATAAAGTTGAATATACAACATTGCAAAACTTTATTTTATCATACCTAAAAACTACTTATTTAAAAGATACTCCCTTAGAATGTACTTGTAGAAGAACAAACTTCCATTTCAGTGTTGAGCAATTTCCGTTGAAAATGCTCAATCAATTTAATTAAAACTCTGTTTTGTAGTTACGGAGCCTTTCTTATACTGACAAATTTCCAGAATTTCCGGTCTCATATATAAAATCGCAAAGATTTTCAACAACAAAAAACTTTTTCATATTTAATTAAACGCAGTTTGGTTGTCTTAGACAAAATCTGTGGCTTGGAACAAACACAACAAATGTTGCATTGTTTTTGAATTGGAGATTGGTTGTTCTTGTTCCAAACCACAGAAATATAAACATAAAATTTAAGAAGTTGCCAGAGAATAAATAAAAAAGATAAATAAGGCAATTGATTCCTGTCACAAAATAAATCAGAAACTATGCTAGCAGGTGATATTTTCGACGATAAAATAATCAAAAATAGGATTCGCAAAATAGTGAATTCCAAAAACTAAATTTCAATCATGATATTAACGAACAAAGTAAAGGATAGTGACAAAATGTTGGGTGATGGTCATTGTTTGTATGTTTAACTACACAACTGGCCACTCGAGTCTAAAGTGTTGAAGGCTCGTATACAGGTGTGAGAGTTTTTCACTCTCAGACAGTTATTAGAGGATATTCTAATTCAGAAAGCAACAACCCCGTGTGAACGCGCCCATTCAACTCCATATAAAATATACCCGTTCAGTTCGATGTAACCGGCTTATGACGTGTGAAATAGGTTCCTTTCTTGTATTCTATACCTAACAACCAATCTAATTGTTTTTAATTTTTTAGATTGCTGCCAAACGTGATAAGCAACTAGAAGCAGAAGTATTAGAATGGATACAGGAGATCTTAGGAGAATCCCTGCCAAATGGCCAATATGAAGAAGTATTACGAGATGGTGTCATATTATGCAAGTAAGCCATAAACACCTTTGCTTTTAATTAAATTTTTATACAGATTTTCTTGAAGCATAGCCTATTTTAGTAATTAAACTGAGTAATCCTTTTTATAAAATTTATTTTTATCAAATAAATTCCTTTGAATAATTTTATATAAATGTCAAACCCACTTTTTTTAAATTTCATATGGATTCCCATTTGGGTCCCATGCAAATGTGAGTGTAAGAATGTAAATAAAAATAACTCCCTTCACGCTAATTCTTTTTAAATACATTATTCTTTCTAGGTAAATTGATTAGATTTTATTAAAAACAAGCTTACAATTGTTTTATTTTCAATTGCTCATTGCCTATATATAAGTGCAAATCGCTACTTATATTCCGAACTATCATTCATAAGTTTTAAAAAATATTTCAACTAAAACCGAAATTTTTTAACAATATAATTTGTTTTTGTGGCTTTATATGATGTTATACAGACGTTTTCCTGGTATGTATGTTATTATAAGGGAATCTACAAAAAAGAAATATTACAATACTACAAATAGAATTTCTTCAGAAATTGTCCGAATGCGCAAAAAAAGTCCAACTTGTACCCCCGTAAACAATACAAAACTTCAAAGTCGCAAAAAGTGTAAAGTATTTTCTCTCATACCATAAAAAATAAAGTACTCCATATAAAAAAGAGTATTTGTTCGTTTTAGTACTGCAAAAAAAATTATCTGATTGCCATATAAAAAAAATTCCGCCGCGAATTCTAAATTAAGCGAAAAACTGTCTATGTTTTACGTTTTAATGATTCAAAACAAAATTTTAATAAGTATTGAAATTTATTAAATTACGCATTTTTTTATAAATGGAGTAACTCATACTTGAATGATCCGTATTACAGGAATTATGAATTATTAACAGGAATATGTGAACTATAATTGCAACAAATAAAATATTGCTTAAGCTTTTAGCTCCCAATGAATTACTAAATAATTGATGCTCTCTATAAATTTGTTTACTTTCAATTATTTATAGGATCAATATCCCGGTTTCAGTGAAAAAAATAAATACAAACCCAAAAGCTCTATTAATTAAACCCCAGAATTATATAAATTTGCAAGCACAAACACATAATTTTAAAAATTGACTTTTGACCTGTTTTTTGAGAAAAGTTTAAACTTTAAATATAGGTTCCCTTACTTCTAAGTCTAAATAGGATCCTGTTGAGTTCTATTGTAACTAATGTTTAAACTGAGTTTTGTAAACCCTTCAGCAATTTAGCTAAAATTTAAAAAAAAAATGCTTTTTAAAAATTATTTTAACGTTTATAAGTCGATATTTAACTAAACATATTTAAATTTAATTACGATTGTCATATTCCTTATATATTTTTCTAACCAAATTAAAAATAAAGCAAAGAAAAATTAAAATAACTTCTTAATGTGCCTCCAATATTTACCATTTATAAAATATTCAGAATTTTTCATTTGTATTGGTAAAGATAGAATAAAACTCCAGTGCTCGGAAGAATATTTTTAGATGAAGTCAAAGTTTTCTTAATTTTGTCAAATTATTTTTTACATTTTAGCGGGAAAAAATGCAAAATGAGATTTTTTTAAAGTATTTTGCTAAAAATAGAAGCTACCACAGCTTAAACATTGATTGTAAGACAAGAAATATCTGTATCTCACAAATATCTGTATGTAACGGCAAAATATCGCTAAAATCATGACTCAGAAAAAAGCGTCAATTGACACTGGCCTTCCATATAATTTACCTGGAAAAAAAACGGACACTCCCTAGCTTTTCAGGTAATGACTGCTTATTTTCGAAGTCGGAGAAAAAAATGTAAAACCGTATCGTTCAGTATTGTGTCAGGCATCCTTGAACTTTGTTCTCTTCAATTGCTGCTTTTGCGAAAATAAGTGTGTATATGAACACAACTCAAAATAATATACTTCTCATACAGTCTCAGCATTGGAAAAATAGGCGAAAAATTGCGACACTGCTTGGGGTGATATTAGAAGTGGTTTGTGACTTTAAATAAAAAGAAATCGGATAGGTACAGGCCGCACTGCATTGTAAGGTTTGGTTTGGGAATAAGTTTGGATCCCACGCGGTGCAAATTTCAGAGCGGTGCAAAGGTTAAATGGGAGGAATGGGTTAACAAACAACCTGGTCGACGCGTCAAGCTTTCTTCTGCAGGATGGTAGGTCATTTATCCCCATAGGAGGATTCCATGTGGAGTTAAAGGGGTCTGAAAAATATTTTTTTTTAGTTTAAGACTCCTTGTTGGCATGCACGGTACCGAAAGCAAATGCTTGAATCCTCTTGAAATTCGACCCCCTCACTTTTCATACTCATGAGCCGCCACTATATTCGACCCCCTTCCTTCGCGAGATCCAAACGTATTCACAAACCAAACCCTTCACTGCGGACTTTTTTCTTCTAGAAAAAATGGTGTGTAAACAAAATACCTTCTAGAAGCCGGATTTTTTTTATATTCGATAACCAAATTGACCAAGTGTAATTTATTATTCTGACCTAAACTCTGGAAAGAAAAAAAATTGGGACCACTTTTTATTAAAATCGGCACATATATTTCGCAACAGTTTTATATAATCTACGAAAGGAGCCTTCTACGAAATATTTGGATGAGAGCTACTGTTTTTCGGTTTACCAATTAAAACATGATTATTTTTTTTATTGTTTATTGGAAAAAATTAAGATACAGAATGATAAAAAGTTCAAGAATTATTTATGATAGTAAAATTAACTGTAATTGCAAAATTTCTTCTAATATTAAAATTATATAGATAATGCAACATAGAAAATAATTTTCCAAATTTCGACTAGTAAGATTTTTATAGTCGGGTTTGCTTCCAAGTAGTGCAAGTCCAAAAATAGAATTCCGAGATTATTTGCAACTCATATTGTCTATAATGTTAAGTGAAATGATATTCAACTCATTATTGGGCCCTACTGAACTAAAACCCATACCACTTGACCAAATAATAAATAGATCTAACTGCATGTTAATGGAAATTAGTGTTAGTCCATTTACGGATTTTTTTAAAAACTTTTTTAATTTTGCACCATTTGGCATAAAACCCACTATATATTAAAGTAGAAAATGGTTTATTATTTTTAAGCGTTAGTTTTCTATTTATTTTTGTACTAATTATGTGTACTACATATACCATTAAAATTATCGCATCATTTTTTACTATCACATAGGATTCGGTCAGAATTTTTATTCGTCTAATATTAAATGTATAATATTAATTTAATATTTATATATTTCACACTATATAAGATCTTAGAACTTTCATTTGAGTCATCCTTCACCTGAATTAGTTGAATAAATTTCAATAAATAAAAACAATTATATAAAAAAAAAAACTAGCATATATACCGGTTCTTCGCACAGGATTCATTGAAACACGTACCATTGAAATAAATAACCCTGTGCACCAATTGAAAAAAAGAACTAAAATCAAAGTTATAGCGTTTTTTAAAATTTTCAATTTTCCTAGAAAAATACTGGATTTTCATGCAAAAACTATAAGAAGAGACTATGGTATGGGACATTCCTCTATAGTTAAAAAATATATGTATATCAAAATAGATAGATAAGAGAACACAATAAAAAATTACATTCAGACAAACATAAAAAAAAGTGTCCCAAAGAATGGGAATTAAGAAAAGTAAATTACAATAGCTCAGTTACGTTTTAGCATATCAATCCAAATTAACGTGGAAAACTTTCTTCTGAACAACTATTGTAATCTTATCAAGTTTCATTAAAATCGGTACAACAAATGCTGTGATTAAAGAGAACTAAATTTTACTTTAAAGACAGGTTACACGTAAAAGTTTTTCAGATAGTTGTTAGAAATTATTCTTATCGTGAAAACTATCCAATTGCCGTGGCCGTGGAAGGGCAAACGTCATGCAGGGTGTACGAGAATTATCTTTACAACTTTGACAAGCAACAAGCATTCGGCCGTGGTGGGTCACTATAAATAGCTAAGTTGACCAGGTAGCTGTAAACATAATTCTCATACAGTATAATGCTTCTCGATAACAAAATCGTCTCTAGTGTAAACGTTTGGCGTGCTTCTTTGAATAATTTATCAGTTCTCAGTGAGTAAATAACTCTCATGTCTAAATCCCGCTTCACGCTCATTGGAAAAATATAAAGGGAAAATATTTGTATTGTTATAATTCATCTTTAAAATATCGTAAATCCCTTGACGTTAGAACCATTTATCTAGTGAAATCTATTATTTTACCAAGTCTCATCAAAATCGAATCCTTAGTTTCTGAGATTAGGGCAATCAAACACAGACCACCTTATAATTGTATTAGTATAGATAACACAATGTATCTTTGTTTTCCAAGGGTAATGAACCAGCTGTCCCCCGGCATTATCAAGCGCATCAATACAGCTGGAGGGCAGTTCAAGATGATGGAGAACATCAACAATTTCCAAGAGGCCGCGAAGAAGTATGGCGTGGCAGATCTGGATGTCTTCCAAACTGTCGATCTATGGGAACGTCGGAACATTCCCCAAGTGACACAGTGTGTCATGTCCCTGGGCAGAGCGGTAAGAATGGACAATACACATAGAGCTCACAAATTATTGGGCATCGTTTAACTAACGTTGGTCATTGTTTAACTGTATTGGCATCATAAAACAAGATTTTTGTCTTTAATAGCAACAAACAAAGTAGTTAAAACATACCAAAACGAATGGTTATTATGTGTAGTTAAATAGCCAAATAATGACCATCGTCCAACAATTTGTGACCACCCTGAATGCTAACTAGAGCTTGATTATTGAGTAGGTCCGTGAAGCCTGGGCTTACACAGGGGCAGTTCAATGAATTTTTGGAAAATAAAAAGTGATTTTGACACTACAATTCGCGGAAATTTGGCCACCTAATCCATATTTTTTAATATTAGAATAATTACTTTAAATCCAAAACTTTAATATTAGAATAATTACTTTAAATCCAAAATTTTAATATTAGAATAATTACTTTAAATCCAAAATTTTAATATTAGAATAATTGCAATCACCTAAGACATATTTTTAAAAATTAGAACAATTACGATTACCTATTAATATTTAGAATAATTACAAAAGCTATATTGATTTAACGAAAGTGCTAAATTCAAAAATTTGGAGGAAATCGTTTCAAGGAAATAAAAATCCAAAATATCTATACTGACATAGATATTATAATAACTGTCAAAGAACTTGGAAAAATTATAAATTTTAAATTTCATTTATAATTTTATTAAAATATATATATAGAAAATTGTCAAATATAGACTACAAATTTCTCCCTAAAATCATTTCCAAGTTCCCGTTATCATGAAAATTTGGCTCTTTCCTTTGGAGCATTAAACTATCCTTGTTCGGCGCTACAACACTCGCGTTTGTAGCACTTGGGCCGGCCCTGGATTTACACTTTGCATATACGTAAAAAGCCTCCAATAAAGTGGGTCGAAAAAAATTAAGGTTTTTTTTTCGAACCGCTATAGCGCGGAAAACTTGCCTCCTATAATAAGAAGAAAACAATGTAAAAAAAATTAAATTTTCGTTTGACATCTTCCGATCGCGCATCGTATATTGAAATTGACGAAATTGAATTTTTTTTTGTAAATTATTATTTAATTAATTTTTATTTAATTGAAAGTTTTTCGTATCAATACCAATATACGTCATAAGTATACCAATAGACGTCATAAGTATACCAATAGATGCCATAAGTATACCAATAGACGTATAGGTGGTTCAGGAACTTGGCAGGGCGTCAAACATAACCTGTGGGCGTAAAGCTCATTTTAAAACTTCGTTTCGTTGCTTGAAATTCGTTTAAACATATATTCTTTTCTTATTTTCAGTGCTACCTTCACCCTGAGTTCCCTGGTCCCTTCCTTGGACCCAAACCATCCGAAAGAAACGAGAGAGAGTTCACCGAGGAGCAACTACGAGCCGGAGAGACAATTATCAACCTGCAATACGGTACGAACAAAGGTGCCAACCAGAGCGGCCAGAACTTCGGAAACACAAGGCACATGTAACTGGTCTCCAATTCAAGTATGGCCATTTGTAAAAATCACTCTAGTTTTTTCTCTTCTGTGAACGCTCTTAGAAAATAAATTGTTTGTTATAGTAACGACGGATGGGAGATTTCTTTCGAATATATAAATAACTTACACATAAAGTACAGGTTGGTCACAAATTGGAAAGAATGGTCATCGTCTGACTGTTTAACTACACATAAGAAACCATTCATTTTGCTATCCCACCAAAGAAAGTCAGTATAAAACCTTTATAAAAATTGTAAAATTGAGAAGGTTTCAAAAAAGAATTTGAAACAAAAAAACTGCACTTTATTCTTTTTTAATTTTTCTACATAAAACATTTAAAAAATCTGCACTTTTCCCTTCTATAATTTCAAAGGTTCAAAATTGAAGGTTTTTTTTACAATTTTTTAAAGTTTTTTTACATGTTTTTCAAAGGATGTTGAAATACAACCTTTAATTTGATATATCTTTAAAAAAAACATGCAGTTTTCCAGGATAAAACCTTTAATTTCACAATTTTGTTTAAAGCTTTATGCCGCCTGTGTTTTTTTTTTTGGGGGGGGGGGGACACTTTAACTACTTTGCTATTCAGCTTAACGACTTGTTAAAAATAAAAGCGTAGTAATTGAACAAAAGTAATGTTTTATTATACGCCCTGGTTTGGCTAAATCCCTAACTATAATACAGCCAAACAATGACCATCGCCTAACAATTTGCGACCACCGCGCTGTTGAATATAACTTTTATATATTTTTAAATTTATTTTTTCTTTGTTTCTATTACATTGACTGTAGTACATCATTTGTCGCCTTGTTGCGCAAAATAAAGAAAATAATTAAAAAGAATTTAAAACATCAATATTCTTTATAACCATTGAAAAACGGGATTTTAAACTATTAAAACTTAAAATATTACGCGGATCATCAATTTTCATTAAAATGATTGTTCCTTTAGCACTGAATTTAGTTCAAAATTTCATCGTATGACATTCGAATGGGACATAGTAGAGGCTTGAAAATAGTTGCGTAAAAATTCTAAATTTTAAACTAACTATTTTGTAAACTTCAAAGCTTCCCATTTTGTAGTTACGGAACCTTTCTTGTACTTGCAAACAAAGATCTGATCACATTTTGGGGATTTTCAGTTTTATATATAACAATGAAATGGGTTAATGGCATTGGCACAATTTTCGCACGTTTAAGTCCGTTTAATGAAATCGAAATTTAAAAACACATTGACAAAGCGAATATTCAATCGTACTTTGTAGTGTAATGATGGGTTTTTTTACAAAAAAATACGGCATATTCATAATTGACACCTTAAAATCCAACAAATGGCACCCTCAACTCATTTTCGACCAAAAATGCAATGATGGGATTTTTTTCCTTTAATATCCTTATTATTTTCTAGAGGGAAAGAATTTGAGTAGGTATAGACCGCACAATACCGCAAAGTTTGGTTCGCGATATTCCTCGCCACGCGATACAAAGGTCAAAAGGGGAGAGGATAAATGGCCAACCTAGTGGACGCAGCTCACCTCTACTGGATGGTAGGTTATTTATCAACAATGGCTGATTCCCCGTGGAGTTACAGGGCGAAATCGAACACTGCAGCTAACGGGGACACTCCCTTCCATATGGTACAAAGGTCAGTGTCAAAGTTAATGGGTTAACAATCGGCCTGGTCGACGCGAGCCACTTTAACACGATGGTATGTTATTTCCTCATATGCTGATTCCTCGATTAGTTATGTGGGCAAAAGCGATACTGCAACCATGGGCGACATCCCCCCCCCCCCCCTACGTGATACAAAGGTTAGTGCGGGGAATGTTTTAAAAATCCACCTGATCGATGCGTTTCACCTTCTTCTACACGATGGTATGTCAATATATCCCCATAGGATTATTCCACATGGAGTTATGAGGCTTAATCGTATACTGTAGTTGGTCAAAACTCCCTCCCCACTTGGTAAAAAGGTCAGATGGCAGAACGGCTTAATAATCAGCTTGTTCGAAACGTCACACCTTTCTCTACACGATGGTATGACATTTATCCCCATATACTGATTCCACATGGAGTTATAGGCATTTTACAAATATCGTTTTTTACTTTGGGACTCCGTGCAATTGTGTGGCAAAAAAATAGTTTTTGCACTTGCAGCCAAAAACCGAGATATTGAGCTATCTTCTCAGTGATCATAGAAAAGTATTCACCCCACCAATACAAATTCCTTAAAATATGCACCGGTGTTCAAGAATTAAATTGTCACAAAACGAATATACAAACTTTAGGGAATTCAAATACAGAAAAGTTGAAAATAAAAACTTTTCTTGCATTTCATTACGGGTAAAAAGTTGCAAATTGCTTAAAAAGTTAGAGATTTGTTTACAAAACCAATTATAACTTTATTACACATATTACTTGTTTGTAGCAGCAATAAATTAGAATTAGCAGTTAGCAATATTTTGTAAATTATGCAAAAATAAAATAACATTGTCCCAAAAGTTTAGATAAATCTTGAATTTAAAGAAAATAAGAACAGTTTAGTAAGAAGTAGGCTCTGACAATTTTTCTCATGACCTCAAATATGCGTTTGTCCATTGAAAGAATTAGCTTTTGCATGATCTCTGGCTTAATATTATATAGAGCTTGTTCCACAGCAAAACAACAGGCGAATTAACAGCTTTTTTTTACATATTTCCATGACTGAAGTTTGTGCTGCAGGCTAAATTTAGATTGAGCAATTTTTTTTACTCTTTTTAAAATGTTTTATTTTTATAAATGATCAAAATCACTATAATAATTTGTAAATTATTGTATTTTTTATAAATTGGTACTAAATTATATGTCCTGTATACAAGAAAACTTTAATTTTAGTTGAAAATAGTTATTTTTTTTAAATTTTGAAATTTTTACATATGATGTAACAAACATTACTCCATAATGTATGCAACTCAAAAGAAAGTTTCTAAAAATATTGAATTCAATAAAAATCTGAAGCTCAAAATCTATTTTCTTGTGCAAACAATTTATGAAAGTTAACATTTTTTGAACAATTTTATGTAAGTATAAAAACAACAACAAATTACAAGGTTTATAATGGAATTATGCCTGGACTTCCATGTTTTTCGTTGAATATTTCTATTTTTTCATTTGAACTTAACAACACGGTGCACATCCAAGGTAAAATACGATTTTTCCGTAGATGAACGGGCTGCAGAAAATGTTTTAATTTGTGGTTTTTAAAGCGAATGCACAAAGATCAAATTTATTTCCTTAAGGGCTTTGTAATAGAAAAGTTGAGTGTATTTTTAAAATGCTCTCCTTCCATTGCTGCCGTTTATTCCAAAGCAATTCCGATAACATTATCTTTTGTAAAATCTAAATATAAAGGAATGCTCATATATTCATAAATTTTTACTATAAACAATTATCACAATTAAGTAATTGAAAATCGGTTTAAAAAAGTTACATTATAATTTTTGTAGTAATGGGAATAATTATAATACATATATAAAATATACATTTTTACTCTAGCTTTATTTTAGCTATATTGCTAAAAGGTTTATGAAACTAAGCTTAAACCCTGTGATCTGTCTACAATTTAATTTTATTGTTTATTTAAAATTTTAGAATTTCATAAAGTTTTAAGGGTGTTTCCTTCGAGAAAGGCCGCAAACCGTCGCCAATAGCCCACTGTGCTGCTCTAGTGCGACGTTAATTAACCAAAACCAAACCGAGCCCCAGTTGCTCAGTTGATAAGGCGTTCAGCTACTAATCAGATGATTGATGGTTCGAATCCGTGCGATGGACTTGACAAAGAAAATTAAAAAAAAGTCAAAATTAACGTCCCACAGAACTGTACAATGGGCTATTGATGACGGTTTGGTGTCTATCTCGAAGGAAGGACCTAGTAACACACTGCCTCGTATTTTTTAAGAATGGTCAGATGACGAGAACAACACCTGATCTGGCACCCGACGCAACCTCAATAGAAGACAGGACATTGAACCTCGATCGGATATATCGTGCACCAGTCCCTATACACGCTGGGGATCTGATGACCCTGAAGAACCGTCGTCGGCTTGCAATCCGAGGATGAGTTGAAATATGGCTGAGAAAAATTCATATGTATAACGATCTTGCAATAGAAGGGTTGCCAAATTAACTGCGAAATAACAAAAGTCATCTAAACTATCCCCTTGTCCACGTCCATGCGATGGACTTGATAAAGAAAAGTAAAATAGTAGTAATCTTGCGATCGGAGGGTTGCCAGCTTCGCTACAAAAATACTAGAAAGTCGTCCAGAACATCCAACAAATTATACTGGCGTGTATACGGGACTGGTGCACGATAAATCTGTTCGGGGTCCAATATCCTGACGCCTATTGAGGTTGCGTCGGGTGCCAGCTCAGGTGTTGTCCTCGTCATCTGACCATGGTTCAAAAATACGAAGCATCGTTCCCGGGTCTTTCCTTCGAGATAGGCCCCGAACCGTCGCCAATAGCCCACTGTGCAGCACTAGTGCGACGTTAATGTAACAAACCAAACCAAGACTGGTGCACGTTAATTATGATCTCGGCCAATAGCTCGCACTGTTCAGCTCTAGTGCGAAAGTAGTGCGCCCGATGATGTCTGTGGTTGGTTGATTGAAAGACGCCAAACTAGAGCTGCACAGTCGACTATTGGCAGCAATTTAAAAGAATATAAGTTGAGCGAAGCGTGCGGAGTACCGTAGGGGCGAAGCCCCTTTTACCTCCTGTATGACTATTAATATTTGAAAACATGACGATGAGAATTAAATTTTGAATGACTCGCACTAAGCGACTAAGGACAAAACATGGACAGACAGGACGAACGATAAAAAAAAAAAATTAAAAAAAAAAAAGTTCAAGTTAAAATTAATTCGCGTACATTTCTGATTGGCTGCTGCCGTCACGTGGTAAAATCCATTACTGCGATTGGTCGGTGGGCGGAGCCACCGATTCTGCTACTGGGCTGCTCAACTCGTTCAGTTTATCCAAAAAGAAGCAGAAGAGGGCCTGAAGTTTTTCTGCTGCAATGTTTTTTTCCCTCAACTGATCTATCAAGCATTTGATTCCATCAGTGAAGGTAAAGATAGCTGAAAGTTCTTTGCATAACTCGGTGACTGGAGCGGGCACGCTCTTTGTTGCCGGGACAGGTGGTGGGGTGGGTTTTCGTGTATCCCTCCGCCGAGCCGGAATCGATGGCCTGATGATCCGGGTTTGGACTGGAAGTCTCCTCGGTTTCGGGAAGTCAGGGCATTTTCTGCTGGAATCTACATGGCCTGTAGACTTGCAGTTAATGCATGTCGGAGTATCCAATTTGCCGAGAGAGCATTCTCTCGTTTGGTGAGATTCCCCGCACTTCAGACATCTGGGTGCGAGATGGCAAGTATGGCTTGTATGGAAGAAAAAGTTGCAATTAAAGCATTGCGGCACACTTTTACTTCGGTAGGGCTCCACAGTAATAACCTGTCCTAGAAGCTCCTTAGTTTTTAGGATCTTGTTTGTTCCTGTGGTTTTAGTCATGGCCGCCATGAAGACTTTGGTGGGGGCCTTTTAGTCGAACGTCTGGTCAGCTGGACCACTTTGGAGACATCATATCCCATTGAAGTGAGCTCAGCTATGATGTCAGGGCAGGTCGTTTGAGCTGGCAGTCCTTTAATTGCCACTCGAAACTGGGCACTGCTCGGTGGGGTGGCAAGGAAGAAATCACTTTTCCTCGCCTTGAGATGGTCAGTAGCCAGTAAATAGTCTCCCTCAGTCGGCTGAATTTTAATAAAGTCTCCAGTTTGCTTTGACTGAAGTTTATCATTCAAAATTATTTTCAGTTCCGACAAAATGAGAGGGTAGATATCGGTGATTTTGAGAAAAATGGCACCCGGCTGGGTGTAAACAGGCTCGACGACACTGGGTGCTGGTGGGCAGTCGATGACCATTTCGTCAGTTTCCCCCTCAGTAGCAGGCATTTCAGTCAGTCCCATATCATCAGTTAATACCACTACATCTTATGTAGTGGTTTCTCATCTCGGAGTAGAGGGCAGCATCCCAGCTTACATGCTTTTTCGTAGGCCTGTAGGAGCGAAGCCTCAGAAGTCTTTGTTTGAATATGATCCGGGCCCATGGCGGATACAGCAAAATTGTATGCCTTTAGATGAATATCATAGCTATTCAGGAAGCAGTATTCAGGGCAATTGCGTACAACATTATTTGGATCCAAAATCCATTTAGATATGTCAGGAAAACGTGGTTTCGACATTTTATTTCTTTGGTCAGCGGGAGCAAATCAGTAAACGGAATTTAAAAGAAATATTTGGGAAGGGAATGTCTCGTAACTTTTAACCACGGTTGGATAACAAGAACAACACTTGAGCTCGCACCCGTCGCATCCTCAATAGTCTTGAAGAAATTGGACCATGATCATATATAACGTGCATTATTCCCTTATACAGGGGTTTTTATTCCCTTATACATCTTTTGGTAGTAAAAAAAACGAATTTTACAAAATTCCAAATTACTACACACTGCTGGAATGCTTGTCCTGACCATTCGGCGACCACAGGCACATATACACCTCAACTCGTCAAAACTCAGAATCAAAACAAAAAAGAATGAACATCGGAATAATTGTTCTGATAGAGTAAAAATCACTCTGAACATAAAAATCACTAATCTGTTCTTTACTCATTCAACAGTTTATTAGCGCTACAGTTTGCTATTCAGAGGTAAGTGTAATAATTGAATGTGATATGTTAATAAGTAAACATTACTTTTGTAAACAACAATTATTTATTAGCGGAGCAGCACTATTGTATACGATTCTAGTTGCCATATTACTAGCATGAACAAAGTCAAAGTTAAGCCTCAAGTACATTACAGACCAAAACCAATATAAAATATATCACAATACTCTCTTTATAAAAAAAGCATAAAGAATGCAGGTGTTAAAAGTTGGCTCAGTCCGAATGATTTAGTCTATTGAGCTTTCTTTTGTTTCGCGGCGGGTTGCGTCGAATTGGAGTGAGACAGACAGGTTCAGTACACGAAGGGCCATCCATTGTCGAGGACATCTTCACTACCTCCAACCATTTTGAATGACTGTCCAATATTATCAAGTAGTTGGTTTGATTCTTCTGACCATAATCAAAATGTTGTAATCAAGTGTAGTAGGTAGGTTATTGGCTGTTACCTGACATGCTTCACATTTAGCAGAGATACTTTCAATGCCCTGATCCAATCCAGGTTAACCTTAAGAAATCCTTCGGAAATAATTTTGAACCGTCACCGCTAGCCCATTACGCAGTGAACGTCATCCACTGTGGTTCGAAAATAAGACAGCGTTTGAGTAATTAACCGTAATTGTGCATTTCTCCTTAAGTAACCATAAAGATCAGAAAAAAAGACGCATGCGCAACGCATCCGGTCGTTTGATGTTCACTTGAAAATACATCCAGATCCGCTGACGAGCGAAAGTCTTTACCTCGAACCGTAACTAATAGCCCATTTCACAGGTTAAGTGCGACTTATTGTCTATAATTTAGAATGTACTTTTTGACGTCATCTAATCGTAAATCATTTACGACTGTTTTTAACATTTTATTTTGTGAGTGGCAACATTAAAATTGTAAATAATCAATACGGCGACAAACTTTTGCTTGGCGACTATTTGAGGCCGTTTAGAAGAGAAGTACCAAAATTTCATTCCAATTCAGCTTGAATTTTGACAACCAGTTCTTTCCAAACAATGATGGTATATTTCTCTTTACTATCACTAAAGGTACTTTGTAGATTTGAGAATTTTACAAAACTTTAATTTCTCCTAATACCTTTATTGTATATTGATTATAGTTCCTGAGAACTATTGTTGTTGGCTGTATTTTCACATTGGGTAGATTTTGAGTAATCCAATGCTCTGATGTAATGGACACATCCGCAGCGGTGTCAAGAGTCATTTCTGTGGCTTTATTGTTGGTAACTACTGGTACTGTATACTTTGATACTTGATTGATTGCACCGTGAATAGACGATACTCCTCTGACTCATTGATCACTTCAATCTTTTTGGCAGATTTGTTTTTCTTGAACATGCAGGCAGGAGAAATATGTTCAACTTTTGAACAAAAGTGGCAAGTTGCATTTTTATATTTGCACTTGTTTGGGTCATGAGAAGAAGAAAATATAAACTTTATCGCTTACCAATTGACGCCAAATATCAGAAGTACCATAGACTAGGAATTAACCATCTTCAATACCATTGTGGCGATATTACACAAGCAACAAGTATTAATATATCCCAGATGAAATGTACAGAGTTCATTCTAGTCCTGAGAGCAAAAACGCGGCAACAAGTGTCATATGTCGCAGATTTTTTCAAAAGTCTGCAAGAATTTTTGCAGAAGTTTACCAATTTTGAATTTTTCTATCGCTGCACTACTTTAAAACATTCTGCAAATTATTTCAAATTATCTAATTAATTTTACTCGTAGTTCAGAAAGTCAGGTGGAGGAAGAAAAGTTCTGATAATAGAAATTTGCGATTGTGACCGGTGATTAGTTGCACGTGTTTGAACAATTTTTAATTGCAGATTTATTAATATATATATCTAGCAACATGGTTTTCGTAATTTTTTATTGAGTTTGTTAGGAATTTGATTATTACCCACTAACCACAGTTGTCGATTTTTTCTGAAATCGGTATTTTAGCCCAATGATTTTTCTGATTATCAAGACAGAAAACTTATTTTATTACATGTTTAAAGGCATTTCTGTAGTTTTAATTTATTTTTATACATTTTTTTACTAATAAGAACCAATTAGTTATACCTAGTTGGTCAAAAATCGGACTTCTCCAATTTCTCCATCTTTATAAATTGGAAAAGTTGAACATTCCTGAGAATTATAGTATTTTAAAACTTATACAGCAAAATATTTGATTTTTTTATGTCATGATTGAGCATGACATATCATACTTGCATGTTATGAAGCTTACAAAATAAATGACTAAAAACCAATAAATTATAATTTAAATTGCTTTAGAAGTTAATTGTTGCAATTTGGGGGCTTGCTAAAATACTAGCAGAAAAAAATATGCTTCTTTTTACACCCTTTCCTTTTACATTTCTGGAATGAACTCTGCAATTAAAATTAAGTTATCACATTTTAAAGTTATAATTCCAATTTTAGTTTACCAGGGTAATTTCGAAAATTCCCTTATCTGTTTCATTTATAAAATTTTAATTTGTATTCCTTTTCATAGAAAATGTACGACATATCTTAATAAAAGGTTTCCAATTCTGTTTTAATAGATTCTATAAAATTTTGTTTTAAATGCTGAAAGTATTTAATAAGTGGTGCAGTATATTTTTGTTCATAATGTGTGTTAAATATTTAAAAAATTGGTACTATATTATTTGAGTGATGTATACATAAAATGGTGGAATAAACACAACATTGTAATAATCAAAGTTTGAGTTCATTCAAGTGCTCGAAGTAACTATTATAATATAGCAATGATTATAAAATATTATGCATGAATAAAAAAACATGACTAACAAAGTAATAATATTGCTAAGGTTCTCCCTTTTATCGTTGCTAGTATACTTGCTCATGAAAGGTATACCGATAGTTCAGTAATAAATTAAATTGCAGACAAGTCCTGCTCACCAAAATGTTGTCACAGCTTGTTTAGAAATTTTCTGCTACTGGGATACTAGGCGATTTTTAATGGGCTTTACCAGCTCTTATTCCTTGAAAATAGAGCTTGCCTCCACCTCAATCTTTGCAAACATTAGTTCTCGTTGTCATACCTTGCTTTCAGAATAAGGAACTTACGATAATCGATTAGTTTAGTGTAATCCTTTGCGTTCATCTGTCGAAGATACTCCGGCATGTACATTTTTACATTCCAGTCATCTATCATTGTTTAAAAAAAAGAAAAAAGTGCACATGCATGTGCTTGATTAGGAAATATGGCAACTCGGCTTCTACTACCATCGTTTGGGCACCAAGCAAAAGCTCTAGTGGCTTTGCCGCATTGTTCATTTACATTTTGTACTCCGTTTGAGCAGTCAGTAAGGCTAGCCACGCATGAGCGATAATTGCACTGCAACCTTTATTCACTGATCGACTAAAAAATCGCCCATGTTTTGGGTGATTATTTTATTTGCATCTAACTCGGGATTATCAGGTCTCGGATTTCGAAATCTCCAAACTCAGAATGCCACCATGCACACAAAATCAGCAAATTGTCAATTATTTTCCAAAACTGTTAGCGCTGTAGAGAGCACAACGATATTTTGTCCAAATTTTTGTATGTCTGATAGTGGTATAAAGGAATTTACAAGGGGTTGTCAGAATCAAGCTTCCGTATAATGGAAAAGTTTTTTGAACCCCCCCCCCCCCCCCCCTGTGTTTTTTTGTGTCTGAAAAGATTACTTGAATGAAAGGCAGGTATATGGGAAAAAAAATCTAGATTATATTTGTATATAGTTATCATTTATAAAATTGAACAGACAATTAAGGAATACTGGTATGAATGAATGAGAGCAAAGCAGGGAAAGTGTTCAGTCAAATGGTTGTAAGCTAAATGGAGAAAAATTTAACTTCATTGTGCATGAGCCGTTCGTCTGATAAAAAAAAGTCTTAAATACATATAGGAAATTTTCTGTTCATCTCATAAAAAAAAAAGTCTTAAATACATATAGGAAATTTTCTGTTTGTTTCATAAAAAAAGTCTTAAATACATATAGGAAATTTTCTCTAGTTTATTATTTTATATACTTATGTTACACAAAAAATGTATTGTTTATTAGTTTCAAACAAAAACACACAAAAAAAAAATTCCTTGCTTTTTGCCAATAACCATCTTTGGTGCCATCTTTAGTGGCCACTTGTGTGGCTTGGGCCTTAAGTCACTCCTATCAACAGTCATGATTTTGAATGTCTTGCAGATACTTACGGAAGTAAAAGCTGAGGGTAGCAGTATGGATATAGCTGAACAATCTCTATGCCAGGCCTTGAGACATAATCCAGAAAAAGGCTACATCGAGACTCTCCTAAACAGAGGTTACCAATTGAACAGCTGTCAAGAACATCGAACAGCATTAATCTGTCTCCTGAATCGTGAGCCAGGTGTTGTGCTCAAAGCAGATGTGATTAGTCTGCTTTTGGAAAAAGGCGTGAATCCACACGTGTCTGGCACGGATTCTATCTGGCCTTTCGAGCATGCTCTGCGCTTTGGTGCATATGAGCATAAAGCGATCAAAGTGATGCTTGACTACCTAGACTTGCATCCTAGGCAATTTGTAGGAGAATGGAAGTATAATGCCCTGTTTGATGCTCTTTCGAATCCACAATGTCGGGAGGATACCTTTAAAATGTTATGTCGCAGAGGTGGGAAGGTTGCACATAGAGATTCCAATAATTCAACTGCCCTGCATCTGATTGTACACAAACCCTTTTGCTCATATCGGTTAGTTCGAAAGTTGTCGAAAAAAAATAATTATAAAAATGATGTTAATCGTTCGCATCGAAGCCCGCTGATGTCTGCTTTGAAATCTATTTCCGATCCACACATGGCTACTGCAATGTTTGTTGCTGGCTGCCGTCTGCAAAAGACGGTAAGGCCCTATTTGTACAATATTGTTGAATCTTACGTTGTCAACTTTGACCTTCCGAAAATTCAAACTCCCAACTTTATTCGTTATCTCAAACAGTTGGTTAAGTTTGCCTTACTGGAAAAACCATCCTTAGACTTAAATGCTTTTCCAAGAAACTTGGTCAATCCCGCTCTTTTGGATTATGCTGAATCTTGTAAAAGGGAATTAGTTAATATAGTCGAAATAAACCTTACTCTTAATTGCTCGTTATATCAGTTTGTTGTACCAAATAGAGATAATGAAGAAAATCCCATTATCAATCATCACATTAAAGCTTTGGGTCTTGTTCAGTTTATGGAGGCACTGTCTGGCCAACATTTTCCCATTTATTGGGATGTTATTGCAGCTAACCTTAGTAGAAAGATGTTTAAAGATGCCCTGGAACAAACATGTGTGTACTTGAGTATATACAACCCCAATGAACCATACATGGATGAGAAAGTAGTTTTAAATTACGAGTGTGTGTTAGGGCTCATTGAGGTAATGCATAATGTAGACATATTAAATTTGATTTTGGCTTTTCGTCCAACACTGCTAAGACAAACTGGTAATTGAAGTCACTTTGTTAAGTAAACTGTTAAGGGAAGAAAAATTAAACATTCTGAGAAGTTTCAGAGACAAGCAAATCTTCAGGACTTATTGTAAACAAAATTAATGACTGATCAGTAGTTCAGAAAATTAAAATTGTCAGTATGATCACAAATGAGGCATTAAGAAAAAAAAAGGATGAACTTAACATTGGGATAGGAAATAATTTCATATTTTAACTTTTAATCATATAAAATTTAACACAATTTTATTTTTAATATATATATATATATTAAAAATAATATATATATACATATTTACATATATTTTACACTTAATTCAATTCTATATCTACAACATTTAGTGATTTTTATTATTTTTTTTTAACTTCTGCAACAGAAATGTTTAATTTTATATTTAATTTGTTTTTCTATAGATTTTAATGTGATATGTGATAGTAAATTTGATATGAGTTCCTAAACTAGATCATATATCAGAAAATTTGGTTTGAAATTCCTTTGGTCCTTTTGAAAAAAAATTAAGTTACGCTGTTAGCATGTTTCATGTATAGAAAACCTATATATAAAGCATGATAAACTTTTAACTCTTCTCTGTTAAGATAGTTTTGTTATGTTAATATGTATGATTGAATTTTATCTTTAAAACAGATTTGCTGACTTAAAAAAAATACTGCTGTAAAAGCATCTGTACTAAATGCTAGGGACCCAATTTTAGAATTTTTATACTTATGTGGTATTAAAATTTGCATAGTATTATATAAAAAAAATGTGCTTGAACAAAAAAGCTTATATAAGTTTTTGCTTGACTACATTATTTATAGGAATATTTGTTGTTAAGGATTTTTTATAAGTTAGTGAGTGACAGTAAATATGCATTTGTGTATTTTAATTTTTTTTTCTATATCTTGTATTAAGGGTCACATGCTGTTTGCATTATGAATTGATACTTTGTTTAACTTTTGTTTTTTTAACCTTGCATTTATTTTATGTATATCTTAATACCATTTTTATATGGTTAGGGTCATTCCATGTCAAATCAAAACACCCATTTGACCTCACCATCTCGGATTTTGATTAAATTTGGCACATGAGTAGCTTCCATGTAGACTAAGAAAATTGGAAAATACGGCTATGCAAAGTTTAAAATAACGCCAAAAATCGCAAGACCAACATATGTTTAACTTGCCATATCAGCTCTCCTAATTATGCTAGAAAGGTGGGTGAGGTGTCATTTTATAGCATTTTTTATGGCCTTTCTTATAATAATCAAGACAATGGGGGAACAATGGGAATGGGGGGACAATGAGGGAAAACATTTTAAATAAAATTTTAAATTTTCAAAAAAGTGTATTTTTAAAAAAATTAGAAAAAAGTTTATACTAATGTTAAATTATATACAACATTTCAGAGTGGGCAGATATAGGGTTCGTAGGTAAAATAATTGAAAACCAAAGCAGTTTTTCATAAAAATTCTGACCATATAATAAATAAATAGCAACAGAAAGCATAATACGTTAATTATTTTAAAAAAAAATTTTAATAAGGAAAATATTTCAGACATAATTGATATTGTATAGTTCAATTGTAGTTAATTAATGCTTCATTTGTTTTCAAAGTATCATTTTCAGATAACACATAAATTCTTCCAGTGTACAGGATTAAAGGCCCGTGTACACGAGTGAGAAAAGTTGCTCGAGTTTCATGCGAGATGCAATCTCGCACGTGTATCCGACTCTGCAAGCCCAATTTTAGCGAGTTTTCGCCCCTCGTAGCGAGAACAAGCGACGTGAAAAAGGAAGCCGTGTAAACAGGTTGTGCAACTTTTCTCGCTCGGTTCCAACTGTAAACTTTTCGCGAGAATACTGCGTGAGATTTCAATAATGGCGGCTGTATTCAGTGTTTGTTTAGAGAGCTGTATGGTTGTAAGGTGTAAACACAACACAGTTGTAGTTTACACCTTTCAAAGAAAACTTATTTCCTTTTTGACTGCAAAGTTTGAAAAAATTCTTCACGAGATCTTTTACTTTTCTGATGGGTGTGCTGCACAATATAAAAATTTAAAAAAATTTCACCAACTTGTGTTTTCATAAGCAAGACTTCAATATTGAGGCCGAATGGCATTTTTCAGCAACATCACATGGAAAAGGGCACACTCCAGGTTTATGAATGAGCAGTAGAAAATATTCCTGCTATTAACTTCACTTTTACAAAGGAAGATTGAGTACAGTCAGAAACATTCTTAAGCGATCATTTCAACCAGGCAATCATCCAAGGGACTTAACAATATCATGCCTTTATACCTATTGACTTAAACACATCGAAATTAAATGTGAAAACATTTTCTGAAGCTACACAATCATCACAAGTAATTGTAAGATCACCATTAACAGACGTTAATAGCTATATCACTGTTGCATATGACAAGAACTGGTGGCTAGCTTATGTTCTTGAGAGAAATGAAGAACTTGATGAACTAAAAGTAACATTTATTCTTCCAGCTGGACCATTTCAATCATTTTCATATCCACGGAAGCCAAATGTGTTTTGGACGCAGATTATGTATAGTAAATCCTGTAAACTGGAAGAATTTATGTGTTATCTGAAAATGATACTTTGAAAACAAATGAAGCATTAATCAACTACAATCGAACAATACAATATCAAGTATGTCTTAAGTTATTTTCCTTATTTTAATTTTTGTATTATGCTTTCTGTTGCTATTTATTTATTATATGGTCAGAATTTTGATAAAAAACTGCTTTGGTTTTCAATTATTTTACCTATGAACCCTTTATCTGCCCACTCTGAAACTTTGCATATCATTTAACATTAGTATAAACTATTTTCTAAATTATTTTTTTAAAAATTAAAAATATGCTTTTTTCAAAATTTTTATTTCAAATTTTAATTTTGTTCCCTCTTTAAACCACTTTTGTGTTGCATATCATAAGAAGAAAGGTGTGTGAGATGAAAAATGACACCTTACACACCTTTCTAGCATAATTAGGAGAACTACTATGGCAAGTTAAACATGTTGGTCTTGCATTTTTTTTTTTTTTTTTAAACTTTGCACAGCAGTATTTTTCAAACGGGTCGATATAATTGAATAAAATTTTGTATTTTTCTTAGTCTACATAAAAGCTACCCATATGCCGAATTTGATCAAAATACGAGATGGTGAGGTAAAATTTTTATGAAAAGTGTGTTGATTTGACATGGAATGACCCATTAGTGACTTTAAATGTAGAATTTTAATTTTTTTTTAAACATGCATATGTGTGTTTTGAATTTTTCTTTTAAAATCTTTAAATAAGAGTTACAATTACTATTAGTGTTTCATTTGTAAATAAATATTTTGTTAAGTGTATACTTTTTTGACATTACATTTGTATTTTGTGGGTGGTTTTGGTGAATAAAGGAATGTGTAGCAAAAAAATTTGAATGAATTGTTTTTTTTTAAATAAATTATTTAAGTACCTATATAATATTTTTACATTCCAAGCAAGTTTAATTTCAAGCATTACTCTAAAGGATTAAAAAAAAGTTTATTTTGTAGTATAAGTAAAAAGTGTTTATATGTAACGTTTTCTTAGTTATTGTGTGTAATAACAATAGATTTTCATTTTTAAAAAAGGAAATGTCTAGACTCTGTAACTTTAATTTAATTTGCAAAATTGTGCTGGGGTATCTCTTCCAAAATCTGGTAATTCTAGTACTGCTCACAGCATTGAAGAAAGTGCAAATGATAGTTTAATATCAATTCCATTTTTATAAATTTAATTGAAATTTGTCATAACTATAAGGGTCACTTTTGAATAGCAAAAAGCTGAAGATGCCACTGCTTATCTGTAAAACCGTCAAATGAACCAAGATACGAGAAATTAAGAATAACTTTGAAAATTGGTTTGTTTTTGTTAATTAACATCGCACTAGAGCTGCACAGTGGGCTATTGACGACGGTTCGGGGTCAATCTCGAAGGAAAGACCCGGGAACACATTCATACATGCACCTCATTATTTTAGAACCATGGTCAGATGACGAGGAAACACCTGAACTGGCACCCAACGCCTTCAATAGACGTTGGGACTTTGGACCCTGATCAGATTTATCGTGCACCAGTCCCGTATATACGCCAGAATAATTTGTTGGATATTCTGAACGACTTTCTAGTGTTTTTGTTTTTGTAGCGAAGCTACAAAAACACTAGAAAGTCGTTCAGAATATCCAACAAATTATCCAATAGAAGAATATCCAACACTTTCGAGAAAAACACAATTTCAAGTTTATCAAGGAATAGAAAGGCATGACAAAGCAAATGTTCAAACTTAATTTGGAGTGCAATGATAGGTGTTTTCACTGATAAGGGCAACATATTCAGAATCTACGCTTTGCTCATTTTCGACCAGAAAAGTAAGATGGGGGTTTTCTCCTGTACCTTTCAAATGATATTTTATTATATGGTAGTAATGTTGCTTTTATTATGACAATAGGTATTATACTCACGGAAATCCTAAGTTGAGCTTAAAGCGAAGGTTACTATCTGTAAATAGTTCAATTGCTTTACGCTCAACTTAGGTTGTCTGCGAGTATAATAATTACTAATGTATAAAAGTGTATTCTATGTAGCAGTTTACAAAGAAGCATTGCATCTATAGTTTCATTCGGTTAATATTTAATTTTAGAAATTATGCGAATATTTATGAGAAAACAGGATTTATATATATATATATATATATATAGACATCCTTTCTTAACTCCTGTAAACCAGTTTCACTACTGTTGTATGTAATTTGAGGATCTTATATCCTCTGAATACTGGAAACCAGTTTACCCCCTTTGCTTAATTTTGTTATATAATTTATGCAGAAATCCACTTGAAAACTTTGGTCCCTGAGCAAAATCTTTTATAAGGGTCTATTTAAGATTTTTAAAATATCCTCCAAATTGTCACTAAACTTATTTTTTGTAATATTTAATTGCTGAAATGATTTTTTGTATCAAATGAACCAAATCATGAGAGTTTTTAATAAGGATTTTTAAATGTGATTTCATGCCAACAGATTATTAATAATTATTCAATGCAATTTTTCCAGAGGAAAAGTAGTTAATCATTTAAGAAGTATTAAACCTTAAAGTGCCAGGACCAGATGAAATTTATTGAAACGTACTAGTGGAATGTGCTGAAGAACTGGGAGATGTTGTATTAACTATTTTTAAATCAACATATAATTCGGGATATGCACCAACAGACTAGAAGTTAACAAATATCTTGCCTCTTTTTAAAAAGGAGCAAAATGTGAACCTAATGGTAGCTATAACTTGGTTAGTTTAACATCTGTCTTATGAAAGATTTTTGATAAATTAATAAAAAATTGCACGTCATTTTTGGAGTCTGAGAGCTTGCTGTCAGGTAATCAGTATAGATTTTAGAAAGGAAGATCTTGCACAATGAATCTATTAAAATTCTACGATGGGTTACTGAAGAATTTGATAAACAGAACAGTGTAGTATACATTGATTTCCAGGAGGCCTTTGATAAAGTTCCTCACAAGGCATTAATATACAAATTAGAAAGATTAAGGATTGGGGGTGCAATTTTGCAATAAGAAATTGGTAGGAGTCGGCGGATGCAAATAGAAGGTAATTACTTTCGGTGAGCAGAAGTTGAGTAGAGTGCACAGGGTTGACTTTTATTGGTCAATCGACTTATCGAATTTATGTAAACAAAGTAACATCACAGAGACTATTTAGCCAGAGTCAAACTATAGAATGCTGGGTTATATCAGGAAAAGTGTTTTATCAAAATCTAAGGATATTGTCTTGCCATTGTATAGGAGTTTGGTAAGGCCTTTCGAGTATACAGTTTTGGTCACCATATCTTAAAAAATACATTGATTTACTACAGAAAGATCAGCACAGGGCTACTAAAATGGTCCAAGGTGTTTCAGGCACGGATTATGGAAATATTAAGAAATTTAAATATGTATACTTTGGAAGAGAGGGTTAGGGGAGATTTGATTCAAATTTATTAAACTGGGGGATGTCGAGGGTTTGGATCTTACTGGGAGTGATATAACGAGGTCATGGATTTAAATTAGACAAATTGCATTTTTCTCTCGAAGGGTGAAAGCGCCATTTGTAAAGTAAGATAATCGACAAATGGAATAACTTTCCAGTGAATACTGTAATTCTTCAGGATTAATTAATTTTTAGAAGTTGGGAATATTCCTTGGGGAATAATTTGGAGATATTAGACTGGACCAACCTTGTTGGGCCTTAAGTCTGTTGTTCGTTGTCTATATTTTGTATTTGTATCATTTTTTAAAAATATTTTGTATCTTGTATCATTTTTAAATATTAGCCTTTTTTTTTAGTTTATTTATTCATTTAATTGCTGTACAACCAACTTGCGTATATATATCTTAGTTTCAGTAAAAGGATCTGGTGCACATAAAAAATTAATACCTTTAAAATAAGACAGATTTTTATCCCTAGAATTGTATTTATGCTTTGCTTTAGTAAGTCATTTTAATAATATATAACTGTATATGCACCTATTAAATTTGTCAATAATAGTGAATATTATATAAAATGTAATATTTGTATTAAACTATAGAGTTAAATATCTTCATATTAACAAAAATGTTTCTAGAGAGAGATTATAAATCCTATTCATTGCATATTATTAGATACAGTGAAACACATTAAGGCGAATTTATATATTTATCACTAATCCTGTCATTCTTCTTTTTTTTTTAAATATCTTAACTCCTATCTCCCAGCCTTACAAACAATTCTAATTTTATTAAGGGGGGAGGGTAGGGTGTTGAACACCAATTTTAAATTTATCATAATTATGCTTCTACTACTCAAAAGTTAACACAATTTTTATTATATAAGTATTATGTTATTATTGATAACTTTTGAAATTAAATTTTTGAAACACAATCTCTATTTGGAGTTGAGTTGTAACAATTTTAACATTTTAAATTTAAAAAGTTTAAGGTACACTTTTCTAGAAAACTATTATGAATATAAACACATTTTTTTCTGAAATACAAATTAGACTGCATGTTCAACTTGTGGAACCAACAAAATTTATATTTTTGTATGGGTAAATATATTAAAAAAATATATACATTTTGTAACTAAACATTTTTATGTAAACAAAAGTAAATTAAATTTTTTAAAAACATTGGGTATACATTTTGTCTATTTTTTGAGGTTCCATAAGTTGAACATGCAGTCTAATTTGTATTTCAGAAAAAAGTTTGTTTATATTCATAATAGTTTACTAGAAAAGTGTACCTTAAACTTTTTTAATTTAAAATGTTAAAATTGTTACAACTCAACTCCAAATAGAGATTGTGTTTCAAACATTTCAAAAGTTATCAATAATAACATGATACATATATCATAAAAATTGTGTTAACTTTTGAGTTGTAGAAGCATAATTATGATAAATTTAAAATTGGTGTTCAACACCCTACCATCCCCCCTTAAAAGAAATGGATTTAAAAAAAACGAGTAAAATATAATTCATTAATACTTGCAAAAGATATACAATTATCAAATAATATAAAACCAATATAATTTGAGGCTAATTATCAAGTTCAAAATTTTCATGAAGAGAAATTAGCGGGTTATTATTGTCTATTGGATACATTCCTTGACTTGTATTAAAATACAGATTCATTTCATGTTGTTGATAAAATGATCGTTTTATGGATACATTCCTTGACTTGTATATTTTGTAATATGTGTTTAAATGTTTAAAAAAATTATAAATTCAAAATTAATTTATATTTAAAAAAATGATTACTTGGTTTTTTTAGATCAGGCATATTCCTACATCCTGTAAAAAATTTGGAGTTATCCTCTAAAACTTGTGGAGATACTCAATGGACAAAATCACTTGTAAGCGAAATTTTATGCAAGGAGGACTTTCTAAAGAGCGAAATAATTGAAAATTCCCCCTAGGGCTTACTTTTTTTTTTAAATAGATGAGAAACCAGATCAGATGATCAGTTAAAATTATATAATATTTTTAACCAAAACCTTTGAATATGTAATAGTTGACTACATCTTTAAATTTCCTATGATACATTTTAGTTAAATGGATTTTTTTTTAAATTTCTTAACACATTGGAACAATTCCATTGACTACTATCTTCTAAATAACTTACGAATAATTAACTTTGGAGTTTGGAAAATTTAAGTATTTTATATGGTCGTACAGTTAGCAATACTATTAACACAAATTTGTTTTTTACAGTGCCAATGATAAAGCATTGTTATCTAATAAGAGTTGCTATATTTTAAATAAATAAATCCCAACATTGTTTTAAGAATTTTAATCTAATGACAATTATATCATAGTAACTAGTAATAAATAATTAGTATTTTTTTTTGTAACATTTTTTAAATATCGCCACCAAATGGCACATTTACGTAAATTAAGGAAAAAAAATTCGCTTAACAAAGTAAGCATGTTTACAAGCTTTAGCAACATAGTTCCATTAAACTTACATATTTTATGTCAACTGTCAATAAACTATTTGCAGAACAAAATTAGTGAACCTAAAGTTAATTTGTAAAGCTTCTGATACACCCTTCTCTGAAAAAGGAAATTAGTTCATAAGAACTGAAATTTGTTGAAGAAAAAAAATATTATTCTGGTTTTAATAAAATGAATTTTGAGCAATAATAAAATTGAATTCTTATGCTGTTTTCATAGATTTCTCATAAAAAAACATACTTATCACTTTAACACTTATTTAAGATTTTTAACAATGTACGAAAAAAAATCATAAAACCAAACAAAACTATACCTAACACTATAAAAATACACTTAACAAAAATAACAATTAATGAATTTTATTTTGCAACTTTTACACAGTTCAAAACCTTCAGAGGTGATATGAAATTATTGGTTATCATAAAAAAAATAATCACTTGAAGTGTATTGATAACAATATAGATACAGCTAACCATGAGTACAAGGAAATAATTAGAATTGCTAAAAAGCATTTTGATACAAGTTACAGAAATGAAAATTCAATATTTATTTACGCTTTTTCAGCTCTTCAAACCTTTTTGCCAAATCATCAAAATCAACATCATCTCCATTGTTTGGTTCACCAAAATCGGGCAAAATAGTATTGGGCACAGAAGGTAACTCTGGAACAGAATCAACTGGAAATACATTTCTAGGAGCAGGTGTTGGCATAGTTGGTTTAATATCAGAGGCAGCTGGGTTGCCACCAAACACACTTTCATAGGATGGGGCAGCAGCATCAATATTAAATCCGATATTCTGGGAATTGGCTACAGGTCCAGGGTAAGGACCACTTGGCTGGACAGCAGGGACAGGAGGTACCGAGGAACCTTTTGAACACACCTATTTTTTTTAAAAGAGCAAAATTTCCTAAATTTAATGTTACAATAAAATTTATTCAAATTTTATTTTCATTTGCAAGGTAATGCAGCATACAGAATTTTATTAGTTTATGTATAGTTTTGTTTACACTTAAAAAATATACTAAACGTGATAAAGTAGTAAAAATAACAGATATTAGCAGTGATTTATTCTCTCTTTTATTAAACAAGTTAAATTTAAACAGATAGTGGATTTACATTTGACACATAAATTAAACTCCTTTTATTGGCTTACATAATTTTTGGTACACGTAGTACCTAAAATGTTTAAAATAGGAAGGACATAGTACATCCCTGACAAATTGAGAAGTTAAAATGATTTTATGGGTGAATTTAAAAGACTTTTTTCCACTTGAGCTTACTTAAATCTGCATTTATAACACTTTCACATAGATTAATATTAAACCGTTAATGTGTTTTTAGCATTAAATTTTGTAGGTAAGCCATTAGAAAATCAATGCCACTCATAGATATTAGCTTCAAACAAAATTTAGCAACATTGATTGATTCAAATATACAAGGAGTTTCAATCAAAATTCATTATTTTTTCCCAGTGGCACTGCCAGGGAATATACTTGGGCTCTTTCAAAATCTAGCATGGTACTATTAACATTATATTACAATGTTTCCTTGCGTTTCTTTTTATTCCATTCTTTTTTTTATGACACTATTTTACAAGAATTTTCTTATATCTTGAAACCTTGTATTATAATACATTTTTTATATTTTAATATATTTTATGTGTAAAACAAACAGACTAATAAAATAACTTCTATCGAATTTTACTCCTCAATTAGTGTAAAATTAAGTTGTTCTCATGTTTTCATTTAGTCAGAATATTTTTTATTAAATTAATGTAATTCTCTTATGTAATTTTTAAAAATGATTTAGATTTGTAAATTTTAAAATCATAATTTCGTGTAAATATAATACCGTTGCTTAAGCTGCGATAGTTCATAAATCCGAAGACATGAAAAATTATATTTTATACTATTATCTTCAGAAAAATTCAGCGCATATTTCTAATGACATCTCGTAACTCAGAATAATTTCTAATGCCTATAAAGTGATAGGAAACACATCTAGCAACTCTATAAAATCAGTCACTTTTAAAGTGGTTTTTTTCCTCCTGTATAACTTGATAATTTGAGTTATCACAGCTTAAGGGACAATATTCATAATCAATATATACAATTTATTAATATTTAATAAAAAATATATTATAATTTTAGGACAAATAAGATTTTGGTAACTTTTAATTATGTAAAATTATTATAAACATTGTTTCATAAACCATTTATTTAATTTAGTTTTTAATCTTACATGTAGGGTTAGAAATTAAAATTTATTAAACTGGATAATTCAAATGATGTGTCATTAAGAACAATTTATTCCCACAGATTATCATTGATTGAGATATTACAGTCGAACCTCGGTATAACGAACCCTGAATATAACGATCTCTCAGTTATAACAAACTTTTCAAATGGTCCTAACAGAACTCCTATGTCACTAATGTATTTTTAAATGCTTATAACGATCTTCAAAAGTAAGGAATTCGGATATAGCGAACTAACATTCAAACTTGAGTTTCAGGTTTTTCATGGAAATTTTTTCTCGTCCCGACCACATTCCTTACCCTTTGTTCCTTTGACAGAAGCCAGTTTCTTCAAAGGTGACAATAGACTCCCTCCCTTTCTCAGCTCCTCCCCTTCCCCCCGCTCAACATACATTATTTGCCTTCCTTTCATTCTATTGCTGATTATCGTTTGACTTGCGAATTAAAATGGCTCCTGTTAGTAAGCGAAAAGCATTTTCTATTGAGGATAAAGCAAAAATTATTAAGAGAACAGAAAACGGTGACAGCCAATCTGCCATTTGCAGAGAATTTTCTCTCTCGAAATCTACAGTTGCGACCATTTGGAAACACCGCAGCGTTGTAATCTCAGCCTACGAGAAAAATCTTGAAATGGTTCACCATACAACGAAACAAAAATCTCCTTTTAACGGGGCCATGCTCCAAGCAAAGGCAAATAAGTTTGCAGAACGTTTTGATGAAAAGGATTTTATGTGTTCCAACGGATGGTTAGATAGGTTTAAGAAGAGAAACAACATTGCATGCAGTAAATTGTGAGTGAAGCCACTATTGTCTCTTCTTCAGATGTCAGTGATTAGATGGAGAATGTGTGGCTTGACATCATCCGTGATTACGATGAAAAGGATATTTTTAACGCTTATGAAGCTGGGTTATTTTATAAAATGACTCCTAACCAAACGTTAAAATTTAAAGAAGAAAAATTCGTCGGGGGAAAACCCTCCAAAGTAAGACTAACTGTTCTTGCGTGCGCCAACATGAATGGCTAAGAAAATAGAAAATTGACTGTGACTAGCAAATCGCAAAAGCCAAGGTGCTTTAAAAACATCAAGAAACTACCTGTGGCATACAAGACAAACAAAAAAGCATGGATGACATCCGAATTGTTTTAAGAAGAGCTGCGGCAATGGCATAGTGAATTGTCAAAAAAAGCATACAATTCTTCTTTTAATAGACAACTGCATCGATTTAAAATAATCTTCAGTACATCAAGATAGCCTTCCTACCCCCCCACCCCCAATAGCCTAAAATGTCACTACAGGAAGCATTTTATATTGATTATCTTGGAGTGCTACGAAACAAACAAGGATTGCAACATATCCCTTCTGGATGCAGTGATTTTGTTGGAGAAGTCTTGGAGACTGGTCACCGAATCCACCATTAAAAACACTGTTTTCACCATTCTGGGCTTACAAAAAGTCTACAGAAAGAAGATGTTAATGATGATGATGATAACCTACCAATCATGAAATGGTTAGAAAAGAATAGAGTTAGTGCTTTTTCATAAAGCAAAATCGAACATTTTGAATGTGGCGATGACAATATAATTGCATCTGGTTAACTCAGTGACGAAGACAGTTTTGCTTATAAAAGAAAAGAACAAACTGATTAACCTTCAGATATTGAAAACGATTTATTTTACATTATTATTGCCCATTACTAATTGTAATTCAGTATAATTAATTTGTTTATCAAAGAAATATGTTCAAGGACTTTAGGAAGTTTTACATTGCCAATATTTGAAAAATCGGATATAGCGAACTTCTGAATCAGTCCGTTGAGGATTCGTTATAACGAGGTTCGACTGTAGTTCAAAACATAATTTAGATAGCTTCCCTAGTTTTAATTGTGATTAATTCTAACACAATTAGTTTATAAAGACAACTAATAAAATAATATTCATCACACACACATAAGTGGTATATAAACTATCATATCTGCATTGGAGAGTTCCAATATCATATTATAAATAAAAGTTCATTTGAGTGCTGGAAAAAAATATCTGACTTAAGTTTATTTAAGCACTGAAACAATACTATCAATTAACTAAAATGGTTATGGAATTCGAGTTAAAATTCCAATAAGTCATTTTAAAAAGGTAAGTTATAACTTTTAATCAAAACTTACATTTGGTGTAGGATAGTTAAAAGGTTTAGGTAAATCAGGCTGCGGATACTGTACACCAGGATACATGTGTTTATTATCCTGTGATATACCAGCTATAAAACCTGGATTTGGAGGTTTTTGGTCATCAAGATCAATAAGTGGAACACTTATTATTGCTTCATCAGCTTCTTCTTCTTCAGCTAAGACCACTGTATCTGGCTCATAAGGCACATTGTGACTTTTAGCAATTTCTGAAATGAAAATTCAAAGTTAAAATGTGGATTTAGAAAACACTGCTTAAACTATTTAGGCTAGCCACACACTGTCAACAATTTTATTCTAGCTTTTAATCAACTCACCAACTAAAAAATCAAATGCCAACTGTTGTTGATTATTTAGTTGCATTCAACTCATTGCTGTCAGGTACGAGATTTCACAATCTAGAAAGTCATATTACCACAATATATTCAAAATTGCTAAGTTCTTTATTATTTGCTAAAGCTGGTAGTTCAGTAGTGAACATAATGATATTTTATCCAACTAAAAAGTTCAGTTTAGTTGGATGGCCAATAGTTGATAGTGGCACAGCTAGCCTTAGGAACACATCAATAAAATGAGTTTTAACATTTCATTTTTTAAAAAAATACAAATTAAAAATCTCACAAATTGCATAGCAATGGTATCAATTTTAATTAGGCTAAAAATATCCTTTTAACCTTGTGAATGTTAGAGCCACTTTGATCTTTTTCTGGCGCAATGCCCATAATTTTTAATACATAAAAATACTACATATTTGTTTTTAAACTGTAATGTAATAAGGTATAATTAAAAAGTATTCACAAAAATTTAAATTACATGTATTGGAAATATAATAAAAACTTTTTTAAAGTGGTATTCTCTTTAGCCACTTAAAGGTTAGAAATATTAAATATTTTTAAAAAATATTCTGTTGAGAACTTTTTAATTATTTTTACAAATTGATTTTATATCATGCACAAGCTGAAAAAAATCAAACATTAATTTATTTAAAATATGACTTAGGAACACAGAAATTAAGGGTACATACAAAAAAAAATATTACCAATTAAGTATTTTTCAACCAGCACTTTAGGAGGAGCTTGTACACTGAGTTTGTGCACCAATTTTTCATTTACTGAATTCAAGCCATTCTCTCTGGCAGCGAGGGCATAAGGTTTGCCGTATTTCACTGCTAACTGGTCTGAAATTATCTTTAGTTCAGCAATATCTGTCTGCAAACGAGGGGCTGCCCAGATCAAACTAGACACAGCTTCAGCTAGTCCTGCATCTAAGGTTCTGAAAAACAAATAAACCAAATATAAATACACATAAAATAACAGGTCTTGTGCATTAATTATTTGTATTTTTTTATATCAACTTTATCAGAATGACAATAAAATGCTAATTTTTAATTAGAAAACTAGTTTTCCTTAAACCTTTCATATATATTAGGAAGAATGTCACAAGTTTTTCTATAACATTGTAGTTGATTATGAAAGTTTGGAAAATTGTTCAATAATCTAGCACTTACGCAAAAAATCTTATGTTGCCGTACGAAAAAAATAGTAATATTCTTTTCTCACAGTTTTCTAAATAATTATATTGCAATCATATTTAATTTCTTAAAGCCAACAGTAACTCAAATCATTTGAGCCACTGATTTTTAATAAATTTAGCAGACCTGATTGGATGATGATAATTAAGACATTTACTGAAACTTGATTTTTATAATATCACATTTGGACAAAGTGCACCATTGAAATGACGATTATTCTACATCAATACTTTGTTGATAAACAAATACCTGATTAATGCAATCAAAGTTGAAAAAAATCATACTTATATGAATAAAATACATTGGTGCTAAATTTATAAATACAAGATTTTTTTTGTCGTGCAAGGTGTGGAAAAACTTGTTTTATAAACGCAAATTCCTCATCATAAAAACGAAGAACATGAAAGAAAACTAATATAATTTTTTCATACTTAATGAATGGAGGTGTTGATTTTCCAAAATAAGGCAAGGTATGAACTAATTTCATTAAAAAAATTATTACTATTAATCTTGCAATACATGCTTTTTTTTTATATGGTTTGTCAAGTATTGAATTATTATAAGCTAAATAGTGTTGATGGTTTTGCAAAAATCGGCATTTTAACATGGTGGTTTTCCCAATTTTATAGATGGAAAATTTAAGATTTTCTGTATATTTAAAACAGTTTCTCATTTTAAAAGTTTTTTCTTTAGTTTCAATTTGATTCTACAGTTGTTTTGACTACATATTAAAAGCCAATCAGCTATGCGAAGAAAAATGCCATTTTTTCAAAAATTGCAATTGGACACCGCTATTTTTCCGATTTTAATAACATAACTTTAATTTTTGCAGGCTCATTACGATTACTTTTACATACTTTTTTAGTTCTGTTTAGGTTTGTAAGGTATTTAATTATCATTAGCTGACTAGATTGCCAATTGGAGAAAAAATCGATTTTAAGGCTCTATTAAAGTGCTTTTTTTCTTAAAATACGCACTGCCCTTTTTTATATCGAGAGTGGACACTGCCCATTACTTGAGTAGTATGATGTTAGGTAAGATTTTGTGTCTCTTATTGGTTTAAACTTTTAAATAGCGCCACCCACTTGTTCATTTAGGTCAGGGCTTGAAATAAGCCACAGCAATGACAGGAGTTACCTTAAAATTGTCATGACAATTATTGTTTCTCATTTTTCATTTCCGATCCAAAATGCACAATTTTTTTAATGCAATAGCTGAATTTTTGAAACTGTGAAACAGATACCTCCCAATCAGCTCACTTATTTAAATGGAGATGTCTTCTTTGAGACATAATCAGAATAAGCTCAGACTGCCCGCCAGTTTCCGAATTTAAGGCTGATCAAGCAGTTAAGAAGCTACATGTAATCATAGACCCTGTGGTAAATTCCTAGCCAAATCAACGCAATTTTCATTTGTCGGCATGTCAAAATAGCGAACAATAGTGACGGTTCGTATTCAGCAATTATCGATAAAAATATGACAAAATCAAAAGCCTTAAGCGCACATATGTACCGTGCGCTACTGTAACAGACCTCGATCATTCTTACTGGCAGAAGTTGGTTGATTTACAACTGCTGAGGATCAAATCCATTACCCCCTTCGAGCAGTTGATTATGGTGCTTACAAGCAATCCTACGCACCGTCGGTTATGTCAAAAGTAGTCGAAAACATCTTCTGCAGGTCAAACTCCATGATTTTCTACACTTCATATATCGACAAGTCTTTGCCAGCAATTATGCATTTATACACCAATCAATGACATCACGTTTACTTGCACCTCCAACTTCCGAAAAAATTTACTATTAAAATACACATCCACAGCGAAATCAACGCGAGAGAACGCAAAACACTAACAACCTAACTCTTGCCTCTGTGTCAACAACATTTTAAACCAATCACGTGCAAGCTTGCAAGATAACCCTTCGAGTTGGATGTAATCAAGTTTATATACATCATAAATTACGGTTGCCACAATATGAACTTTATCACTCACCAACTGTGACCAATCAAATATTCTTTAGACTAGGAATAGACCTACCTTCCATATAAATAATGTGTGTCTGCATTCTGCAATACCTGCACGTAATTAAGAGTTTTGTTTTAAATCTGATGTATTCAAATTCAAGTATTTGATTTTTTTATCTAACATGTATTTTTGAAATTCCTGCAAATTATATAGTTCCCAAACTAAGTTTGCCAGGTTTTATCATTATTTATTTGTTCATTTGCTTTGAAATTCATAAAACAGAAATTGAACATTACAGATCACAGAATCGGTTTTATTTCGAGATTTGCCCCGAGCTCAATAGTTTTGCGGAGAGCTTATAAAAGCTAAACAGCAGTGTCTGCTGTCAGCAACAAAATATTATTTTGAATCCTGGTTTAGGTGACATCTATATTACATTGTTAGAAATGGTAACCCTAAACTTTTCACAGCTAAGTTGTCTATGAAAGTTAATTTGCCGGAGTGCCTTCTTACTAGCAAGTTTCACATTGTAATGGTAGGTACCTAGAAACTGATCCTGAATATGTTGGTACTGATTATACCTAGAAATTGATTCCAAATATGTTAATGAATTTGCCCATTGTAAGTTGCGATAAAATGTCCAGAAGTTACCAACGGGCTATTGCAGGTCATATGGCTTTTGAACGGTAACAAATTAATAGATATATAACTGTGGAACTATAAAATAAAGCAAGATAAATTAAATGGTTAATTCCAAGTGTCCGGTGCCCTTGCCAAATGGATTTGGCGAAAAATGATTGTGCGATAAATTTTATAGTTTGGCAACCCTTCTTGATTATGTGTGAAAATATCATGTTGTATGGCAACCCTAATTTTTTTCCTATCTCAGGTTTCACGTAGTTCCGCCATTTTTTAATCGATGTTCGGCTCGCGTGGTTGTGATTTTGATGTGTACGCGGACAACGTTTATTTAAATAGTAGGTATTTGTGGGAGTTAGAAATGAAAGGCAAACGTGCCATGATTGATTGCTGCATGGATGCCAGATTGTTGTCTAACAAGCGAACGTGCAAGGTATGCAGAAGGTGCATGGAGCTGGCCCCGCTGTAATTCACTGTGGAATGGGTTTATGGGTCGAACCATGGATACATTATGCAGCAAATGATCGACTGCCCGGAGGGTGTCATGGATGTGATCCTGAGTAGTCGGAGGCCAGAAACCACAAAATCGACGTCAGGAGTCTGCGACTTTAGAGTGCTGACGAAATGCTCCAAACGACTGCCTGTAAGCACCATAATCGACTGCCCGGAGGGGGTCATGGATGTGATCCTGAGTAGTCGTAGGCCGGAGACCACAAAATCGACGTCAGGAGTCTGTGACTTTAGCGCCCGGTACGCGTGTGCGCTTAAGAGTGCTGGTGAAGTGCCCCAAACGACTGCATGAAGGATTGCCTGTAAGCACTATAATCGGCTGCCCGTAGGGACATTGTTACCTTCAAGATAAACGCCGAACTGCTGCCAACAGCCCAATATAAACTGTAGTGCAATGTTAATTAACCAAAACAAAACTTCGGAATCAATTCGAAACCGTCGCCATTAGCCCATTGTGTAGCTCAAGTGCGACCAACGCAATGTCCGACATTATGATTTGGCGACAAAAAAAACACGTCATTTTTGGCTTTGGGGCCAATTTTTGAACTTGGCGACAACGGGGCACTGTACACTAGGAATTTACCAATAAAATCAAGAACAACCTTGCATTCAGTTACCAGAATAATTATAATATAGCAACAGAAAGCATTAGCTTTTTTTAAAAACATTATCAAGCGCTATCAAAAACATCGGTAAAGACTTATAGAAAACAAACTATATTTTAGATAAGATAGTAAAACATGGAAAAAAATATAATTGTATTCCTTACTTCATTTGTTGAATTAAACCAAATCGTGTCAGTAAGAGATCACAATACATCTCTACAACCTCCATAGCTTCAACAAGGTAATCTTCGCGTATAATGTGCTCCACTCTAATTTTTGATCGCTCAATTTTTCCATTGGACAGATAATCAGCAATTTCTCGTCTGGACTTCTGGGCCAATTCAGTCTTTTTCTTTTCCAATAGCTTCAGACGATTGATCGCCAATCGTAAATTAGTCTTTAATTTAGAATAATTACAACCGGTAGACAACATATTGAAATATGTAGAAAAATATGAAAATGGTTTCTCACGAGCTGACAGATAAGAACATTCAATTACAGAATTGTTTTGTTTTGGGTTTGGTTTTGCGTCATAGCATATAGTCACTTACCAAGAGTGGAGGTGAGCTGTTTCTGAGTCAGAGTCATTGTGTCATACTTTGCCTTGGTCATACATGAAATCGGTTTGGTTTGGTTAATAAACGTCTCACTAGAGCTGCACAGTGGGCTATTGACGACATTTTGGAGCCTATCTCGAAGGAAAGACCCGGGAACGATACTTCGTATTTTTAAACAATGGCCAGGTAATGAGGAGACAACACATGAGCTAGAGCCCGACGCAACCTCAATAGGCGTCAGGACATTGGACCCCGATCAGATTTATCGTGCACCAATCCCGTACACACGCCAGAATAATTTGTTGGATGTTCTGGACGACTTTCTAACAAATATGGCAACCCTCCGATCGTAAGATCACTACTTTTTTTCTTTTCTTTGTCAAGTCCATCCTCTATTTTATTGGTTTCAATAAAGATTGTGGAAAATTATAAAGTAGCCTTGTTTTAATATAGAAAACACACAATTTTATTTAAAAAGGTGATAAAAATATTTAAAGAATAGTTTTTTTCAATTTGATCAATGAAAAACACTTTGTTGCTTTTAAGGGTAAAAATTCTGAAAACATTTTAAATTTGTAAATTTTTAGAGGAAAAGAAAACATAAGACTACGTGTTATGAAATTTGCTCAGAAATTCGACAGTTTATATTTATTTTTGAGATTTTTTTTTAAAACTGCTCTAGAAGAAGATGAATTTTGAACGGGGCGTTTTGAAGTTTTGACAGCGTCTGCTTTATTATTGTTTTTGAATGACTTCGTTTCGGTCCTGTGGCCGCGGGTTTTCATGTTGTTGGTCTTCTTCTCATTTATTGAAACTTAAACCCTATTAATATATTATTAAATAATTTAATACAAATTCTCCATTTCCCTCTAAAACTTTTTTTGTCAATGTCGAGGATCTTCAGCACATTTTTTTAAAAATAGTTTTGAACATGCAACAGGTTCCTAACTCCAAATCTGAAAGCGAAAATGTAAATGATGGAGCTTCTACACAAAACCCATCGGTTTATTTCAATCAACATGGGGATGATATTCCTACGGTTATAACAAGAGATCGGATAGTAACTTTTTCTAAAGAAACTGACAATGCGAATATTGAAATAGACGATTCTGACCAGAACCCCAGAGACGACACCTTGTCTCAAACGGTGAGAATATTTTTTTTTTCATTTGGGGATCATACATACATCCCTGAATTATTGGAAGGTTCAGACTAATTATAAACCCTTACTGATTTTTTTAATGTATGTATATTTTTCTGGGTGGAATTAACTTAAACTTTTTAGAAATCTCAAATTCATGATAGGATTACAAAAAACACATTGTTCTCTCCCTAAATTATACTGAAAAATAAATAATTCGCAGGGTTTAAATTCATAAACATTCACCCTTGGGATTTTTCTGAAAAAGACATTCGCAACGCTAGCGTTTACAATGAAAACCGGTTCTAATCTTAAAAAAGCTTTTGATCAACATACTTGGTGCTACTAGATGACATATGCCACATGATTTCACATGCACATAGTCAAAGTAACAGATGGAAGTATAGTGTTTTAATAATTAATGTGACAATAGATGACAGACAAGGGCACTGGCTGACCATAAATAATACCCTTTGGGGATCTTAAGGGACACTGACTGCTAGGCTTGTGCTCGCATGCTGTGGTCGCAGAAAAAAAAAACCTACTGTAACAATACCAATGCAGCAGGTTATGCTCTGATACTTCTACATTGTTCTACAGTGCTGATGCTGGGTGAACCTTTCCATATACTGAGATGCACATAAAGCTGCTACCACACACAGGCTGCCTTAACAGTACACAAAAACACCAATCGACGAATGAGAAAGAAGGACAGTCCTGCTTATATATCATATTTGGGCGTGCGCAATGGCCGATCATTGAAAATTAGCATAAACAATTCCTTTTTCAAACCAAAATAGCTGAATCATTGCTATGACCAGCCAACCAGGTCACGCCAACATAAAGAAATGCTATCTGAAAACGGGAATGCCACAAGATACTAAAAAGTTTCCAAATACACTAGCTCGATTCCCATCACCGAATGACATCTGGTTTGCCTCGTTACTTGAAGCAATGGCGTAGCCAGGATTGTCTGAAGGGGAGGGGGGGTTCATAAATTATTTTTGGTTTGACCAAAACCAAATCATTTTTTGGTTCTTTTCGGTTATACGGCCTCGTATGCCAACGAGCGAAAATGCGCCAAAGTTGTTTACCTTAGGGATTACCATACGCAAAAGATCGCGTTTCAGTTGATTGTATGATTGAGTCCACTGAGCTAAATAAAAACGGGAGAGTAAACTGAACGTGCCTTTTTTAGCGTCATTGCTCAAAATAGTTAAAACACAATTTCTTTGGAGTTGATTTTAGTATGGGTAATTAGCGTCTCACTAGAGCTACACAGTGGGCTATTGGCCACGGTTCGGGGCCTATATCGAAGGAAAGACCCGGAAACGGGTGCCTCGTATTATATATTTAAGCGCTTAAGAGTGCCATAGAAATGCCCCAAACGAATGCCGGAAGGATTGCCAGCTCAGGTGATGTTCTCGCCATCTGACCGTGGTTCAAAAATACGAGACATTGTTCCCTTCGAGATAGGCGCCGAACTGCTGCCAACAGCCCAATGTGAAGCTCTAGTGCGATGTTAATTAACCAAATGAAAGCTTCGAGATGAATTCTAAACCGTCGACATTAGCCCAATGTGGAGCTCAAGTGCGACGTTATTTTATTCAATCGTGCAGACCTTAAAGAAATCCTTCGGAAATAATTTTGAACCGTCACCGCTAGCCCATTACGCAGTGAACGTCATCCACCGTGGTTCGAAAATAAGACACAGCGTTTGAGTAATTAGCCGTAATTGTGCATTTCTCCTTAAGTAACCATAAAGATCAGAAAAAAAGACGCATGCGTTTGATGTTCACTTGAAAATACATCCAGATCCGCTGACGATCGAAAGTCTTTACCTCGAACCATAACTAATAGCCCATTGCACAGGTTAAGTGCGACTTATTGTCTATAATTTAGAATATACTTTTTGACGTCATCTAATCGTAAATCATTTACGACTGTTTTTAACATTTTATTTTGTGAGTGGCAACATTAACATTGTAAATAATCAATACGGCGACAAACTTTCGCTTGGCGACTATTTGAGGCCGTTTAGAAGAGAAGTACCCATTTTATTTATTAATTAATTTGAAAAATTTTTAACTAATCATTTGAATTAAATTTAATTAATATTTTAATTTAAATTAATTAACAATTTGAATTAATAATTTGAATTAAATTTAATTAATAATTTGAATTAAATTTAATTAATAATTTAAATTAAATTTAATTAATAATTTGAATTAAATAATTTAATAATTTTAATTAAATTAATTTACTCATTTTAATTAAATTTAATTAATAATTTTGAATTATCAATTGTAATTAATAATTTTATATTAGTAATTTTAATTAATCGTTATAATTTTAAGTAGTAATTTTAAATTAGTAAATTTAATGTATGATATTTTTTAATTTAAGCAGTTTTAAATTAAAATTTTAATTAATCATAATAATTTTTAAGCAGTAATTTTAAATTAGAAAATTTAATTTATGATATTTTTTATATTAAGCAGTAGTTTTAAATTAAAATTCTAATTAATAATTTTTATTAAATATATATAAATTATAAATAAGATGTAAATTAAAATCTATTTTTGCAGGTTAATCTACAGTCATTTCTTAATTTAAATTACTAACTAACCATTTTACTGGTATTTAAGTCTGTAGCACAATATTGACGGGGGGGGGGGGGGGGGGTCCGGATTGAAGCAATTTTAAATTAGTAATTTTAATTATTAATAATAATTTTTAAGTAGAAATTTTAAATTTGTAAATAATTCTTTATTATATAATTAAAAATAACAGCATAATAATCATTATTTTCCGGTTAATTTTATCATGCATTACTGTGGTGTGACATGTGGGAGGAGGTTTCATTGGTTGCATGACGCAGCAAAACGGCGCATTGTGGCAAAATCATAACGAAAATTGGCGTTGCTCATAAAAAAATATCAAATAACTGAATAAAAAATATATTATTATAAAAAAAAACATTGATTTGTAGAATCTGTGAAGCTAGACAATGGAAAAATGCTTGTCTAATCATCAGCACAAGATGCAGCGCCGCAGAAAAAAAATCCAGAAAAAGGTTATGAACACAGATTTAAACGAGAATCTGTTGACCCCACCCTTCGTAAATGGGGCCAACTTTTGAGAAGGGCAAAAAATTCCACCAGCATTGTGAGGGAGCGAAGAGGATCACAATTCGGGGCATTATTTTTTTTACAGGAGTCATTTACAACCCTTTCTTAAAGAGGATAGGGGATGAACGGGTCTGTTCAGGAAAAATACCTTATATCAATTCAAGCAATTTCTGGATTGATGCATTGTGAATTCCGGCTCAACTGCCGCCCCATTTCAAGTGTTAAGAAAAGTAACCCTTTGCATGTACAAACAACCAAGACAATCATACAGACCTACTACCCCATTGAAAAAAGTCGCATTTTCTGTTTTCAAGGTTGTTTGACGACTGTTCTCCTTAAAATCATCCCTTCAGGGGACAGAAGGGAAGGGAGCAGGAGATATATGTGGGGTAGACCAGAAAATGTGATGTGTGTGTTTTCTTTATAGAAATCAGAGAAAAAATTTTTTTTTTTTTTTTTTTTTTTTTTGCACTTGTTTTTTTTTTTATCAAAAAAATAATTTTAAGCTGGCTATGGAGGGGGGGGGGGGGGTATGGTTCTAACACCCAAGGTAACCGAATGCTGGCTACGCCGCTGACTTGAAGTATAGAAAATTAAAAATCCAGAATTGTCAAAAGGTTACTCTATCATTTATTTTTTAAATCACCATATGTTATGTATTATATCACTGTAATTAATATGGAAACTTCCCCAATTTTATAATAGTTTTTGTATTTCAGAAACTTCTTCTAGCTGCTACTTTGGTTTGTGATGCTAAAAATGGCCGTTTTTCCAATTTCATACAAAGCGATCAGTGTGTCAGGTAATTTATGTTAACTATTTCATCGACTTTAAAGAAACATTTAAAGTATTAACTAAGTTCTTTTGTTTCTTTTATGTTTAAACACATATTCACGCATACTTTTCCTCCTGCTCTCCTTGGCAGAACACACATTTTATGCCTATACACCTATCAGTTCTCCATTTATTGTATAAATAGTTATGTTTTTAATCACTATCATATGGACGTGCACCGACAACAGAGGCCATTTTAAGTACTTGTTTATTTACACTACTACTACTATCTATGATACAATGTACGCCATCTAGCGGTCACCTTTAGAGGTACATCTACAACACTATTATTGAACCTTCAAATGCTAGTAAAGCATCTGCAACCTGTATTTTTTATACCCTTTACTAAAGTACAATTTATATATTTCAGAAATAATCTATTTCCCTAATTTATACATATTGTTGCTTAAACCGTGATAACTTGTAACTCCAAACCACTGGTTCATCAGCCGTAGCAAAAGGTGCTTGGCAACAAAATTCAAAGGATACACTTGTTAATGTGGAATTGTTTAAAACAAGAAGTTATTGGAATTCCTTAACTTAGTTTTCAAGCGTTTTTTGTTAGCTGGTATCACGACTTAAGCAAATATATATTATAGCTTTTTCGTTGTGAAATCTATTGTAATACAAGCTACAAATTTATTTATTTTTACTGAATTTATATTTTGGATGAATGCTATATTTTTATTTTTATTGGAATCCTTTTTTTCTCATAGGCTCTATCTTATTTATCATCATTGGGGACTTAGTTACATGCTGTACTTCTTTGTTATATTACATCATTCCATAGCCATATGTGAAGATCCAGCTGTTAATGGATTCCATCTCCCTTATTGGGTATGAAAATTATTCATTTCAAATAGATGTGGCTGTGGTGTGTTTCAATAAGCAAACAAATTTAGTGTACTCGGGAGAAAAGCTTATTATTTATTTTTTTATCTTGGCTGGCCAAAGGTATATGAGCATTAGCAAGTGAAGAACATCACCCCTAATTATAAAAAATATATATTATAATTATTATGACAGAAAGGTCATAAGCTTTTAACTCATACATGCTTCATTTTTAGCATTTATTTTTGAGGGGTTAGTGCTTTAACAAAATATTTAGAATAAAATGTTATTTTAAAGAATATATAAAAGTTTGCTTTCCGATTTTATGTGAAGATTGTAATGTCATATGTGAAGATCCAGCTGTTAATGGATTCCATCTCCCTTATTGGGTATGAAAATTATTCATTTCAAATAGATGTGGCTGTGGCCAGTTTTTTTTTAAACTTTAATTTGGTTTGTTTAAAGAAATTTAAAAACTTTGGGCATTTTTATAAAATGTGCATTAGGATTATTTTACACAATAAGGTACAAAACCTTATTGTGTAAAATAATCCTAATGTACATTTTATAAAAATGCCCAAAGTTTTTAAATTTCTTTAAACAAACCAAATTAAAGTTTTAAAAAAACCTGTAGACTTTAGTCCCAAATTTGAAAATCTTTTAATCAATTTCACTTACAAAAGTATTTCAATGCCATGTATTATTCTCATGAAATTTTTGTATTTTTTTAGTGCAATTGTTTTAGATATTCAAAAATAAATATTTTTTTTTAGGTAACAATGACTGTAGAATTTGCATGCATATTGTTCTACCTCTTCAGACTTCTTCATTGTGCATCTTTTTTGCCAGTAGAAATATTTTGTCGAGACAAAAAAAATATTTTAGTTTTGTCTGCAATTATTTTGACAGCTATTGATATGGCTTTTTATATAGGATTAGTAAATTCTGGTTATGAGAGTGTAGCTTATCGATGGTCCAGACCTATGAGGCCTCTCTTTATGGTAAATTTCAGTGAGAGCAAGCAAGTAAGTTTTTTTTTATAACATTCATTTTGCTAACCTACTAAACTGTTTAGTTAATCACAATTAGAAAACTCAAATTGTATTCATTCATTTACCAACATTTTAGGCAGACAAAATATCCTTTCGCTCGCTACCACACTAACAATTTTTGCAAATAATCAACAATTTGGCAATTTTTTGTGTATTGTAATGATACAAGTTTGACCATTTTTCACCTTCAGTTTTGTTGATTGCCAAATTTGAAACCTAGCAGTCCTGAATTGAATGCAACTAAATAATCAAAAGCAATAGGCATTTAATTTTTTTTAATTGGTCAGTTGATCAAAAGTTGGAATCCAATTGTTGATAGTGTGCAGCTAGCTTTTCTCTAGCCAAAGTTCCTTCCACCAATTTAAATTTCTTTCAAAATTTTACTAATTCCTATTAAGTAACATATTTTTAGAAAATTCGAAATAAATTCCATTTATCTTAATTTTATTAACATTCAATTATCATGCATTCGACTCAGTCGATTCCTATTCTTCAATATATAATCTACAAAAAGAATGGTCATTTATTTTTTTTAATAAAGTAAATACAAAAACAACATGCAATTCTTATAATTTGTTGGTCCATATTTACTTTTGATAATAATTATAAAAAATATAGTAGTTTCATAGAGATGCATATAAGTTAAAAATATACTTGAGTATGTGTCACATACTCCAACTGATGTTATATATACACATATAAACTACACATAATTGTAGCCTTTCTTCATATAATAAAAATGTAAACTATTTTCTTCTAGGTAAGAAGAGCTTTTAGAAACATACGAAAAACACTGCCAGACATATTAAATGTCTTGATTTTGTTCTTCCTCAGTATTTCCTTATTTTCTTTGATGGCAATAAAATTATTTCAAAAAAGGTAATATTATATGTAAGTGAAGAGTTTGTGCCGACCCCCTCCCCCCCTTTCCCCTCATAAGTGTTTTTTTTTTCTAAATTGGAATAATTTTATTCATAACCTTCAAATGAAAAGAACACATGTACAAAATATTTCCAATATCTAAGAAATACAAGGAGACTTTTCAGAAATTCCAATTTTCTGGAAAACTGCAACTTTTGTGCCAAAACTGCGTATGTATACCTTATGAACCCTATTATTGGTTATCAAAGAGGCTTTGACATCACATTAAAAAATACAAAAAGTGTTTCTTGGTTAAAGGGCTGATTGTTAAGAGTAACTAAGGACTAAAGAGTTATTGACATTGATATGCATGCCCAAAAGTGTTATGAAGGATAATAAAGGGGCAAATCGGCCCCTTAGCCTTTCCATATACAGTCCGATCCAGTACAGTCCGATTTTAAAATCAAATTAATGTCAGCAGTACAATAGAATAGCATCTTGTTTTGGTGAAATATAATATTAAACCAAAAATCGTTAGTATTATCAAAAATGAAAAGTTTTTTGGCATTTTTGAGGTAAAACTGGGCATTTTTTTTAATTGTGAATAATAAACGATTGTTAATGTCAAAAAATATATTCATTTTTGTCTTCAATGCATAAGCAACAAAAATAAACATTAAGTTTCAATAATATGATTTAAATTATAAAAAGTTTTGATTCGTATTGAATAACTGCTGAAATTTACTTCTGCAGTTATGGCACTTAGTCTTCAATTCTTCTCTCTATACTTTTCATTATTTTATTTATTTTTATTTTATTATATTATTTTAGATTTTCTGTGTTACTTTTTTATAGCAATAGTTAGAAATTCTTTTTTTACAAATAAAATAGTTTACATTAACTTATTAAAATATTGAAGTATAAATATTATATAATTTAGGACAAACTCTATTCCAATCAGCTCAACTATCAATGTTAATGGCTAAAATTTTATTTTGTGTGCAATTTGTATTTAATCTTTTAATGCCTTTGTTTCTGGATTTCTTTATATTATAGTGGACAGTTTTATACCCAAATCCTTTTCAACCCTTTTCTTTACCTGTAGGATACAGTCAACATATTAAAAATAATGGTTCAGAAGGCTTAAAAATCAATGACTTTGTCACATCTTTTCATCTAAATGAAATTCTATATTACCTTAAAAATCCTTATTTATATCATATACACCTTGTAGTTAAACAACAACTTGTGCAATGTCACTGAGCATCAACAAAAGAGTAGATAATTTTTTTTTAATTTGAATGAAATTTAATACCAACATTCTAATACAGTTTGAAATGCCATACTCAATTTCTCAGATTTTTTTAAAGTTGATAATTTCTTTAAGAGTAATATTAGGCTGCAATAGACATCTGAATTAATGAAGTTTCATTAGTGCATAAAGAAGTGATGATACAGATGAAATCAATATTTGTTTTTATTCAAGCTTTAAAATTATAGCTAATAATATTAATAATGAAATTTAAATAATAATTCTTATTATTATGACTTGACACAAGTCATTTTTGAGCTGAAAAATAAAAATTTAAAATGTCTTGCTTTCTAAAAGAAATTCACTGTTCTTGTCAAATAATAGATATTTTTCCACTGTTATAATTATTAAGTTTGAATTATGAAGATTTTTTTATAAATCATTCAAATGTGCCCCTTTTACCTTCGACCCTTAATAATAAAACATTGAAAAAATAGTTTCTCTGAAAACTTAGTTTTAAATAATTTCACTCAAGATATTTTATGCAGTTTCTGTATAAATAATTAAATTATTTAAAATTTTTAGGCAACTGAAATATCCAGATGGAACACCATATTTTGATAACTACCTTGATATATATTTTCAATTATATGTTCTAGTTACAACTGCAAATAACCCTGATGTTATGTAAGTATATTTTATATTAATTATTGAAAGTTAAGCAGCACTATATTACATACCAATTTCTTGTTTATTTTGTAATTGAACACAAATGTAAAATCTCAATAAGGAAATCAATACTAAAACAATACAATGCATTGATACAGATTCGTTGAAAAAAATATTTTTCTATCACATTGATATTTGAATAGAAGAATTTGTATTTGCCTCAAGTCACATTTTTTAAAATTTGCAAAATCATGCACCATTTTAAGTATAACATTAAAATTAAAAGGTTTTATTGTACAAAACAAAATTGTTTCAAAAATTTATATGCTTGATTTGAATGAATGTACTCATGTTTTATGATAAACAAATTATTTCATAAGTTCATTGACAACTTTGATAACCTAATTAAAAATTGTATTGTTACTAAAAAATACCAATTTTTGATAAATTTTTAACTGGTAAAGTTATTCTTCATTATACATCTTTGATATCAGTTGAAAAATGTTTGAAAAATATCAGTTTTATTTTAGGGTAGCTGTTATCCATTATTTGGCACACATTGAAAAATAGTGCTTTACTTTTGTTAATACCCAGGGAATGTTAAATTAAACATTTCACTATTCTAGATTCAGGTTGGTTCAAAAGATATTGAAAAATTATTATCCGACATTTGACAACAAATATTTTAATTGACAGTATTAATAACCTGGTTCCACATCTGCATTGATATGCGGGTTTCAAGCATTACATAACCTACCTTATCTGTAAATTACATTTGAAAGATATAAGACAAATAATTTCTACTACTTTTTAAAGAAAGGAATTAAATAAAAAAAAATTAGTAGTTAATTTCTTTATGAAATAGAAAATATAATATGAATAATGACTTACAAAATCTGTCACTATTAAAAGATTCACCAAAAACAGCATAAGTTAATAAAACCTTTAATTTTCTCGATTTTTTAAGTAAATTCCTAATTTAAAGCAACACATGACTGTGAAAAAATACTTTTTGAAATTGTTTTTAGTTTTGTTAACTAATTTTTATATTTTTTCAATGCTGTTTCCAAATATAAAATCAATTTTTTTTCTATTGTGTTAGGTTTTTTCACAAAACGATTTCATATTTTGGGAGAAATAGCTCATATCATAGTATTTAACATTTTTATTTTATTACCTCATAAATACTTACTTTATATCTGTATCCTAGCTTTGTCATGATTTAAATGATAGTTATAGTAACATTTTTTTTCTCAAACTTCTTATTCTGCTTTTCTTTTTGTGAATTGTGGGGGATCATCTCTTTTCAATATCCATTAGTAGTCGGCTATAGTGCTTATAGTCCACCTTCCTCTATGTCCTTTATATCTTATTGAAATCTTTCACTTTGCTCTTCGCTTCCGGCACCTAAATTGTCAGGGAAAACTGTCAAGGTACAAACAGAGAAAATGAGCTTTTAAGCTCGTATTACAACCAAAAATCTTGAAATTTGCTTACATATATTCTACAATAGATTTGTAGTTTGCGTATCCTTGTTATCTAAAAAAACTGTTTACTATTAGTTTGAAAGATTTCAGGGCTTTTCTCCCATTTGTTTCCATTTCGAGTGGTAATTTTTTTCTTCAACAATTTTCTGATGTTAGATCCTACAAATACCTCCTCCTTCAGCTGTGCTTTGGATGCACAGTGGAAGTAAAACCTTTTTTGGATTAATTAAACTTTCTTTTTGAATATTTTTGAGTCAAGGTTACCATGCCTTTCTCTTTGGCCATTATTTCATTGTATAATGTTCTTTTCTGTGCCTACTGTCGCATTCACAAAGAAAACATAGAAATTTTGTGTAATCACGTTGTTGACTGTTTTTCCAAGCAACATAGATATTATCGCAAATTGCCCATTTGTGTTCTTTATATGTAACTTTATTAAGTATCAATTCAATATTTCCTAGCACTCTTCTAAATGAACTGAATGCCCAACAGTTACAGAAACCATTGGTATATCAAACCGAAAAAATGGGGTTTTTTACCTTGTAACCATTGTCTTAATTCTTCTACACAAACGGGACAAACGTTGTGTAGGGCTCAAGGCTTTTATTGATACCCCAATTTCCTGCCAAAATAAGCAAAGTACACTTTTTCACAAAATCTTAAATGTTTTTTTGCTTTTGTTTTACTATACTTTGTTAATTTGAAGCAAATTATTAGTAAAAAGAAAATTTTATAAATATGTTTAATAAATTGAAATAAATAACATTATATTGCTCCTTTATATACAAAATGTGTACATATTACACCTATGATTTGTGACAAACTGTATGTAAATGAATTTTTGAATTATTTTTCCATTAATAAGCATAAAAAAATATTAAAAACACTAATTATTTATAAGTCAATTATTTCATTGCATTTTTTTCATTGCCTGTGTTATACATCCGTTTAAAAAATACTATTAAAACAATTTGTTAAACCACAATGAAATAACTTCACCTGAAAATATACTTGCCAAACATTAGTAGAGTTTTTTAAACATTATAAATCTGTCAAACACACTATCCCTAGATTAAAAATCAATAAATGTCAGCTTCTCAGTAATTGTGCAATATTTAGTTATCAAAGTCAGTAAATTTAAAAAAAAAACATATTGCACCTTTTCAAAATTATTAAAGTGCTTGTTTCTTTTGCGTTGAACTTGATACAAAGATTTCATTCATCAGCGAGTTGATGCAAAATAAAAAAAAATAAACATATATATCATTTAATTAAAGTTAGCAAAGTCAATAAATAAAGAAATGCACCCTTTTCACTAAGAGAATTAAAATTATTGTTTCTTTTGCACAGAACTTAGAACACAGATTTTATTCATCTTCCAGTTGGCTCAAAATAAAAACACACTCAAAAAGCAACAATATTTTTTTTAACCATTCGCAAACGGGGATGTGAAGTTTTTACAGATGTTTAGATCTGAATTCAATTAGGATTAAACTCATATAATTTCACTGAGCAAAATAATATAAACACTGGAGTGAGGACTAAGTGTAAACCACTTTACACCTTTTCTGAGTGATGGTAGAAAATATAGTCCTTTTTCGCATGGTGTTTGTCATAAGATGAAGTGCATGCATCCTAGTTTTAAAACCACATTTCTGGCTCTCAAAAATACATTAAATTCTACACATTTAATGTTTTTCCACTCTTACTATCACACTGACAAGAAAAAGAAGACAAAAATATTCATTTAAAGTACTAAAGACCGACACAACACGACTTCCAATACAAATTTTTTTGCGATAATTTTATTAGTGTTAATTAGAGTTTTATATTTATTTAATTAGTTGCTATTATAATTTTTGTATATAAAATTCTTCTTTTCTTCATATTTTTCCATTTGTAATTTTTTTTAATTTATTATAATAGTTTTAATATTTTCCATTAAAATTTCAAGATTATTTGAATAAATTTTGGACATAAAAATTTATCTTCGCAATAGTAGTACTTTCCATCGCAATGTGGAAAGATAAAATTTAAAATATTTTTTTCTCCAATGTATAGATAGTTTTACGCCAAACGATTTGTATGTCATAAATCGGTTTGTAAGGCATTTTATATTCATCTATATGTTAATACATTATATATTTTTGTTTTACTTGTATATTATTTTTAGATTTAAAGTCGTATATTACGGTTCAAGTTTTCACAGTATTATTCCAAATTACATAAAATAGTTTCCATGACAAGAAACATAAATTTCAACCAGATGAAACTGCTGGCATAAATTTATTACTTTTTTCAATATTTTGGCTACTTCTTGATGTTGCAGCATTCTTAAATCATCCTAAAATTTGCTCCAGGCTGCATTCTTTGCCTGTGTGAACTTTTACCGTAATTCGTTATTGAGATTAGCAGCAAAATGTGGACTAACTTTCATTTTTATAATTATACTAGCTGTTACCCATGGTTTCACACACGTTTTTTAAAAAATTCCCCCCCCCCCCTGTACTCTTTTATCTTCAAAGGCAAAAAAATATTTAGTAGGTGCAGCCCCCCACTGTACCATAAGAGTTTATACGTTGAAACCCTTCAGGTTCTTCTTGGTGGCCCCATCAGGTACAAATTTCAGAGAGAGGAGTGGATAAATTGAGAACTTGGTTAGTGTGGCCCACCTTCCTCTACACGTTGGTAGATCAGAAGCTTATACTGCAGGGAATTGGAAATACCCCTCCACACACACAAGCGTGCACACACAGTACAAAGGTAGGAGGGAATGAGTTACCAATTGCCTAGGTCGACGTGTTCCAACTTCCTCTACATGAGGATATGCCATTTATGCACATAAAGTTTTGGGGACTGAATCGTATGTTACAGTTATGTGCGACACTCCCTCAATGCAGTACATTAGTAGAAAAAGGGAATGAGTTAAAAATCGACATGTTCAAAACGTCTCACTTGGTACATACAATGGTACATCACTTATCTTCATAGGCTGATTCAAAGTGAAGTCATATTGATTTTGCACATGTCTTTTTTTAGGTTCCGACTCTACACCTGACCGAAAGCATAAAGATATCCTATTCAAACACTGATATATTGTTCAGAAATAGCTTACCTATATCAAACGTACCATTTCGAGTTTTCTTTCAAAAGGATACATCAATAAACAAAGAAATGAATAATTAAAGTTTCTTAAATATGCCTTTTCAAATAAAACACGTTCTTTAAAATGTTTCTTTGACGTTCAAGTCGCCTTCATTTTACTAATTCAAATGTGTACAAACCCTTTTAGACAATATTGTTTCACAGTAGGTCACTTAAACAAATTGAAAATTATTATATTGCGTAATATATTTCCTGCTAGAATTCCTGTTGTCATATTCATCTCCAAATGTTAGCTTTTCCGTTGAAAGTGTTAACTCAAAATAAAAACGTGCACACAAAAAAAGCTACAATATTTTTTATAAACATGATTTTAAAAATAATTCTAATGTTAATTATTTTATGAATTATCATTTGAAGTTTTTCAATTACTCAGATAAGTTTCCATTTAGTAAAACAATTTCATGCTGCTAAGGTAAAGGGGAAAAATAAATGACAGATTTCTAATACCTAAACTTTAAATGTCATGTTGATTTTAATTTATTAACGACACAAAACTTTTTTAGAAAATAAACCTTTGGTAGTTCAACATTACTTTTTTATATTTTCAAAATACATATCCTTTCCATGACAATGTCAATTTATTTGGGAAAAGATATATATCAGCAAATTTAAGCTGTTGCCATTCAAACGTTTTTACTCAAAAAAACATAATTAAAAAACTATTTTTTCAATTTTTTGCAACTTGTTGCAGTTAAAATTTTAAAAATCTGTCTAAAACCTACTCCAGGGTAATTTTTTTGCCTAGTATTCCAAATTTTACCATGATCCGTGTTTTAGTAACAAGTGGACGAACTTTCAGTTCTATAATTACATAAGATAAGATTTCTAAATATAATCATATTGTCAGTATTGTAATGATTCTGGACATAAACTTTTCTTACATAAAAATATTAAAGTAAAACACATTGCAACTCTTCCTGATATAAACATATCACTAAAATATTTTTGTTTTGTTGTATCTTTCTGATTCTGTTTAATTTTCTACTCTTAGGATGCCAGCATATGATTCAAATAGATGGTTTGCTTTATTTTTCATCGCTTACCTTATGATTTGCTTATACATATTCATGAATATCTTCTTGGCTGTAGTATACAACAATTATCGAAAACATCTTAAGGTAAGTTTTTATGCTTCTTTTCAATATTAGTAATTAATAAAATATTTAAATTATCTTTTACATTCTACTTATTCAGAAAGTGTATGTATGCAGTCTTTATATTCACTTTTTAAAAATATTTTATGTTTAGTCAATTTTTTTTTTTGTTAATGCTTGATTACACAGTGACAAAATAACAAATTTGGCAAAAAGGCCTTGTTTTAACTTGACCTAACGACACTTTGTCTGCAAATTTATTTGATATGCAGACCCGTCCAAATGCGTTGTTTGATTTTCTTCAAATTTGGCAGGAATGTTCATTTAAGTCATTAAAATCAAAGTACTATGCATATTTTAATTTTTTGGGGGGGTGGGGAGGTCGGTCATGAAATCTACTGTTTCTAGAACTACTTGTTGGTACTAATTTTGGGTGTGTGTATTGTGAAGTCTTTTGTAGTTGTTACAATTACCACACAAATTAGATAATTATCTTTGTAACATCAAATCGACTATAATATGCCAAATTATGATCAGTGGCCCTTCAGAGAATATATTTTATTTTTATTAATGGTGTAATTAATAGTTGAGTTAGTTTTTTGAAAATTTAAATTATTTTAGTCAACAATTCATAAAAATGTATTCATTTATTACTTTTTATTCAACTATAATTTCTACTGACAATATTCAGTAGTGTTTTTACATTTATAGTTTCTGTAGCATGTGATAAAATGTTGCATTACCTGAATATTTATTTAATACTTTTTCTACTTTTTTTATTGTATAAAATTATTTAAATAAATGAATAAAAAAAATGTAACAGACTTTAATTTTTCAGTCCTGATTTTATGCGAGTGACATTGAAAAAATTATTTATTCTAGTGCCTTAAATAATTTGTTTTCAGAATTGTTGAAATTAGTCAAATACAATACAGTAATTACTGTATTAGTAATACAGTGATTGTAGAAATCAATAATAATATATGATGCAACCTTACATATCTATACTTACAACAGCGAGAAAAGTGCAATGTAGCTGCATAGAACGTTTGTATAAACATTTGTGTTATAAAATGTTGAAAAGTTGTTTGTCAAGCAAAAACAATGTGTGTATATCGCGGAGCAGTACATATGCACAAATGTATTTAAAACAACAATTGAGGTCTTTTATGATAAATTTCCATATTTTAGACAACGGTTCATAAATTTACAATTCTACAGTTGTCCATATATTCTTTATAAACTCCCTTTGTTGAGGAAAGTATATCGTAACAATGTAAATCTTGCCGAAATGTGTAAGGATAGGTTAAAATTTGGCTAAATTTGTATGTGTTACATTAAAATAAAATTTTATAATATATGTCTCATTAAATGCTTATGTACATTTTGTTATTTTGGGGTTGCATTAGAAGAGAGACATACCGTAGTTTTTTTAATGCATGGAAGCATATTACAAATGTTTATTTCCTCACACAAATCTACAGTAGATGCTAATTTTTGTTTGAACCAAATTGTTTGTGAAATCGATAGTTCATAAAATAGAAAATCATTAGAAGTAGGTAAATTTTATGCTGTTTTCTCTTTTTAAATAAAGCAGTATATAGAGATTATATTAGGATGTACAGTTATATGAAATTATACTATATAAGAGACAATTGTAAATATAAATTGTTAAATTAAAAAAAAATCACTATACCTTTATTGATGCAAAATCAAGCATCAAAACAATAGCTTATTTTTTTCTGTTTTCAAACAACATTTTGAAAAATACATGTTTCCATTTTATCGATATTTAAAAGCATTTCACTATTGTTCTCTAGAAAGCGCCTTAGTCCTGATATCCATTCAACTGCTTGTTTTGCAGATAGTTGTTGTGTTACCTCATTTTCTTGTTCTATATCTGAACATTCTTTTTCATTCTCGATCATTATGTTTTTAATAATTTCATCATCAGATATTAACTCCGTACAAATCACATCCAAGTCCACATTCAAGAAGTCCTGAAATGCAAGTTCAAGTAGCAATGGATTTCTTTGGCGGCGTTCATTTATGAGTAGTTAATCTTCACTCAAGTCGTCGGTACATTTTTTTGGATTTCTTCATTTATAGTAGTTCCTTTAATAAAGTCTGCATATAAAAATGCTCCAGATATTGCCTTTTGTTCAACATCATTCCAAGCACAGATTGACAAATGCATTGCACCTAGAATATCAATTTCATAAGGCTGTTCCAACTCCAAGCCCATGATTATTCTTTGCAAAAGCACCCTGTGATATTTATGCTTGAAACTGTTGTTTATACCCTGATCCATTGGCTGTAAAATTGAAGTTACATTTGACGGAAGAAACTCCATGTGGATTGCTTTAAGCTTTGAGGCTTCAACGTGAGCTGTGCAGTTATCCACATTTAAAATAACTATTTGCTTCTCTGATAAAAAACAGCAATCCAAGTTTAATATAAATATGCTCAGTCATATAACGTTTTTTTGTTAGCATGGTATGCCGCTAGTAGCCTTTAAACGTTTTTAAAACACCTAGGCTTCAAATATTTTCCTATGAAAAGCAAAGGGAGTTTTTGAGTTCCATTCGTTATCTGTGAACAACACTGTGATTCTCTGTCTGCCCCCCCCCCCCAACCCCGCCCCTGCATCTATCACCAAAAAGACAAGTGTTCATTCAGGCGAGATCTTAAGAAGCAAGCCTGTCTTGTCTGCATTGAAAACATCCTCTGAAGAATATTTGGAAAGTAATGAATTTGACTCTCCTACTCTCACCAATGTCTTGTTTACTGCTCTACTTTTGCCACACAGTTTCCTGAAGCTCAAGCCATGTCTGGATATAAGTTTTTGTAACCTACCGTCTTGAAGTCTTTGATGTTTAGCTTTAAAGCAAAGCAGTTCGATTGCTCCTTAAACACATCACCAACAATCGGAATGTTCATTCATATAATTTTCCTCCCCAAGCAAAACTTTTTCCAGTGCGAGATAATCTGCTTCTCTAAAATATATTAGAGAGGGCGCACTTTTGCTGATCTTGTTTGCATGTCCAACGATTTTTTCTCTTGCTTTTAAAATTGTTGATAGGCTATTCTTTGGAATTTCATATTTCTTCGAAATTTCTATATTGCTTAAGATTTTCTCATCTACTTCTTTAAAATGTTCTTTTTTACCTTAACAGATAAACACATGCATTCCTTCAACTGCCACATTACTAAATTTCCTCAACTAAAACTGACTCAAACTCCCATTCGTCTAATGAAACTTCACACATTGAGAGTCCAGATGAAACTAAACCCTTCAGCTACAGAGCATATTCTTGTAACAAAGCACCCCTCTCAACATTGACACATGCTTATTGAATGTAGGGGAGGGGGTCAAGATTGATATCAGGGTGCCACTCTCCAATCACATGTCTGTTACACACCTGGTATGACAGACACTGTAATTTTTCTCAAATGCCTTGAAATGTTGCTTTGTTATTCCCAAAAAAACAAGCTTTTCAATTTTGTCTGATGTCAGATAAACGCTAGAGAAGTATGAAAATGAGTTCGAAAAAAGAGATTTTTTCAAAATTTTAGTTTGTAAATGAGAATTTAAAATATCATTATGCCTATGGAACCATGTTCAGGACCAGACACTAGTTTGTAAAATCGTAAGTGTTCGTAAATGAAAGATTTGTAAAAATGAGGGTCAACTGTATTTGTAAGATACAAAGATAAAAAAAAGTTGCTCTCTTTAATTATTAGGATTCCATGATTAAAGATTCCACAGTGTATAGGGGCATAATAATTCTAATTATATTTTATAAGGCAATAAAACCTTTTAGTTTTAAAATTAAGCTTCTTTGCATATTTTTTTTAAACTATTCCATTGCAAAAAAAAAATTTAAACGTTGCTTTGTAGTATATTTGCCATTGCTTTTACAAAAAAATAGTAGCACTGAATATACATAATTTTAGTAAGATGAAAAAGGGGACAATGTAAATCCAGTCAATCACAAATTTATCATGAAGGAGACATAAGGAATAAACTTTTGAACTATTAAGGGTTAGTGTAAATAGTTTTATGTACTTGTGACTATATAAAAACATGTATACATAAAGTATAAAAACATGTATACACACAATGTAAACATAAAATAAAAATATATCATATTTTAGATTTTTTACTACACTGTATTAACATGTATGAAAATTAATATAGGATTCATATTATCTTAGGGTATTAAAATCAAAGTACAAAACATAAAATTTCAAGTTCAAATCCATTTTGTGTTATCCTTATCAATTCTAATATCAACTGGTATATATGCAGTTGATAAATATTTCAATATGTTCTGCCTTTTCAGTGCTGTTAAATTCGACTTATGGTATGTATTTTGTTTAGGCAGTATGTATTTGAATCATATATTCTCATATGTTTATATTTCTTATTTTGTTTATAGTGAAAATGAAGTATTTTCATACATTTGCATTTTAAATATATTAACATTTAACTTTCTATCTGTATGGTACATCTAACAAATAACGCCATAAGTTTTGTCAAACATTTAAAAGACTGTAGTATAAAAATAAATATATAACACACATTTTTATTCAAAAATATAGCTATTAAAACTTATTATGTTAAAATATATTGTAGCTAAAGAAAATATTAAAATATTGTAGACTAAAAAAAATATTCAAAATTTCATTTGTCCCAGTTTTAAAACAATGCTGAACGCTTATGTATAATACATTCAGAATAAAAGGAATTATTCACTTGTACTCTTTTTTTTCTTCTGTCCCTAAACAATAGCACTTTATAATAATAAACCCAGATTATTCTCCTACATTTTAAAGTGGGGAATATATAGTACTTGTCTTTTAAAAGGTTAGGACAAGTCTTTGCATATGTTTTTTTTTAATAAAAAGTTTTACTCATTTAAATTTTTAATGTAAATTTATATTAAAAATATATTTAATATGTTTACTCTGTGCCATAATTGTGCACATGGTTTAAATCCATTAAATCCAATTTATAAAACTTTTTATTATTTGGGTGTATTCATAGGATTTTCTTTTTCAGCTGCATAAAGTTGCACAGAATTTTATTAGGTGAGGTGAATTTAGTATTGTGAATGATTTTCTTCATGATCCTTTTACGTTTTAAAAGATTTCTATTATATATATTAGTCTCTTTTCTTTTGATTTTTCAATTTTTCAAACTTATTCAAATGGCATTGCCAAAATATTTGCTGCATGGAACTTAAATTAATTCAAGTAGCGTGAATATTTTCTCCCACTAATTTTTATTAATAATGCACGATTTTAGTACAGTCCATTTAATTTCTTCATGCTTTTAGTTCATTACAAAGAAAACATTGCATGTAAATTTAAACTCATATTTTGATATTTTCTTTCAACTAGTGCATGAAAATTGTATATGTATTTTTTACAGGTTTAATATTTTCCTTTTGTTTTAATTTTAAGAATGAAGTTAGAAAGCTTGTTTACATGAAAAGGAAGAGTTTATCAAGGGCTTTTGATTTATTAAAAATAAGAAGGGAAGATGCCTTTGTTGTGGATTTCAAAAGGTTTAATGTTCTCTTGAAAATGATCCCTCCCTTTCGAAGTCCGATGATGGTTAACGTACTTTGGTATGTGTTGGATAGTGACGGAGATAATGCAATAGGTAAAATACATTTTATGTAAAATTTAAAATTATATTTTTTAATATGCTGAATACTTTAACATCAGTGTTTAACAAGTTAGTTGATTTATAACACTTGTTTTAAATATTTACTTTAGTTATCCCAGTTCTATTCAGTAATGTTTATTTTTTTACTCTTTCATTAGTAACCAAAAAATAATTGATTATAACACAGTAATCTAGACTTGTTTTATAACACTTTTAGACAACTAAATATGAATGCATGTAAAACAATATTTGTTTTAAATATCCACACCATAAAAGTACAATAATTTACAAGTCATATTTTTTTTTATTATTAAAAGTTGGTTTCAGTTAAGATCAGAATTGTGAATTTATTGAATATTTAACAAAAAATAATTTCTACTCTTTCATTAAATTGTGTTCAGCAATTGCAAAAAACATGAAATAAATTTAGTATAGATTTGTAAATAATATATGTAGCATAGGCTTTGTAATAGTTTATAAAACATTCATTTTTTAATATTATTTGACTGAAGCATAAATTTTACATTAAATAATATTAGAACAGTATTTATTTTTCCTAATGTTCTATATAAAATATCTTATTTTGTTTAAAAAATTTGCATTCTTTAATACATATGTTATATTACATATATAACTTATTTCAGTGAAATTAATAATTTTTATAATTGTAGGAAAAACAGATTTTATGCAACTAGCAGATTTGTTAAATGTCACCGTAACTGAAATCAAAGACAGGCGCAGCATTTTTGATCGCATTGCTCCTCTATGTTTTCATAATAAATTTTCCATTAAATTTCGACAAGTAGTTGCTCACAAGTAAATATGCATTGTCTTATATAATTATATTTTATAATAATTACTCATTTTGATGAGCTATGCGGTGATCGAACAACGCTGTATTTTTTTCTGTGGAATAGCAACCTCAAGTTTGTTTACAAAAATCTGTTGTGTCCGCATTCGTATTCTACCATTTTGTTGATTAACCCCTTTAATTCATTGAGGAATAATTATTTTGATAATGTCAGCTTAAATTAATTAAAATATTAAATTAAAAGAAGTTTTGTAATATCCGAACTGCAAACGAAACAAAAATTAACGTGGCACCATCTGTTGGTAGTTTTATAAACTACATTCCCATAAATGTCACTACTCAGTAAATTAAACAATTCTGCTAGGCAAAATTATGGCTTATGGTAAATTATAACTTAACGTCAATTGTATCGGAAACAAAATACTGATAATGATAGAATATTGATCTAAAACACAAGAAAGACATAGAAATAACTTGAAAATTATAAATGATGGTAGGCATGTTAGTGTTACCATTGTTTTCCATTTATTGATAAAAAAAAATATTTTAGTTTAAATGTTTTTATATTGATTTACATGGTGTTGCGGATGAGCCTTGAACGTTAACGCAACATTTTAGTTTGCCTTAAGTGGCAACGTTTACTGTAATGCACTAGATAAACAAATAAATAAATGACGTTATAAATGCAATCGTGTTCCATAGATTTCAGTCTATTTACAAGATTTAACTCCAACATAATGACGCCAAAAACTCATTTGTATGAATCAGGACAACTTTGAACTTATACTTCCTGTTTTGTTTACGGAATATCGGCAAGTTTATCTTACTGAAATTCCACGCTACGAAATGGCGACGACTGGTGAAGCGATAGATAAATCAGCGTTACTCAAACGGAGACGAAAAACGATTTGAGGTAATATTACTCGTTTTTCTACTGAAATAAATAACTTAATGGATGATTACTCGCTTGAAAATGTCGAATATACTTGTAATCGTTTAACGACTGCCCTAAACTATATGAAAATAGTAGACAACGAAATTCATTGTTTATATTCTGATGAAAAATATCAAAACGACATTACACAGTGTGAAAGCTATACGGATATGGCGGAACTTTCAATTATTAAAGCTCGTAAGATTATCCAACATGAATTATCGAAAACTAAGGTAAACTTAACTGCTTTGACTATCAATAATAATGATTTGGCAACCAATAATAATGATTTGGCAATGAATTTAGAGCCTTCTATCACTACGCCTGTCACTCAATCTTATACAGTAAAATTGCCTACAATAAAGTTAGAGGCCACATAAAACAGTGGAAAGGTTTTTGGCAGCAGTTACAGTTTTCCGTTGATGCTAATCAGAATCTCACCATTATTGATAAACATGTTTTTTTAAGAGGTTATTTGCAAGATGAACCGAAACGATTGGTTGATGGTATAAGTATTATTGCTGATACGTATGAAACTACTAAAAAGCTCCTTATGGATAAATATGGTGACAAAAATAGAATTATTCAAGCTCGTTTGGACTTTTTAGAGAATTTAACGCCAATACGCAACACATCGCCAACATCACTGAATGAAGTTTATATTGAGTGTAATAGAAGATTACAAGCTCTACGTGCTTTGGGAGAGCATGTTGACGCTTACGGTCGAGTTTTAACTTCTAAAATTTTACGTATATTTCCGAATGACATTTGTCGCAGATGGATCATTTATGCAAAATGTCAAAAAATAGCGGAGGGGGATATAACAAAATTAATACAATTTCTCTCGGAAGTAGTGGAGGGAGCGTTTACTACAAACAAGATTAAAGGTTCATTAACTCCTGATTACTCCGTAAAATCCTCCTTAGAAAACTTCAATGTGAATTCTAAACCAGTTACTAGAGATAAAAAAAAATCTCACCTTCCTACCCCTTCTGTGAGACTGCGAGACATTGGTCTCAACAGTGCAACTCTGTGACAGACATAGACACACGCATATAGAAATTAAAAGCTACCAACAGATGTTTTTTGTGCACCAATCGTGGGCATACGAAAAAAGACTGCACTCGCAAGGAGAAATACTGCTGTTCCAAATGCAAGAAAAAACATCATGTTTCAATATGCAAGGCTCCAAACAATAGTCAGCCTGCAATTAAATCTACAAACAAAATTGATATAGTTTCTTCTAATTTTGTCCATTTGCAAACTGCACAAGTTTTTATAACTGGTCCAACTAAGATTACAAAACTGACATGTTGCTTTTTGGACGGTGGAAGTCAATCTAGTTTCATTCATTCCGATATTGTGGACACTTTGCAACTTCACGCCATCTCTATCTGACCTCTGGAACTTCAAGCGTTTGAGTCGCCAGTTAGTTTTAACCAACCGAGAAGACAAGTGCAATTTCAGTTATCAAGCATCTGGGACAAGTCCAAGGTCAACCTTACAGCATTCGAAAGCTCCAACAAATATACATCACACCTGTGTTCACCATCTTATGTTTCACTTTTTGCACAAAACAAGAATGAAGCTTGCTGACCCAGATGATTTTTTGTTGAACTTGCTAATAAAAGTTTTAATCGGTGCTGATTTCTACTGGAATGTCATGAATACTAAAGCTCCAGTCAGGCTGTCAGATTATCTGGCATTGATCCCATCCTGTTTTGGATGGATAGTTAGTGGACCCTGATCACACACAACAGTTTCTTTCATTCCTACAGTTCATAATATTAATGTTGATACTTCAAGTCCAGACGATGCTAGTAAATTAGACAATGTAGTACGAAAATTCTGGTCCTTAGAAAGCATTGGCATACAACCAATACAAGAGAAGATAAGCACTCAGAACTCGCAACTGTTGATGAACTTTCATCATTCCTTTAAAATTATCGATGGGAGACAAGTTGTAAAATTGCCATGGAAACCAGAAATTCAGCTTTCTTCAAGTAATTATGCTGTGGCAATTAAACGTTTAAGCTCCTTAAGAAAAAAATTACAAGCCAATACAGATTTGAAACAAAAATATGTTACATACATGCAAGATTATATTGATAAGAAACAAGTGGAAGTCGTCTTAGACACACCACAGAATGAACCACATCTGTTCTACCTGCCGCAACATGCAGTTAAGAAACTCACAAATGAAGAAATCAAGTGGCGTATAGTTTTTGATGCATCTTCCCATTCCCCAGGTCACCCATCTTTGAACGATGCTCTTGAAGCTGGACCAAATTTACTTCCTGATATATTGGCCACATTATTAAGATTTCACCTTTCTAAATTAGCAATCACTAGCGACGGAAGCCAAGCCTTTCTACAGCTGATACTAGCAGAAGACATAAATGCTACTAGATTTCTTTGGTACAAGACGATGCACGCATGAGATGGGAAAATCTGCGTAGAAAATGACATTGTGACTTACCGCTTTACACGTCTTCCCTTTGGACTCGCTTCAAGCCCTTTTTTGTTATCAGCTTCTCTTCGTGAATTGGCTACTATGCATAAACAAACATGTCCCACTGCAACTAAACACTTGAAAATAACACCTATATGGATGACTTTGTAATGGGAGCGCTTACAGAGACTGAAGCTATAATTCTTTATCAAGAAATGCATCAACTTACGGCACATATTAAACTACCTTTAGCCAATTTTTTTTGCCTGTATTTTTGTTATCTCTTCCCTCTTTTTTGTTTTAAAAATCCCTTTGATCAACTTTCATTGTAATTTTCATTTTCTTACACTTTTCTTTCCCTTTGCTTTATGGATTAATTATCTTTAACTGCTTGAAATATTCCATTTGCTTTTTTCTTTCTCTGATCTCTTTCTTTCATTATGCTACTTTTTTCCCCATTTACAGTTAAAATAAGAAAAGTGTAATAAATAACAATATTTAAAAATAAAATTACTTGTGATACTATTTTTAAATATTATTACTGTACATTTTGTAATCGTTGTTGTTCTACAAACACAGCATATAGTTGTGACTTGCTCTATGCTGTAACTTACACTACAGTTTTAATTTATTTAATATTCACTAAAAAATTTCCTTCTTTTAAAAATCAAAATTGCAGTCTGATAGAGATTAGTATAGAGAAGGAAACCACTGATTTTTTTTTATTGTGGCTCAATTTAAAAAAATTAGAAGAACTTTTGTTATTTTTTGTGATTTACTCTACAATTGAAAAATCCTTATTTCATTTGGTTCTAAATCAAGAATTTTTTTTATAAAGTAAGGAGTTTGATTGTACATTAGTTGTATTTCTCAAATCCATGCTCAAAATATTCAGAAAATGTAACTTATCTTAGAAATCAAGTAGTACAAATAATGCAAATGTAAGCAAGTTCAATTTCATTACATAGCAACCATTTTGAATTTGCACCATTGTCACAAAATATGTGTAAAATTTCTATTAATGCAAAATATAATAAAATCAATTATTTTTCTATTAAATATAAAAATTTCAACTTTGTAAAAAAATATTTTTTAAATTCACTTTTAGGCACATTTACGTGGAATTACCCTGTAATATTTCAGTAAATTAGTACTTAGTAGGATATCCTGTAATATCCACAACATCTTTTTAAACGTCTTCGGATAGATTTCCCTTTTATTGTAATTTCTGCATTCACCCTCTGTCGGATAAGGAAAATACCGAATTTCACTGCAGGAAAGTTTAATTTATATTTTCAGCACATTTCTTTTAAAAAATTTAATTTGAAATTATTTTATTAGAGAAAAATTTCAAAAGTCATCCTAATGCCTTAAATTATTAAAATATTTCAAAGTAGAGATTTTTATGGACTTTTGTTATGTGTATTGCTGGAAAAACTGTAGATACACGAACAGATATACACATTTGTATCCGTCAGGTAGTTAATGTTTCACCATTCTTCGAACATTGCCGTTATAAGTTTGATTTTTTTTTAATGTTGTGCCTTCGTACTCTAACCTCCAGTTCTCTCCAAATGTGTTTTATTGGATATAAATTCGGTGACTGAGATGGTTTTTTCAGAACTTGTGAACATTTATAGAGACTACAAAGGTGAATATTGAGAGCCTTTTGTTAAGGATTATCTTGATAAACAAAGTTATTCCAGTACCCAAATGTTATGCTTATGATTTTAAGTTGTGTGATAAAAGATTTATATAAACATACTGATCCAATATGCTAGCATTAAATCCTTCGGGCGTCGGCTTTTTTGAAATTAAAAAAATATATATACTATGATTTTTCTTTTATAGGGTCTATATATTGTTTTATGTTTTTCTTTTATATCTAGATTCGGCTAATAATTTTAGGATTAGGGTTACATTATGCTTTTTTTTTTACAGGTACATCAGACTTTTTTATAGCCACACTGGGCATATTCCATTAGGGGTATATTGAGCCTTTTCTTTTTGTGGTACATTAGTCTTTTATTTTTATAGGTATCTTAAGTTTTATTTTAAGGGTATATTGGGTTTTTTCTTTGAGGGATACATTGTTTTTTTTCTTGTGTAAGGTACACTGGACTTTTCTATTTAGGATATATTAAGCTTTTACTTTTAATTGTTCTCTGGTGTTTTATTTTAAGGGTAGATTAGGCTTTTCTTTTGATGGTACACTGGGATTTTCTTTTGGTGGTACACTAGAATTAATCTTTTTGGGATACATTCTTTTACCTTAAGTGTACCCTTTGGTTTATTTTTTCTTTTAAAAGTACATTGGACTTTTTTTTTTTGTCTGACGTTGTTTGGGCATTATTTTAGTGGCAAACTATAAAAAAAATTTTACAAGTTTATTTGCTTAAAGGAGTACACTTTTGCCTTTTGTAATACAATGGATATTTGTTGTAAAGGATATACATTGTGCAATTGCTGTTTAACCGATTTAAAGCGCATCTAACCAATACCACCAAATGCGACAAGGAGTAGGTTATCAATTTCACTTATGTATTTTTCCTCATGTATGTATATTCGCGTGACTTCTGTTCCAATTCAATTCAGAAATTTGGAGACTAAAAAGTTACTGGATAGAGGATGTCTCACTTAGGAACTTTTTCTGACAAATATCGGTTATCTGGCATTTAACTATCCAGAATTCTCGATAAACTGTACTGTTTGAGGGGAAAAAAATTGTCTTATTAATTTATTTTTTTTGTTTGATAAAGAAAAATCCGCTCTAGCAAACAAAAATTTAAAAAGCAAAAACTTGAGCTTCCTGGTGAATAATAGCAGTGGACGAAGCATCTTGCTAATTAAAAACTAAAAAGGGGAAAATCTTTTTTTTTCTTTAAACCAACTTTAAGAAAAAAAAGATTAAAGTTTTTTAAAAATATGAACAAGTTGAATATATGTAAATACATTGGGCAATTAATCCTAATATTAATCCTGGACCTAAAATAAGATATTTTACTAATTTTCTTAAATGAAGATTAGAATTGAAAATGAAATTTTTACGGTAGTAAACAAAATCTCCGATAAATAGCAAGCCTGTTGCCGTAATGCAGAATTCAGGAGGGGGAAAAACTCCATTCAATCAAAACTGCAGCCAAAAAGCGAAGTTCAAAATCGGCTGCATCATTGCCATGGCAACCTCTACGTAGTATGGAGATTCTCCCCCATGCTAATGCACTGCATTTGTGAGAAGGTACAGCCGAAATGAATTTTTTGGTTTGAGCTGCACTTGGTAATTCGATAAACTGATTGGCTGTTGCGTGAATCGTGGGGATATGTGGGAGAACCGAGAATATCTCCAAACGGAAATAGTTTTCGTGATAAATTTACTGTGTGCTGTTGTTTCAGGACAATTATGGTCCTGCTGTTGTTTCGTTATTTAAGTTAATATTAAAATTGAGAGATTCGCATGTTTAAAAGGAAGGAGAATTGCTTTAATTTTCAAAAAAAAAAAGTAAGTGTTTTCTATTTTTTTCTCATGCTATAATTTCGTAAAAATTGAAAGGAAACTTTGATTTGAGTTGTAAATAATAAAGAATTTCCATTCACGTATGGTTTGTGGGAAATAAGGGAAGTGGAATTCAGATAATTTCCGATGCAGAATTAAAATTTCTATTAATTACGCTGTCTCCTTAACAGGAATTTTTTTTTTTCGTAAAGAGAAAGGTCGTGCTATTTCTTCAATGGTCATATATAAGATGGGAACATTAATTGAAAGTATAAAAGTTCCCGGCAACTTTTATTTACCCATCACTTGCTGTGATACCACTTCTTGTTTTTGTGGTATAGGAAAAATAAAAGCAATGGACATGCTTAAGTTGCCTGAGACTAACAGTTGGGCCAAGATATTTCTGGATGCTTTCACATAGAAAGAAGAATTGTTGGCTGAGAGAAATTTTTGCTGTACTTGTATGGGTTGAAAAAATATTCTACATTTAACGAGACTCCATTTTACAAATTTGTGGCTTTGACAAAGAAAAGTACGCTAAGATCTAACTTTGACCTGGCAAAACTACCAACGACCTCAAAGGGTGCCAACAACACTTACTTAGAGTTGTTTTTTTACAAATTCAAGGATTGTTAAGAAACAAACTCTTCACCACAAAGTGGGGACGTAAAATTAAAACTATATGGAATTAAAACACAACGGAATTTTTCAAAAGAACACTAAAACCAATTACAACATTCAAACCATTTTTTCCATATCATCTGTTACATCAACTATCTTGTGCTTGCAAAAGAGGATGTATCAGTTATTCTGCGGGTGCAGAAAAGCGAAGGGTTGAGTAAAGATGAGTCGGGGAAAACAGGATTTATGTTAATAAACCGACGTTGCCAACTTTATCATATTATGCCGCGTTGCACGACGAACATTTTTGCTTTCTCCCCTTTCCCCGGCATTAATATAGAGCAAAAATTAATAAAACTGTATATCAGTTGATTAAAAAATATGTAGGCTATAAATTTAATAACCGGAGTTTGTTTTTACATAATCTGACATATAAAAAATATATGATGCCAAAAACAAAAATTTTAAAATAAAAAACCTATTTTTCTCACATTTTTCTTAATTTATAAAAAACTATTAGGTTTAATGCAAATATATAGATAAACAATACTGTAGCCCATTTAATCACAAACAAAACAAAAAAAATTGACCTTGATCCGATCATTAGTAATAGAGATAATGACAGTTCCGTAAATATTGGCATTTTGAACCTTTGAGAGGGGGCTGGGGGAGAAAGCTGCAGGGGGATTTTTGGGAACTTTTGTCAAAATGCTCTTCCAGTAGTGGTCTATCAATGGTGGTAAAAATCAGCTTTACCCTAATTTTTTCCGATTCAAGTCCTTTATTGACTGGGCTAATAGTCATTATTAAGTAAACCATATTGGAGTATAATAAGCAACTAGGAGGCTCCGCCAACCCCCGGCGGATTGCTACTCAATCATCATAGGTTTGCTTCGCAAACCACTTCTCACTTTGCTCGCTAAAAGGTAGGACACAATAACAATGTGCCTTTGTAACAATACTTTTTTATTAAATTCTAAAAACTTTAAAAGTTGAAATTGTAAATTTAAATTAATATTCACCTTGGCATCACTAAATTTTTTCACCACGTAAGTCAATAAAAAATCATGTAAACTAATTTCTTTTTAACTACAAATGAAAACAATGGTACCACTGGCAAGCCTACCATTATTTATTATTTTCCACATTATTTTCACACCTTTCCCGCGTTTTAGTTAAATTTCTAACATTATTGGTAGTTTGTTTTTGCCATAATTGATGTTAAGCTTACCATAAATCTTGCCTACCAGAAGTGTGTAATTTACTGAGTTTAAACGTCATAAAAATGAAGCTCATAGAAATCTAGTTTTTAAAATTGCCAATAGATGGCGCCACCTCAATTTTCCTTCATTTAAAGTTTGGAAAAGCATTTTTTAAAACTTCTATTTTTTAATTTAATAAGGCTTATATTCTTCCTAATTTAGGCTGACATCATCAAAATAATTATTTACCAATGAATTGAAGGGGTTAATCGTCAAAATGGCTTACATAATGGCAAAATAAAAATGCGGGCAAAACAGAATTCTGTAAACAAAGTAACTGTTGCCATTCCGCATAGAGAAAAACAATGTTTTCAATCACTGTGTCAGAGAATTATACATAAAGATTAATAGTAAAGACATTGTTTCATGCAAATGATTACAGTTTACAATGTAATGTTGTAATGCAAATTACTAAAATTGTTTAATCATGGTATAATGAGTTGGATAAAAAGCTGCACATTTTACCCAAATTATACAATTAACATATTTAAAAATCAACCAGGTTCTGCATTAGATAACCGAGTGAAAATTTCTGTAAACAAGCAGCTTGTCATATATAATATATGTAGTATTTTTAAAAGTTTCAATAATTTTTTTTTTAATTTTAAGGGTTATTTTTACACCATATTAGGTGATTACATTTCATTTTTAAGTGTTTTCATTGTTCTATGGACAGTCCAATCCTCTTAAGTGAAAATGCTAAATTTTTACTTCAACTTTGAAGTTATGTTTTACTGAATAGAAATTAATTTAGATACAAATCTGACTCTTTTATTGAAAAATTGTAAAAAGAAATTTAATATATATTTTATTTTATACATTTCCTTTCGTTACCTAAAACAAAGTAGTTTTATACAAAATTACATGCTTCTTTAACTAATTTCTAAACAAAACAATTAAGTTAGAAAACTTTTACCATTAAGTCAATTAATGTTTAAAGTATTAGTCTGTTATCCTAGTTATTATTAAATGTGCAATACTTTTTTACCCCCAGGTATTTCAGATACTTCTTCGATTTGATGATTCTTTTGAATGCTGTATTAATCGCATTTGATATAAGTGATGCTGAATGGTTTTTTCTGGTACTTTTTACCTTAGAAATTTTAATGAAGATGTACACTTTTGGAATTCGATATTTTTTTAGAAGATTTTGGAATATGTAAGTTTAATTTTATATGTGAAATTCTAATAAAAATTAGTATGTATTTATAAATATTTTAGAATTTTTGTTGTTGTAAGGTTGATGAGATTTTTAAAATTACCTATAAAAGGGCTAATGTTTTAAAATATTTAATTTTTTACCATTACAGTCAAACCTTGTTAATATGCACATATTTAAGAGGAGTTTCTGATAAAAATGAATGTACACAGTTTCCTACATTTAGTATTGGCAGCATTTTGTTAATTTGTTTAAAACAGACCAAGCTGAAATGTCCGATAAGACGAAAACCTTTTTAAGAACTTTCCATTCAAGCTATATTCATTATAATGGATTTTGTTATATCAAGCAACAGTTTCTTTGACTAGCAATCACTAAAATATAATGGTCTTATTCATTCATTTTGTCTCAATGCATAAATGGGTTGACAGATTAATCATTTCCAAAGTAATAACAATCCAAAGAGAATCCAATCCTATTAAATGTTTTTCTGGAAAAAAAAATGGAGTAATTTTGTGCAAATAACAAAAACTAATTTGTATTACTGATTTTATTGCTCCTAAGTTTTGAAATATTTTTAATTGTTTTATTAAAAGATTTTTATAATAACCATGTATTTAATATAATTAAATTTTTTCAATTGATCTTTTATTAAGTTTAAAATGTGTGATCTATTGTTTTATTATTGTTATCCATAGATCACACATTTATATTTAAATTGTGTGATCTTATAACAAGATAAACTATTTTAAATGACCGGTAATTTTAATTACTATTTGACAATAAGATGTATAGCACATGTTTAATTGCACAGAATAATTTTTTACCCATTTTTTTTATTAGTTAATATTTGCTACTGATAAGATGAAAATTTTTTTTAAGCTCTGCTCAAGTTTGTCTTAACGAGATTCAACTGTATATATTTCATAACTTTAATTATTGTCTTGAGTTTTGAAACTGTTCTCTTCTTCTAGATTTGATTTCTTGGTCATTGGAGGTGCTATTATAGGAACTTCAATTGAGAGCTTTGTGGATGCAAGTGGTATGTTTTTAATTTATATTTTCTATTTTTATTAATACATTAACACTCTTAAGGTTTTGAAGGTGAGAATGAGTTCTCACAAGTTCTTCTAAATATTGTCTATTTGATAATATTAATTGATTAAATATAATTTATTTAAAATTTAACTGAGTTTATAAACTTAAGTATATAAAAATAGACAATTTTTAAATGTTTGATTTTTAAAGAATGTAGGGTTTAGTCTTTAAAGTAATTTTGAACCATAGTCAGATGAGATTTTGTTAGGAAAACTAGCAGTTTGGTTTAATTTAGCAAATTAGTTGTTAATTTGTTATTTTTTTTATTATGTAAACATTGCACAATTATCTGTTTTGATTCAATACAACAAATTGTTCTAAAAGAAATGATTGGTTGTTTGAATTATCTCTGTAGAATGGGCTATTGGCACAGGCTCGGGATCAATCACGAAGAGAAGATGGTATATTGCCTCGTAATTTAGGGCCATTAAATATAATAAAGAAATATTTAATTGTTGTTTTGTTGAATTACTGTCACACAGAAGCAACACAAGTGACGATTCACCATTTATCCCTGTGATTGAAAGAATGGTTGTACTATTTTAAGAATCTATCTGAAATAGTCTTCGTCATCTGATCATGGTTCAAAAATACGAGACATTGTTCAGGCATACTGTGCAGAGAATATTTGGATAACGACAGATTTAACTAACACTAGTCCCCTATACACGAGGGATTTTTTTACAGATAACGAGGAACGAAATTGTAGCCCTCTGATTACAAGTTTTCTGCACTTTCGAAGTTAGATTGCAACAAAATTTTGCAGACCTTACAAGTGTGTGGACACCCAGCTTAGGCGTTGTACTCATCATCTGACAATTGTATAAAATTACAAGACAGTGTTCTCGGGTCTTTCCTTCAAGGTAGATCTACCACTGCCATGCACACGGGTATGGTGCACGTTAAATCTGTCGTGGTCTAATATACTGATGCCTAAACTTTTTATCTTGAATTGTGCAAAATATTGTAAAAATTTAGAGGTCGAGTGGTTTTTCGTTAGTTAACATTTAATGTTGTACTATAATTATGCAATTAGCTATTAGCATGATTCAGGTGCGTAGGTGCCAGCTCAGGTGTTGTGCTTGTCATCTGACTATGGTTCAAAAATACGAGGGAGTATTCTCCGGTCTTTCCTTTCAGATAGACTCAAAACCTTCGCTAATAGTCCATTTTGAAGCTCTAGTGCGACATTAATTAACCAACCAATCAAGGTAGATTCAGAAACGTTGCCAATAGCCCATTGTGTAGCTCTGGTGCAACGTTAACGTTAATTCAACCAACTAACATGGTTTGAAATTATGAGGCAGTGTTCCTGAGATTTTATTTTGGAATAGATCTTGAATCATCGCTAATAATCCATTGCATAGTTATAGTACAATGTCGGGGCTCGCAACACTTTTTACATATGTCCCTAGTGAAAAAGGGACCTACAAAATTTAAATGCTCATTAAATGTCATCAATGTGAGAATAATAAAAGTATAGGAAAAACGCAATTGAGTAAGAAGAGTTTAAATTAAAAAAAAATACATTTTCTATGTAACAATACAGGCTATCCGTACACTGGCAAATATTGGACATCCAACTGAACTATTTAGTTGCATGTAGCTGAAAAATTTAAATTGTATCTGCTCATTTAGTAATTATCGGACATGTAACTATTAGACAAAATATCCTTTCGCTCTATACAGTGGCGGCCCGTGGTCGAAAATGTTAGTGCAGCCGAAATCATGTGACCCCCCCCCCCTACTTTCCGCAACCATACATGAACGGAAATTCTTTAATATTTATTATTCAAACTCAAATCAAAGTTTCCTTTAAATTTTTTATAAAATGATAACATGCGAAAAAAATAGAAAACATTTACTTATTTTTTGAATATTAAATCAATTCTCCTTTCTTTTAAACTTGCAAATCGGTCAATGATGTCGTCATAAAATGGCGTTGTTTTCGTAAGGTCGTCAATTATTCCTCGTTCGATTGACAGTGTTGATAATGCAGTCAATCGTTCTTCGGTCATGGAGTTTCTTAAATAGTTTTTAATTCTGTTTAAGCAAGATAAACTTTTTTCAGCTGTTGCGTTTGTAACAGGAATTGTCAATATCAAACACAGAAGTTTATATACTTCTTTGAATATGTCATTCGTTCCGTTATTATGCATTTTTTTTATTATTACTTGTACACTAAAATCCCTGTATGATGAATCGGAATAAAAAAGTTTTAATTAATTTTTTAGTCTATGAATATCACATATCATTGGATAAGAGTTTTCAAACTCTCAAAAGCCATTTCTGGGATATTTATCGAAAAATCCTCAAACTTTGAGGAATCGGCGAGACAAAAAAAAATATAGACATTCGCTATCTTTAAATCTTACGTCAAATTCCAAAATTAGTATCCAAAATTTCAAAATATAACATTTTAAATTTCTTAAACACATCTTTGTGAATTCGGAAGTCATCTTGTCTTTTGAAAACAATTTCTGTTTTCGAATTCGCAATTTAAAAAAAACGTATGAACATGTTCTCATTACGGTTTTGTCTTATAATGTTCTGAGTTACCTTGACTTGCTGAAGACAATAATTTATATCTAAAGATTTTTTTTGAAGAATGTTATATAAAACATCTGTTTGTTGAAAAATAAAATCAAAAATTAAAGATAAAAGTGTGAATTCAAAATCATTAAAATAATTCAGAAATCCATTTGCTTGTCGAATCGAAGTTTCATCCAAATTTGGACCAGATAAAATGTTTTCGAAAATTTCTTTGAAGCCATCCCATTCATCAGTAACAACTCTTAAAATTTTACTGTGAGAATGCCATCGAGTGTCAGTGCTAGTTGGTATTTTCAGTGCAATTATTGAATTTAGTACATATGTTCTATTTGCTGAATGATGAAAAAATGAAGGAGTACCACTTAAGTTTGCAAAAAAAATCCGACACTCTTAAATATAATTAACACTTCCATCAGGCAACGCGGCCTTGAGATGCTAGTAAAATAGTCGGTCCCCTCCCTACACGTCCCGCCGATTCACACACGGACCAATCAATTCACAGAATTCCCAACTACAGCTCGAGTTGAAAAAATCCTTTTGAGCTGCGTTTGTGACGTCACAGCCTCATTTTAGCGTGAAGGGGAAATCATACCACGTAGGGTTGTCATGGCAACAATGCAGCCGATTTCTGACTTCGCTTTTTGGCTGCAATTTTTATTGACTGAACTTTTTTTCCCTTCTGAATTGTGAATTATGGCAAAAAGGTTTGCTATTTATCGGAGATTTTGTTTACTACCATAGACATTTCATTTTCAATTCTAAACTTCATTTAAGAAAATTAGTAAAATATGATATGATGAATTTAGGTGCAGCCCGTCTGTACTTGCTGTAGTGGGCGAGCCGCCACTGGCTCTATACCGCGCTAACTACTTTGTCAAATAATCGAAAATTTGGCGATTTTGTATGGATTTTGATAATACGAGTTTGGACTATTTTTCATCTTTACTTTGGCTATTTCAAAATGTAAAATGTGGCAGCACTGAATTGAATGCAATTAAAATAATCACTGGACAGTTGCTGAGTGATTATTTAGTCACTTAGCTGATTAAAAGTTGCAGTGCAATTATTGCTTGCTTTATAATTAAAGATCTGATTATGTCATTCACAAGTCGGTGACTTTCCCTTTACCGAATTCAAGAATTTAATAACTATTGATTAAATAATGTACAGGTTATTATTAAACATCCCTATTCTAAATCATAGTAACATACACATCAGCTGACTGCAGAAATGTATCATTTCATTTCTAATTTTATAATATCAATGGGGGAGTTTCACGCCGAGAAGAAGAAGACCGCTGTTCCAACGGAACATGGAGAAAATTTCGCGACGCCGAAGAAGTTTCGTAGGATTAGCATGGAGCTTTAGCTCCTGTACTAAAATTTTAAGTTTTAGTCTTTAAATAATACCTCAATATAAAAATATTTACTACATACACTGAGATAGATTGTACTCATCGTTTATGAAGTATTTTTGTGTTGAATTAAAAGTATTTCCCCGTATTTTGTTGTAATTCTAATTATATACAAATATAGTATAAGTATTTCTGTATTTAAATTTATTCATATATAGAATAAAAATATTACTTATTTGGAAAAAACAAATATTATAAACAAACTTTCCCATTATTGCAAGCGTAGCGACTAAACAATCAAAAGCAAAGTTATCTGCTGTAGAGAAGAAATCGAAACTACTAGTAAGTTACCATGTTGATATGTCATGTGAAACTCTCTCATTCCATTCAAAATTATTCGAAGGCTGCATATATTGAGATGGTCTTGCATTGAGTATAATTCTTCGCAAGTCATTTTAAATAAATGTGCACATATTTTATTTCATGATTAATGTTACTTTTGGCAGAAATAGACATATATCATATAAATCAATGAAAGAATATGTAGCGGGCAGTACATGCGTTTTGTTGCAGCAATGAAACTATGTTTAAGAACACACACTGAATCGATTCGACTCCTTTCACTTGTTTTTCCAGTATCCCTAGTAAAAATTTGAAGGAAAAAAAATAATTTTAGTTTCTTTTGAACTATAGCATAACGCTATACTATTTCATTCATTATTCCAACCAAATTTTTGAAAAAAATCGGAGAATTAATAACAAAGTTAGTAAATTTGTGCGAAAATACTTTAATGTTTTTGTAATAATCTCATTTTTTTTGTAACTTTTTAAATTATGGTCCGAATTGAAATGTAGCAGGGATGCCACTTACTATAGCAGATGTCTATTTTACAAATAAAATGTAAATCAAAGAGTATTTTTCTAATTACAATATGAGATACTGGGAATATATATAATTACAATTTACACTTGCACCTACTATTTATCTTTTTTCGCCATGAACAAAGTCTTCATTTACATTTTGTTTTTGATACAATGCATAAACAAGATCAGATGGTCCTGGAAGGACAGAAATTGTTTACACATAGGCCTACATTCTACATCAATGTGATTAATTATTTTGTAAAGACAAAAACAGCATGCCTGTTCCTAGTTTAATGATATTTCGAAAGTTGCAACTTCATATTAGCAGACTCAACCTAATCACGAATATGAATGTTGATTTTTGTAATACTCATTACAAAAGGAAAAAATAAATAATCTTTGGTTAAATAAGGGAGGGAAAAGGTCAGAAATATGTTTTCACAGGCATAAAGGAAAAAAAAATATTTTTGCTAAAATAAGGGAAAAGGGACCATATTCTAAAAAAAGGACTTTTAAGTACTTCAAGTAACAAAAAGGACTTTTAAGGAAGAAAGGGACTTGTTGCGAGGCCTGTGCAACATTAAATATTTTCTAACAAAACCCACTCAACCTCTAAAATTTCACGATATTTTGCAAAATTCATTTAAAAAGTTTATCTTGGCATATTTTTGCCCATTTCGCATTTGTGTATGATTAATTTAAAAGTACCTTTGATTTAGGCCACTATAATAACAAAACGGTTATGTAACGTCAGGGTTATGTAACATGCTGTAAACATCAGTAAAATTAGAAATGCAAATTTGTTCTTTCATTGGCAATAAATGTCACATTTTCTATTTGTTTTCAGTTGCTGTTGTTTTCTAAGTAATTTTTTATGTTGCCGAAAAACCCTTAAAAGCTATTTAATTTTTACTTTATCAAGTCTGTAAAAATGGTGGATTACTTTACACTGTTAAAAATATTTCAAATTATTTCATAAAACTAATGGATGTATCAAGTGAAGCTTCAGAAGACTTTAAAGCCAACTGCTCGGCTTTTAATCCATTTTAACTTTTTTTTTCATTTTTTGAAAATGTCTAATGTGATAATTTTATGCATTTTGTAATTGTTTTGTCAATGAAATTGCTCAAGTTCACATTATGTATTAAGATACATTTTTATAGGTAATCTCATAGTCTTCTTTAATCAAGCTAAAAAATATTTTTTTATAAGCATAAAACTTTGAATGTTCCCTTACATTTCCCTGTATTAATACTTAGTGGTTTGACAGGTTTTCAGAAGATTTTACTACTATGTTCTAAGGATATGTTAATGGTGCTATATAAGTATGTGGATTAAAATGTAGAATATATTCCGTATTTCTCAAAATGATCTGTAACAATGAAAAAGTATACTCAGTTAATCAATCACATTTCTTTAACATGTTTTTGTATACTTATTGCTACAGATAACTACTACATATTTAGCATTAACCTTCACATGATCTTACATTTTTAAATAATTTTATATTTGGAAAATTTTAATTCCATTTTTCATTTATAAATGGAAAATTTAATATTTAGTTCAATTTTGATGTGAGCCATGTGTGCCGTTATTGATTTTTAAAAATCATTTTATTTTAACAGCTGAAGATAAAACTCGAACTTTGGATATTTTATTAGTGCTAAGAGTTTTGCGGCTTGTGAAGATAATTGGAGGAATAGATAGGTAAATTTGCAAAAAAAAAATATTTATACAAAGTTTGACTTGATTTTTAATATAAATCTATTTATGTATTTTATTTTAATCATTATACGTTTTATGAAAGTATAATAATTCATGAATATATACAATTAAGCTTATTTTGAAATTTTCAAAATTTTTACTATTTAAATTGTTATGTATTAAAATAGTGTAGTTTTCAGGCTTTATATCTTTAAGTTTTAAATATATATCCATCCAACAGGTAAAAGTTTCTTTAATTGTTTAGTTTGAAATGAAATATTGTTATAAAAGCATAATATAAAAAAATACTGAAAGATCAGCTGCAGTATTTCTTTTATATTTCAAACTTGCCTTTATATAAAAATTTTATGCCAAAGGATTAGTCATTAATTAACATTATTTTTTTAAAGATTTCAAGTAATTGTTACAACCATATTGAATCTTGGGCCTTCTATCCTTACATATGGAGGTGTATTGCTTGTGAGTATCTTTAATCCATTCAATGTTTACCATGTACATTAATAATACTACAAAAATTCATATTCTAATATTTTGTAAATTCATACTCTAATATTCTGTAAAATTCATATCTAATATTCTGTAAATTCATACTCTTAATATTCTGTAAATTCATAATGTAATACTTGGTCAGTTCATTGTCTAATACTTTTTCATACTATAGTTTTTTTTAATTTTTTTTTTATTTACAGGTGGTTTTTTACGTATTTGCGATAATTGGCATGGAGCTATTCCATAGTAAAATTGACTATTTTGGATATGAAAATGTAACTAATCCTTCTCACTTGTATTGTGGAAATGCTTTATTGAATGGGTCTCTCTTCTATCAAAGTCAATACTGCAGCAACAATTTCAACAACATACTGAACACTTTAGTAGTTTTATTTGAATTAATGGTAGTCAATCAGTGGCATGATATCCTTTTCCTATTATCTCTTAGTTTTATCTACCTATTTATTGCAATATATGTTACATTTTAAGAAATATGTGTATATATGTGTGTCAAATCCATTGAAGAGATAAATATTTATGATTTTGCAGTTTTTGATTGGAGGCAATAGCATTATGGTTCTGGTTCAAACTCTCACAAAAAAAATATTGCAAAAACAATGTTCCCTAGTAATGGATTTTTTAAAAATCGAATGAAAATATTACTTGCATTAGGAAACCAATTTTAGTTTATGTGATCCAGAATTGAGGACTAGAAATAGAAAACGACCTAAGTACAAAAAAAATCAAAAATCTTTTTTAAAAAAATTTCCTGAAAACCAAGCTAAATAAAGTGGAGAACGCTCAAAGTGTGAACTCCAGTAGTAATAGTTAAAAAATTTAAGTGAAATGAAGAATGTCCTAAGTAACAGATGCGATTGTTTCTCATTTTTCGCCTCTCCTGAATTTTTTTCTTTTTTGGACTTGGGTCGTTTTTCATTTCTAGTCCTCAATTCTTTCCGTAATGCTCACAAATTTTAGATAAAAAATAAATAAAATAATAATTTACAGATAAATGGTCCTATTTATTGTACAAGTGTGGATGTGCTTTTTTTGTTTACAGAAATAATTATATTTAATATATATCAACACATCATTAAATAACTCTTTGTGTTTACATAAAATTTATAATTTATTTATAATTTAAGGACAGAAATGAAAGATTTGTAAATATATCAAACTAAAATAAAACTTTCTTTAGAAAGATTAATACTGCTGATAATATCCAAAGTAATTTAATACTAGCAACAATGTAATTTTGGTTTGAAAACCTTTAAAATTTACATTATGCCTATATTTTTATATAATCAACAAGTATTTTAAAAGGCCTTGTAGGCCCTCTATTCTAGGGGGTGCTATTCATCTCTTAAATTGTTGAAGACAAGCTATGTACAGTGGGAGAAGAGGGGGCTATCCCTTTTCTTCTACCTCTCTTTATTGTAGGGCTAAACTTAATATACCATTTTGTAAGAAATAAAGTATTACACAATGATATGCTAAACATTTGCATAGGGGCAAAACATTTCATATTAAAATATGCCCCAACTTTAAATTTTCATTAGCAACACCTACTTTTGATAATGCAGAAAGGATCTTCACCCTCAAAATAATCTAGATTTAAATTTTTGGTAATTTCCTACAGTTATATGCGGATTTATTAAACACTATGTATCGCTCGCCTTTGGGGGGGGGGGGGGGGGCTACCTCCATTCTGAACAAAGTAATATTCGTACTAAGAAATGAAGGATGTTGGTGAAAAGTTTTGGCAGTCATGTTTCGGACTTAAGTTTAATTCATTGTCTGCGGTTTTTTCGTAATTTTCTAAAATTAGTTAAAATTTTATATTTGTTTTGCTTCTGGTCTATTCAATTTTAAGGAACCATGATTTAAAAATGTATTTTGTGGCACAAATTCAAATTCGAGTTATATAGACTATCAAATAATAATTTTTTAAAGTTAATTTGTTACCAAAAAAAGTTTCCTTTTAAAACAAAATTTTTACTGGAATATCAGAAAAAGAATTACAAATAGTTGTTTGGCCCCCGTGCTGCTGGGGAACTTATTAAGGGGGAGTGGAAAGGGGTAAATAAAAAAATGTATTGCCTCCATCGGGACTTTAACCCGCGACCTATCATTCCAAAGTCGAGTGCATTATCATCTAAGCTGCAAAGGAACGATATGAATTGTGGAAATATTTTTTAAGATGTTTCTCTATGCAATATTTCTAAAATTGTTAAAATCATTTTAAACCTAAGCGGAACTTTACAAATCCCAGCTGTAGGTGCATATCTTGATGATGATTAGTGCTTATTTTCAGACCTTTATACATGGAGGAACTAAGTATTTTGAGATCCACAAACATACACTTTCTTTAATTATTATTGATTATTGAATTTAAAGCTGGTGGGTTTTAAACATACTACACAATAGTAAATGGTTTTATTATCTTATCATGTCTAAATTAAATAATGAGTACATTTTTTTTTGTAGAAATGTTTTTTTTGCACCACACTAAGAAACTTTCTTTCATTTCATTCATTATTATTAGACATTATTTTCGAGTTTAATTAACTTGCCTATAGACATCCACGCGTTTTAAATCACACAAAATACAGATAAGAATTAAACATTTTATGCCAACACATTCACAGCGCTGCTAGACATGAAAATTATCGAACATTTCTTTTAAACACTGTCGATTTTAAATTTATGTATGACCCCTAAAATGATCAAGTTGTTGAAAATTTTAATGTAGCAAAAACCTGCAAGGAGGAAAACCACGCAATTTTACACATACATATAAAACATGTTTCTGAATCCATTACTATCAATATCCTAATTAAAATTTTTTTTTAAATTTAAATATATAAAGTTAATAAAAGTTAGTGTATTTTGTTTGTGTTGTTTACAAGTAACGCAGATAAAAATATGAGCTTAATAAAATTGTTAGTTCCAGAAATATGATTAAAAGTTTGAGAAATTCATCTAACATTCCTAATTCTAAACTTTTGATACTCATAATTAAAAAAACTACTTGACTAAATGATTTGCAAATTGATATCCAACATTAAATTTTGTCGTACATTTTAAATAGTGAGTCAAAATTGGAAAATTTTAATATGAAGACAGTCTCCTATGTAAATTTTTTGTATATCAATATGCAGTAGATTTTATTCCCTGCAAAATGGTATATTAAGTTTAGCCCAACAATAAAAAGTGGCCAAAACACAAGGGGTGGTTCGTCCCCCCCATCCCCACTGTGTACCTCTTGTGTAATGATTTATCCAAAGACTAAAAAGATACAAATATAAAATTTTATTTATAATATTGAAATACTGTTCAAAGTAGTAATTTAACTGTAATAAGACGTGTTCAAAATAATTTCAAAAAGTAATATTTTATTTTGTGATTTGTTTTAATTATCGTCTGAAACAATTTCTTTAACTGTGTCTACTTATAGCTAATGGTTTTGTATTGGTAACAAGTAAAGCGGCAAGACTGTACTTCTTTGCTTTTCATCTGACTTGTGTCATTATTGTTTTAAAGTAAGTTTAGCACATGTTGCGGAAATGGTAAAAATATTTTGTTATTAGTGCAATTACTTAAGAATTATTTTCATTTTTATACACAAAAGGGTAATCTTTAATTTTTTTTGTTTTTAGTATCTTCACTGCTTTTGTACTTGAAGCATTTATTTTAGAGTACTCATTTTGTAAAAGTAAACTTGAAAGTGCAATAGAGAAAAAAATATCTGAAATGGGACTTCAACTAGGAAGGTATTGTTTTTAATGAATATCTATAATTTTTAAAATATTTATTTTTAAAAGTATATTTTTATTTTATTTTTGTATGTATATTTTTAAAAATATATTTATAATGTGTTGGACTATTTATAGAAAATCCTTAAACAATGCCAATGGTACAGATAATGATAATTTAGTGATAGACTCTGAAGACATAGTTGAATCCAGTGATGATGAAGCTTCAAATAATCGAAGAACGTCTATTTATCCAGATTTATCTGGGAAGACTGACATTAGATTCCATTTATCAAAAAGTAAGACACATTTTTACATATAAAATAAGTAAAATATTATGTCTCGGGAACAAGTTTTCTTTAACAAAATTAACATTAAGATAAATTTACGAAAATTTTAATTTTTGTTTATCAATTATTTCAGGGATAGATGAACAATATTTCATCCAAAATTAACATTAAGCAAAAGCTACAAAAAATTTAAAAAAATCAATTAATTTAGAGAAAGATGAACATTAATTCTTTTTTTCTGAAACCTAGCAACCTGTAAGTTTGTGCCTTTTTTTTCTGTTCCTCAAGTTGAGGGTAATACCCTAAATATATCGTATGGCATTCAAGTGTCTTGAACTGCTGCTGCAACAACAGCCTGAAAAGGTTAAAACACTATTATTTTCTAACATAATCTTTAGTATTGTTTTTATTCATCAGAATACAAACCAAACTATCAGAATGAAACATCAAAATAAGTTGTTATATTGTTAATGTTTAGAGTTTATACATAAATACATCTAGTATAGATTTTATACATTAAAATAAGTCTAGAGTTTATACAGTAAAATAAGTCTAGAGTTTATACATTAAAATAAGTCTAGAGTTTATACATTAAAATAAGTCTAGAGTTTATACATTAAAATAAGTCTAGAGTTTATACATTAAAATATCTATTTTATATAGTACTAAAATTATAATATAAGCAAGTGAAATATATTCTAATAATTCAGCTGGATTTCATTTTGATTATTTCCAAAAACAGATTTTTTATTACAATTTATTTCATAGTAACATTATTATTTAGGTAAAAACGTTGAAAATTTACTTCAAAGAATGTTTGAAAATGAAATTGAAGTAGATGATATTGGACCGGAGGATATTGAAAACTTTGAAGAGGATGAATCATCAAAGACACTTTCTTTAAAATCTTTATAGTATATAATTTGTGTTAACACATTTTAGGATCTTTTCAAATTGACAGAAAGTTAGTTATATTATAAAAAAAACGTGAAATTAGTTTAATACAAAGTTATTTAAGATTATTTTACTCACTTATTTCATTTGAAAATGTATGCAAGTTACCGGTGTATTACAAACTTAAAAGTATTTTTATCTATTATCAAATAATTATTTTATAACACAAATTTTAAATGTCCAAGTTGCTGCTATTATTGTAAATAACATCTTGTTCTAAATATGATAAAAACATCAATAAAACTAAGCTATAGTCGGGGACAGGCTAAGTTGGGCATGAAGCGAAAGGTACGATGAGTAAACAAACTCGATTCCGACCCTGATTGGCTAAAAAAGAAACATCCGCTGATTTAAAAACAAATAAAAATGCATCTTTGTCGTCATATTTGGCGTCGTTATCGCCTTTTTTTACTGCTTTTATGTGAAACTGATAACACGGGATGAGAATGAGTCATTACGCTGAGTTGAGGGCCACGATTTGGGTATAATGTAGATTTAATAAGCAGAAGTACAATAAACAAATTTATAAACTAAATTAGAGATGACACTTTTTCTGATGAAAATAAATTATTTCAAATATCGCACTTTTTAAATCATTTGTAAAACTGTTATAAACTATTTTTTTCGAAAAACTACAGAAATGATATAGTTAAAAAAGTTAATTGATTTAACTTGATTTGCATATTGCAATGTATCTTTTTGCATTGATTTAATTTGACAATTGTTCTTAAAAGGAAATATTTTAATAAAATGTATTACTTTGATTCCACATTCGAACTCGTTATCTATGGGTTAGACGTTTTTTTTTTTTTTAAATGAATGGCGTAGGGATTATAATCGGAAGGTTACGAGTTTCGTTTCTCGTCGTCCATCCATTCGACGTGTATCTGTCGTGGATTAAATGTTCTCGCATTCATTCACAGATCTGCGATGGCGGCCTAGTTGAAATTTTGTTGAGGTTGATATCAAATGGTTAAAAGTTCGATCCTCAGTCTTGGGAAGAGCAGCGTTTTCGTAATCGGAGGGTTGCAAGTCCGAACCCAATTTTTGAAAGTGTGCCGAACTTGTAATCAGGAAGGTACGGGTTCGTTTTTTGAATTTCTTAGGAAGAGCAGAAATTTCGTAATCGGAGGTTTGCAAGTTCGATCCTAGTTTTTAAAAGAGCACAGGAATCGTAATCGGAAGGGTGCGAGTTCCGTTCCTCATGATCCAACCAAACATTCGCCGTGTAGAAGGTAATGGTGCAGGTTAAATCTATTGGGATCCAAATGTTCGGATATTGATCAGATCCCGTGATGGCCTAGTCGGAATAGGGTTTTCGTAATCGAAGGGTTGCAAGTTTGATTTTAGTTTTTGAAAAATTGCCGAGATCGTAATTAGAAAGGTGCGAATTCGTTCTCAAAGTCTCGGGAAGAGAAAAGTTTTCGTAATCGGAGGGTTGTACGCTCGGTCCCAGTTCCCTTCTATCTTCAATTATTTTCTTTTTAAACCGAAATTGATTTTTATTCTCTGATTTAGTCATTTTTTATGTAATCATTTTATGACGAAATCATTTTACACTTATTAACCTTGTGTGCTGCGGCATCTATTGTTTGGCGTACCATATCCTTAGAAGCACTTGTGGTCACTAAACCAAACCAATCAAATCAATAAATCCTAATTTTTGAAAGAGTGTCGATCTCATAATTAGAAAGGTGCGAGTTCGTTCTCAAAGTCTTGGGAAGAGCAGGGTTTTCGTAATCGGAGGGCTGCACGCTCGGTCCCAGTTCCCTTCTATCTTCAATTATTTTCTTTTTAAATCGTGTGAACTTTTGTGCTTTTAAAGGACGTTTTTTTCCTGGAGTTGATAATGGTCCCTTAACTTTAAATTAATTCTGCAACCGTTTGATGCTGGTTATTGAAACGCCAGTTAAATTTGAAGTCATATTTAAAAGTTGGACACAAGATTTCCTAGAATTTTCCTCTTTTAATTTCTGATATAAATTCATCACAATAAGTTTTGCGCTACTACTAAGTGGTTTTCCTTTTTTATGTATATGAAACACATAGTTTCCTGAAGCATTAATATTAGACGCCATTCGATTTAACAAAGTAAAAATATTATTTCGTTCACACCAAATCAGAAATAGATTTGAAAAATGTAAGATCATATAATAAAACAAAATTTTAAGATATTCGTGAGAGAAAAAAAGACGCCAGAAGAAAAAAGAAGAAAAAAAAAACAGCCCAGGCGAAAGAGAAAAAAGAAATCACAGGCGCGTAATTCGTATTTATCTCGCCAAATTAAAGGGTTACTGGACTCAGACGATTCGGAGCTTTTTTATTCGTTGAAGCTGGAATTACGTAGGCAATCAATTAAATACAAAAGTACATATAAACAGGGGTGCCCATCCCCCCCAAACTCAATGGCGCAAATCCCCCCCTAACTCAATGGCGCACCCCCCCCCCCCCCACACACAAAAAAATCTCTACCCCCTCAAATTTAATACATATAACTTTATTAGAATCTAAAATTTTCAACTGAATCCACACAAAGCTCCACATTTCGTATTTTATAAATCAGTTGGAGATAAAATCAAGATATAAATTTGGTTATACTTTAACTTATATACATTAACTTATATACATTAACTTATATGTATGGAACTTATACATTGAATTAAACTTTCTCTCCGCATCTCTTTATAACGTTTCATTGATACAAACAAATGGTGCTTAAAGTCAGGTTCGTCGGTAAAATATAGGGTCGGAGGTTCAGATAACATAATTTTGTCGAATAAAGTTGTAATTTCAGAAATTTATTAATTGTTAAAACATGCGTTAAAATTAATAATAAATTCCACTTGTTATTGTCTGTCCGCTAAGAATCGATCGATTTCGGTTCAAGAACCGCAGCTTTGTTATGGTCTAAAAATCTGGTGTTTTCTACAAAATGTCATCGATTTGTCTAAGGTGTTGATTTCAATTCCACCAGAAAATATAATTTACAAATGGATATTTAAAAAATTTTAAATTCAATTTTGTAAACACCTAAAAATAGTTACTGTAGAAATGCTGACGGTAATCTCTGATTGTTCAATTTCAGGAAAACCCTTGCAATCGCTCCATTTAGACTAAAATAATTACCTACAATATTTTATTTTATTTGTCAGTGATATATGCAAAATCACTCTAATTAGCAGAAACACATGATGTAAATAGGTTTTACTCTAAATTCTCAGAAACGATTACCTCTTACATGTCAGCCAAATGCCACTGAAAATGCTTAAATACTTTATATATAAGAAAGAAAAGCTTTCTGTTTGAAATATAAAAAACGGCTTTTTTTTAAAACACATCATGACATCAAAGAAATAAAATCGATGTTATTTACGCGCGTTAGATACAGATGGTTCTACGAGTGTATATGTAAACCACATAGTTTGTATTCCCCAATCACAGGGCCATCTACAAAAGCTAATGCGCTATAATAATGTCCCCATTCTACACGGACGTTATTAGCGCACGTTAGCTTTTGCGATAACTCTGCGATTGGTCCACCACGTGGTGTGAATGCACCAATCAGATGCTTCTGCAAAATACAACGCGGCGTAAATAGCGTCCGTGTAGAATGGGCCTTAGAATATCTGTTTTTTACTGGTTAAGTATACTTTCTCTTACCTAATGGTATAAACAAAACTGGTATATATAAAACACGGCTATATATATAGGGTCAAACAGAAATATTTATGAAAAAGTGGGAAAATTCATGTCTTAACGGTTAGAGATGTCAACATGAACTAAAGTACAAATTATAAGTAATGAATAAACTTGTGAAGGTTTTATTTAAAAAAAAACATCTATTAAACCCCAACAAAGTAGACAGGTAAACACAAAGATAGAAAAAAAAATTATCGACTAAATTCATGCAAAATACTGAACGCTGTTGGTTTTGTTTAAAATCACTCGTGACCTTCTACTCTTATTTTTGACTATTTTAAATATGACTATCAAATGCAAAAAAATTATTTTATCGAATTTTAAGAAATCTTTATTTAAATTAAAAATGTATTAATAATGAAATTTAATTTCAAAATGCCGTATGATATTTATCCACTTACCAGTACAGTTTATCAAACTCAGAAAATACTTTTCATTTAGTTATTTTTTTACAATTTAAATATTCTCAGCTTTACTCCACATTTAAACTGCACCGTTCACAAAAACCATTCGTCCTTGCTGACTAAAATATATTATCCGTTCTTTTATTGTAACACCATTGAAATTATTTAAACTGATTCGACGCCAAGACTAAACTCAAATATAATAAAACCACCTACGCTCAGTAGTGGCGATTGGGTTCTAAAAATTCAGTTTGGCTTTCATAATACTACTCGTATTCAGCGTAGATATATATCGGCGCCAATATGTTTCCCGCTAAAAAATCAAGACCTATGTCGCGCCTATTTCCTTTGGCTTTTTTTGTTTTATTTGAACGATGAGTATTTTGTAATGACAGAAGTGGCTCCTAAATGTCTGTTAGCTGTCTGTGTGCTGGCAGAAGATACAAGATAATACGAGAAAATAAAATAGATTGTAAATGTAATATAAGCACCAGAAAAAAATAGGAGAGGGTTGGGGTAGGAAATTTTTCTTTAGTTCGTCAATTCAGTAACACAATTTACTAAATATTTTTTTTAGTTTAAATTTAAAAAGTATGGGGGCAACATACAAAAAAAGTGGGAGGGGGAGAGTCCCCCCTAATCGCCACAACTGTTACTTATTAGTGAACAAACGTATGAAAGTAATTAGTTTCTTATGGAGTTGTATATAAAAATCGTAATTTACGTTATAAGTGTTGTTGAGATGCGGAAACAGTTTTTGCTTCCATCATTGCAGTTTTTTTTTTAAAACATATGCCACATATTAACAAACAAAAGAATTAACTTTGTTAAAGTCACCGTTTTTTTTTTCAGTTTTTGTTGCAGTCTGCAGTCCTGAGTTTATAGCAATCTTCATATTTATTTTTAAATTTTTTCTTCCTAACGGAAAAGTTATTGCCTCACAGCGTTTTTTAATTTAAATCTCAGCACTGAAGTGTATAGTCTGAATGTATGAACCGGACAAAGTAAACGTGTATGTCCTAGATATATGAGTAACACATATTAAAAAAATACTAAAGTTTTAAAAAATATGATTTTTTCTCTGAAATAGTTTTCTTGGTTATTTTACTGACCCCCTTCCCCCCCCCCAAAAAAAAAGCGAGGGGTCCTGTGCGGTGGCATGCGCCGCACAACCCTAAGATACTTCTATATCCATTAATCAGATAATTTTTGTAATTTATTTTGTAGAATCTTTCTAAAATGGCATTTAATTTTAACAGAATAAAGACTTGCATTTTCAAACAAGAGTATTTTTTTTACAATTTCGTCAGCTTTTGTGTCAAAGAGGCGTTTCTTGAAATGGCTGGAAATTACAGTGACTGCGGACGTATTATATATGCAAAATTATTTTTTTCCGAAAACATTTCCCCCTGAAAATTAAATAATAATCAAGAAATGAAAAAAAATCCCCCCCCAAAAATTCTGATGGCGCAACTTGCGCCATAATCCCCCCCTATGGGCACCCCTGCATATAAATGTAAAACTAAATACATTTTAATTAGAGAATTATATGAAGAATTTTCAAATTCCATTGAAAGTTTTGTACATTGTACTGTCGTTTGAGCGTAATTACTATATTGTTTTGGAACTATATTTCGCTGCGGAAGGATCAACTCCTACAGCATAAACGTATTAGGTCAACTTAGGTTGTCCCCGACTATACTACTTCTGACTTGCTAGTAAATATTGATTTTCATTAGTACATTTATAGCTTTTTATTGTTACAGCCTACTTTATATGTAGCTAAATATTTGTCATTGAGTTTTAAAGCTGAGCATGGCATATAAAGTAAGTTTTTAAAATGTGTATTAATTTTATAAGTAGTGAAAAATTCAATTTCAGATTAAATTATTTTGCATGCAAATAAGCCATTAAATCAAGTTTAATCAATTAAGCTGTATATTTTCAATAGATATAGATTAATATGAGAGGGGGTATTCAGATTAGTTTCTGTTAATTCCCACTTTCGGATTATTAATAGGAGTTACTAAAACATATTTCAAGGATTTAGATCATGAAGTCAATTTTATATTTTGGCTTTAATTATGAAAAAAATTATTTCAAAAAGAAATTACTTTATTTTGTCTATAATACAAAGAACTGTTTGTTTACTTAGGATAATTTTAACGTGTATGAATTTTTTGATTTCTATAAGTATTCAATTGCCTAATTTTAAACATGTGATAAAGGATAAAGTGACCAAATGGTCACACTTTCAAAATGTTCAGATATTTCAATAGGAAGATATTTTGTTATAGCCTTATTGTTTTAAAACCTGGGTATAGTCATTCATTGCATATATATATATATATATATATATATATATATATATATATACTCACTAATATAATCATTTTGACTTCATAGTAAAGAAATGAGAAATTGCATAGTTTTTTTTTATTCATTCAGGTAATCTGTAAGGAAACCAAATTTATTTTCCCTGCTAATTCATATTGCACAGAATTTATCAATTTGACAGTAATAAGCTAAAGGTATCAAATAGGTGCAACTAAATTGGGAACAACATCAAATACTGCTCTGCAGATAACCGTAACTCTTACAGATAAATTTAGAAAAGTTTTTAGCAGCTTAATGAAAAAAAGGCCTAATCAATCCGTTCAATTTTAATGTTTCACTTTACAGTCATCTATAGCTAATTGATTGATATCACTAATACCAGCTAGTAAGTTGGAAGAAAAATTATTTTTATTACATTAAGAAATTCATTATATTGTTAGCTTCGTGGAAAGATATATCGGTTTTCATTTGTTTTTACTAACCTCGAATAAAAGAGTTCTGTAGGAAAAACTCAATAATTCAGTAAGAGTGTGGAACAGAAATAAAACATTATCGGATATTTAGATTAACCCAGTGTTCAATTCCTCCATAAAAAAAAAATGTCAAAACTTCTGCAGATGATAGTGGGGTGGCAGTAGTAATGTACTTTAGAAATTGAGCCGAAATTGTTTTTTCATTCGATATGGGTCAAGTGTAACCCAAATATGACATTTTTACGTGTTGTCAATTTTACATTTCATTTTTTCAATGTACAGGGGTCTCTAAAGTTATACTAAACTAACAAATCAACGCATTGTAGGACATTGTGTCAAAGTCATTATTGCATAAGCTTGTAACATATCAAATTAAAGGGTTTTTGATGTAAATTATGAAAATATATATTACAAGTACAGCCGCGGAAAAAAAAAAACGAACCACCGATGATTATTTCGTTAGTTTTTACTTTAGAACTAAACTTAATATACCATTTTGTAGGGAATAAAGTCTACTATACATTGATATACAAAAAATTTGCATAGGGGACTATCTTCATACTCGAATCCGCACCAACTTTAAAATTTTCAATAGCAACCCCTACTTTTGATAGCGCAGAAATGTTCCCCTCCCTCAAAATAATCTAAATATAAATTTTCGTTAATTTCCTACATTTATATGCAGAGATATTAGACGATATGTATCTATCATATTTGAGGGGCTACTTCCACATTGAACAAAGTATTAGTGAGACTTCGAAATGAAGTACGCTGGTAGAAAATGTTTTGGCGTTAGCCGTGGTTCTTATTTTCTCTTGGTCATTCATTCCCCCACTCCCGTATACCCCTCGCCTTTATATAAGAATTTAGAATTTTATTACAACGCGATCACAGCACTTTTAATTCTTAAAATTAGTAGATTTCTGTTAAGCTCTGCAGATTTTAAAATTGGGTATAACCCCTTAAATGATCATTTGAGGCACAATTTAATATAGCCGAAAAACTACAAAGAGGAAAATAATGAAATTTTAGATATGCATATAAAACGTTTTTCTGAATCCATCACTATGAAAATATAGCATGGTTGCTATTCATAAATTTTATGAATATTAATATCCTAATTTAAATAAAATTAAAAAATATACATATAGGTAATGAAAGTTAGTGTATTTTATTTGGGTTGTTTAGAAGTAACACAGATACAAAATATCGGCTTACTAAAAATATTATTTCGAAAGATATGATTAAAAGTTTAAGAAATTCATTTAACATTAAGAGTTCTAAACTTTCGATATTCATAATTAAAAAACTACTTCACCAAATGACTTGCAAATTGATATTCAACGATAAATTTTGTCGTAGATTCTAAATATTGAATCAAAATTGGGTGTTGCTATTGAAAATTTTAAAGTTGGTGCTGATTTTAATATGAAGATAGTCCCCTATGAAAATTTTTTGTAAATCAATGTGTAGTATACTTTATTCCCTACAAAATGGTATATTAAGTTTGGCTCTACTATAAAAATTAACGAAATAATCATCGGTGGTTCGTTTTTTTTTCCGCGGCTGTACATACATATTATTTTCAAAGAGCTATGACTTCAAACTCCTAGGATCTATGACGTCATCAGAAATGGATGAGTATTTCCCAATTACTCCAGTATTGGACAAAATTTCTCGGAAAATAAAAAAAAAATAAGTATACATCTGATAGACAAGGTCTATTATCTGCACCATGAGAGATTCAGTGGGGAGGGGGGCGCCAGATAAATACTTGAAGCAGCGAAATTTGCAGAAGCTCTATCGACTGAAGGTTATTAATTTTAAAATACGGATAGCCTTCCAATGTGATAACCTTCTTTTCAGTTCTTTCGCAAAAGGTTGCAAACGACACAATTGCTCGTGATACACTTGGCATTTTACTTACTAGCAGAGCATATTTTAAGGAATTTTAACTGGTGGGGCAAATTAAATTCTGCAGAAAGCAGAACCCCAGATGTTAATGAAAACTTTGTACTTCAAATTAGCAAATTTTAAATTAATTTAATAAACTTAGTTTAAAATTATATATTTTATAAAAAAGTTAATTAAAAAGAAATTATCGAATTCATGAAATTTTCTTACGATTCATAAAAGTATGCTTTATTTGTTTTCATAATGCACATTTTTTTAAAAATATTCTTTTTTTAAAAAACTTAATGTTTTGTATTTTAAAATATATATTTCCGCCATTTTACTTCATACATTTGTAAAGTTTTAAATCTATATTATATATACATCAAAATCCGTATACTTAAGTAAATTTTAGACTAGTACCCGAGCATATTACAAACAAAATGTGCATTAATAAGTAACATTTACTTTATAAGATGAACAATAATATTCTATTTATTTGTATTCGAAAAATATTTTATTTTACAGCACAAAAATGTAGATAAATAAGTAGTTTTAAATTTTTTAAAAACATAATACTTTCTTAAAACTTGTTATCATTTCTGAAATTTTTTTTTATATAATCTCTGCTTTTGTAAATTGCTGCTCCGACAACTTTTTTCGCCGTTCCTTCAGATGCAGAAATTTCAGCACTGAAGGGCGGTGATGGAAAAATGCTGTTCCTTTTCCACTTAAGACTATTATGAGTCTCTTATTATTTGTTTCGAGATTATCTGACTGCCTATAATCTGACATCAACATGTTGTAGCAGGAAATTACCCTTTCCACTTGCATGGAATGTGGTGCGACCAAGAGTCAAACTCCCCTTCCCTTAAAGACCACATTTTTTGAAAATATTAAATAATTCTTTTTCAAGAGTAAAACAAATAAATTATTCTGGTGGGGAAATAGAAGTTTATTGTGAATCGGAGTTATTTGAGATTTATAATAGTATTATTAAAATAAAAGTATTGGAAGCATTGCCGTTTTCACCGAAGCATGCATATCTAAAATCAAAATCAAAGATAAGTAGTTGAATAAAAAAACTAGTATTAAATGGCATTTACAAAAGTTTTGAGTATTTTTTTGCATCGGTTTGAAGTATTTTTTTTAAATCAAAATTTCAGACACTTTTTCATTTCTACCAACCTTTATTAAAGTTACTCATATAACCTACGCATAAACGTAAGCTTGTATTGGGTCCACGGGCTCGAGGCTTCCCCCCCCCCCCCCCCTAAAAAAAATTGAAAACTTTACGCCTCTGAACCTACGAAATAAATATCCAATAAAAGATTTGGTCGCGAGACTAAGACTTACTGTTCCAGAATTTAAATGTATTACCGAATGGCTTTTTATGTAAGATAGTTGGCATTAACCTGGCATATTACATTGTTATAAAGTAATATATCCAATTTTTTTTTTACTTTTTGATTAATTTATATTGGTATCAATCTATTGAGAGTATCTAAAAATAAAACATTTTCATAACAATTTTAATAAAAAATATTTGATCTCTTTCCGATCATACGTAAGTAACAAAGAAAAAAATATATTTTTCAATTAAATTATTTTAACCTTATTCTTGCTGTCGTTTCACTCTAGACATTTAGTACAATAACTTAAATATGCTAATTTTGGTTACCTTAGAATTATACATCCATGATATATTTTGTTCATATAAAACTACCAATCAAAATTTAAAAAAGAAAAAAAAAACATATTCATAAGAATAATCTTGTATAATCTTTTGAAAGACTGGCTATAATTTCATATAGTGTATGCATTTTATTAAAAATTAGAGCTACCCCTCCCCAATAATTTTGAAAAATTTAGGCTTCTATTTATATGTATTAAAATTTGTAAATAATGATTCCTTCAAAATGTTATTAACATCGGGAAATATATTTTCCCCCAAAAGTATAAATTAGAAATCTCTTTAACTATACAAATAACATTTAGTTAAACTACACACCGTAAAAGAAATCTACATAAAAAATAAATGTAATTTACTTACTTTTTGTAGCTGTTAAATGCAGGTAAAAATATCTTTTAAAATTGAAGTGAAAAATCGGCCTAAGAAATTATACTGAAACGTCTTGTTTCTGACAACATTTCAAGAGAACCATACCAAAATGCATTAGAACACTTTCCACCCCTTATATGACACCCCCCACAACCCCGGGCCATATATTTCTGCCCTAATACCTATTCAAATAGATGCCAAGAGTTTTCCCGACTATAAAAAAGCAGCTGGTGCCCACTTAAGAGATCCTGGGCAGATAAAGAGGGCAATAAAACGATTTTGAACAGTAGGCAATCCAAAATATATTGTCAACGGCTCGACCACCCAGTTCTGAACAAAAGGATTTTTGTGGATTGGGAACTAGCTAGACCCAGGAGCTAGACCGGGGAGGGGTGTGAAAGCATTTTACCCTCGTTAGGAGATTGAGTGTCGAAATCGGGCCTTTTCACGGGAATGGGGATCTGTCTCGTCATTCTTTCCTATGCCATAGATTCAAGTTTATGTTTTTACTGGGGAAAATTGATTAAACAAAACAAAATTCCGGTGGGGCAAATTTGCATGACTGGTGGAGCATTTCTACACACTGGTAGGGAAAAATCCCCACCAACTCTATGTTAAAATAGGCCCTGCTTACTAGCATTTTATACAAAAACGCCCATGTCAATTACTGAGCTTTACAGACTCGAAGCACATTTTCTTTTTTTAAAGATACAGACAGTACTTCAAAACCAATTAAAGTCGAAATACAAATGGTTAATCTTAGACAGGATCGTAATCTGATTTATAGGCTAATCTGATTTTTGCGGCAACCTCGTCCACATTTAGTACCACAAGAATGCTATTTGTACATATGAGTTCCATATCTCACCTCCTTCAAATTCCAATCCTGGTGGCTCTATACATATGCTGACTACCAAGCATGAACTCGTATCGGAAACATTCTCTTTTAAACTACCAGGCGACATTCTAGAAATACCAATAACTTGTCATAAAAACGTGTTTTCGGTTGATGCCATGTGCATTGTACAATAATTACAGAGTTCTACCTACATAAACTATAGATATCCGTTGCGAAAACAAATATATTAAGAAAATTAATATCATGGGTACTGCTTATGATGAGGTGCGAATTAAATTTCACTAATATACTGAATGGATCCGTTAGAGAAAGTAAATTATTTACATTTCATTATCATGTGACAGATAGTACAAAAATATTGAGCCTGAAGAACTTTCTAATACATGTAGACCAAGGCAAAATTAATTAAGTACATATCTGATAAATTAATGGCAAATTTCAAGAGCAGTGAGAATGCTATTGTGTCTTATAATACCAATACGGTTAGTAATACAAGGGCCTCATTTAGCAAGAAGATAATTTTACAGGTAGGTAATCCCTTTTAGTGCTCCACAAAAATTTATGAATAGGTTTGAATAAGAATTAGGAAAGTGTATCAGATTTTCGAAAAGCCAATCTGGAATACAAATGTAGTTGACAGTCAACTACAAATGTTAAATGCGGCTACAATATTTTTGCATAGATAACTTGTTTACGTATAAGTCTGCATTATTGTGAACTGTTTATTGAAAATTAAAATTATGCCTTATATCTGATCATAGGAGTCTAAATTACTGTTAATCGATCAATTTGTAATCGAGTTAGTGTCTGAATGGATTCCTCTAAAAGCGTATAATTGTGTTTCTGTCCTGATAACTCATGTTGTTGATTTTCAAAATGTTTCACGTAAAAAGAAAAAATCTATTTTATCCTTTTTTCTTTGACCGTGGGGCCCCTACAGAAGCGCTGAGGGCTGTACGATGGATGGTTTCTCTGATTAATATGAACATGAGGGTGCTTTTACTATTCAAGCTATGAAACAAGATCAGCACACTTTAGAGGAGGTTGAATAACACATCATACTCTATGCCATGGATGTTTCGCAAAGGGACCCACAAATATTACTAGATGTGTTTTACAAAATGGGTATACCCTTAAAATGGATATATTTGTGTATTGTATTTGTTTCTATAAATGTATTTCCCAGTTAAACAATTATTCATATGAAGGAATAGAAGCTTTCGATTAGTGAAACTTAATTTCGTATTGACGGAAAACATGCTGATGCTATAATTGAGGTGGAGATTATACATATATATGGATTGCAACAATACAGCATGGTTTTAAAGACATCCAACATTCCATGTCCAGTTATCCCCAACATAAATGCATTTTCTTGGGTCGAAATCAATGGACAATTGATTTCAGAACATCACACTTTACCACTAGCAACGGAAGCTCTTTTGGACGTGTGAAAATGCCAATGCTGGAGGGTGCAAAATCAGAGTTTTCAGCTGCAGAAAATATAACCTGTATTGTATTGATCTGTGCCACTGCTTGAGAATTTTTCTAACCTAGTTAATATAATTGCTGATGGTATTAATGAGGGTTTAAGATGTTAAGTATTATATGATATTTCAGGAGATTGTAAATGCTAAATTGAAATTTGTTATTAGCTATATTTTTGTCGAAAAGTGTCGAATTTATTAATATAAAATTTTATTTAAAAGATTTGCATTATTTTTTTTTTTTCTACATATATTATTCCAATACTGTTAGACAAATACTGTAGTCATACAGTAAAATATAAAATTTTACATTTAATGGATGGAATTGCAATCATTAAAAACCTGAACTATAGTATTTTAACTTAAAGTATAAAGAATTTTAACTTTCAGTGTTAATGACATATTTAATTGAATTCCCAATATTACCTTCAGTCGATAGAGCCTCTGCTAATGTCACTACTCTACTGCAAGCATTATTTTGAGCCCTTTCCCCCGAAGCCCTTTCCCCCGTAGTGCATTGATATATCGTTCCTCCTATCAGATATACCTACATACTTCTCGTATTCTTGAACAATTTTGATCAATAATACTGAAGCTATTGTGAAATACTTAACCATTGCTGATGTCATGATAGCACCAAAGCTTTTGACGCCATATATCCTTGTAAATAATATGTACGAATTTTTAATATATATATATATATATATATATTCATAATCTGCTTCAAAAAACCTTTAATTTGATATCTTATAAGCATATAATAACAACTTGAACAATTTACTATATTGCGTTACTTTGTTAATTTAGTATAACTTTAGAGGCCCCTTGTACATTGAACAACTGAAATGTAAAATTGACAACAAGTAAAAATGTCATATTTGGGTTACACTTGACCCATATTGAATGAAAAAACAATTTCGACTCAATTTCTAAAGTAAGGCTAAAAATATTACATCTGCCACCTCACGAGTTTTTCCACAACGCCCATAATATATACCTTTATTATACTAGAATTTTATCTTTTTATTGATGTATAAAGTGCATGCCTCAATAAGAAAATGTTTTCTTGCGCAAGAAATAAGTGTTTACTAGTATTCTTGAGGAATGAGACTGATTCCTAGATCTCCTGTGCTGAAATTGGCTTTTAATTTTTATAATTCAATTTAAAGCCTTCTAAATAGCTTTTTTGTTATACTTTACGATGTTTTAATATATATTTTTGCAAAAAGCTATAACCACCAAATACTACTCTACTCTGGTTTTATAGTTTTTTAAAAAACTTTTTAAAGAGTTTGACATCTTTAAAATATCATTACACTTTTTTTTTCTATGTAAATAAATACAGGCCTCGCAACAGGTCCTTTTTTCCCCTAAAAGTCTTTTTTGATACTTGAAGTACTTAAAAGTCCTTTTTTTCAGAATATGGTCCCTTTTTCCCTTATTTTAACAAAAGTTATTTTCCCACCCTTTATGAATGACTATAATAACACATTTATGGCCCTTTCTCCTCCTTATTTAACCATTCTTTTTATAATGTACTGGTCATTACCAGTGGCGAAGGGTCCAGTCATCGGTAGATTCGCCGATGACTAAGAAAAATTATTTTTAATAAAATTAAAAATTGAATTTAAAAAAAAAATCAATTTTTCTCGATATTTTATCAATTAAATAAAAGTTTTAAATGCATTTGTTTACTTTATTTAATTTTTCTTTTCTTTAAACGTCTAAAACAATGAAGCCATTAAATCAATTTAAACAGAAAACACTCGGAAACAAAGCTTGCACTTTCTAATCGTGCCAAGAGTTAAGAATCTGGCGATTAAAACTTCGCTAACTCATCTGTAACGAAGACCGAATCTTGTTTATAAGCGTCAACCAATCAGATTCGTGCTCAAAATATTCCCGTCAGCCAGGTCCGGACTGAGACAATTGTCTTTAAGCTGATTTGGCCTGTTGGTCATCTGTGGATTTCACAGCTTCTTCAAGCAACCTTAGACCGTCGTTTCGTGCACAGTATGATTGCCAGATTGGCTTTGTAAGGTCGATGTTCATTTATACATTTATGACGTGATGTATTTTTGGCCCTTATTTACTTTAACTTCTTTTGAAGTACTATGTACTGAATTAAAAAAATATTAACAGAATGCTTTGGAACATGGAGACTTTAAAAAAAAAATTAATTTGTTTTAGAATTTTTAGAAACATACGCTTATTATTTCATTTTGAGGTACTTTTAACGTAAATACAGTAGGTTATCGTTTTTATCAATTTTCCTGTGGTTTTGCTTTTTATCAAACGTCTCAATATCAGAAAGATCGTGAGTTAAATGAAAAGGGACAAATATGAATGCTTGTGGAAAGTATTTCCTACAATTTTCTCCCACAAAAGGGGGGGGGGGGGGGCTGACAACAAAAGTGGACGGTCGCTTGCCTCGGGGTGGGGCACATGCCGCTCCGGGCGATGCCCATCGCAAAAGGAACGCTCGCCACGCCACTACATTCATGTTTGTATATGCGTTAAATCTGCTGCTAGGGTGTTGCAACTCTCGAATATCATTAAACCAGAAAAATGCTTACTGTTTTGTATTAACAAATGTAATTTATCACATTAGTATGGAATGTGGGCCTAAGTGTAAACTGTCCTTCCAGGACCAATGGATCTTGTTTATGCATTGCATCAAAAACAAATGTAAATGAAGGAAATTAAAATAATCTTGAACCATAAAAATAGCAGGTGAAAGTGTAAATTGGAATTACATAATTTCCCAGTTCCTCATATTCTAATTAAGCAAATACTGTTCGATTTGAAAAATAGACCTTTCCCGTAGTAATTAGGATTCCTGCTAAATTTCAAGAAATTTGACCAAAATTTAAAAAGTTAAATAACTTGAGATTATTACAAAATGAATTTTTATAAAACATCTTCGCACAAATTTACTAACTTTTTTAATAATGCTTTGATTTTCTTCAAATTTAGTTAGAATAATGCTTGAAATAGTAGAATGCTATGTATATATTTTTTTTAAATTGACTTAATTTTTTTTTTTAATTTTTACTAGGGGTACTGGGAAAAAAAGAGTGAAAGGAGTTAAAACGATTCAATGTGTGTTCTTAAAAACATAGTTTAGCTGCTGCAACAAAACGCATGCATTCATTCACTGATTTTTGTTATACTAGCTATTACCCGCGGCTTCGCACACGTAAAAAATGGTCCCTCATCGGTTTGTCCCCCCCCCCCCTTTTGTGTTCTCTCTTTTTTCCCTGAACAGCAAAAAAAAAAAAAAAAAGAGTAGGCACCCCACTGTACCGTAAGAATTTATTCGTGGAAACATTTGGGCCCCACGCGGTACACATTTCAGAAAGGGAGTGGATAAATAGCAAACTTTGTTGGTGTGGCCCACCTTCCTGTACACAATGGTAGATAATGTGTCCCCCCAAAGGTCGATTCCCCGTGGAGTAATGGGGGCTGAAGCATAATACTGCAGCCAAGGGCGACCCCTCCCACGCGGTACAAAGATCAGAGGGGGAATAAGTTAAAAATAGACCGTCTCGAAAAGTCACTGTCCTACACACGATGGTACATTATTTATCCCCATAGGCTGATTCTAAGTGAAGTTATATTGACTTTACACGTCATTTTTTAGGTTGCGATTCTGACTCTGACCGAAAGCATAGACGGTAGTTAAAAACTGGTATAGTGTTAGAAATAGCTTACATCTATCAAACGTACCACTTCGAGCTTTCTTTCAAACGGACAGAAAAAAAAAAAAAATTTAAATTTACATCTCTTTTTACTCCGTTGCTTTTTTCCTATAATTTTGTCAACATAAGGTTTAAAATATTCATGAGATTTAACAAACTGTTTTAATAATATTAATAGTTTTACGGTGCGATATTTATAATGGTGTTAGTTAACAAAAATTTAATGCGGGCTTAAATTTTGTAGGTCCCTTTTTTCCTAGGGACAAATGTAAAAAGTGTTGCTAGCCCTGTAAATAATTAATAAAAATAAAAACATTGTTATGAAGATTCTATTTTTTAAATATTTTAGCTAATATTATTTAATCATTCATAAATGTAACATTTAAAAACTTATACAAAAAAACTTGTTATATATATATATATATATATATAGGCCTTATTCAATGTGTAAAGTTGGACTGGCGAATTAATAGTCAAAAGCTAAGCAAACAAAGTGCAGAAGCGACTAGCCAAATTACTTTACTAATACAACAGATAAAAGTTTATCTATTTTAAAGTGATTTTCATCATATTATAAATAGAATTGCACATATATATTCAAGAGTGTATGTGATTCGAGCTACTAGCTACTATATGAACAAAGTATAATACTTGCATTGAAATTTTTAATTTTCAATATTAAAAATTTGTACACTCGAGAGCTCATTTTTCTTGGCCTAAAATACTCTAACCACTGCAAGAATTAAAAAAATCTATTAGTTTAAATTTATTAATTGTAAAGTTCTTATTCCATCTTAGAATATTCACCTGTTGGTAAGACAAAAACATGCCCTACTGGGGGAAGGATCCAAGGGTGTGGTTCTCTCCGAAATTAAATTTTCTAAAGTCTATTTATGTAATATGTATTATTTGCACATTTCTTTGAATACTTTATTTTAAAAATTAAGTCTAGTTTTTATTGCAAGAATTTCATTATTACTACTGAAAGTAGAATCCTAAATGGCATAACACTGCTTTTGTAGCCTGTGAATGGAGATTTGATTAAGTGAGCCATTGATTGATGAATATTTTTTTTTATCATAAAATCTTATAGATATTTGACACATTGCTCAAATATTCAATATGCTTCAAATGTAACTGTCTTCTACAAGATATGTTGCAGATAGCTAACAATACTTCTCAACTCAAAAGTAAATAATATTTTGTCTTTCAAGCAAACTTTTATTATGGCATTCAATTCACTGCATGCACGTTTTATTTTTTATTTATAAAATACTGAAGACAATGACAGAAATTCAATAACAAACCTCAATAAATGGTCTGTGGAATTTATGCCACAATTTTATTTAAAGTCAAGTAATTTATCTCCAGATTTTTTAATTGTTACTTATAAACTAACAAACCAGACATTTTTAAATATTAGAGCAGAAGTTTAGTTTGATAATATGAATTGTATACATAAGAACAAACAGTATTTGCATTCACATTTGCTATGCAAAATGGAAAGAATATGATAGTTATATATAATGCTTTTAAAAATACACAATTAGCATGCCTGATTTTGCATGTATGTAAAAGTATGATGAAAATATAACTATTTAGGATTAAAAAAAGAATATATATATATGGGTGGGGAATGTTTCTAAATATATCTGAAGTATCATTTAATTTCTGAATTTCATTTTTCTTCTATCACTGATTTTATAACTAATCAAGGCACTAAATAGAGGACATCAATAAACAATGAGGCACAAGTTATATGTGATCTGAATTGTATAAAAAATAACTAAAAGAACAATGCAAGACCACATTTTGTGATATATTTTTGATTCTTTCTCGAAATACAGCTAAAAATAATCTTGCTTCTGATTTTCAATGCTATATATAGATTGAGATATTAGACAATCACATTTTAATCTTTCAACTATAAAAAATGTGTATTATAAAGATAGTACAATTTTAATATACTGAAGTTAAAAAAGTAAACCTTAAAAATCTCAAAATTATACATATTGCCTTTCTGTATTATTATCAATGCACTATTAACTATAAAATTTTTCATGAGTTACTAAAACAAAGTGACAAAATTTCAAATTGAAACAATTATATAATAAGTTGTTTGTTTTGATTTCCAAAAGTAAGAAAATTGCAAAATTACCGAAGCATACAAATTCAAAAGGTATACACAAAATATATAACTAAAGTTTTGAACAGCTTATTGCTGTATTCAAACTACATCGTTTTTATAAAATTAATCAGAAATAGATTGTTACCACTCACCGAGAAATAAATTTTCCTCTTTAGATGTCATAAATATTAAATATAAAAAAATACAGCATCTGTAGAATTAGAAGCAATGGCAGACTGATTAGATCTTTTTCTACAACACAGAAATATTTTCTTTATAACGATACTGAGAATAAAAAAGCTAGTTTAACTAATTTTTTAAAATCAGCAAAACCTTTTCTATATATACTATATAGTATTAATTCTCTTAGATTAAATAAAACTAAATCCAATCATTTTATGCAGAATATGCATATTTACAAGCCCATTATCCATCCAATTCACAAGGCGTAAATAGATTTTAAATTTTAGCTGTTACAATTGCTTAGAAGTTGTATGTGAAATTACAGAAAGGCATGTCCTATGTGAATATGCCACAACAGAATACAACACACATGACCATCAATGAGTTTATAATTTTACATTAAGTACTATATCTGAAGAAATACATTCATTGCAAAAGACAAAGTATATGAAAAGATTAATCTTTTCTTTTGCGTACATATAGTTACGCATAAAAAAGTAGCAGGTCGTCGCTTAAGCCATGATATCACGTAACTCCCAACCACATATTCAGCATCCGTTGCCCACGAAGCTTGGCAAAACAATTAAAACAATACACTTCTTAAAAATGTTTTGAATGCACTAATACATTTTATGAAATAAAAGTTTTTGGATAGAAAAAATTGTAATGTGAAGTCCTTGCAACTTTGAAAGTGAATCTTTAATTTTTACCCTGGTTTTGAGGTGCAACGTCTTTAAAATCGGATCCCGATAAGAGGCGTATTTTCAATTAATGTATAGGTATATTGTGTAAGGTTGTTAAAGAATTTTAATGCAAAAAAAAATATCTTCAAAAATTTGTTTGATATTCTACTAAATATAAATTTCTAAGCATAATATAAATGCCAAAAATTCACTACAGCATATTATTCACCATTGGTTATATGTTTTAATATAATATAATTATATACTTTTTTTAAAAATAAACTGTCAAAAAGAAACAATTTGATGAACAAAATGTACAAAATAAATTTTTTATTCTTTTGAAGATATATATAATATTTTAAATGTAATAAACATTGTCTGTGGAACAAATTCAAAATAACATAAATAGAACATGTATCCCCAACTTATAATAGCAGGTGATTTGTTTTGACGATAATACATAATTAACAAGTATCAAAATAATGGATACTACTTGTTTTCAGAAGGTTAGTTATATAAAAAATTCCTTAATATTCTGTATTGTGTTTTTATGAGCATTATTGTTATTCGTTCTTTTTTATTCTAGTTACTAATTTGACTGAACAATTTGTTTTAATAATACTTTTTTACATAAATATCCAAGATTTCCACTGGTGACTAATTTTTTCACATGTGAACCAAAGAAGAATCAAAAAGAAAAACAATTATTAAAAATATTTATAATCCTCAGAATTAAATAAAAATAAAGTATTATGTTCTCAATGAAAAAGTGAACATTTTAATAAAACATTTGTAAATTTACAATTTTTAACACAAAGAAATTTGACTTGGAACTTAAAAAATTGAATATGTACACTTGTAAATTGACTTTCCTGAAGCTTTCTTCTGGCAATGTTACACTTATCCATTTTTAGAAGTAAATTGCTTAAATTTTTTCACCAATCTTCTTAAGCAACAGATATTGAATACGTGGTTGGGAGTAATTTATGTGGTATCACAGCTTAAGTGACGAAACCCCTTTTACTTCTTTCAAAATTAATTTTGTGAGTAAAATACCCAAATATGTATCTTTTAAAATTAATAAATAAAAAAGTAAACCTACACAACCGGGATAAAGCAGTTCTTAAAAATTCAGTTAGGAAAAATAAGAAACATGATAGCAGCATTGTTATTACCTTTTTAAGTGAACTTATATAAAAGTTTTTTAACTTACTATTTTTCTGGAAGCAACAATTTATAAATAAGGTTTTCATTAGTACATACATTTTCACAATAAAAAGCTAAAGTATCACAGGATTATTACAATATTGCTTTTACAAGGACAATTATTGCAAAGTTAGATGCTGACAACTGGATTGTTAGTTAACATTTCAAGTAATTCATTATTTAAATCACAAAGTTCATTAAATATAAAAATATGGAATTATTCAACTCGATAACTTTTAAAACAAGGATATAAAATAATAAGATTCTTTAAATAAATATTAAATCATAAAATTAGCACTTGCATACCATAAATTAAGTAATATAATATTTTAAATTTATAGATTTTACAAACACATTCAAACTTTAAAAACATGACAAAACATTACAAAATGAAATGAATGAATGACAAAACATTACAGAATGAATCAAATCAGAATAATATAGCTGTTAGAAGTATATTATAATGTTTATCACATATTACTTAAGGACATCACATAACGTAAGTAATAATAATAAGTTCAATGAATGTAAATTATAACAATAACGGTCGTCACTTTTTAAATTTTCTTCTTGTACGAGCTCCTCTATTTGGATCAGAATCGTCATCTGCTAATGATTCAGAATTTGTAGGAAGAGTCATTCTATTATTTCTAAGCACCGGAAGGCTGCTTGGAGGATTTGGTGGTTTAGAGTTTGAAGTTTGTAAAACTAGATCATAAAGTTGGGCATATTTGTCCTCAAAACGATGCTTCTCATGTAAGAGATGGTTTTGTTTAGATTTCAACTGCATTTTTTCCCTTTGTAAGTAGCCAAGATCATGCTGCAAACTACTGATTTGATCCATTTTTCTTTTCCTGCAGTTTTGAGCTGCAACCTGTAAAATTTATATACATAAATACATCATTTTAATACTCTAACAAAATAATGCAATGGAATGATCAAATACCTTATAATGTAAAGTAAACTTCAATATGTACAAATTTAAACAAAACTAATTAAATTTATAAATTAAAAAAAAATTGACAAATTATAATTACTTACTACATATTTTTAATTGTTTTATTAAAAAATTTCCTTAACAATGTAACCACATCAACTTTATTTACTTATATAAACGTCTCGTTTCCTGCAAATTGTTATAATTCTTAGTTATTTTATTTTTATTTGTATATGCATTATTATATGTGACATGCCCAAATGGACATGTCAACCTTTAGAAATTTTACAATAGTGTATACAAACAGCAAGTTAAAGTTATTCACCTCCTTATGTATAAAATGAACCTGATATATGTATTCATTTTAAAGTCCAGGATTTGGAACTAATAATTATTTAACCAAGGTACAGCCAAAATAAATACTTCCAGATATAACAATTAAATTGAAAACATGCAATGCAAAAACAAGTAATTTTTTTTTAAAACAAGCAACTGATTTTTAGCAAATGTAATTGATTTACCATTTAAAAAGTTATAATTGCTTTGGATTAAACAAAATAATGCTAAGTATTTATATGGTATCAGCTTACTTTATTTTTTCCACGTCTACGAATGTCTCGGATAAGTGTAAGTTGTGCATCTGTTAATTCATATTTTGAGAGTCTCTCATTGTATTCATCAATAGCCAGATTTATGATGTCACTAATACTGATGGGAAGTTTCAGCTCCTTTGCTCTTTTCTCATCTTTATTACATGCATCTTCTTCTGAGGAATATTTTAACTTATCTTTAATTACTGGCTTGTAATTTGGCTCATCACCATTGAATGGTAAATGATAAGAGTGGTTGTGATGCATAAGGTTGTTCGATGCACTCATTCCAGGTGGTTTTGGAATGCTGTAGTCAAACTTTTTGCTAAAGCTAAGTTTACCAGTAGTGCAATTTTCAGAACTATCAGAATAATAACTTTTTAGAGCATAATATTGTTGGTCATTGCAATTGACTTGCTGAAATGGTGTGTCACTGAAGTTTCTACTTTCACTTTCCTAAAAATAAAATATTTAAAACTTTTATGTTAAAAGAACTATGAAAATATGAATCTTATATTAATATTAACAGTAGAATTAGATAATTAATATTGAAAAAGTATTTGCCACCATCTTAAGGGTTAAATTCAGATTATTAATAAAAGTAACCAATACAATTTTCCTTAGAATTTAAATTTAATTAACAACAAATTTAATAATTCTTGTGTTACTTATTTACAAATATTTAGTTATCATCAAAAATATTTAATTTAAATACAGTAGATATAAGCCTTTTTTTATATTTTAAAATTTAAATTGTACTTACATAATCGGAAACAGAAGGGAGTTGTCCAGACGTCAATGAAACAGAATCACTACTTGTGTCCATATGATCTTCATTGTGCTTTTCTTCATTAGCTTTAAAATGTATAGATAATTAAATTCATTGCAAACAAAAATTACTAAAAAAGTATCATATCAGGCAAAATTAATGAATGTGTGAACCTGCATTTAGTAAAAGACAAAGAAGCATTAAAATATTTCAAATATAGTAAGAATATAATATATTTTTTTAATACAAACTAATTGATTTACAAAGATGAATTTATATCAAGAACTTCTTTGTAGAGATTTTGTAGAAGGGATTTTTAAATCAATATTTGTTGTTGTAATATAATGGAATCTCAGAGCTGATACATAAATAAATGATTATTCTATATTTGTTTCTCAACAGATAATCAGAAATACTTGAAGTTTAAAGACTCTTTTGGGAGGTGCAAGATTGTTCCTGATTAATATGTACATGACTGATCGCCACATGCTGTTTTACGGGTGGCATAGGTGTAAAGTTTTCCAAATTACTAAGAAGAGAAGGGCCCAAGACACTACCTTTCATTTAAAAGTATATATACAGAGCCAGGTATAATTTATTTTTTACTTGGACCCAAGGTCTCAATATAATTTTACACCTATGAAGGGGGGTTCTCATAGGTCTTTGAGGATTAGGCACCATGGATATTAGAATGAATATATAAATACTATAATATGACTAACTAATTTACAATAATGACAAAGAATTGTATGCAAAAGTTATTTTACATTTAAAAGTATATAACTATTAAATTAGTATGTAAATAAAAATTAAATACCATTTGAAGTCAAAGAAACAAAATGTAAATCCTCTTCAAGAAGCAAATCAGAAATTAGGAGCTCATTGTGAGGAACTGCCACTGTGTGGTTGGAATACAGCAAATCTGGGAATTCTGAGTTATATGCAGCATTAATAATGCTGCTAGTAGGCATAGGATCTGTATCATTGGTAAGAGTTGCCATTGATTCGGCAACAGCACAGCCAACACTGGAAGGTCCTGAAAGTAAAAATTAAATATTATAAGACATATATAACTTTACTGAATAATATACTTTTTTGCAATTTTCGGTGATATCCTGATGCTTTCGATTAATTTTACATCAACATATTGCAATTAAATGTCATAAAATTTGTTTTAATGTCAAAACCGTTGAAATGTACAAATATAAATAGCTGGGAATTTACAAATATAAATGTAGTACCCTCTTATAAGTGAGCATACGATTGTAATTAAAAGCTAAAATTTTAAACTAATAATATAACATATTGAATAACAATAATAAAATAAGGCATTTTTACAGTATGCTAAATGTGGGTACATGTGTAAAAACGATCTTGTACTTTTTTTTAAACATAAACAATATTTATACCGAAATTATTTTTAAAAGATTAATGGCACAAACAGAAATTATATGAACCTGTCAGAGTTTTCTTATATTTTCAAATCTACATTATCGAAAATGAATAATATTATAAAATGTTAAGCTGGTGGTCTTTTGTTGAAGTACCATCCAATGTACTTAGTATTATATTTCTTATGAACTAGGAGATTTTCTAAAGTTAACTATTTCTAAATACAATATAAAATCAAGTTTTTCCAGAGAAAGTGAGAAATATTTTTCTCAAATTAAAATATTCACCATGTATTTGTATAAAAAGATAATTTCTAATGAATTTGAAACTTATGTATTCCTTTTAAAAAATTTCTAACATATTTTACACTAGAAACAATAACGCAATGAGGATGTATTATATTTGCCAGTTACACTATTACAAATAATGTATTAAAAGCCGAAAATTTAATAAGAGAAGACTTGATTCTTTAAATTAGTATGTTAGTCAGAAATTGGTAAAAGAATGTTTCTTTGTTTTTGGGGTTGAGATTGTACATATAATACATTTTAATGTATATAAATAATAAAAATACAAATTCCTTTGTATACTTTTTAACCTAGAGACTAAAAACCTGCAAGAATGTTGCACCACCAGAATTATAAAAGGTTCAAATAATACATCGATTTCAAGACAAATATGCATTAAAAATTCTACAGAAACGTTTTGTAGAGAATCAATAACTTTTAAAAATATTTTACTAAAAGTACACTTTGTAATTAAATAAATTGCATATTCCTTAAACTTCAAATTGCAAACCATTTCTGAAGAAATGGTAATGTCTTACCTAGGATATATATATATATATATATATATATATATATTTATATATATATATATATATATATATATATATATATATATATATATATATATATATATATATATATTATCCACAACCAAAAAGTTTTAAACCATACATATTGAGTTTAACTCTTTGCAGTCTTCAACTTTTTTGTAGCGAGCAGGTTTGCACCATTTTTGCTATTCAGCTAGTTAAGAGAGATACCCTAAATACACACATTGGATGGCTCTTTAATAAAAGACCAGTGGCAGGGCCTATTCTATTGGGCAGTCATACATTCGAGATAAAGAGTCTTGAAATTTTGAGTTTGTACTATGAAAAAAATCAATTCAATTGATTTTGAATATTTATAATTTTATTAAATTCTCTGAGTTCTAAAACAGAATAGGTTTTTTTTTAAAGGCAAAGTTTCCTAGTCATTAGTTTATCTTTGCATGAAACAGGCAATTGCAGCTTCTATTGAATACTATCTAATTTTGAATTTTTCAAGTTGATTAAAGGATAAAAAGACTTATCTTTTTAGAGTCTACTTTTTACTAATTCATGCCCCCTCACCTAGCGGGCGAATCCTAAACCCCTCAAAAAAAATAAACAAACTTCGCCTTTATATTTTAGAGTGTACTTTTTGACGTCCTCTAATCGTAAATCATATTTACGACTGTTTTTAACATTTTATATTGTGAGTGGCAACATTAAAATTGTAAATAATCAATACGGCGACAAACTTTCGCTTGGCGACTATTCGAGGCCGTTTAGTAGAGAAGTATCTTTCTTTTTACATGTTTTAATTTAACTCTTACTCACTCTGGTGTGATGTGTCCCCAAATCTTGTAATTTTAACTACAAATGGAAAACAATGGTACCACTAGGCCTACCATTGTTTATTATTTTCCACGTTATATTCATACCTTTCCTAATTTTTAGTTCAATTTCTAACATTATTGGTAGTTTGTTTTGGCCATAATTGACGCTTACTTACCAAAATCTTGCCTACCAGAAGTGTGTAATTTACTGAGTTAAAACGTCATAAAGATAAAGTTCATAGGACTATAGTTTTCAAAAGTGCCAACAGATGGCAGCACCTCAATTTCCCGCTCATTTAAAGTTTTGAAACGTTTTTCAAAACTTCTATTTTTTAATATAATTAGGCTTTTATTCTTCCTAATTTAAGCTGACATCAAAATAATTATTTACCAATGAATTAACGGGGTTAAACGTCAAAATGGCTTGCATAATTGCAAAATCAAAATGCGGGCGCAGCAGAATTTAGTAAACAAATTAACTGTTGGTATTCCTCGTAGAGAAAAACAGCATTTTTCAATCACCGCGTAAGAGAATTATATATAAAGATTAAAGCCATAGGTAGTCATAAATTTTACTTAGACTGTTGAGCATAAACAATGGACCGTCTTCAAAGGGTTAAAACTGAAATACATAACATAATTTAAAATGCCTTTCAGTTAGACCAACTTACCGATTGTTGAAGACATACTCGTAGGCTGATAGTCTTCATCAGTGGTGGGAACTTCCATAGAAACATTTTGAAGCAAGCCGATGAAACGGTCGTTTGCTCTATTTGGGGATGGCAGGTTGTTGTTGCCATTCAGAGTAGGATAGTTGTGCATTGAGTGAGGCGATAGAGGGGCAATGGTAGCCTGATGGGTGTTACTAAGAGCCAGCAATGGCAGCATGGTAGTTGCATCAGGCCAGCAATCTTCCATATTTGGATAGATCTCACCCGTCTGTAAAAGAATAAGTTCAACTCAGAAAACTTTTATTACGTTCATTTTCATGTATTTTGAAGAATAAAGAGCGGTCATAAATTGTTTAGCTGTTTAACTATATATAATAGACCATTCTTTTCGCTTAGCTTTAACTTAGTTGTTTGCTGCTACTAAAGATAACCAACTTGTTTAAAATATAAACAAAGTAGTTGAGTAAAAATAATGTTTTATCATGCCAATAGTTAAATGTTATACAGCCAAATAAGGACCATAGCCCAATAATTTGTGACCACTATGTATTTATTCATAATTTGGGTATTGTGTACCAGTGCTTAACACATTGATCGTCACAAAACCGGCATTTGGTTATTTCAGAAGTGTTGTGGGGGTCATCGGTGACTGGCAAAGCAGACTCATCTTTGAGCTATCATTCAGAACTACCAGTCTTTTTTTCTATATTTCACTATGAAAATGAACCGGCCTTACTCTTCTGTTTATTGCTGCGATTTGGCATGAGAATAGAAGGTGGTCACAAATTGTTAGGCTGTTTCACCTTTAGCCACTTACTGCGGAAGGTGTATATTTTACAAATAAAATGTAAATCGAACAATATTTTTCTTATTTCAATATGAGATACTGGGAATTTATATAATTACAATTTACACTTGCAGTCTTCCCCTGAACAAGCTTTTCATTTACATTCGTTTTGATAGAATGCATAAACGGGATCCGGTGGTCCTGGAAGGGCAGAAATTGTTTACACATAGGTCCACATTCTACACCAATGTGATTAATTACATTTGTAAAGGCAAAAACAGCAAGTCTGCTCCTGGTTTAATGATATTTCGACAGTGACAACACCCATTAGCAGACTCAACATAAATACGAACATGAATGGGGACTTTTGTAATGGCCATTACAAAATGAAAAAAATAAATAATCTTTGGTTAAATAGGGGAGAGAAATGGGCCAGAAATGTGTTATCATAGGCATCAAGGGAAAACAATATATTTGCTAAAATAAGGAAAAAAGGGACCATATTCTGAAAAAAAAGGACTTTTAAATACTTCAAGTAACAAAAAGGACTTTTAGGGAAAAAGGGACCTGTTGCGAGGTCTGGGCTCATCAATTATAATTTGCATATTATTGAGTTCAAGAACAAAACTTAGTCCGGATCTAAAACAGGGGGGGGGGGGGGCTACTTTTCACAGTGGAATTCACACGGTAATAGTGGGACAACAAAGGAGAAATCTTGGTATTTTGTGTGTAAATGTTTCTAAATTCCCTACAATGTTTGAGAGCACTGCACTTGTGCCAAATTAGCCGTAACCTTTACTATGTGAAATTTGGCTGAAAACTATCAAAGCTTTAACACGAAAGTTTCGTATTCGCCAACCAGAATAAGCTCCAGTTTCTAAAACATTTCATACATTATGTAAAATTTTAAAAATGTGTGTGTTTTTTTAAAAAAATATTTACATATTATTTTAATGCCAAATTTACAACTAAATTAAAATTTTGCCTCATTCGCGAACAATTTCGCAGTTGTATAAAACCTAGCAATAAAAGTCAGCATAAAAACTTCATCAAAGTTGTAAAGTATAAAGTTTTATGCAGAAAAACTGCAATATATATTTCAAGTTCTGTTAAAATTAAAAAAACAAACCTGCAAGAGTTAATGAAGGATTTTGTTTCAAATTCATTTATAAAACCTGCAAAAAACCTTCAATTTTGATGCTTTGAAATTGTTGAAAGGAAAATGAAGATTTTTTTTAAAAAAGAGAAAAATTAAAAAAAAAACTGCATTTTTTTTTGTTTGAAATTCCTTGATAAAACTTTCAATTGCACAATTTTGATGAAGTATTTGTACTGACTTTTTCTTTATTTGTTAGGAAGGGGCGATTTTTTAACAAATCTAGCTTATATTAAGGTCAAAAGTAACCATTTATGTTCTAATGCCGCATATTGAATAGCAATAAAGGTCACGCGTGTTTACAATTCTTAATGCTTTAATCCTTTCACTGCGACAATAGTAAAAAAAATGGGTGCCAAAGGTACCACATTTTTATTTTCTTGATTTGCTTTTAACCCTCCAGAACTCGCGTCAAAATGAGTGACCTGAGAACCCGCGCGTAAGAATTTTTCTCACACCACCTATTTCCCACAAAAAATTTTAGTAAATGAAATATTTTAAACTAAACAATAACTATAATATGTAATTGATTGCGACAAGAGAAGGTTACAAGGAGAAGCTAGAGAGAGCAGCACCTTCGCCTATGACGTAGAATACCAGATATACTTTTTTTCTTCTTGGTGTGAGTATTTCGCTCAAGGCGCGAGTTCTGGAGGGTTTAAAGGATTCAAATATATCAACATGTATGGAAATTTTGAAAAATAAATTCTATTACTTTTGTGCGTAAGTTGTATGTCACTCACAGAGAGCTTTCAGCCCAATATGGGCTGTGACAAGTCTAATGGTAAAATATCCGACTCGCATATAAAAAATAACTTTTCAATGGAAAATCCAGGCCAAGATAAGTTTTTTTTAAGAGGCCCTGCAGAATGTGCCTGCATCAGGATTGCATGGTTTATGTGAAGTGTATATAATTTACAGCACGAATACTGTAGTCTGTGTTATGAGTTTAACTTACGGAACCTCTTGGAAAAATAAGGTGTAAGTTTTATACAACTAATATGGCAGTGTAAAGGTTGATTAAAGCTCAATGCTTTTCACCCTTTGTGAGCGCGATGACAAAATAATAGAATCTTATCTCCCGGGCATGCCCGTAGCTCTACAGATTTTTGGGCTGAGTTCGGCATGTCTTGGGTATTAAAAAAAATAGAATCTTATCTAAAATATTTGAAATGGATAGATACCACACTCAAATAAATAGGTGATTAAAGCCCCATCTTGGGCATACTTGTGCAATTCTGGTCACCTAATCTTAAAATATAACAACTGATAAGCAGGGCATATTGTAAGTAAAATTTAAGATTGCCCAATTCGGGCTTGTAACTAAGTAACCAGTAAAAAAAGTAAGCATAAAATCTTCCTCAAAATTGTGAAATTGATGGTTTTACAAAGGAACTGCAGTTTTTTAAAGTTTTTAATTTTTCTGCATAAAACCTCTTTAAAAAAAATCTGAATTTTTCCTTATGCTTCAAAAATTAAAGTTTTTTTTTATAGGTTTTACGAAAGAATTCGAAACAGAAACCTTTAATTTAACAGATGTACAATCTTTTTTAAATGCAGTTTTTTGCATGTTAATAAAATACATCGTTGAAATAGACAAGAAAATAGATTTGGGCTCAATTGCCAAGCGCATAATATTGTACTTCATACTTTATTGTACAGGGTGGTCACAAATAGTTGAGGGATGGCCCGGCAATTGTTTTGGATGCCAAAATTGTATAAAAGACGTTAAAAAACAACGTGTTACTGTGAGGGTGAAAAAGCACATCTTGCGTAGAATAGGAGAAACTTGGTATAGGATAGGAATTAGCCCAAAATTGAGTCGCCCAATAATTCCAAAATGTCTCTTATCCACTTCGTACAACTTAAGAGGTAAATAATTTTTTTTTCGTTTTAAATTTTATTACTACACCTGGAATTAAGCAAAGTATGTTGTTTTACACATTAAACAACATACTTTGCTTAATTCCAGGTGTAGACATATAATTCAATACGGAAAAAAAGTGATTTACCGTAAGTTTTACAAAGTGGACAAGACTGTTTTGAAATTAGGCGATTCAATTGGCATATTAACTTTGACGTTCTCTCGTTCTATCATTTATAAACGAATTAAATCTTTCAAATACAGCCGTGTTTTACACGAAGAGATGTAATCGTTGATGAATAATATGCCTTGGGAATTATTTATGCCGAGGGCTTTCGCATTTATGTTAGAGATATGAAAGTTAACTTTGTCTTTAGCGTGCTAAATTGAACGATTATCATGGTAAGGAGCAAAGGGATGCAGCGTACAATATGTTATTAAAAAATATAAAAGAATTTATGCTAATGCAGAATAGAATGCAATTGTTAAGAAGATAAATACATTTAGGTTATAAAACTAATTAGGACCAATTACGCTGATAAAGTTATTCAACTCGCTCAATAAATTAATGTGGAAATAGGTTTTATTTTAGGGAATAGGTAATTAGTTATGATTAACCAGTCTTTACATCACATGCTAAATTTTTCGTATTTTTTTCTTATATACCAGGACAAAAGCAGCAAAAGCAAATGCATCGTCGTCCGAACTCGACATTTTGAAAGAATAAATTGTCGATTGTTCAAATATCCTTGTATCATGTACTGTCAGAAGGAAATTGTGTTGGCTTGTACACAAATATTGATCATGCATGCTTGCCAGGCTTGCAGTTACGTGTGGTGACAAAGAGAAATTGTGTTAGATTGTACAAGATATTGAAAATGCATGCTTGCAGTTACATGTGTAGCCGCCTTTAGAATATCAAAGTTGATGAAGCAAATACAATTTTGAAGATAATATTGATTGTATGAAGTAAAAAAGATACATTTTTATTAATTTGAGTCGCGATATAAAATAATTAAAACATTGTTAAAGTTAATTATGGTAAAATGCTTATATTAAACAATTATTTTATAAATCCTACTTTTTTTTTTGTAACTTAAATTATATTTATTATTAAGTTATATTTAGAACCTAAATTTTATTTTGTGTTCCTAGAAGGTAGTGGTCCGTCCGTGCGTTATCTAAATTCAACTAGATGGCCAAGGATACGAGGAAACCCACAGAGTGAAATAATAAATTATATATCTAATTGACAACTCAAAAAGTTCACCAAATAAAGGGGTAGATCCTGTCTGAAATCAAACTAACTTTTTAACCCTCCAGAACTCGCGTCAAAATGAGTAACCTGAGAACTCGCGCGTGAGAAAAATTCTCACGCGCGAGTTTCACCTATTTCCCTCAACAACAAAAATTTAGTAAATGAAATATTTAAACTAAACAATAACTATAATATGTAATTGATTGCGGCAAGAGAAGGTTACAAGGAGAAGCTAGAGAGAGCAGCACCTTCGCCTATGACGTAGAATACCTGATATACTTTTTTTTTCTTCTTGGTGTGAGTATGAGTATTTCGCTCACGGCGCGAGTTCTGGAGGGTTAAATTTAGCAAATTGAACTGATTATCGCCTTCACTATCATTAATTCTTTTGTTTTTATTTGATACTCGTAGCTTTTAATGTGATGACAGACGTGTAAAATAAAATTGTATCAAAACAAAGATAACTAGAATTTTTTAGACAATAAGATGTTTTTGTTAATCCTTTGGACTCGAGTGGTGATTCTCAGTCACTAAAATAACAACTTGTTCTTTGGTTCATTGATCTTCAAATTGAACGAGAACTGCATTTTCGTGAACACAAAAAATGGTTTTCTTACGTTAATGCGTTTCTTTATCCAACTCCATTTAAAAGTTTGGCATCACTTGGGTATCAACATATTTTATTAACCCTTTACACTGAACTGTCGCCTTTAAGTCTCTAAAATAACGACATGTTATTTTTTTCTGTGTTCTTCAAAATGAAAGGGAACAGCATATTCCTTGAGTTTAAAAAGTTATTCTTTCACAAACTTTAATAGAAATTATATTGGTGATCTAGAAGCACCAATTATGTTGATGATTTAAAACTTTCTCTTCCGATTGAAATGTCTCACAATCCTTGGTGCACGCACGATAAATCTGATCGGGGTCCAAAGTCCCGACGTCTATTGAAGGCGTTGGGTGCCAGTTCAGGTGTTTCCTCGTCATCTGACCATGGTTCTAAAATAACGAGGTGCATGTATGAATGTGTGTGTGAATGTGTTCCCGGGTCTTTCCTTCGAGATTGACCCCGAACCGTCGCCAATAGCCCACTGTGCAGCTCTAGAGCGACGTTAATTAACAAAACCAACCAACTCACAATCCTTGGATATTTTTATTAGCATTTGACAAATGTCAGAAACTACTAAATACATGTTTGGCATACTGAGATTAATATTAAACTTCGCGCATTTTTTTTAGTTTCGAAATTATCCACATCCTCGTCCTCATTATTGGCTATTCATTTCTGAGCCCAAGAAGGCGAAACTGTCAACTTTCCCAACTTCATATTTCAAATAAGGAGGGGCATGTTTTATTAGTAAATGACATATATTTGGACTTATCTTGGTTAAAAATTAGATGCATTTTCCCGCTTTACTCTCGAGAGTCCAGAAAGCTTGTTTTAGCGCTGTAAATATTCTGGCTTATAATTAATTGAAGACGTGGGTGTGAGAACTAGCAGATTCAGTTTTCAAAAAAATTCAGGGTGTCCACAGGGAAAGCATTTTGAATTTCCCTGCAAGCCGTACTTTTTTTACGACAATATTTTAAAAATGTATTATTGTTCCTTATTATGCAAGATATGCTTTGACATTATCTTATTATTTCCCAAAAATATATTTATTTTTAATATATAAGTTTACTAACTATTTTGCTTGATTTTCTAACTCCCAAAAAAGTGCAACCAAGTTTAACATCCAAAAATCAATGCATAAAAATTTAATGTACCCCAAATTCAAAATTCCACAGCATTTACCAAATATGTATCAATAATTCAAAATGCTAATTAAAAATCATAAAAGTCCAAGTAAGTGCAATATATCTCTTAGATTATTAGTGATTGTACTTTAAGATCAAAGTTTAAAGTAACCTCAATATTAAAAAAGAAATCCAATATACTCAAACAGTAGAAACCCAATGCATCCCTATCCCTAATAATAAAACTAATTTATTAAATATAATCCAGTATCTTTAGATATACAGCTTAGTACACAAAATATATTTCCTAAGGTCTAAAATGTACCCAAAAAATAATAAAGGCAACAACAGTTTCGTCAAGTTTAACAGAAAAAAAATCATTTTAGGAACGTTCAAAAGAAATTTGAATTTTACTAGGAACTTAGCAAATTTTAAACATTTGAAAGATCTATTTTTAAAATAAATTGAGTGGGCGGGCAAGTATCTAGTTATAGATAGCCAATTGGTGTGTCAAATTTTAAACATCAGCATTTTGGTGCGGTTTCTACGACTTTGAAAGAGAACATTTTCACTTTTACTTACTTTTAAAAGTCTCATACGCAATTTCCCTCTTTTTGATTGCATTTAAAACACACTAAAGAACATCTCTTTTAAAAAAAATATATATGAACGCGATGCAACTGTTCCGTAAAGTGAACGTAAATATCCAACCTGTTCCTCGAGTGCAGGCACGTAGGTAAGGGGGTGGTTCAAACCCTTCTCATTGAAAATCAAGAAGAATAAAATTAAAAATCGAATTACTGTAAAAATCATAAAAATACTTTAAAAAACTAGATTTTTTTTTAATATCTCGTATACTTCTTGTTGAGTTACATGAGGGAAAACGTGGTATTTTTCGGTGGACCTGCACTTCAAAAATATGTTTTGAGGTAATTTTTATCTTAAACTAATCATGCTAAAGCGGTAATTTAGCTAAAACCCTAAACCTTTTGGCAATTTAGCTAAAACCCTAAACATATTTTTGTCTTTTCAAAAACATTTTAGGAGTAATCGTGACGTCATCGTGTTTCATTTTCTAGCATTTTTTTTTCGGCGGTAAAAGGAAAAGATCGTCAAACGTGGCCGTATAAACAAGATGCTCTAAAACCATATATTTTTCTAAACAAGGATTATCAAAATTTAAATAGGTTCTTTAATTTATTTTTTAATTAATAACAAAATTTACTAATTTTAAATATAGGTAATGAATGATTGGTCAAGATTCCATAAAAAATAAATAATAACTGTTGCTGTTTCGATAATTAATCTGCCAATGTATTCCTGTTTACATGAATAAAAATTAATAAGTTTAATATATATACACATTAATATATTAGAGGGGGCGAGTTTGTTGATTTTGGCAACCCCCCCCCCCCCTCCCGGTTGAGGGGGTGGGAATAAGTTATCTAAGAAAATCCGTTGCTCAGTCATCAAACCATCGAACCCCCCCCCCCCCCCCCCCCATGAAAAATCTATACCTACGTGCCTGCTCGAGTGTAAAGTAAAGGGTTCATATTTTACGGGAAGAGGCTAATACATATATTGTATTACGGGAGGGGGGGGGGGGGCCCAAAATAATGTTTACTGGAGGGCCCCGGTTAGAATCGCAACGCTACTGATCTTAAAGCTGGGAAAGACATTTTAAGTAATCTGCATACTCACAACTTCATTCTTGATATAGGGGACAGGACGGGGATGAATTGACGGGCATAATGCCGTTGTTAAAAAGAGTTCCGTATTCCTTTAGGAATGGAGAATCTTAAAAATTAGAATCATACTTCGTCCATTTTTTAAATTATTTTTTATTTGTTAATTTATAAAATACCCTAAACTTCAACATCCGTAATCAAAGTGGAAAAATCGTTTTCTTACATTCCAAATGAAGTCAAATAGATCAGACGAAGCAATTGCGGTTAAGTCAAACGAAACCGCCCTTTGGTCATAACAAATTAGACCACTCAGGTGTTAAAGCTTGCAATTGACCCCTGCCCAATGCTACTAGTCTTCAAACTTAAAACAATCGAATGGGTCATTTCAGAAAAAGCTCATCTCCAATGGATTCAATTTACCTCTTGAGCTTAAATTGAGTAAACTAATTATTTGAATGATCATCAGATGTTTAACTTAACTGCTGTAGTCTATGCATAAAGCCACACAGAGGCTATAATATTCTGTGGATAATGACATCCATTAAGGTCAGGTTTTTTTTTATGCTTCGCATTCCTCCATGGGGAATGCGTATTCAATTACAATTCTTTTTGTGAAGACAAAAATATATGCAAGTGAAAAATTTGTCTTCATGAAATTTTAGGACACTTTATCCCAAGGCTTAGGTTGTAGGTGAGGGTTTGGCTTAAAGAGCCACGCGCTTTCCAAGCTTGAATTTCGTAACCAAACAGTTTTAGCTACAGTTGTTAATTCCGCGGTTTGGAGTTACGTGGTTTACGAATTAAGCCGACGATATATAAGTTTCAATCAGTGTTTATTCTGGATTTTATAAACCTTTTGGCAATTTAGCTAAAACCCTAAACATATTTTTGTCTTTTCAAAAACATTTTAGGAGTAAAACAGTTATTTCAATATTATCCATATTTAATTGGGATAGACCATACTTTAAAAACAGCATGAAAAATCCAAATTGTCTATTTGTGTACCTCCAATATATATAATTAATAAATTATCCTAAAGATTTGCGTATTTACAATCACAAAATAGATGGCATTTTATTTTATTTTAACAATTTTTTTAGTTATGTAAATTTCTTTAATTTGATTTGTACATTTTAGCTTAAGCAAATGTTATTATTTAAGCTTTCTGATTAGAATTTCTTAAAGCATTTTTATAATAAAGCTATCACAGCTTAAGCACTAGTCTTAGTTGAATTAAGTAAACTGGATTTTGTATTGCTTTTCATCAAAGTATTTTTTTCAAAGTGAAACAAACCAGTTCTACAAAATCAAATGTATTCTTTATTATGTCCCAGCTGTAATTAAGTTCAAATCACACAGGAGATTGAAATCCATTATAGACAGCTGATTGAACAGCTATCTCCCATTGCATAACAAACCTTGTGTGAACGCAACAATTTGACCCATGTAAAATAATCATGTAATAAATCGTGTGAAACAAAAAATATGATTTCGGTTTCGTGATTCCTGTATTAAGTTCGGCATAAAGATGAAAATATTTATACAATTTATTTAGTTATGTTACAAATTATTTTCCAAATTTATTAAAATGTATAAGGCGTTAGTAAAAGAGTGGGAAGAAAGGTATAAAAAAAATTGACAGTTCTAGGGGGGGATACAGAACCGTACAACCATCGGAAATTATGGGTATTGAGGTTTAAGGAATATCCAAAAGCGGTTCAAATCGAGATGCGTGGCGTAATAAGTGACGGCCCCTAACAATAATACGTTATTCCGGTCCTGATCTTTCCAATTCTCGATTCGCCTTGGATTGTGCCTCTCGGGTACAACGCGAACTCTGCAGGGTTAAGGCAATACAAACGCCTGTACAGTTCACAGTATTTCTAAAAACTGTCACATTTCTATTGCAAGCAAAACGTCTCTTTTAGCATTTAACGAATGAAACTCATGAAGCACTTCAAAAGAAAACTACGGTATATATGATAAAGAAAAAAGTGTTATGTAAAAAGATTACCCCCAATTTTTTTTTTAAATACAATTTTAACAAAGGAGACGTTTAAGTGAAAGTACTTGGACTATACTATAAACGAACAATGTACACAAAAGAGCTTCATTTCCATTAGGTCAAATTTTATTCGAAAATAAAAGAATATGGTCTTATAATTGGTATAAAAGAAAAGATGCTAATTACATTCTGACGACATCATGCAAAGAAAGTGGAGAGGATTTTTTGTTTAGAACATCATAAGAAAATATTCTTACCATGTATAGGAACGAAAGTAGTTAAAAAACAAACAAAAAATTAACATTCAAAATCTTATTGGGTTTGTAGGTATGTATTAAAAAACAACTCTTTATGAAAAAACTATTGTTGAAATCAGTTCCAGCTCAGAGCTTTCTTTCAGACTGATAAATTTTAATGGGACATCCTTATATAGCATTGCAAAATATTTCAAAATTTATTGACAAATTGACTATTATATTGACTAGAGATCTGTACTGAAGATAGAAAGAAAGAAACGATGTTTTCCCCGACCAGCAATCGTTCTTTTAAATATAAAATGACACAGCGAAATCGCTCGCATCTTTTAGTTTTAAATTTTAAAGTGACAATGCGAAATTTTCAAGTGTAGGGTGTTACGAAATCTGGGGATTATCTGCGGAAACAGTCAATAAAAAGAGCTATATTTTCTATATATACACAGAGAGCTATATGGATACATATACATATAGACGATTACAAAATAATATCACAACTTTGAAAGGACATGTCTCCGCAATTAATTAACTTAGTGCGCTATTCTACATATCGTCGGCTTAATTCACAAACCACGTAACTCCTACGGCTCGGATTCAGTAACCGTAACGAAAGCTGCTTGACGACGAAATCCATGCGATTCACTTCTAAATGTGGATTTGCCTTGAAGTTGCCTTGAGTTGAATGCAATTAAAATAATCGCCAGGCAGTTACTGAGTGATTTTTTAGTCACTCAGTTGATTATCGCTCAGTTGATTAGCGATAGTTGCAGTGCAATTATCGCTCGTGAGCAGCTAGCTTTACGGTTGCCATGAATATTAGGCTTACTTCACCGTTAAATAGAAAAAAACATTGCGATCAGCAAAAAAATCGACACATGCACATCGAATCATTTGGCGACCTTCTAAAAAAATTCCAAGCCAATACAGCTGCTAGGTATTTACTATAGTAATTACGAAATGTGTTAATAGAGTCAACGATACCTCACAATTCCAAATTGTGATATTCTTTTGTAATCCCCCTATACATCGATACACGAAACAAATTAAAAATATGGTAAAATGAGAACCCCGTAATGAATTCTAAAGAATGATTTACTTTAAAATGTTACTAAGCATGAAGATATCAATTTTAGTATTTTACTTGGAATATATTTTTACAATCGTTGTTCACCATATGGTTCAAGGCCTCCAGTGGATAAAGGCGTTCAGCTGGTAATCAGAGGATTGCTAGTTCGAGCCCGTGCGGTGGACTTGACAAAGAAAAGTAAAAAAGTAGTGATTTGGCGATCGAAGAGTTGCCAGCTTCGCTACAAAAATACTAGAAACTTCGTCCAGAACATCCAAAAATTATACTAGCGTGTATACGGGACTGGTGCACGATAAATCTGATCGGGGTCCAATGTCCTAACGCCTATTGAGGTTGCGTCGGGTGCCTGCTCAGGTGTTGTCCTCGTCATCTGACCATGATTAAAAAATACGAGGCAGTGTTCCCGAGTCTTTCCATCGAGATAGCCCCTGAACTGTCGCCATTAGCCCACTGTGCAGCTCTAGTGCGACGTTGATTCAACCAACTACAATCGTTATTTCAGTCTAATGCCAACAAAATGAACCATCATAGTTTTTGAAAAATCTCTAATATCATTACAATTAGTGTGAAAATAGATATATCCAAACTCGTATTGTCTACACATAAGAAATAAGCTATTTCATATATAAGAATAGATTAAGACTTGACCTGATGTGATTCTTATGTTTTTTAAGGACATCATTGGCTATGTTGGATGATTTAATTAACATCGCATTGGCCGGTGGTGAGGGCATTGGACACAGCATCTTATGGGCACAGATTCGATCCCCAGAATGTGTGTAGCGATCTAGTAATCCGTCAGAATCGTTCCTTTCGCGCACCAAAAAATTAACGTCAAACTTACATTACTAAAAGATACAAAAGTTGGTTTGGTTAATAAACGTCACACTAGAGCTGCACAGTGGGTTATTGACGACGGTTCGGGGTCTATCTCGAAGGAAAGACCCGGGAACACATACACATTCATACATGCACCTCGTTATTTTAGAACCATGGTCAGATGACGAGGAAACACCTGAACTGGCACCCAACGCCTTCAATAGACGTCGAGACTTTGGACCCCGATCAGATTTATCGTGCACCAGTCCCGTATACACGCCGTTAATTTTTGCGGATGTTCTGGACGACTTTTCTAGTATTTTGTAGCGAAGCTGGTAACCCTCCGATCACAAGATCACAACTTTTTACTTTTCTTTGTCAAGTCCATCGCCTGGCATCGAACCACGAATCTTTGGATTCCCAGTTGACGCCTTTAACCGCTCGGCCACGGAGGCCTCAATGAGAGAGATACAAAAGGACCTATTGCTGACGATTCGGGATTTATCCCAAAAGAAAGATCGGGGAACATTGCCCCGTGTCGTTTTGAATTACGGTCAGATGACGAGAACACAGGAGTTGATTGAATTGACGCCGCACTAGAGCTGAAAAATGGGCTATTAAGAGACGGGTTCAGGGTCTATCCCGAAGAAACACACGGGAACACTTTGAACCATGGTCGGATGATGAAATCAACACCGGAGCTAGAACTCTAATCTTCAAAATTCCCGACACGTTATACGTAAGGACAATTGGCCCAGAAATATGTAACGGGCACGCTCTCAATATAACACGCTCATTTTTAAGAATACTGCGATCGCCAAGGTTCTACTTTCGTTATATTTGATAATCGTTTCGTCATTGAATCACTTGACTTTTGACGAAACTGATTTACTCAGATACCTTTCTGGTGTTTTTGATTTTATACGTATAGTGCCACAATACAAACGAGCCGTTTTGGCATGGTCGACAGAGCGTTAGGCTTCGGACCGAAAGCACCGCGTTTCGAGTCAGCAAGTCGATATTTATTTCAAATCATCTTCAATTCGTTATAAAATTCTCAGTTTGATGAAATATTTAATCGGAGTGTATACCAGGCGTGTTTTGCCAAAAAGAACGAAAGTTTCTTGAAAAATGAGCATACGTTTTTAACTGTGCAGGAGCTTCTTCTAAAAGACGAGCCTTCGGTTACCCAAATCAGGTCTCAAACTCAAAACCCAGTGATTGAGAGTTCATCGCTTTTCCGACCTAGCCATCGACGAGCATATATTAACTCTTTACACTCGAGGAACATGTTTGACATTTACGTTCCTTTTAGTTACATCCCGTTCCTGTTTTTTTAAAGAGGTATTGTTTAACATGTTCTTTTTACGTTTATGATGGATAATTTTTAAAAAAACAGGAGTTGTTAGTGATTTCAATCTGAAAAAAGTTTTAGATCACCAGCATACTTGGTGCTTCTAGATAAGAAAAATAATATTGGGTTTATACCCCGGCTAAGACATCGATGGAAAATTTCATAAAATTAAATGCATGTCTGTTTTCGCATTGTGTGAAGAAAGTTATTATTATTTCTATTAAAGTTTGTGAGAGAATAATTTTTCAAATTCAAGAATATGTTGTTCTCTTTCATTTTGAAGAACAGAGAAAAACAATAACACGTCGTTATTTTGGGGACTTAAAGCTGACACTCAAGTACAAAGGGTTAATAAAATATGTTGATTCATGCAGTTTTCATTCAATTACAAGAACAGAGAACAAAATAACAGTTCGTTATTTCGGTGACAGAGTCTCACTCGAGTCCAAAGGGTAGGAAATTTTGCCCGCCCAACATATATAGAGGTGAAATTATCCTATATTTCACTTGGTTGCCATGGTTGTCAAAGAACCGGACACGAATACAAAATGTCAAAATACACGTTTACCTTCAAACAAGGGGAAGGGGTGTTGACAAGGCGCACTTCCTGACCCCCCTCCCCTAAAAATTCGTCAGATGTTCAAAAAACGTGTAACGGAAGAAAAGATTTGGAATAACGCCTTCGTTATACCGTGACTAAAGGAGCGATCTTATGCGACCGCACGGGCCCCCTGACATCATCGAGCAAAAAATTCTAGATAACTGGATATGGAAGGAACCCGGTCAAGCCAGAGTTAAAGATCATCCGTTCTATTATTTAGACCCGAAGACACTTAGCAATTTTTCCATTTCGAAATTTTTAGTTGAGTTAGGGTGGACAGAGAGATATGGGGAAAGAGCCCCTTTTCCCCCTCTTAAAATAAAAATCCGTAGGTGGTGCCGGATTTGCATTTTTTAAAGAGTTGGGACCACACAGATCTTGCCATCTCTTATGAATTTTAAGGACTATAATTATCTTATAAATTTTATAATATTTATAAATGAGCATAAAATAGTAATGATACTATAGTATAGTATAGTAGTGTACTATATTAGAATAGCAATAACTAATAATTAAGTTTTAAATTGATATAAAAATATGTTACGTAATTTTCCTTGGGAAACGGGGTACAATGACAGGAAACACCACTATGATACTACAGTAGAACTCCAATTATTCGAACTCTAGTTATCCGGACCAAACAAAGCGGATCCCCAATCATTCGGATCGCTTTGTGAAAAAAAAGTAATCAGTAAAATCCACATTTTAAAAGTTTCTTATAGGTGAAAGATATTATTTTTAATAGTCTTTAAATTACATTAAATACTAAAGCCAAATTCGATTTTTTTTACAAATAAATAACCTTTTTTGTGAATTATTCAATTATCCGGATGGCATCTTTTCTCAATTGATCCGGATAATTGAAGTTCTACTGTACCACAAATCAGGAGCATGCATGCAACCCAAACATATAAAAAAATATAGAAAATGAGATAAGCATTAATTTTATATATATAAAAAAGATTATCTCCATCCGTTTTTGTAATTTTTTTTTTTAATATTTCCAAAAATATCCCTCTCATTTTAAAATCCGAAGGTTCATAGAAATACATATATCCACCAAACGGTTTTCCTCTATTTGCGAACTTACGACATTTTTGTTTTTGCATGCACTCTCCTCAAATTTGGCAAGGAATTTAATAAATATGTTTTCAAAATTTTGTGCCAATTCTGACATTATTTTCTATACGTCACTGGTTGGCGTCTATTAGCCCCTAAAGCAAATTACACATGAAACTATTGGGATATGCACTGTAGATCCACCATCCTATGATATAGCGACTCTTTTCTTATAAGAGCCGCCACTGTTAGTCTCAATTGGTTGAATAATTTCTAAGACCTTTCGTTATAACGACCATTTCGTATTGGTCCCTTGAGAAATCGTTATATCGAGGGTCTGCTGTAGGTAATTAGAGTAAGTATTCGTGCTTATGAAAATACAAAGACTTATGTGAAGTAGTAGTATTCACAACCTTCCAGTGATATCCTAAATAACTTTATTTTTGGCATTCTGTTCAAAAAGTGTTATTGCTATTTCAAATTTATTTCTTTATTCATAAAATATGAAACAAAATTTTAACAACTACAAATTTCAGTATGTAGAATTATTCCAAATTTCGAATTAAAAACTGACTTTCCCCTTGGCTTTTTATTCCGGAGGGGCAGTGAGTCAAACGGAGAAGAATATCCATCTTAGTGTTAGAGATCAACTTCAAAATTCTCTTGATCAATATCCTAAATTTAAGAGGATCGGTAAAAAAATATATATATTTGTTTGCGGTACCTATAGATATTAGTTTGCGGATATTCGATAATTTAACATTTTTACAGCAAATTGCTAATGTATTAATTAAAAAAATTACGTGTACATATACATATTACCTATATATGACTATCAATTATTATCATAGTATGAAAAGATTGACGGCAAATTTAGACAATTCCTAAAATTATACTCGATTGTAACTGCCTGTCACACATACAATTGCAAGATTGATGTAAAACGTAACACTGGCGTAATCGTATGACTCAATACATTATTCGTTCAAAATAATTACTATTATACTAATTAAAAATGGGGGATCTCTCTATATTAGGATTTAGGGAAGCACGCACGGTTAGCATGTTCTTTAAATACGTGTGTTGTCATATTCATTTAACCAAATACGCAATTGTTTTGCTCTTCCATTTAAGGCTAGTCTCGCAATACCATCTATTGGATTCCAAATTTTCACCAACTGACCAGCTAAAAAATCACACTCCAACTGCGGACGATTATTTAATTGCATCCAAAACCAGGGCTGCCATATTTCAGATTTCGGAATCGCTAAGTAAAGGTGAAAAATTGCCAAACTCGGATTACTACAGTCTATACAAAATAGCCAAAGTGTGCATTATTGGCCAAAGTTTTTTTATGAGGGATCAATTAAGAGTTGGTGAGTGAGCAGATACAATTTAAGTTTTCCATTTGTGGTTGATTAAATAGTTTAATTGGACGTCGGGTAGTTGGTGGTGCGTGACTAACTTTAGTATTAAGTTTATAAACTCTTATTATTAACAATCTGAGGATCGGGACGTTTATGTCCATTCGTTATATAATTAACAGTTTTCCTAGAAATACATATTTTAATTTGTAAAAAAATAACATATTTCAAATTTAAAACATTCAGGGAACATTTGAAAGTCATTTCTACTAAAATATATTGATATAAAATATTATTTTAAAACAGAAATATTTTCGTCATATAAATTGCCCTTGAAAGAGAACGAATTGACAACTTCGATATTTTGCTATTTTGCTCATCCTCCAGGAGGGTGCGTACTTAATTTTCGAAAATAAGAAGACTTTAAAATCAATTTATAAAGACTTTATTTTTTAATGTAAACAAACATGTATATATTTGTTTCAAAAAGTTAGGTCTAAAATCGCAAATTGCCTTCTTAGTAAAAAATATTTAAAAAATAAAAATAAATAAATATAAAATAGGAAAATATGTACAATTAGCTAAATTCACATAAAGATAAAAAAAAAATTAAATATAGGTTTAGTAAAATAATGATAGTCGTTTTAAAGACTTTCCAAGACTCATTGCTAACTCGAATATTTCTAAGGACTTTTGAGATAAAAATAAGGATTTTCCAAGTATTTTATAACGGCCTTTATGGACATAAAACGAAAATAAGGAGTTTCTAAGGACTTCTAAGCACCGTACGCGAACCCTGTCCAGAGGAATAATATTCTTTACTCAAACGTATAAAGTCTACTAAAATAAATATTCAATTAAAAATAGTTTATTTTTTTAAAAAATGGGTTTGTTTTTCAAAACATTCCCCCCATACTATATCAACTTCAAAAATCTAGTTATTAGTGAAATCATGTGGTTTAAGTAACCACTGGAGGCCCACTTTCTGCCTGTAAACAAGCAGTTCCTTCTAAGTGTTCCTCTAAGAATTTCCTGAAGACAAGATGAGATGTTTGCTTTCTTCAACAAATATCTCGCATTTCCGGACCGAATAAGGGTAGAACTTGTCCCAGACAGAATAGCTTACGACTGACACGTCGTGTCACATTCTGAATCCTGTGTAAGTTTTTTTTTCCTGTTCTTTTTTTAGTTTTTTATACTCCATGCACCCCTTGGAATTGTATGTGTAATTTGATGAACCGTTTGAACATCATTGATTAAACTATAATAACAATTAATAAATATATAGGGTGGTCACAAATTGTTGGGCGATGGTCATTGCTTAGCTGTTTAACTACACATAATAAACCATTCTTGTTGCTATGTTTTAATTACTCTGTTTGTTGCTTTGAAACTAAGCGACTTGTTTAAAATATAAGCGAAGTACTTAGGTAAACATAATGTTTGAGTATGCCAATACATCTAAATGTGAAACAGCCAAACAATAACGATCGCCCAACAATTTGTGACCACTCTGTTTATATGTCGAATGAATACGCGGCAAAGAGGCATTTCATGAGATGATTAGCCATCTTATATTATTATTAGCCATTTTTCACTAATCATTCCTTAAAATGCTGCTTTAACATTTACATAAATCATTCCTTGAAATGCCCAACTTTGACATAAACCTTTTAACGGAGTTCCCAATAACCGATATACCTGCATTTATACCCCCCATTACATTTTGTATTTATAAAATCACATATCAAAATGCTTTAGTGCACAGATGTGGCAAGAGACATTCACTAATTTTGGAGAACAACCATTTAAAAGTTTGCAGCGTTGTTATAAGGAATAGAAAGCAACAATTGTCAGGGGTCTCTTAGCAATTATACTAATTGTTTTTCATCCACACAATTAAGTATTATATAGATTGTAATTTGAGGATTTAATCAACTCTTTAGTTAGTTCATATTCACAAAAAATTTACTTAACTCATCTGTGCATTAAGAGAGAGAGAGGCAGCAATATATAAAAAAACCTACCATGCCCGTCCTATAATTATCGCATAAATACCCCCCCCCCCACATACTTTCGTTGTAACTACTAATAGATGGTACTCCGTTCCAAAAAATTTACACATAGATGGCAGCACTACCCACGGCTCGGAAACTAATTATTTTTAAACGCATTTAAAAAAAAAACACGTTAATATTCATGAGACAAAAGTACGATTCGTCACAGCGCGCGGGCTCCAAGAAATTCCTCTTTTTTTTTTATACCTCACATGTTGAGATCCGTTGTGTGTGTGACACCCGCAAAAAGGATCTTTACTACTGAAATAATATATATGATTATAAAAACGTATGACATATTAAAATATAGAAGTTAGCATTGAAAAGTTTTATAATATTTTCATCGTATTTGCTTACAAAATTGAATTAAATTTCGGAAACTTATTACTTAAACTACTTACTTTTGCACGTGTCACAGTTTTAAAATAGCTGAAGTCAATTTTAGTGTACATTTTTAACCCTTTGCGGTCCACACTTCAGTAGTACTGAACATCATATTCCGATAGAACGCATTTACTAGATGGAAATTACTGTTTAGGGGGTAGTATAAGGTGGTCACAAATTGTTAGGAGAAGGTTATTGTTTGGCTCTTCTTTTTGCTATACTTGAACAACTTTGTTTGTTGCTAATAAAGCTAAGGGTCTTGTTTAAAATATAAGCGACGTAGTTGGACAAAAATGTTTTGTTATGCCCATACAGCTAAACGGGATACACCCAAACAATGACCATCGCCCAACAATTTCTGACCACTCTGTACTTTACGGGAAAAATCATGCAACTTAATATAAAAAAATTTAACATTTAATTATTTCCCAAAAATGCGTTAAGGAGATTAAAATTATCCATATCACTTGATTCATAAGCATATTTTAAATTTAAAATACGTAAAAAGCCTTTTTGATAGTGGGTTTCAGTCAAGTGAAAAACATATAAAAGAAATAAGAAATTTTCAGCGAAATCTGTAAAATTGTATACACAGCATTTGTACAACGTAGTGACAAATCGTATGGTATACAAAAAATTTGCACATATTTTGATATACGAAATATTCAATGGCATTAACTTCATTATACAGGGTGCTCACAAATTGTTTGGTTGTATCTCATTTAGCTATATTGGTAAAATACAACATTATTTTTGCCAAAACACTTCACTTATATTTTAAACAAGACGCTTAGCTTTAGTTACAACAAACAAAGAAATTAAAGAATAGTTTATATGTAGTTAAACAGCCAAACAATGGTCATGAATGTATGTGAATGTACACAAGTGATGTATTTATTAAAAGATGAAAACCGCTTAATAAAAAACGTAATCGTCGATTATAGGGTTCCACAATCCTCCTTATAGATGAAACTACAAACATAAAATTCTACATAAAAATTCTGAAATAGCGATGAATCCGAATAAATAAAAATATTTTAATCAATTTCAATACTATGAACGACCGGTATAAGTATTTATATAGCAAGAAAAAAATATATCACTTATATAAGCATATCATAAGGACGACTTATGTAGGTGAATATGGGAACAACCATTCAGTTATGTTATCTTTTTTTAAGAAAATAATTCAAGCGCCGAATACGCACCAAATCGAATCATTGTGATAATTAAAGTAAATTTCTAAGAGTATGTGAAAAACAAAACCAGTTCAATTCCATTTTCCCGATATTTCAAATCCGGACCTTTCAAAAATAAAATCCGTACTTATTTGTTATACAAAAAATTGTAAAAAAATTTGCGTGTAACATTACGAAAGGTTTGTAGTTTAATTTGGGTCGAATACGAAAATGATTTTTAACCATAACTTGTATAATAATGCTTGATTTAAAATTACACATTTAAAACTTACGTACATTAATTATTTTTTAAAAAATAGCAAAATGAAGTAAGACAATTTAAATTCAAACCAATTTTTTGAAGGGTTTTGTCACTTTTATATAAATGGTGTTCTGTGTATATATATATTAAAACAAATTAATGTATAAATCCGTACAATTTTATAAACTAATAATACAACCGAAAACAAAAATTATTAAAATTCGCACGTAAACCAAATCCTGAATTACAATAATTAAAAGAAATAATTCATTAAATTCAGTTCGAGAAACAATAAAAAGGAATCACATTTCCTAAAAAAAAATTCAAAAATACACCACATTCTGAATTACAATTAATAAATAAACTCAATTGAAATTCATGAAATTAAATTTGGGAAATAATAAAACGGATGACCACATTTCTTAAAAAAAAATAAAAATACACCAAATCCCCAATTACAATTATTCTAAAAAAAAATATATATATATTAAATTAAGTTTGAGAAGCAATAAAAAGGGATCACATGTCCTGAAAAATTTTTTAAATACATCAAATCCTCAATTACAATGACACCCTCAAATTACAAAAAAATACTACGTTTCAAGATATCCATTTCAATTGTCTTACCGGCCTGTAGTAGGGATAGTAGGTCGTCGGCGGTACGGCGTACATGGCTAAGTGCGAAGCAAGACCACAGACGTCTTCACATTGGGTGGTTGATTGGCGGCAAAGGAATGGAATGATTCAGGAAGACGAAGAAGAGTGTGCCGGGATGAGTCCGAAGCTGGGTAGCGGCCCAGCGGTGCAAAGAGGCGGGACGAGGAAATAACAGGGATGGCCTATGCTAATCCAAATAGGCAGATTTCGACAGCGGCACTGTGCTAACCTTATTTTTACGTCATTTGGAGAGGGGAGGGGCTCAGGAAAGGCACTCGGATTGATTCAGATCAAATCGGCAGTGTTCGCCCCACCTTCTCATCCGAAGATTGTTTTGGGGGGTTGATTATCCGGCGCTCGGTTAACCGGGTTACCCAGTGCATTTTGGAAGAAATTGTTACTCGGCCACTGAAAGTCGAAGTCACTTTCACGTGTGATAAAAAACGCATTTTGTAAAATGACTTGTGAATACACGAAATGTCTAATTTTTCTATATATAGTCAGAGAACGGTCCAATTTTTTTCCATCGGGTATTTCATGATATGTACAGGATGATCATAAATTGTTGAACGATGGTCATAGTTTGGCTTTTTAACTACACTTACTAAACCATTTTTTTGCTTTACTTTAACTACTTTGTGTGTTTCTACTAAAGCTAAGCGACTCTTGTTTAAGATATAAGCGAAATTAGTTGGGCAAAAATAAGGTTTTATTATGCCAATGTGATACAGCCAAACAATGACCATCGCCCAATAATTCAATGTTTAACCTCTAGTCGGGTCGATATATGACAAAAAGTAGTCTAACCTCAAATAAATTGCAACAAAAGGTTTTTTAATGTTTTTTGCCTCTACTTGGTGTGCTGAGCCACAGTAAAAGAGTTTACACGTTTTTGAATACCGAAAGTGGGTTGAAAGTGGCAGTTTTAAAATGGCCGTCACTGACCATTACAATTAGCTAGTTGTTATATCTTCTTTATTATCTATATCTACCCGACTACTCATGTTGTTTAATGGCGTATATCAATTGCAAACCATTCATAAGTAACAAAGATACACGAGATGTTATTATTTACCACAACTGCAGCTTTTCTGCTCAAAAATATAAGAATATCCCATGTATATTGTCCTACTCTTTCCAGTACATTTAAAATTTTACCCTCCGATCGAAGATCACTATTTTTTTAATTTTCTTTGTCAAGTCCACCGCACGGGCTCGAACTAGCAATCCTCTGATTACTAGCTGAACGCCTTTATCCACTGGGCAACAAGGACCCTACAATGAAAGGAAAACGATGGAGCGCATCTATTTTTTTCTTCTTATAACCTAATTTTTATTATAACCAAAATATGTTAACTCAAATCTTTGACTTTTCCAAAAAATTCGAAAGCATTTTTATTTAACAGGAAACTTCCCTGACTTTCGGGTGATTTTTATTGTTCTTGACAATTTTAGGTTTGCCTTGTTTTGTAGGACGCGTAGCAACACTATTTAAATTTTTTATGGCGCTTTCCTTAGTAATAAAAGTCAAGAGCTGGCTGGATGCTATGTGATATTTTTCGAAAAAAATTCCGCATTAATTAAAAGAAAGGTCCTTCTCCATTTAAGAAAATTTTAACTTTGCTTAAAACTTTTTCAAAATAATGGATGTTATACAATAAACACAAATAATTAAAATCCAAACCTTCAATATCCCCTTGTATAGTAAATCTGAACAACTCCTTTCTATAACTTTATTTTCCATAAAAAATTATACATATTTAAATATCCTAATCTAAACTTTATATAACAATATGATTATTCAAGCCTCAACTATTTCAGATTTTTGTTTTTATGTGTTTGCCTCTACCAACGCCAATTTTTGCATCTTTCAACTTTAACATAAAAAAGCTTCTAACAACAAGTGTCTTACAAAACTACCTTCTTCGTATTATCCAAACATTTCTAAATAAACTCAATGAATTTTATAATTGAAAGAAAATGTGGATGAATGAGGTACGTAATATTAAAAAAAATCAGTTATTGTAATGGATGAAGAAGGTATGTGTGTTGGCCTGTTATTTGACACTGACAAAAGCACTATAGAAGCCTTATTAACAACGATACTAGTGTCCTAAAGGAGGTATGTGACCACAACCAAATACGAAATGAAAACTTTAAAGTCAAATATCTCAAAACTTACTTTTTGTTACATACCTCCTTCATCTACTTATCCCTTCAATTATATGATAGTAATTTTTTTAGATGCGAATCGAAATATTGAAGAGAGACGTTTGGTTTTGGTTAAATAACGTCGCACTAGAGCTGCACATTGTAGAAGATGGTTGGATTTCCCGCCAGCGGCAGTTTTTATTTAGAATAGATATATTATTTTAAAATATGCCTACATAGAGTTTTTAAATATTCTGAAGGGCAATAAGGAAGAGTTTTCATGTTTATAATTTTATAGGCGATGAACTCTTTGCAATAGAGATGCGACTCTCAGTCACAAAAATAACGACCTGTTCTTTTATGTCCTGTGTTTCAAATTTAACGAGAACTGCGTTTTTGAACATAAAAAATGCTTTTCTTTCGTTAGCTTGTTCTTTATCTAACTCCATTTAAAAGTATCCAGCAAAAAAAGTCAGCATAAAACCTTCATCAAAATTTTTAAATTGAAGGTTTTATGCAGGGAAACTGCAGTGTTTTTGAAGATCTGTAAAATTAAAGGTTTTTGTTTCAATGTCCTTCATAAAAACTGCAAAAAACCTTCAATTTTTAATCATGGAGGTAAAATGCAGATATTTTAAAGGTTTTATGCAGAAAAATTAAAAACTTTAAAAAAAACTGCAGTTTTTTGTTTCAATAACCTTTATAAAACCTTCAAAAAACCTTAAATTTTAACAATTTTGATGAAGGTTTCATGCTGACTTTTTTTGCTGGGATGACATTACTTGGATGTCATCGGAGCAAAGATCGGTTGGGAAAAAGAACAGGAACGGGATGTAAATGTTCCATAAAAAAAGAACGTAAATATCAAACATGTTTCTCGACGGCAAATGGTTCAGACGATCAAACAAAAATTAGTAGTTACTAAAAACTTGAAAGTTTGACGGTATAATAAAAAACCCTATCTTAATTCGAGTACCCACTCACTTTTTGTGGACACGAGTCACACTCACAACTGAAATAGGGCAATCATGTCTTTCACACTGCATCCAAATATATCAGAAAGTATGCGACTGTTTATTCTACTGTGTTTAGTTATTCTTTTTGGAAATACGCGCAGGAATCAGTTTGTTAAGTGGGAGTAGCCTATTAGACAACCCCGTTCTACAATGTGATAAATAGGTCGACTACAAAAGACTGTCGGATATGTGGGGAACCTAAGAACAAAGCAGATTGTGCATTTGAAGGAGCATTTTTGCTATATTTTGTTTGTGAAAATTTTAGATGTGGAGATACTTTAATTCGTTATATACTTAATTATTGTTGCAATACTATTTTATCTTAGTTCACAATAAGCCCTTAAACACCGAACACTGGTCAAAATGACCTGTAGTGTCCACTGATCACCGTCCTATTCTGTTAAACGGACTCAAACGCCAAACGTACAAAAATGCGCCAAGGTTGTTTACCCATCTCAATCAATATGCTTACCATCCACAGGAAATTAAAATTTAGTTGTTTGATTGATTCCTCATAAATTTAAACCATAGTCGGATGAAGAGAACAACACATGATCTGGCACACAATGGGCAATTGGCAATGGTTATCGATCGTTCAATGACTGAGGATAGGTTCCTTTAGGTAACTTGTGCCCCCCACCAAAATTTCAAACCCTTAGCAATTATGGGAAAATTCAAAATCAATTTTTTTTTTAAGTATTTTCATGATTTTTAAATCGGTTTGTAATTTTTTTTTAAATTGACTTTCAATGTGAGGGTTTGACCTCACGATAACGCCATCTATGTGAATTAATAATAATTAATGTAACATAGATAAATCAGTTTTTTTAAAACTATAATACTTTTTTTATTAATTAGTAATAGTTAATGTAATAATTTGGGTGGAGAGATGCAGCAGAATAAATAATTTTAACCCGAGTACATCATATGTTTGTTTTGTTCTGATCATTTTCAAGCTGATGACTTATCTGAAAATTATAACTGCTAGTATAGTTTTTTAATTACAGTTAAATTATAAAATATACGTAACTAAAATTTATTATTTTGTTTATACCTTATCATCCGCAGAAATAAATATGTATAATTCGCAATTATTCCAACGAGTACAACTACGCAAGAAATGCAGAGATGAAACGTGGGAGAGGGACGCAATAAGTGATGGTGCCTGGACTGCAGTGACGTCAAATTTCAGTCCGACTCGCCTCCTATTCAAAGCATCTTGCGGTCAGATGACGGAAACAAACACAAGAGCACGACCAACGTAAGGACATTCGGACCGAAACAGTATTTATGTGCATTGGCCTCTTCTACATAATGAGTCGTTAATTTGAATATCATGGGATCTATTAGGTTGGAGGGAAAGTTCTGTCGTATTTTAAATAGGCAGGTGATTTTTCTTGTAAATAAAAAGAACAACTGGCTAGTGAGTCAATATGATTTTTTTTTGTTTTTTTAGCTGCTGTATAATATAAAAGGTGCCCTTTTTTAACGTTCATCATTTACTTGTGATATTTAAAGTGAAAAACATGTCGGTAGATAAAATGCATTTACGACACTGCATTTTATATGAATTCCAAAAAGGAAACAATGCATCGGTTGCATGTAAAAATTTATGTGCGGTATTTGCAAAAGATATTGTAAATGTTTGTACTTGTCAAAGATGGTTTAGCAAATTTCGTTCCGGGGATCTGAGCCTCAAAGAAAGTGATTGAATCTGGATGACCAACCAAGATCGATAATGATGTTTTGCGATCCATGTTGGAAAAAAAAAATCCACATTTAACAAGTCGAGAAATTGCAGAAGAGTTTGGCATTCATCATACAACTGTTGGAGATCACATTCAATCTGTTGGGTTTGTGTTAAAGCAAAGTGTTTGGGTTCCACATGAATTAAAGAAAAAGAATTTTTCTGATCGTGTAAGAATGTGTTCATCACATCTGATTAGACACAATGTGGAGCCGTTTTTGGACAGGCTGGTTACTAGAGCTGAAAAGTGGATTCTTTACGGGAATATTAAGAGAAAAAAATCTTACTGCAAAATTATCTAACGGGGAAAAAAATTCACGTCTTTTGAAAGTGTTTCTAAGGCAGTTGCTGACTATTTTAACTCCAAGGATGAGAAAAAACAGGAATTCACAGGTTACCTGAAAGATGGCAACAGGTTGTAACAAATAACGGAGCATATATAATTGATTAATATTAAACACATATTTTTATAAATGAATTCAAATATTTTCTTTAAAATACGACAGAACTTTCCCTCTAACCCAATAGTTCGAGACCTAATCAGGAGACCTAATCAGGAGACCATGAGCAGGCGAAAAGGAGTAACGGCCAGTAACAGTTCTATGAACACTTTATATCAGTCAGTAGTTGTTAAACAGTGGTGCTCGACTCCAAGGCGGTGCGAGATTTGCTAAAGGGGACGCCAATGCATAGGTTCGTGGAAGGTAAATTGGTATTTGCATAAACAAAATTGTATGTCAGAGGGGCGTGACGGGAATAAGTGACACAAAAAGAGGGTTCACCAATAAATAGTTTTGAAAATCACTTCCCCATAGAGTGTTAGCAATTGAGTAGCCCAAATGCAAAAGGAGTTGTATCCAAAGAACGATGTTCAGAAAATTACATCATTGCCAACAAAATTGATTAGTTGAATTAACGACGCATGAGAGCTGAACAGCGGGCAACGATTCGGAGTCTATCTCGAAGGAAAGACCCGGGAACATTGACTCGCATGTTTTAACCATGGTCAGGTGACGAGGACAACATTTGATCACGCAACAATAGGCGACAGGACATTGGACCCCGATCAGATTTAATGCGCACCAGTGCCGTATACATGCCGGTGGTAATTGAGAATATTGTGAATTACTTTTGTAATTTAGTAGTGAATCTGGCTACCCTCCCATCTTAAGATCGCTACAGCTTAACTTTTGTCAAATATGCTTCGATTCGACAACTATGCCGGATACTGTTGCTCGGAGCGCCACTTTTTAGGTGCACTCGGAGTTCCCAGGCGGTCGCCCTACCTAGTACTGACCGCGCCTTGACCGGTGATCTGACGAGAAACGGTATGTTCAACATGGTATAGCCGTTGGACCCATTTACACGTTAGAGTTTTTCACTCTCAGTCAGTTGTTGAAAGTTATTCTTAATCGTGAAAACTATCCAAATGCTGTGACCTTGGAAGGGCGAAAGTTATATATTGCTCCTCCACAACAAAGAGCCCCAGTTGCTCAGTTGGTAAGGCGTTCAGCTACTAATCAGAGGATTGGTGGTTCGAATCCGGGAAATGGACTTGACATAGAAAAGTAAAAAAGTAGTGATCTTGCGATCGGAGGGTTGCCAGCTTCACTACAAAAATACTAGAAAGTCGTCCAGAATATCCAACAAATTATACTGGCGTGTATACGGGACTGGTGCACGATAAATCTGATCGGGGTCCAAAGTCCCGACGTCTATTGAAGGCGTTGGGTGCCAGTTCAGGTGTTTCCTCGTCATCTGACCATGGTTCTAAAATAACGAGGTGCATGTATGAATGTGTATGTGTTCCCGGGTCTTTCCTTCGAGATTGACCCCGAACCGTCGCCAATAGCCCACTATGCAGCTCTAGTGCGACGTTAATTAACTAAACAAAACAAACAAACCTCCACAACAAAATCGTTTCTGGTCTAAACTTTTCCTTCGAGATATAGATCCCAAACTGTCGTCAATAGCCCTTTAAGTAGCCCTGGCGCGACGCTATTTCCAGCAATCCACCAACCTGATACGTGGCACCAAAATAGTGGGAGTTGTACGCAAATTAAATGGTTAGTAAACACCTCACTCGAATTTGAGTGTCTTTCAGATTGCGACACACTTTCCCGATCGGAAGGTTGGGAAACGAAGGCAAAGGAAGATTGCATTTCGTCTCAGGATTCGGAAAGAATACCAATTTCAAAATCGAAAAAAGAAGAACAATACGACATCAAGTTGCCTGATTCAGCAGTTTGTACTGCCATGTACTGTTACCTCATGACCTCCATACCGAAGGGAAGATTCGAAGCTACAATCAGTACGAAATCAGTCTCATCTGTGGTGGAAACTGTGTGATGAAGCGGAGATAAACGCAATAAATATGAAATTTTTTCCCAAGTTTGGTTGCGTTTGACAGGGAGATCGAAAATAAGTAGGGGCAAGATTCCAATCTTGCGCGAGTATTTCCAATTAGTGGTTATCATTTTTTCTGTATAAATATCACTGTTTCGAATCAAAGATACAAGTAAAGTATTGGGAAAACGAACTTGAATTTAATGGATATATACGTAGTGCAATAGTACGATTTCGGGTTAAAACCTAGAGATCTAAAAAGAGTTAAATGTAAATGTTATCTTTCCAAATCAAAAAAGAAAACGTCCTTGGGAGAAAAAATTAATCTTTGGAAATTTAAGGTTTATTAGAGACCAAGAAATAAAATTGTATAAGTGTTTTTAAAGTATTCTTTTTAACCCTTTTCGGGCGTACCAGCAACTCGAGACCATTTTCCTAATATTTGGTGCATTTCAAATAAAATAAATTCACTATAGAGCTTTTGAAATGTAACAATTAAATACAAACAAAATTGCAGTTGCAATAATGAAAGCTAAATTATTGTGATCGGTTTATAAATATTTAATTAATTCTCTATCCGGAACATCTACCTCACTGAACGGCAGTTTGTGTATTTGGCAAAAGGAGTGTTACAAGATGAGTACGGATGTCAGGTTAAAAAAAAAATCTTTTTCAAGTACTTGAAAACAATTGTGTAGCCTATGTTCAAAAGCAGTTATATCGAAAAATGAGCTTTTGGCATTAATAGCTTTATAAGTTTGACTTCAATTTAAAAACATAATAAATAAGCAAAAACCGTTTTTCTAATAAAAACTCAAAAAAGATATCCGCAGTAGATCCAGCGAACTTGAACATGATCATCAACGATAGTTTGATTTCTGATTGGCTGGAATGTGGATATAGCTGGTTTTGCTTCTTGAATAAAAACAAAATGGTACCGCATCCAGTTCCAAATCAGTAAAAAGCCTTCATCCAGTTGCAAAACAAGTTATGTGAACATTTAAATTTAGATAATAACTTATTCGGTAATCTGAGTAATGCACATTTTAGGGAAAAATTGCTGTATTTTTCCTTCATTTTTACAACAAAAAAAACTGTTGTATTAACCCTCAAACGGTACGGAGGGGGTCGGATCCGACACAACGGTTCATTTTCCGTCTCCCTTATCGTGCGAAAGCATGTTTTCAAGCTCCTTAAGGTTTTTTAGTAATTTCTAAAACTAGGTATATAACTAAATTACATAATAGAACTAATATATACAACATTTCCTCTCAATTATTTCATACTTCGTCTAAATACATATTTTGCCTTACACCACGATACCGTTTGAACGGTTAAGAATATCTAAGTTTTGATAGTTTTTAGCGATTTACTCAAAAAATATTTAAATTCATAGCTGCTTTTGCAGTACATATCTTTAGTGCATATAGCACTGGTTTTTTTTACTCAATTATAACAAAGTTTCGTAAATATCAAATAAGACAAAATAAAACTAAGAGCCCCGATACATTTCGCATGTTTGTAACGCACGCAGTTTTAAGCATAATGCCGTCGCTAATAGCCCACTCTGTAGCTCTAGAGTGATATTAATTCAACCAACCACTAAGGCCCATTCTATACGAACGCGTAAAACGTGCGTGAGCTTCTCGATGATTCCAAAGCCTCCGTGGCCGAGCGGTTAAAGGCGTCAGCTGGGAATCCGAGGATTCCTGGTTCGATTCTAGGCGATAGACTTGACAAAGAAAAGTAAAAAAAAAGTAGTGATCTTGTGATCGGAAGGTTGCCAGCTTCGCTACAAAATACTAAAAAAGTCGCCCAGAACATCCCCAAAAATTAACGGCGTGTATACGGGACTGGTGCACGATAAATCTGATCAGGGTCCAAAGTCCTGACGTCTATTGAAGGCGTTGGGTGTCAGTTTAGGTGTTTCCTCGTCATCTGACCATGGTTCTAAAATAACGAGGTGCATGTATGAATGTGTGTGTAAATGTGTTTCAGGGTCTGTCCTTTTCGAGATAGACCCCGAACCGTCGCCAATAGCCCACTGTGCAGCTCTAGTACGACGTTAATTAACCAAACCTCGATGATTCCAGAATTCGTACCACGCTCGCAAGATTTGAAGTCGCCACAACATCAGACAGAGTGAGTAAAATAAAAGTTTGTAATAAAAATATAAACTCTTTTTCAAAATCCAAAACAACACATAGAACTTTTTTCTTGCGACTTCCAAAACAAAGTAACAAAGTAACCATTTTGAATTGAAATCAAGCCCAGAGTAATGGAAACTTAATTGCCCCACGGATCCGCTATGCCACGCTCGAGATAATGGAAACCTGTCTTCTGATTCTTATTTCCCGCTACAACAAGGATATCAAGTGGGCGGGGTCGCTTCAAAGGAGTCATGTACCACAGCAAAGGGGGATATGTACGACAGTCGGGCACAAATTCTGGAGCCGAAATCTCGAGTTACTGAACCGAATATAACAATCTGGCCCCCTCCCCAAGAAATGAAGCGTTCAGGATCACTTCCGGGGTTATAGGATCTCAAAAAGCCAGATGGGACTTTGCATTTGGGGACAGCGGCAGGCCGTGAATTTAACATGCATAGGCGTAGTAGAGGAAGGGGCTCAACCCCACCCAATAAGATTTGAAGTCAAAATTTTCTTCTAATACCCCTAATAAGATCATAAACACACACAAAATTTCATACAATTTATGAAAATTATGTTCCTTCTAATTTTAAATAATAACAAAATTATTAATATTTTATTAACAACAGTTAATTGTTAATTACCGTGGAAATGGGTGAATAGAAGCATTTTTGAACTTCACAGACATATTAAGCCTTCTTCTTGTATACTTAAAATTATAAGTAACACTTTAAAAGTTCGGTGGCCAGCTGTACTATAAGCCCGCATTGTAATATTTTTTTTAAAATTTTTGACTTTGAGGGCAATATATATATATATATATATATATATATATATATATATATATATATATATATATATATATATATATATATATATATATATATATATATATATATATATATATATATATATATATATATATATATATATATATTCCACACAAAAAAAGTAGGTACGCACAAATTATTATAAAGTTGGTAACAATAAAAATACCTAATGGCAAGTCATGATTGCACAATTTCTCATCTGAAAGAACAAAGTTAATTAACGTTCGTTCATTTATTGATACTGTTCCTTTTTAAAAAAACAACAATTAGAACAAGAGAGCATGACAGATTGAGAATTTGTTTTCAATGTTATTTACAATTTTTATCACCTTAAAATAGGTACCTTAGGCAAATAGAAGCAATGCTTCTATTCATCCGAAAAGTGACTAAATACAGTTAAAAAATCATTATAAATTAATAGAAATGATAAAAAAAAAATATATGATTACAGATTTTAAAAGGTATGAGAATGAGTGAGGTCGAGCCAAAAATTCGAAAACTTATATTGCAAACACGTGTTGTAAATGGGGTCCTCTAATAAGCCATTTTTAGTCTAATGATGAATTTATTTTATCTTCGGATGTCTGAGATTATATAGTATTATTTTAAATATATAATTTTTACACAATTTTTTTTCCCGCAAAACTGCTTCTATCACCCGATTTTACGGTACTAATTATCATAACTGCTAATTAGCCATTACTTTTTATATTGTTATATATTTTCTAGGTAAGGAACTAGTTGAACTCTTGACCCAGCGAGACCAGTGATTTAGATCTGAATTTTGCATGTTAGTAAAACCTATACATAGGTTTTTTAGTTGACAGAAAATTCCTACGTTAAAAATTATTAACCAATCGGTTTAACACTGCATTAGTAACATCCATCAAAATGACAGGTACTTGTTTTGGAATAACATTGAGGCACTAATGCAGTGTTAAAAACGTTTTATGCAAATCGAGGAGTCAAAATCAAGTTCGATTGTGTCACAAAAATTCCTAGAATTGTCTCTGATTATTTTCTGAAATTCACTTTAATTGTTACTGTCAAAATAGTTTTTATGGTGAATTCAGTGAAGTGAATCTCTCAGTCGAAAAGAAAATAATTCTGACGTTGTTTATGACGTTAATATGAGTGACGACGTTTATTTAGAGTTCTAGTGATTCAGAAGGCAATGATAACTTAAAAAGAGAATTCGACTAGAACAAACACTAGTGTAGCCTGCACTTTTTCCTTTCAACTTCGCTGAAAATTCTGGCATTTCGGAAAATTTTAGTAGCGGTAATTTATTTTCAGGTGCAATAATTCAGTATTTTTGAATAATTATTTTTATAAAGATATATTTTAAGATACCTTTTACTCTCAGAAATAATACTCTGATTTGTAAGAAATACTGCGGTCGTCAAAGCTATTTTCGTTGTATTTGACAATCGTTTCGTCATTGAATCACTTGATTTTTTGACGAAACAAGAATATTCAAATTTTAAACAAAAACAATTCATTCCTTTCTGGTAGTTTTGCTTCTTATACGTATATTGAAACAATCCAAATGAGTCGTTCTGGCATATCGATAGAGAGTTAGACTTCGATATTTAGACTTCGTCGACACATCGATATTTATTTCACAAATCGTCTTCATTTCGTTAAAATTCTCAGTTTGACGAAATATTTAATTGGAGCATATAGCAGGCGTCTGTTTCGTCAAAAATGACGGTCAAGTAAAAAACAGTGTCTGACAAAAAAAAAATTGGAATTTTAGTATTCAGGATTGAACATATATTCATTTTCCAGAATAAAAAACTTGTCTTTTCTGGAACGAAATTTTGAGAGGACAATAATTGAACTAAGCGCCATATAAATAAATTATCATATGGAGAGGGACGGTTCAAGGAAATTTTGTAACACAAGCGAATATGATTTTGGCGCCATTTTTTGTGCAAATAATTTTTTAAGCCAATTTTGCAACTTGGGTCAGATTTTTTAACTTTGTCAACTTAAAAAACTTATATTGTTTTTAGTAAGAATACGTTTATTTTTTTAGGAAAGGACCAAAGTTTGGAATTTCTCATACATCGACATATTTATCTGTTTGTATGATAACTTGCATTGTACATTTTTTCGGGATCGATACTACGGGTCCCACTAAGTCTATCTATATTGGGATAAAGCTCTGCAAATTGCATCTATAAATATTATTGCTAGAGTTTAAGAATAAATTTTCATACTCAGAAAACGTAAAAAGAGCTGTAAGATTTGGGCTCAGGGGGGTTTTCTTATTGGTTGACAAACAAAAGGGTATAGAAGAAATTCACATTTGTAGACAGCGCCATCTGTAGGCTTACATTTAAACTAAAAGTAAATATATTTATTTATAATATTTTTTGTTAAAAAAATTTACAGAATATAAATCCTATTACTTTTCATATCCATTTAATAAAAACATTTATGTAGCAAGTAGGGAGCAGAGGTCCTAAGCAGGCCCGTCGCAACAGGGGGGTTTGGGGTGCGGGGGGAATCCTACCCCCCCCCCCCCCCCACACACAATAATCTGAAAACCCTGAAAGTTGGGAATTGCCCAACTTGTAAGATTACATTTAAATTAGACCTCAGAACGCACACTGCATTAGAATATGGGTGCAACAAATCAATGCTTGTGAGAGAACTGTATAATAATACATAAAATATATAAAAAAAAGATGAAAAATGTCGATAAGTTGGAACTGGGAATTTTCAGCACTGTTGAGTTGGGAATTTTCAGCACTGTTGAGTTGGGAATTTTCAGCACTGTTGAGTTGGGAATTTCGAATAGTTGAGTGCAGAATTTCAAATCGTTAAGTTGGGAATTTTTTTGTTTCAACCCCCCCCCCCCCCCCCCCCCAAATATTTTTTGTGTAACGGCACTGGTCCTAAGTATTCAATTTTATGAGACAGAAATTTAGGTAGCGCCTCAGATTCTTTATGTTCGCGACGGAAATTAGATTCTAACAATATGCGCGGGGATCAAAGATCCTTACGCAGTCATCAAAGATGCCTAGTGTGGCGTAAGTTTAAGATGGTATACTCTAGTTGGCCATGGGTATACACATTGCCTGACGGTTGAGTAGAGTGAGAGAAAGAGGTTTGCCCGCAAGGCAACAAGAAAGGACCCACTGTGACTGTCCTAAAGGCTCAGTGGGTTAGATGAAATTATTTGAGAGCTCAAAGAGCTGAGCAGAGGCGCGTTATCAACAGTGACAACGTGAGGGAAGTTTTATTGAGAGGTTTAGGAATGGGAAAGAGGGATGGCACCTATTTGTAAATTTTTATTTGTTTTTGTTTTTTATCATTTTATTTGGTTTTGTTTTTTATAATTTTCATTTGGTTTTGTTATTATAATTTTTATTTTGCTTTTTCCTTTTCAGATAAAATATAAAAAATCTTCGTTCTTCTGGAGTTCCTATGGTGATTACTTCCTGCCGTTGATCCCCGGAGGCTCGACCCAGCATCCCCACTCTCTGACTGGGTTGCTCGAGCACCGGGGTAGCAGTGGTAATTTGAAGATATTTTTCGTCTGTTGTAAATTATGGAGTTTGAAATTTAATCGGTGAAAACTACTGAGAAAGTTTGGAAAGCATCCATGGATATGTCAAATTTCTCAAAAGCGCTGGTGGCATTTTTGAGATTTATAAACAGTTTCTTAAGTTTACTGATAATATCTTTGAGATTAAAGCCATTAATCCACGTCATAAAATCTTTGAATAGGGTTTTAAAGTCACTTTCGTGTTCGTTTGCAGTATGGGTTTCTACGTCTGATTGTTCCGACTCCTGGATTGAGTCATGTGCATGTATGAATGTGTGTGTGAATGTGTTCCCGGGTCTTTCCTTCGAGATTGACCCCGAACCGTCGCCAATAGCCCACTGTGCAGCTCTAGTGCGACGTTAATTAACAAAACCAAACAAAACCTGGATTGAGTCATAATTATTTGTTATTTTGGATTGCGATTCTTTTTTTATTTTCTGTTCCCTGGGCTTCGGAAAGAATTTGCAACCCCTGAAACTGGCGACGTGGTTTTCACCACAAAATGCGCATTTTGGGTTTTCAATAAATTGGGTTTTCAATAAATTTGTCTCAGGATCACTGCTTATTTGGTTTTGATTAAATAACGTCGCACTAGAGCTGCACAGTAGGCTATTGTCAACGGTTCGGGGCCTATCTCGAAGGACAGACCCGTGAACCTTCGTATTTTTTAACCATGATCAGATGACGAGGACAACACCTGAGCTGGCACTCAACGTCTTCAATAGACGTCGGGACTTTGGACCCCGATCAGATTTATCATGCAGCAGTCCCGTATACATGCCGATAATTTTTGTGGATATTCTAGACGACATTCCTAGTATTTTGTAGTGAAGCTGGCAACCCTCCGATCACAAGATCACAACTTTTTTACTTTTCTTTGTCAAGTCCGTCACACAGGATCGAACTAAGAATCCTCTGATTCCCAGCTGACGCCTTTATCCACTGAGCCACGGAGGCCAGCAATCACTGATGAGGTGGTTGCCTGCACATTTCACACATCGTTCTGGGTGATTACAACAGTTTTTCATGTGACCATCCATATCTATGGCACTTGTGACACTGTGTCGGTGATTTTTTTTATTTCGACAAGGTTCACATTTGACTCTGAGATGGAGCAAGTCTTCAAGGTCGTAGATTTTTGCGCTGGCGTCGCTGTACGTCAGTTCGATAAAGTATATGGGCAAGGCGACTTTATACCCGCCAACGGTTTTCTTTAGTTGGTGTACACTTAATACTTGGAAAATTTTCTGTATTAGTGCATCTTTAATTTCATTTTTCAGCATATCTGCGGGAATGTTTTTTATCAATGCCTTTATTCGTTTCTCGATTTTCATAATAAAGGTGTAAAAGGGGTATTTTTTTTATCTTAGAATATCTGCTTCACACATGGCATGATATTCTTCTACTACTTCAAGCCTGATGTTGAGAGTGTCAGGGCTGGAGCTTTGCATGTGAATCTCGTGATTCCAACATCGGTTATGGTTTGTCTTATTTCAGTCCATAAAGAGGGATCTGATATAATAATCGGGTATTTTGTTTTTGGGTTTTGGTGTTTCCTCGAGCACCATAAATTTGCTGGGGATAGCGCCATGGAGGGAGTGGGTTGTCTGGTTATAATTTTCTTTTAGCTGTTTTATGACTTTTGCAAAATCCGGCGAGTTGCGGGTACACATGCAGTGTTTTTTTTAACCCTTTTGAGTACTGAATTATTTGAAGATTTTTATGCCCATGGGACGGATTTGGTGAGGTTCAATTGCAAGGTTTGCCTTTGTCTCTATTATCGGTGAACTGGCGTTTGCAGTTTCTACCGGGATAGAGTCAAGAGAGGCTGGGGCATTTAGGTCATGCAACTCTTGGGAAAGTGTAGTTCTAATCTTAGATTACCGAGTTTGATTTTTTCGGATTTTGAAAGTTTTCCTTCTTTCCTTTTCGTTACTAAGGCCGAGTACTCAAAGTTAACTTGCATTAGTTGGTCTTCGACCGATTTTAAATTTGCAGTTGAGTTGTGTGCCATCGTAGAAAGAAAAGAGTAAAGTAGTAATATGTGGGATTTTTACAACCAGGGCAAACCGAATGCTTCGCTAACCTTTCGGGAAAGCTCGGCTGAAATACAGTTTCTCTTAGGTATTTGTGAACGATGCCACAACCTTAGAGAGAAGACAGTACTCGGACTCCTTGGAATTACGTTTAAGGGGTAAATTCAGTAAATTTGACAGAATTTTGGATTTCAATATAATATGAATGAAGTAATAAAGCTTTGCGGATTTTAATTCCAATTTCGACGTCGTATTTTTGCGAAGCTGGGTTATCGGCGATCACTGTGATAAAGAGCAAGTATCGAGCAACAATCAAGGTGGAAAAGGAACTGAGAGTGGCAGTGTCGGGTTTGATTCCACGATTTCAGAAAATGTGTAGGAATTTGCAGACTTATCCATCCCATAAATTATTAATTTAATGTTAATAAAATGAATAATTGAATAACACATAACTAAACGAATTATTTCAGTAATACAGTTACACGAGTTTTATTTTATTTTTATCTCTTACTTATGATTAGTCATACCTTTACTTAGGCTAGGGCGCCATGGGAAAATCTTAATAAAAAAAAGGTGCCACGACTTTAAAAAGTTTGGGAAGACAAAAAAAAACATAATTACAAAATTATGTCACAGTTCCAATTGCGTTAGTTAAAAACTATCTGTAAAAACTGAAGAAGTTATGGCTAATTGAAAATAATTGGGACAATGTAGTAAAAACATGTTAATATTCATGCTGCATTGTAAATATTTTTTTTAGATAATTTGTGTTCGACTTTAAAATTATATTTATTATAGTTTTTATATTTTCGAGTTAAAATTTAATCATAAATATAAGAGTGACTTTCAATCTAAAAATAAATAGTTTTAATAAATCGAATACGTTTTTTAGTGCTTTTGAATACTTTAAACAATGACAAACAGCCATGGTCGATCGCCGTGCTTCAAAATTACAATCAATGTTTTAGGCAGGGACCGGTGAAGGGATTTTTGTGACACAAAGGAATACAAATTTAGGACGCCAATTTGCCCAAATAATTTTTTTGCAGGTAATTCGGCAACATAAATCATTTTTTTTTTTAATTAGAATTTTCTAATTTTTCAGTCAAACATTTATATTGATTCTACAAATATGTCGAATTCACAAAAGTTTTGGGAAATCAATGGTCTGCGGTGTCTTGAGTGCTTTTTTCAGCCAAAATAATTAAGTTAAAGCTATTTATATCCCTTTATTCCCACTCAAATAATGCAATTTCCATGACTAACCCAGATTTTCAAGCCACAAATTCAGAAATTTCTTTAACCAAACGCGAAAAACTTGATATAAATTATATAAAAATGGCATGAACGAATATTGATACAAATTCGTACATTTGATACAAAAAGCACAATCGTTGTATATGCAATGTTGGTAAATATTTTGGTATCAATGTAAAGTGGAGTCTAGCTCTTTTCTCCTGCACAAACATTGTATGTCAATTCCAAATAATACATTTGTGGTGCAGGTTTAAAAAAAAAATTCCAATAGTTTTTCCAACCTCCTCTTTTTACGTTTTCAGAAAGTTGAAGAAAAAAAACGGACATACAACGATTATGCTTTTAGCCATCGATAATATAGTTTTATGTTTTTGTTTAGTGGTACAAAAAAAAATCAAATAACAAGAGTGGATTTTTTTTTTCATCCTCGGTTAGTTTCGGAGACTAGAATAAATATTTTCTAATTCTTTTAGATATGTCAAACACTAAAAAAAAAGTTCGGAATTGAATACAATATTTTCCAAAATATAAAAAAAGCAAATAAATATCAACCACCGCTTAAAAACTATTCCCTTAGGGACAATATGCATTTACAACACAAAGTTTAATGAAAGCGTGCCAAGTAAAAGGTTATAAATGAAGTTTAAAATTTTTTTTTAAAAATTACTCCATTTTACATTTTTGTATATTTAATTTCCCAGACTTTCCCTGGCATTTTTGGGAAAGTCCTAACTTTTCAATTGAATTGGGGAACCCTGTACAATCATAAATAAATGACAAGAAATTATTATTTTTTATAATATATAATTTAATTAAAAAATAAATCTAGAAAAATGTACATTCAACATTTCTACTGAAATCATTTACCTACACCCCCCCCCTTCTTGCTTTGTCCGACGCCCTTGGTTTGTGAGTCTTGAGATGATCCCTGGTTCCTATTCCTAACTGTCGAGATGGTTGTGTTGTGTTTAATGGCGCAAGAGCTAAACTTGGCAAGCTGCGCCGAACATTAACATATTTACGATTATCTTTAGATTTTCAAATATATATGTTATCGAACCAGTGCCATAGAGACACTCAAACAAATTGGGATGCGGGTCATCACCTAGTAAATCTTTTAAAATGGGATTTGCAGTGCCGAAATATTTTATTCTCGCATTCCTAAAGTTAGGACAAATACACATAAAATGTTTAACGGACAAAACACAGTTACACCGAAGACATGTCGGTGTCGGTTCAGAAACCAAAAGGTGCTTGTAGGTCAGACGGGTGTGACCTATTCGAAGCCTTGTCAAAATTACATAATTTTTCCTATTAAAAGTTATATTTTTAAAAGTTGTTAGTTTGGGCTTTATAGAATGCAATTTATTACTTGTTTGGTTACCCCCAATGAATCTGCCATACTGCATAATGTGCTTGTTTAACTGCCAGTTTTGAATCATCGAGAGGTACAAAGTTATATGAATTAACGAGAGCATTTTTTGCTGCATTATCCGCTTTTTCATTACCAAGAATACCAACATGGCTAGGTATCCAACATAGCATGACGTCGAAAGATTGATCTTTGAGGGAAGTATACGTTTCAGCTATTTGCAAAACCAAACTGTCGAGATGGCCCAACAGTTCTAATGTGACGTTAATCTATAATTGCATAAGGGTCCGCTTATACTTTACGTCACGAACCTATGGGGGGGGGGGGGGTCTGTCCTGCGCGACGTGAGAGTATAACATGAAACGGGATTTTCATTTCTTCGAAATACTAAATACTTTTTTTTTTAAAAATTGGCGATTTTTTTTTATCAAATTTGGCAGCTAACACAGGTTAGGACAATCCACAGCTGTTTCACATGTTATATCGCAATTTACTCTAAAATTATAACATATCTTTCCCATGGCTTATTCTAAGCAAAATTTACGACTCCGCGTTTGTATGATCATAAATTTAGAAGCAAACTTTCAAAACGTGCTTTATCCAACATTTTAGATTATTACATCACTGAGTTTAAATTCGAATTTTCTATTGAACTAAACTATTTTATTTATCCAAAATACATTTAATCCCATTGAAATTAAGTTGCATAGATTGGAATCTATACATGAATCAATGCATTTAGGAAGGAAAAGTTATTTGCGTTCTCCCACGAATCACCTAAATGTGACAAAACACGTTTTGAGTGTTTGCTCCGCAATTAAAAAGTAAGTAATCGAAAAAGAAAACGTCAGACATGAATGGAATTTATGCACTGTTGAAAATAGGTGTTCAAAAATAAGCCAAATGTACTAATTTTTTATTACATTCTATGATTATCATAGCTCCGAATACATAAGTTTCAATTTTGAAAGAGACATGTACTCAAACATAAGTACAATGGGTAAAAATGAATAAAAAGAGCAGATGCTAGCCTACATAGGCTGCCTTCATAAATCACTTTCAATAAATATCGACAATTGTAACTAAGACTTACCGGGAATCGAACCCAGGTCCTCGGGGATCGCAGCCCAATGCCTTACCCGTTGTACTACCAGGGCGACGTGAATAAGTTATAAATAGAAGAAATGATTAAAAGGTGCCCCAAAAGAATGGGAAGAAAAATAATTGAGTTGTAATAACTCAGTTTTCATTTAAGCAATCGACATCAATAATGTGGAAAACTATCTTCTAGCAACTATTTTATGTTTTGTGAGGTCGCTTTGTTAAATGGCTTGAACAGAAGCTGAGATTAGCAATATTAAATCACAGTGCTCATTTTTGCCAAAGTACAATTACTTAAATTTGAGAGTGTCATCGCTCATTTACGATGCAATTGTACTCAAAGAAAAACTAATATGTTCAGGTACTTAATTTTAAGTACTTTTTTTTACAGTGTGTGTGTTTATTTTACTAACTCTAACTTATTTATTTTCTCGACTACCCATTTCAAAATTACGACTGCGGGTTTTCATTTATGACTGTCCGCCTGTATTCCTATATATATATATATATATGTGTGTGTGTGTGATCTACAGACATACAGAGGGAGGCACACACAGGTTGAAAAACCTAGAAATCACGATGTCTACCTTAAAACAAAGTAAAATTCAAGGACAGATAACAGAATACTTCATATCTTTTATCCCGGTACAAGGTCCTGTAAAAATAGAGCTTAAATAATAGAACATACAACGTCTTTCCGAAAGGACACAGCGTACTGCTGGTAGGACTCTCCTTTATAATCGTATAGAGGTTTTATTTTCCTTCTGGCAAGTCCGCCAGAACTACCATCAGAAAATTGTGAGTTGGCGCAAAAAGACATAAGAGATTTTGCAACCAGATAGAAATCACAAAATTCCACATATAGCAATAATACAAAAAAATTGAATTTTTGACACTTCCATTTTTTTAAGACCTTTTGCACTTTAAACGACGATATGTTACATTGATGACTTGTACTTTTATTTTCGGACAAATTTGTACTTTGACTTAGTGGTTTTCCAAAATTCTATTAGTTCGAAAAATGTTTAAAAAAATCTAGCAAGTAAATAAAAAGATTACTGTAATATATTCATTAAAATATTATTCGCTTAGAAAATTTGCAGTAAATGCCAAAACACAAAACCTTTCATAAATTATATGGTATTTCAAGTATTTTTATGGGGGAATAGTATAAAATGTCTAAATTAATTAATACAAAAAAATTACGGTAAATATGTTATACTTTTATTTTGCTATGGAAAATACTTTATTTAATATTCATAACTCCATATATTATTCTCTTCACACACCGTGTGAAAAACTATCCTCAATTCTAATAATAGAACACTTGACACACAGAACAAAAATAATGGTAATAGTTTATAATTTTTTAACAAATTTATACTTAAAAGCGACTATTAATTTAAAAAACTAACCTTGTTTCATTTACTAAGAGATTATAAAAAAAAAAGGATATTGGAAGTATCTGATAAATAGATTACAATGCGGAAAGTTCAGGCATAAATTTTTTAACTGCACTATACTCAAATCCTATTTTATAAAAATCACACACTTTTTATTTTTTTAGTAACTACAAAAAATAATTAAACCACTTATTATGTCTTCATTAAATGTCATGTCTAGATTGTCAATCAAAGTGGCATTAAATGATTTTTTTTCAATATGTTTTCCTAGTTTAGTATGGAGAACTAGACTGCCATAATATGATTTTGATTTGTAGATGTATAGGCTCTCACATGATTGCATACTGATTAGACAATTATAAATAATCAGTGATCTAATAAGCCAAACCAACAAGAATTCTTAATTTGCATAATTTTTACAAATATTCCTTTCAATAGCATGATTAAAATAAAATACATAAAATTATATATCTACAAATTCTTTCCCCATCATAAGAAAAAAAACATATTTCTTTTCTAGTGTAATAGTGTGCTTTACCCTATAATTAAATAAATTACAAAAGCACATTTGGTTTATCTCACAAACCAATGTTCACTTGCTGTAAATTGAGTAATTAAATGTAAATCAACAGTTTTGAAGGTTAGAAACCACGTTCAGTTTTGGAGACAAGTTATTAACCTCTGGTAAGCAATTTTTTTAACTTTCTATTCAGGTTGCATGACTTTTCCGAATCAGTTAATATTTTTTTCTAATTAAATTTGTGTGCAACTCAATAAAATATGAAGTCGATAAACTATAATATACCTAATTCATTCATAACAAAGGTTACAGTGAAAATTAAATCAAATTTTTAAATACAAATTTAATCTGTCTTATGTGGTTAGATTTAATCTATCACATTTCTCAATAAGTTTGTTGATATTTTTAATGTTTCCTTTTATTTTTTTATTGCACCTCTTATCACTGCAGTAAAGAAATAAGTAATTGAAATTCACTAAGTTCCCAATAAAATATCATGTCAATAGAGAATAAAATGCTATTGATAGTTTTCATCAAGAATAATATTCTTACCGTTGAATTGATTCCATTATCTAAATTTTCAAAAACTTCAAGCTCCTTTCCCAGATTTTCTATTTGGGATAAATAATCTGAATCTGTAGAAATATCCTCTGTCAGTATATGTGACAGCTGGTTAGGAGAAAATACTTCTGAAAGGTCACAGAAGTCATCGCATACATCAGAGTCAAAAGGTAAATATGAATCCTCAGACAGCAATGTATCATTTTCATTAAGTGGGTCATTCTCCAGAAATTTAGTATCATTTTTAAGAAGTTGATCATTAAAAATATCTCCTTGATTTAGGTTTGCAAATTCATCAAGGATATATTCTCCTAAAAGTATACAAGAAGGAGAATTAATATAAAAAAATAAAAACACTAAAAATTATGATAGTAATAGCTGTCAAATAATAAAATTATAATAGTAGCTTATTAAAAGTACTGGTGATTGATAAATATATTTAATTTTTAATATTATAAATGTATTTATAAAGCTGAACTTTAGAAACTGATTCAATAAATTTACAGAAAATAAGAAAGGATATTGAATAACATAATTTTTAATTTTAAAATTCGCATTTAAAAATTATAATACATTAAAATATAATATATTTGGTCATTGATAATTATAAATAAAACTTTCCAGTTAGTAATTATAATACAAAAAACACTACTTATACTGACTGATATGATTTTTAATAATACCCAAGTCTCTTATGGAAATAATGTTGATATTAGGTGTAATCTAACAGACATTCATGAACATAAAGAAACCTTAAAAAATTTCATTAATCACCAGTTTTTACTTTCAAGGCATTTGAAAGATATACCACTACATTAGGTGTAAAACTTCAGACAAATTGTCATTTAATTAAAAAATATTAGGTTTTCTACGAAGTTCCTTTCATATATAGAAATACTACCTACTATTTGCATGGTGCTGAAATCAACGGCAGTCATCATGGGGGTGTTGGTAAAATACTTTTTTAAATAGGTTATTGGCTTGGACATCTTGCAAAAGTGCAATTAAGTTATGAGAATGTATAAAGAAAAATGTTTCATCTGAATCAAGGGGATGTAATTTTGGCATTACATTAAGGAACAAATCGCAGGTAATGAGATAAACGGGCTAAATTTTTTGAATTTGTGCGAATTATACAAAAAATGCAACATGTTTTTTTGATTGAAATAATGTTGCACAAGAGCTGCACAATGGGTTATTGATTGATGATGGTTCAAGATCTGCTTCAAAGGAAAGACACAGCAACATTTCTTCGTAATTTGGAACCATGGCCAACACCTGAGCTGACCCCATGTAACCTGACACAGACATTAGGACATTGGATAACATGTTTTGTTTTTAAACATTACTTAAGTAAAAATTTGTCATGCATATAACAGGGAGGTTAATTTCCTTACTTCTAGTTTTAAAGTAACTGCAACTATATCCTTATTTTATAAAAGCAATTTCAACACAAATAATACTTTATTATATGTTTGTGTTTCTAATTTGTAATTGTGGAACTTATGAAGCTTTTTTTATTTAAAGAGTATAATTAAACCACTCAAAGTTATTGCTATACATTTTCAAATATTATGAGACATGTTTTTCTTAGTTCTAAATCATTTATAAACTGTTGAAATAGAAGCAAATAGTTTTCATATCAAAACATAGCTTATTAAATGGCATCATAATTTTTATAGAAATAATATATTTGGTCATATATATATATATTCATTTAGAAATTTATACTTGGGAAAAAAAAGTTATTTGCCGAAAGAGGTATGTATTAGTGCAAATTTCAATGAAATATAGTACCTGTTTCCGAATCAATAGTATAATTAAGACCAGCAGGAAGTTCAGGGACCTGAGATGGCTCTTCGTCAGGTACTTCCAAATCAGCATAAAGATCCTATATAAATAATTTTAAGTCTTTAAAGCTACATAAGCAATCTTTAGACTACAAAACCAATCTAGAAAACAAGTAATTGAAATAAAATGAAAGGTCTAAAAAACAAGTTATGAATCTGCAGAATTAGCAGCAGTCACTCAAATTACTATACTTCTTTAATTTATTTATATAGCAGGCAGACAAAAAACAATTTTTTCTGTTTTGAGTTATTGATATCTAAGGATAAACTTTGCACAAAACACATAGACTGTGTGGCTATTGAATATGATTACAAAAATATACCTAATAATAGAAACAACTCAACATGTCAATGTATAGGAAACTGAAAACTTGAAATATATTTTCTGAAGAACAAACTTAAGTTTCATTGGCCTCTTAGTATTCTCATCTCTCCATATAGGTATGTTTCAGAACTATACTTATGAATGCAGTATAATGAATTTTTTTTACAGTGATAATTATTTTAAATGCCATGTCAATCTTTTACATGCACATTTCCAAGATGTTCTGTGTAATGTGAAAGTTTTAGTGCAGTGGATTGTAGTGTACTTTTACTTTCTGTTTGAATGTTTCATTTTTAAACTACCATTCATTTATTAGTAAAATTTATTATATTTCATTAAATTCAATTGTAAAAACTTTTGCCCTTCGCTTTCTCTACAGTTTGATTATTTTTTTGCAAATTATATAGGATACGTCTGTGGCTTGGAACAACTAATGTCATAATTGACAGTTTTCAGCAAAATGGATTCGAAGATTAAAGTTCAGATTTGCTGCAACCAGAAATAGTTAATTTGAAGGGTTAGAGAAGCCTGACACCATTGGTTTCTATATCATTTAGAAATTTAAAATAGATATATTCAAAAAGAGTTTTTTTTTTTAATGTGATAAAATTGACATTGGTTGTTCTTGTTCCAGACCACAGATATAGAGATTACGATACACCTATACAAAGATTATGTTTAATATACACATTTGTGCCAAAATGCAAACATTATATTCAGACAAATATGACAGAAGTGTCAAAGTAACATAAGTAACTCATGTTACAAGGTAACAGGTTAAATTTAGTAAGTGAAATATGTGGTTGGTAAAACAAAATATTAACTGAAATTTGTTTTTAATGGTGGCAGACAAACACAGTACTTAGCTGAAATAAGCTATTCTATAAAATGAAATTTGCAGTAAAGTCACATGCCTGTAGTTGCATATGACAGGAATGATCACCTGATACCATGACCTTCTTAAAGATATGCCCTTGATGAAGTTGCTCTTACTGAGTTTCATTGTTTTTTTTAAAGTATACAATTGAGATTTAGTTTATTTCTGTACTTTTGTGATAAATGAGAAAATCTTGTTTAATTGTTTAACCCTCTGACGGATAAGCAAAATAACGAATCTGTAGGTTTTAGTTTAATTTATATTTTCAAACCCATTCCATTAACTTTTTTTTTTTTTTAAATTTCAGTAAAGAAGGATTTCTAAAGCCCTTGCAATGTTTTAAATTTGAAAGATATTTCAAAGTAGAGATTTTTTTTATGATACAACTGGAATTCATGTATACAACTGGGAAAGCTGAAGATACATGAAGGGTTATACACATTTGTATCCGTCAGATGGATAGAAAAGTTAACTGCTCCTTGACCTCCATATTATATATTCCACTGTATAGCACCAATTATCACAATGACATGAATCAAAATAGCACAAAAAATAGATATACCTTTTCTTTTACAAGCTCAATCTCTTTGAATTTTTCCACTTCTACACATTGTCGCGAATCATAAGCTTCTCTAGACACACCAAGATCAATGTCTTGCTTCCATAAAATTTCTATCAGATCCATATCCTTTAAAACAGAAAATACATTAATATAAAATAACAAAAAAATACATATAAAACTTCACAAATCCCAAACATACATAATTTTAAAGAGCAGAGAAAATTATGTAACTTAAATTTTGTAGACAAGTTTAATTATGGCTTTATAGAATGCCAACCTGTGTTACGCAATCAAGCGCAGGAATACTGTAATCACATTCAATATACATTTTTGAACAATTAAATTTATTCAAATTTATGCAAATAAGTCAAATATAATCTTAAATGAATCAATTGCTCCGCTTGCCCCTCTAACAGCACTCGACCATCGACTGACGAAACTAGTTGCAATCAAAAACAACAGAAGTACTACTATTTTCATATCTGTTTTGGAAGGAAAACAAGAAAATAGCAAAGAAAAAATAGGTCTAAGTTCATTTTTTTTTATCAGAGATAAGAGAGAATCTATCATTTTGATACAAGGTGTCACTGAGTGAACACAGATGGCGCCAGGAGCCCGAAAATTAAAAAAAAATTAAATATTATTTTCTTATCTTTATCTTCACATACGTCAACATAATCAGTAAAAAATGTTGCATAGGAAATTGGTAACTTCTCCCCCTCCCCCTTTAAATTACATTTAAAGACGTTCCCCCATTCTTTTCGTTATTTTTTAGAAATAAATATGACTATATTAAAAAAAAAATGCATTTTAGGATATTTTTAAGAACACAACATAACTCAAGTGCTCGCAAATATTAATCAGCCGTTATTTTCCGAAACATTTGATTCGATGTGGCTCAAACGTGGTCCCTAAATTAATTTTTTTCTGGTGTTTTGTATTGTGACATGGACAGATGAAAAAAATTTTAAATTCAGAAAATGCAGTTTAATGATAATTTGTTTGAACCTTAAATCTCCCCACTATGATTATTCCAAATCGATTTTTACAGATTTTGTTTGAGTAATCGAGATGCAAAAGAAGCTATCTGCACCATAAGCAAAAAAATATGCGCAAGTCTTCATATTATTGAATAATTTGCAATATAAATTTTCGCAAAACTTGCTTTGCAAGTAGATGCGTCGCCATCGTGTTTGTTCAAGAAGCAAAAGCCGCAATATCCACATTTCAATCAGTCAGAAATCACGTTCGCTTACGATCACGTTTACCGGATATAACTGATCTGACATCTGTATAAAGCTTGATTAGCGTGGTTATAACACCTTTGCTTCTGATTGATTTGGTTTTTTAATTTTTATTTTTAATAACGGATTTTGCTGCTTTATTATATTTTAAAATTGAAACCAAAGCTAAAAAGTACCTATTTGTACCAAAATATGATTTTTCGAATATTTGGATACAACTGCTATTGCATTTAGGCTATTCATTCATAAAAACGATAAAGAAGACGTTAGAATAGCGATTTTTATCCAAATCGTTTAGTAGTGTAATTTGACGGGTACGGCGACGAGGTGCTCTGTGGATTTTGGTGGATTTCTGTGGATTTTGGAGGTGCTCTGTGGATTTTTGGTGGTGCTGTGAGAATCAGGGAGGATCTCGTCTGTCAAGCCGTGGATCAGGGCGGATCTCGCCTGTCAAGCCGGGCTGCACCTGGCTCTAAGCCGAGGGGGCGTGGCCTAATGGAGATGATATCATCAAGAACCAATCAGGTGTCAGTAAGTGACGTCACATGCAGGTGGCCTCGTCGTGGAACAGCTGTCGGTGACTCATCCTCGCACGCAGCGCCGCCCATGGGCATGTCGCCGATGGGCATGTCACACCGTGTTTGTACAGGAATGGACCAATCAGAGTCTTGTTTGAGGATGACCTCATGAACAACCAATCAGGTGTCAGTAAGTGACGTCACACGCTGTCGGGGCAAGGTTTTACTAGTTCTGCTTGTAACCGTAAGACGGCGCTGCATGTAGGGGAACGGACCAATCAGATGCTTGTTTGAGGATGACATCATGAAGAACCAATCACAGGCCAGAAGAGGGGGGCAATTCTTCTCCGTCGTCGGTATAAAAGACGACGTTCGAGCTGAGCTTTGGCATTCTCTCAGTAGAACCTGCTCTTGCGACTACTCTAGTTTAGCTTAGCTATAACTTTGTTTAAAATGGATATTGAAGACGTTTTCGAGAATTCGACATTGCCGTTGAATGATGAAGTGATGGCGCTCATGGATTTTGGAGATTTAACAGCAACTCAATTGGATTTTAGTCAAGCCAAGGAATTCACGTGTCCGGAATGTGATAAGCATTTCACTAGAAAATGTAATTTGCTTCGACATCAACGGAATAAGCATGGAGGAGTGAATTATCCGTGTTCTCGGTGTGCTAAGATATTTTCACGAATCGATGCCCTGACCAGACACCTTAAGACACACAAGCGGCCTGCAGATACAGAACCCCCTATGCTTCTAAAACGACGTCGGACCAGTGAAGATACATCTCTACCAGGACTCTCGACTCTACCAGCACCCTCTGCGCTACCAGGACCCTCTACTCTACCTGGACCCTCTACTCGACCAGGACCTTCGACTCTACCAGGACCCTCTACTCTACCAGCACCCTCTGCTCGACCAGGACCCTCTACCCGACCAGCACCCTCTTCTACGCGACAATCTGCTTTGAAGAATCGTGTGCAAAATGTGCATTTGTTCAACACCGAGGAATACAAGGATTTAAAGCCATTTCTGGTATCCAAAGAAGAAGACTTTGTGAGCATCGTCGCATCTGCCCTGTTTCAATTTGAAATTAAGGTGAATTGCAGACTCATCTGCCGCTACCAAAAAGTTGCTGCCGACGGAATTTTAAGTGAGGAGAAATGCTTCAAAACAAAGAATGAGATCGTTCTTCCCTCTACCGATGTTGAAGCCCTGTATTTACAAACTATGGAGAGACTACTCAAAGAAGCCGAAGATTTCGAAGGCAAGGAATCTGGATGGACCCTGGAACGGATACAAGAATTGGAGGTACGAACGAACAAATACAACCCTCTGCGTGGATCTACATACATCGAACTTCCCGAAGCCATCAAACGCAAGCAGGCTATCATCAATATCCAGAACAATGACAATCGCTGCTTCATGTGGGCCATCCTCTCCGCTCTCCATCCAGTGGAAGATCCTAAACAGTGTGCATACCGAACGCATCATTATGCAGCACATATGGACACTCTCAATTTTACAGGGATCGAATTCCCTGTTAAAATTCAAGACATTCCGAAATTTGGGAAGATGAATGACCTATCGATTAACGTATATGGACTTACGGAGGATTATCAAGTATATCCGCTGATGATCACGCCAGAAGAAAAGGATACCCATATTGATTTAATGTATCTCAAGACCGACGCACATGCCCATTATGCCTGGATCAAGGACTTATCCCGTCTCGTTGCAAAACAGCATTCAAAACGGAAGGCAAAAATGTTCATATGCCGCCGCTGTTTGCAATTTTTCACAACAGAGCCTATTCTCCACCGTCATCAGCTGAGTTGTAATCAGCACGAGGCCGTTCGAGTCATTATGCCGGAAGACAAATGGGTGATATTTAAAAATATCAAACATACTATGAAAGTCCCATTCGTGATCTATGCTGACTTTGAGTGCATTACCCGACCGATAGTTTCTTGCCAACCGAACCCAGATAAATCGTACACGGAAGCCTATCAAAAACATGAAGCTGTCAGCTTCTGCTACTACATAGTGTCGAGCACAGGACTCTTCAAAGCCCCTTACGTGTACCGAGGACCGAACGCACCACAATTTTTTATGGAGCGGATGAAGCTGGAAGCCTTGGAAATACAGCAAGTGTACAGAACTCCTTTACCAATGGATTCCTTAACCAAAGAGGAGTTGGAAGCATTTCGGAAAGCAACGCTTTGTTACATGTGCAAGAAGGAATTTACCCAGACGAATTACAAGGTGAAGGATCACGATCATCAAACGAAGAAATTTCGAGGAACCGCTTGTAATACCTGCAACCTGAAGGCAAGAACTCCAGACTTTATCCCAGTGGTGTTTCATAACTTATCCGGATACGACAGCCATTTATTCGTGAAATGCTTGGGAGGAGACGATTTCAACATCACAGTCATCCCAGAAAACACCGAAAAGTACATCTCGTTCTCGAAGCAGATCGGCAAGGGACTTAGTCTTCGGTTCATCGATTCCTTTCGATTCATGGCGAGTAGTCTAGATCAACTGGCCAAAAATCTCTCAAAAGACCAGTTCAAACACGTGCAGGCGCACTTTCCCTCCTCTCATGTATCTCTCCTGCTGCGTAAAGGAGTATTTCCATATGATTACGTCAATCATCCAGACAAATTCAAGGAAACCGAGCTACCACCCCGTGATGCCTTTTATAATCGCCTGAACGAATCTCACATCACCATGGAAGATTACCAACATGCTCAAGGAGTGTGGGATGCATTCAACTTAGACAATTTGGGCGAGTATGCTGATTTGTACGTCAAGACGGATGTTTTGCAATTAGCAGACATTTTTGAAAGCTTTAGAGATGTCTGCATGAAAACCTATGGCTTGGATCCCGTGTGGTATTACACAGCCCCCGGACTCTCTTGGGATGCTATGCTGAAGAAGACGTCAATTCGACTGGAGCTGCTCACGGATTATGACATGCTATTGTTTGTCGAAAATGGTATCCGTGGAGGAATCTCGCAATGTTCTCACCGTTATGCAAAGGCAAATAACCCGTATATGCCAAACTATGACAAGTCTCAGCCTTCCAATTATCTATTATATTTAGATGCTAATAATTTGTATGGCTGGGCTATGTCCCAATACTTACCGTTAGGTAATTACACATGGATTAACCCGACGATGGACGTCTTACAAACCCCTTCGGACAGTGCACTTGGCTACATCTTAGAAGTTGATTTGGAGTATCCAGCCCATCTACACGATTTACATGCTGATCTACCACTTGCTCCAGAAACGTTAGCTCCACCCGGTTGTAAAGAGAAGAGGTTGTTGACTACTTTGCATAAGAAAGAACGATATGTCGTACATTACCGAAATTTGCAACTCTACCTACAACAAGGACTCAAAGTGACAGCCGTGCATAGAATTTTGCAATTCAGTCAATCGCCATGGCTAAAGACTTACATTGACCTGAATACCCAACTGCGCACCTCTGCTACGAATGAGTTTGAGAAAAATTTCTTCAAACTCATGAATAATTCGATTTTCGGAAAAACTATGGAAAATATCCGACGCCGAGTGGACATCAAGTTATGCGGGAACGCGAAAACAGCTGAGAAATGGATTGCTCGCTCCAACTTTCAAGATCGCACCATCTTCTCCGAAACTTTAGCAGCATTTCATATGCGACGAACTGTACTGAAATTCAACAAGCCGATTACCATTGGAATGGCAATATTGGATTTATCCAAGACCCTCATGTATGACTTCCACTATTCCAAGATGTTACCGAAATATCCAATTGATCGACTGAAACTCCTCTACATGGATACGGATAGTCTGATCTACAATATTCACACCGGCGATGTTTACAAAGACATGAAGGAGGAGATGGACCTGTACGATACATCGGATTATCCTGCCAACAATATTTTCGGTTTTCCTCTCGTCAACAAAAAAGTCATCGGGAAGATGAAGGATGAGACCAAGGGAGAAATCATGACTGAATTCGTGGGACTCAGATCCAAGATGTATGCCTTCAAAATAGGCCATGACAATATCACCAAGAAGCTGAAGGGGATTAAGAAAGCTACCATCCATCAAAAAATTAATTTTGAAGATTATACGAAGTGCCTGTTTCAACACCAAGAACTCGTGACCAGCATGAACTTCATACGATCCAAGCAGCATGAAATATTCACCATTACTTCAAATAAGTTGGCCCTTTCCCCGCATGATCAGAAGAGACACATCTTAGAGGATCGCGTGAGCACTCTTCCATTCGGTCATTACTCACTAGCTGAAATGTGAGTTCGAAAACATTTAAAAAAATGTAAATAGCAGAAATGTAAAAAAAAATATGGTGTAATATTAGTTTTTAAAAATAAATAAATTTATTTGATTTGTATTCCTTGTGTCTTTCCTTATACTACTGTAAAATGTCAAGAAAAAAAAGTTTAAGTGTGAAATAACATGTAAAAAGAAAAAATTAACACAATAAATATAAAATGAAAAAAAAGTATAAATGTATAAAAGAAACCAATGTATATATTTCTACTAAAATGTTGATACATATAATAAATTTTTAACAAATTAACTAAAATATTTGCGAAATAGAGAAAATAATACATACTTTTTTAAAATTGTATCAAATAGTCTATAAATGGATAAAAAAAAATATCATGACATGTATTAAAATAATGGACTTACGTGTGACACATTAAGTTAAGAAATTTATACTTATCAAAGAAAGTAACGTAAGTTATATAAAAAAAAACTATAGTTACGTACAATTGTTAATTGAGTATGCTACAAAATATTGTCAAATTACACCATTTTTTAGTGATAGGACAAGCAAACTTGTTAAAATGTCATATAATTATCAAAAATATTATGCAAAGTACGAAAATATTGCCTAATATGTTAAAATATTATCAATAATACATAACCAACAGATCCAAATGACCTTCTGCACCTTAGGAAACATGAAAACCTACGGAGATTAACAACAATCTTGCCTCAAAAAATAAAAGTAACAGTGTGCTGCTAAGGATTAAATGTTAAGTGCACACCCTAGTATTGTTTAGTAAGTAAATTTAGATAAATAATATTATTGAATTTTTAACAAAATGGTTTAATGTACAATAAATGCAAAAAGAAAAAAAAGTTTAAGTGTAAAATAAAATGTAAAAAGAAAAAAGTTTAAAAAAAAGTTTAAAAAAAGTAAAAAATAAGTTAAAAAAGAAAAGAAAAAAAAGAAAAAAAATGTTTAAAAAGAAAAAAAAAAGGTAAAAAAGAAAAAAACATTAAAAAAGAAAACAAAAATTAAAAAAAAAAAGTTTAAAAAGAAAAAAAAAAGTTTAAAAAGAAAAAAAAAAGTTTAAAAAGAAAAAAAAGTTAAAAAAGAAAAAAAAGTTTTAAAAAAAAAAAGTTAAGAAGGAAAAAAAAAAGTTAAAAAGGAAAAAAAAAAAGTTAAAAAAGAAATTGTTTAAGTGTAAAATACAATTTAAAAAGAAAATGTAAAAATAAAAATTAAAAAAAGTTTAAGTGTAAAATTACATTTTAAAAGAAAATGTGAAAAAAAAAGTCAAAAGAAAATTGATAAAAGTAAAAAAAAAGAAATGAGTTAAATGTCAAATAAAAAGATCTTAAAATGTAAAAAATATAAGAAAAAAAAGTTTAAGTGTAAAATTTTACTCATCATAAGCTTTTTTACCCGTATCCACCCAAAGCCATATGGCGTTACGAAGCGTACTAGCCCCATATAGACACAGATGCCCGTGGGGAGTTCTGTGAATGATCTACCTACTAATCAAACGGTAAGTAACATAATTATATTAAAATATTAGCAAAAAAAAAAGCAGAAAATACTACTATAGATATAAAAAATATTATCAAAGTATAGATATAAATGTATTACTATATATGTATAAGAGAAACCAATGTATATATTTCTACTAAAACGTTGACACATATTCTAAATGTTTAACAAAGGCATTTGTAACTTATAACACAAATGCCTGAATGTGGTTTTAAACAATCGCAAAGTTCCATAAAAATCTAAACAGTTTACTGTATGACTATTTGATCCATAGCCGTATACTAATCCCCTAATGTGTCACGCGTAAGTCCATTATTTTAATACATGTCATAATTTTTTTTATCCATTATTTGATACAATTTAAAAAAAAAGTATGTGTCATTTTCTCTATTTCGCAAATATTTGAGTTACTTTGTTAAACATTTAGAATATGTGTCAACGTTTTAGTAGAAATATATACATTGGTTTCTCTTATACATATATAGTAATACATTTATATCTATACTTTGATAATATTTTTTATATCTATAGTAGTATTTTCTGCTTTTTTTTGCTAATATTTTAATATAATTATGATACTTACCGTTTGATTAGTAGGTAGATCATTCACAGAACTCCCCACGGGCATCTGTGTCTATATGGGGCTAGTACGCTTCGTAACGCCATATGGCTTTGGGTGGATACGGGTAAAAAAGCTTATGATGAGTAAAATTTTACACTTAAACTTTTTTTCTTATATTTTTTACATTTTAAGATCTTTTTATTTGACATTTAACTCATTTCTTTTTTTTTACTTTTATCAATTTTCTTTTGGCTTTTTTTTTCACATTTTCTTTTAAAATGTAATTTTACACTTAAACTTTTTTTAATTTTTATTTTTACATTTTCTTTTTAAATTGTATTTTACACTTAAACAATTTCTTTTTTAACTTTTTTTTTTTTTCCTTTTTAACTTTTTTTTTTCCTTCTTAACTTTTTTTTTTAAAACTTTTTTTTTCTTTTTTAACTTTTTTTTCTTTTTAAACTTTTTTTTTTCTTTTTAAACTTTTTTTTTTAATTTTTGTTTTCTTTTTTAATGTTTTTTTCTTTTTTACCTTTTTTTCTTCTTTTTAAACATTTTTTTTCTTTTTTTTCTTTTTAAACTTTTTTTCTTTTCTTTTTTAACTTATTTTTTACTTTTTTTAAACTTTTTTTTAAACTTTTTTCTTTTTACATTTTATTTTACACTTAAACTTTTTTTTCTTTTTGCATTTATTGTACATTAAACCATTTTGTTAAAAATTCAATAATATTATTTATCTAAATTTACTTACTAAACAATACTAGGGTGTGCACTTAACATTTAATCCTTAGCAGCACACTGTTACTTTTATTTTTTGAGGCAAGATTGTTGTTAATCTCCGTAGGTTTTCATGTTTCCTAAGGTGCAGAAGGTCATTTGGATCTGTTGGTTATGTACTATTGATAATATTTTAACATATTAGGCAATATTTTCGTACTTTGCATAATATTTTTGATAATTATATGACATTTTAACAAGTTTGCTTGTCCTATCACTAAAAAATGGTGTAATTTGACAATATTTTGTAGCATACTCAATTAACAATTGTACGTAACTATAGTTTTTTTTTATATAACTTACGTTACTTTCTTTGATAAGTATAAATTTCTTAACTTAATGTGTCACACGTAAGTCCATTATTTTAATACATGTCATGATATTTTTTTTTATCCATTTATAGACTATTTGATACAATTTTAAAAAAGTATGTATTATTTTCTCTATTTCGCAAATATTTTAGTTAATTTGTTAAAAATTTATTATATGTATCAACATTTTAGTAGAAATATATACATTGGTTTCTCTTATACATTTATACTTTTTTTTCATTTTATATTTATTGTGTTAATTTTTTCTTTTTACATGTTATTTCACACTTAAACTTTTTTTTCTTGACATTTTACAGTAGTATAAGGAAAGACACAAGGAATACAAATCAAATAAATTTATTTATTTTTAAAAACTAATATTACACCATATTTTTTTTTACATTTCTGCTATTTACATTTTTTTAAATGTTTTCGAACTCACATTTCAGCTAGTGAGTAATGACCGAATGGAAGAGTGCTCACGCGATCCTCTAAGATGTGTCTCTTCTGATCATGCGGGGAAAGGGCCAACTTATTTGAAGTAATGGTGAATATTTCATGCTGCTTGGATCGTATGAAGTTCATGCTGGTCACGAGTTCTTGGTGTTGAAACAGGCACTTCGTATAATCTTCAAAATTAATTTTTTGATGGATGGTAGCTTTCTTAATCCCCTTCAGCTTCTTGGTGATATTGTCATGGCCTATTTTGAAGGCATACATCTTGGATCTGAGTCCCACGAATTCAGTCATGATTTCTCCCTTGGTCTCATCCTTCATCTTCCCGATGACTTTTTTGTTGACGAGAGGAAAACCGAAAATATTGTTGGCAGGATAATCCGATGTATCGTACAGGTCCATCTCCTCCTTCATGTCTTTGTAAACATCGCCGGTGTGAATATTGTAGATCAGACTATCCGTATCCATGTAGAGGAGTTTCAGTCGATCAATTGGATATTTCGGTAACATCTTGGAATAGTGGAAGTCATACATGAGGGTCTTGGATAAATCCAATATTGCCATTCCAATGGTAATCGGCTTGTTGAATTTCAGTACAGTTCGTCGCATATGAAATGCTGCTAAAGTTTCGGAGAAGATGGTGCGATCTTGAAAGTTGGAGCGAGCAATCCATTTCTCAGCTGTTTTCGCGTTCCCGCATAACTTGATGTCCACTCGGCGTCGGATATTTTCCATAGTTTTTCCGAAAATCGAATTATTCATGAGTTTGAAGAAATTTTTCTCAAACTCATTCGTAGCAGAGGTGCGCAGTTGGGTATTCAGGTCAATGTAAGTCTTTAGCCATGGCGATTGACTGAATTGCAAAATTCTATGCACGGCTGTCACTTTGAGTCCTTGTTGTAGGTAGAGTTGCAAATTTCGGTAATGTACGACATATCGTTCTTTCTTATGCAAAGTAGTCAACAACCTCTTCTCTTTACAACCGGGTGGAGCTAACGTTTCTGGAGCAAGTGGTAGATCAGCATGTAAATCGTGTAGATGGGCTGGATACTCCAAATCAACTTCTAAGATGTAGCCAAGTGCACTGTCCGAAGGGGTTTGTAAGACGTCCATCGTCGGGTTAATCCATGTGTAATTACCTAACGGTAAGTATTGGGACATAGCCCAGCCATACAAATTATTAGCATCTAAATATAATAGATAATTGGAAGGCTGAGACTTGTCATAGTTTGGCATATACGGGTTATTTGCCTTTGCATAACGGTGAGAACATTGCGAGATTCCTCCACGGATACCATTTTCGACAAACAATAGCATGTCATAATCCGTGAGCAGCTCCAGTCGAATTGACGTCTTCTTCAGCATAGCATCCCAAGAGAGTCCGGGGGCTGTGTAATACCACACGGGATCCAAGCCATAGGTTTTCATGCAGACATCTCTAAAGCTTTCAAAAATGTCTGCTAATTGCAAAACATCCGTCTTGACGTACAAATCAGCATACTCGCCCAAATTGTCTAAGTTGAATGCATCCCACACTCCTTGAGCATGTTGGTAATCTTCCATGGTGATGTGAGATTCGTTCAGGCGATTATAAAAGGCATCACGGGGTGGTAGCTCGGTTTCCTTGAATTTGTCTGGATGATTGACGTAATCATATGGAAATACTCCTTTACGCAGCAGGAGAGATACATGAGAGGAGGGAAAGTGCGCCTGCACGTGTTTGAACTGGTCTTTTGAGAGATTTTTGGCCAGTTGATCTAGACTACTCGCCATGAATCGAAAGGAATCGATGAACCGAAGACTAAGTCCCTTGCCGATCTGCTTCGAGAACGAGATGTACTTTTCGGTGTTTTCTGGGATGACTGTGATGTTGAAATCGTCTCCTCCCAAGCATTTCACGAATAAATGGCTGTCGTATCCGGATAAGTTATGAAACACCACTGGGATAAAGTCTGGAGTTCTTGCCTTCAGGTTGCAGGTATTACAAGCGGTTCCTCGAAATTTCTTCGTTTGATGATCGTGATCCTTCACCTTGTAATTCGTCTGGGTAAATTCCTTCTTGCACATGTAACAAAGCGTTGCTTTCCGAAATGCTTCCAACTCCTCTTTGGTTAAGGAATCCATTGGTAAAGGAGTTCTGTACACTTGCTGTATTTCCAAGGCTTCCAGCTTCATCCGCTCCATAAAAAATTGTGGTGCGTTCGGTCCTCGGTACACGTAAGGGGCTTTGAAGAGTCCTGTGCTCGACACTATGTAGTAGCAGAAGCTGACAGCTTCATGTTTTTGATAGGCTTCCGTGTACGATTTATCTGGGTTCGGTTGGCAAGAAACTATCGGTCGGGTAATGCACTCAAAGTCAGCATAGATCACGAATGGGACTTTCATAGTATGTTTGATATTTTTAAATATCACCCATTTGTCTTCCGGCATAATGACTCGAACGGCCTCGTGCTGATTACAACTCAGCTGATGACGGTGGAGAATAGGCTCTGTTGTGAAAAATTGCAAACAGCGGCGGCATATGAACATTTTTGCCTTCCGTTTTGAATGCTGTTTTGCAACGAGACGGGATAAGTCCTTGATCCAGGCATAATGGGCATGTGCGTCGGTCTTGAGATACATTAAATCAATATGGGTATCCTTTTCTTCTGGCGTGATCATCAGCGGATATACTTGATAATCCTCCGTAAGTCCATATACGTTAATCGATAGGTCATTCATCTTCCCAAATTTCGGAATGTCTTGAATTTTAACAGGGAATTCGATCCCTGTAAAATTGAGAGTGTCCATATGTGCTGCATAATGATGCGTTCGGTATGCACACTGTTTAGGATCTTCCACTGGATGGAGAGCGGAGAGGATGGCCCACATGAAGCAGCGATTGTCATTGTTCTGGATATTGATGATAGCCTGCTTGCGTTTGATGGCTTCGGGAAGTTCGATGTATGTAGATCCACGCAGAGGGTTGTATTTGTTCGTTCGTACCTCCAATTCTTGTATCCGTTCCAGGGTCCATCCAGATTCCTTGCCTTCGAAATCTTCGGCTTCTTTGAGTAGTCTCTCCATAGTTTGTAAATACAGGGCTTCAACATCGGTAGAGGGAAGAACGATCTCATTCTTTGTTTTGAAGCATTTCTCCTCACTTAAAATTCCGTCGGCAGCAACTTTTTGGTAGCGGCAGATGAGTCTGCAATTCACCTTAATTTCAAATTGAAACAGGGCAGATGCGACGATGCTCACAAAGTCTTCTTCTTTGGATACCAGAAATGGCTTTAAATCCTTGTATTCCTCGGTGTTGAACAAATGCACATTTTGCACACGATTCTTCAAAGCAGATTGTCGCGTAGAAGAGGGTGCTGGTCGGGTAGAGGGTCCTGGTCGAGCAGAGGGTGCTGGTAGAGTAGAGGGTCCTGGTAGAGTCGAAGGTCCTGGTCGAGTAGAGGGTCCAGGTAGAGTAGAGGGTCCTGGTAGCGCAGAGGGTGCTGGTAGAGTCGAGAGTCCTGGTAGAGATGTATCTTCACTGGTCCGACGTCGTTTTAGAAGCATAGGGGGTTCTGTATCTGCAGGCCGCTTGTGTGTCTTAAGGTGTCTGGTCAGGGCATCGATTCGTGAAAATATCTTAGCACACCGAGAACACGGATAATTCACTCCTCCATGCTTATTCCGTTGATGTCGAAGCAAATTACATTTTCTAGTGAAATGCTTATCACATTCCGGACACGTGAATTCCTTGGCTTGACTAAAATCCAATTGAGTTGCTGTTAAATCTCCAAAATCCATGAGCGCCATCACTTCATCATTCAACGGCAATGTCGAATTCTCGAAAACGTCTTCAATATCCATTTTAAACAAAGTTATAGCTAAGCTAAACTAGAGTAGTCGCAAGAGCAGGTTCTACTGAGAGAATGCCAAAGCTCAGCTCGAACGTCGTCTTTTATACCGACGACGGAGAAGAATTGCCCCCCTCTTCTGGCCTGTGATTGGTTCTTCATGATGTCATCCTCAAACAAGCATCTGATTGGTCCGTTCCCCTACATGCAGCGCCGTCTTACGGTTACAAGCAGAACTAGTAAAACCTTGCCCCGACAGCGTGTGACGTCACTTACTGACACCTGATTGGTTGTTCATGAGGTCATCCTCAAACAAGACTCTGATTGGTCCATTCCTGTACAAACACGGTGTGACATGCCCATCGGCGACATGCCCATGGGCGGCGCTGCGTGCGAGGATGAGTCACCGACAGCTGTTCCACGACGAGGCCACCTGCATGTGACGTCACTTACTGACACCTGATTGGTTCTTGATGATATCATCTCCATTAGGCCACGCCCCCTCGGCTTAGAGCCAGGTGCAGCCCGGCTTGACAGGCGAGATCCGCCCTGATCCACGGCTTGACAGACGAGATCATCCCTGATTCTCACAGCACCACCAAAAATCCACAGAGCACCGCCAAAATCCACAGAAATCCACAGAGCACCTCGTCGCCGTACCCGTCAAATTACACTACTTCGTTTCCTAATAGGAGGTTAAAAAACCCGAAATAAAATGAAAAGGTATCTCTGAAGTTAACTAGATTTTTGCAGCGACATAATTTCTAATTATACAGACAGCATTACACAATTTGGTTAATAGGGCACAATTCGTTCTTTAGATAATTCTTTAGAGTTTAAAAACCCACAGGTTAATAAAAAAAACTTTATTTTCCAAGTCCAGTGGAAGTTCTGAGAGACTCGACATCGAATTTTGAAACATACCGACATTTTCATGACGAATGTGTCGTTTAAAATATGTGCATACATAAGAATAAAAACTTTATATACAATAGCAAATTGGTAACCTTACGCTTTTACTTTTAATCAATTAAAAATAGTTTTAACGTTTAAATACTATTTTAACTTAACATTTAAATTTGAAATCAAATCAAATGTGTTATTTTAGAGCGAAATCATGAAAATTGTGTCAGAATACTAGTTGTTTGGAAAGGTAAGGAAAGCATATCGTCGGCTTAAAATGAATAACTCGTATTCTCAAACCACAGATTTAGCAGCCGTAACGTAAGCTGCTTGACGACGAAATCCAAGCGATTCACTTCAAAATGCGGAATTATAAACAACAATCGGAATACCTGAGCTTGGATTCCGTCGCCAAGCAACTTTCGCTACAGCTGCAAAACTATGCGATTAGAGAATACGAGGTTTTCAATCTAAGCCGACTATATTGTGAATCTTCGCAACGCAAGTGGTAATATCATCGTAATTACAGAAACCCTTGCATTTGCCCAATTTTTTAATGAAAATTATACTTATTTTTAAATGGGAAACTCATTTTTATATGTACTCCAGGCCGCTCTTAGCAACCGTGGGGCCCGGTGCGAACCTACTAGTGAAGACAATTTAAATTATCCACACAAACTTATGAATAAGTTTGAATAAAACTTATGAATAAATATGTCAGTTTTTAAAAGCCAATGGAGATTTTTTATCAACTATTATACAGTTACAAGTATTTATTGCGGCTGCAATTCATTATTATAGAATATTTATTAAATAACTTCGTTACGTAAAACGTAAGCCTTATTATTTTTTATTATTGAATGTTAAAGATAAGTCTTATTTCCGATTAAACGAGACAACATTTATGTCAGTCGTGATATATGTCATAGTGAAGAAATGGGTCACCCTAAAAGCGTAACATAGTGTAACTAATAAGCATAGCTCATACTTATCTAATTTTAAAGACGTTTCAAGTAAAAAAAACATTCACTTTGCGCATTTTCTCTTATGATCCAGGGTCCACTTCAAAAACGCGGGGCTCTGTGTGGTGGCACACGTCGCACACGCCTAAGAGCATCCCTGTATGCACTAGTAATTAACTAATAACTTTTCGTTGGTACTGCGTAAGTACGCTTAATTTCAAGTTGATATGACATTCGGAAGGAGGTTAAATTTAAGCTAAATATATGGACGATACAATAACAACAGTGAGGTAAATAAGTGAGGTTATAAATAAAGCCCTTGATGTTTAGCAACACCAAACGCTTCAAATGCGTATGTTTACAGGCATTTTAAAATGTGAAGCCCATTCTACACGAACGAGAAAAAAAGCGCGCGAGCTTTTGCAGACGACTCGGTGACGCGCGTTTTTCTCGTCCGTGTATAATGGGCCTTACGATTTCGCAGTGGATTGCGCCATTGTTGACTAGCACACTGACATTGACTCTTCAGCAAACCTTGAAAACACACCTTTCACCCCCTCCCCTCCTCTTTTGACTACTGCCCTCCACAATCAAATAGACACATTGCCAACTCTTTTCGATTCTAAGAAACAAAGTTGGGCAGCATTTCAATTTCAAGTGACATTCAGCGTTCATTGCCCGAAATTCTGTGGAAGAGGTACTTTCCTGTTAAGTGACGCAACTTCGGGTGACATTTTGATGTTTTCTATTAAAACTACATCTTAGAAAAACAGATTCCTAACCCTTTCAATCTCAATTTTTTTTATCGTAGGAAAAAAACATTTCTTACCATCAAATTATAATTTCAATGCATCTAAGTATAACACCGAATTTTTTACAGAATTTTTGGATCACTCATTTCGAAAATTAAAAGCATCAAAGGAACAATGGAGCAATCTTTAAATCAGATTTTAACAAAAATCACAATAGGGAAATATTAACGCACGTGGTTGCTATGGGAACCATGGGTCTCATTCTACACATTTGAAAATAAGTGTTTTCATATGAGACCACTGGGAGCGAAAGGGTTAAAAGGGGACCAGGTTGGCAAAAGTATTTTTTTAAGTTACCAAAGAAATTTGCAATTTTTTACATGCTAAAGTCAGTCGGCCTGTTGTTCTGATAAAATTTTGTAACTTAATTTTAACCCTTTTAAAGAGTAGGGAAATGTGTGTGTGTTTTTTTATGGAACAGTAAAACTATTCCATAAAAACAATGTAACGTTCCGTTCCTGATCTATTTAAAGAAGTATTCTTTAGGGTGTTCTTTTTAAGTTGAGGGTGGATAATTATAAAAATAAAAAATTATGCTTGCATATTAATCTCAGTATAATCAAACATATATTTAGTGGTTTATAACATTTATTAAATGTTTAAGAAAAAAACAGGGGTTTCACGAGGAATTTCGGAGGAAAAGACAAGGAATTTCAATCTGAAGAAAGTTTTAGATCACCCTCATATTTGTGTTGTTTCTAGATGACAAAAATCATTTCTATTCAAGTTTGTGAGAAAATAACTTTTTAAACTTAAGAATACGTTGTTCTCTTTCATTTTGAAGAACAGATAAACAAAATAACACGTCGTTAATTTGGTGACTTAAAGGCGACACTCGAATGCAAAGATTAAAAAAAAAATATGTTGATACCCAAGTGATGTCATATTTTTAAATAGAGTAAAATAAATAATCCAAGATACAAATAATCCAGAAACAAATAATCCAAATTTTCATAACAATTAATTTTTCGTAATTACGTTCATAAAAGTTCATTTGAAATTTTAATTAATAGGTGCGATTATGTAGCACATATATGTATAATACAATCCCCATAAGAATTATACAGAGTAGTAAAAAATTGTTGGGTGATAGTTATTATTTAGCTGTATCACATATTTAGCTGTATTGGTATAATAAAATAATATTTTGCCCAACTACTGCTTTTATATTTTAAACAAGTGGCTTAACCCTTTGCACTCCGATGTCGCCCCTCAGGCGCCAACATAACGAACAGTTCTTTTGTTTCCCTGTTCTTTAAAATAAACGAGCACAGCGTGATCTTGTGTTTAGAACATCAATCTTTCTTTCAACTTGTTCTCTTGCAAATACGAAACAGATCAGGATTTTTTTTCCCTTTATGAGTATAAAAAAAATCTGTGGAAAAGAACGTAAAGAGGAATAACTATTCAATAGAAAGAACACAAATCGCAAAGTGTTCTTGGAGTGCAAAGAGTTAACTTTAGTAGCAACAAACGAAATAGTTAAAGTAGAGCAAAAAGAAGGGTTTATTTTGTGTAATTAAAAACCAACCAATGATCAGCGCCCAACAATTTGAGACCACCCTGTGTATGCGATTGAATAGCAGTGCAATCGAAAATTGCAAATATTCGATTAGCCTCATTCATCCGTGTGATGAAGGATGTCGGTTTGTTTGTAGGAGAAATAATGATGGAATTTTGATTTCAAGGAAAATTATTCCCAAAACTCATCTGGATTAAAGACTGTCCCAACAATAAAAGACTTAAGAAACAGCCATTGTTAAAATAAGTTACTACGCAACATGGAGGCCGCCGCGCTACGCAAGACCAGTAGCGGAAAAGGCGATCGATAAGATGAACAAAGGGTAATTTTGAATGCATATTAAAACAAAGAATCAGAGAATTTTCATAGAATATGCAAGTGTTTTTTTTTATGTGAAAAAGTCTTTAAAATCGGTCGGGGTACAGAGGTCATTGGCAAAATCTTGAGCGATATAAAAAGTGTTGATATCTCAAAGCACCATAACTCCAGGGGAAATCAGCCTGGGGGGGGGGGGGGGGGGGGGCTATCTTCATCATATAAATAAAACTGGGCTGTGTTGAACAGGTCGGTCATTAATCCACTGCCTCCTCTAAACGTTGTACCACGTGGGGAGGACGAGTCAAATTTTGGGTATAACCTGATCTATTTAACCGCTGTAAATTCAGTTGTAATCGACGGATCGTGGCGAGTGTGTACTTCAAATGAAAAGAACGACGAGTTCAGTTCTACAATTCCATTTGACTAGTTAACAGTTTAAATAATTTGTGTGAAAATTGTGTGGTTCGGAAAGTGACGATCATTGTCCAAGGTTTCACTATGAAGCCAATATATCACTCTAAAGTTCAATTGTGGCATAGGAAACCTAAACTTATGACCGTGCTCCGACACAGCCGCACTAGTCCGAGAACTAGCTGTCATGTACGACTACAGTATTTTTTACACTTAAAAATTACTAAAAATCCTTGAAAAAACCAGTTGAATCTCTCTCACAGGTGAGTTCCTTCTATCGAAATTTGTTTTCTAAGAACTATCAAACTTACTCTATAATTTAAAACGAATCAGTCGGTAAATCAAGGAACCCTTCTAATAACAGGGTTTCTCCGTTGGGTCAACTGAAGAAAAAAAACGCCTTCTCCAGTTCTTGGAAATGGTGAGTCAGCGTCGAAGTAAAGTAAAAGATTGAAAATGCAAAGTCGAGAGAAATTATTTTTACTTAAGCAATTTTCTGATTTCCTGTGCTGGAAGAGAGAAGGAGATCCAGAGCTTACCGAAAACGCAAAAAGGAGCAGGCGCGTGTACAAAAAATTAACGAACTAAACCTTAAGGTACAGTGCTACTGTCATAAGTTAAAAGGCCCTAACTTCAATTTTTTAGCTTAACTGATGTCCTTAAAAAATACACCTTTTAATGACATTAAAAATACATAAATCAAATACAATAATGAGTTATCATGAAATTTATATTGGCCCTAACTCCAGTTCGAGGTGGTTTTTGATAAAAGAAGGACCTATGTGACAAGTAAATGCCAAAAAGACCCTAAATCCATGATGAGTGAACATAGAAAAACATGGTAAAAGAAAATATAACTATAACCAAAATAATTTTTTTACATGTAAACAACTACATTTAGACAATAAGTCAGGGGAAACTAACGTAACAGTGCGCGTAACATGAGGAAATGAGGGAGTTCAAATTTTTTTAACAAAAATAACGTGAAACGAACGCTTCTTTATCTCTAACTCTATTGGCCCGTCTATTGGATACCTCATTTGTTTTAGAGTCGAACAGTTTAGGCGATACGCGATTATATATATTTTTTCATACAGGTTTTAACTCATGGTAGCAAGCTCCGTGTGTTAAACACATATCCATCCTTGTGACGCATTCAAGTATAAAAAATGCTATCTTCTTCAAACAATCAGTGTGCTTTTCCACTTGATTTGTTCAAACAAAGAGAACTCTGACTTGACGCTCTAATGATCTCGATGTCCTTCGAATCAATCGCATTGCAAAGGTTTGCAGGAAATCAAAGAGAAATTTATCGCATCATTTTACTTCCTTTTAAAGTTTTGATTGTCAGGCACTGATTTACTTTATATTACTCTATCAATGAGCTATTGGTATAGAATAATTGAGCATTGCTTTCAGTTAAAGCCAATAAAGTCACATTTTCACTAGAAATACACAATGGCGTGGTAATAAAATACTGGGTGGTCGCAAATTGTTGGGCGATGGTCTTTGTTTGGCTGTTTAATAACGCATAATAAACCATTCTTTTTGCTAAACTTTAACTACTTTGTTTGCTGTTTAAAATATAAGAGAAGTAGTTGGGCAAAAAAAAATTTGTATTATGCCACGTTATGATGCATGTTAAATCCGCCGTGGTCCAATGTCCTCAGGCCTATGCAAAGTTGCGTGGTTCCAACTCAGGTGTTGTCCTCGTCATCTGAACATGGTTCCAAATTACGAGGCAGTGTTCTCATGTGTTTCCGACGGGATATATCCAGAATTGTCGCCAATAACCTACTATGTTAAGTACTACGTTATGTTTTAATCGTATGACATTTGGTTGGTTAAATCAACATCGTACTAGAGCTGCACAGTTGTCGACGGTTCAAGGCCTATCTCGAAGGAAAGACCTGGGAACATTGCCTCGTATTATTGAACAATGTCAAATGACGAGAACAACACATGAACTAGCACCCGACACAACCTGAATAGGCGTCAGGACATTGGACCACGGTCGGATTTAGCGTGCACCAGTCCCTTTAGACGATGGATATTGTTTAGTCGCGAAAGGAAAGAATTTGACAACCCTCCGATGATCAAATCGCTACACACATGCTGGGGATCGAACCGCCCGTTAGATGGTTATCCAAGCCCCTAACCATTCGGCTATCACAGGCCTTACAACATCAAACAGAGTTAGTTCAGTAAAAATGCATAAAAAATAAATATATAAATTAAGAGGGAGAAATTTGAAATGCCATTCTCGTTTAATTTATTTCCATGACTCTCCGATAGGTAGCGCTGGATTTTAGTCAAAGGCATAGTTTCCTGAATAAAAAAAGGGTAATGTTCTAGTCAAGGTTATCTACAGGGTACCAGAACCACCCAGTGATTCGCCGCAAATGATTTTTCCTTTTTTTTTTTATTTAAGTACAAACATTTAAATGTCGGTGCGGTGAACCGTGAACTTAGCAATGTTTAAAACAAGTTGTTGGTTTACGCCTTTTGGACAACCGAAATCACTATAAATTGTTGCGCGCATGATTTAGTATAGTACTGAAGAATTTTAGGGTAGAAGAATTTGAGTACCCCAGATGCAAAACGTGTTAGATCCAAAAAATTATATTTTAGTATAATTACATACTTGATTACTTTGCCTTCAATTTAAATATGTAATAAAGAAGCAAAACTCGCTATTTACTAATAAAAAATTTAAAGAAGTCCGCAGAAGCAAAGGTAACTATATCCACGCTGTATACGGATGCAAAGCAGCTATATACAGCGCGGTTATATATTCGTATGTTTAGTACTTATTTTGAGTTAAAATAGAAAGTGTACGATTTGAAAAAAAAAATTATATTCCAAAATTAAATTTTACCATGTTTATTAACCCTAGTTAGATTGTGCTGCTAGACTCAATGCAATTTTTTCATAAAGGATATTTTTATGTCAATTAAGATGATGTTTGTTTCGTCTCCCTACTTTGAAAACTTATACGAATACTTCAATGTATACATGTATAAATTAGTCTTGGTTAAGACTTTCCAAATGTTTCACAAAACATATTTCGGTTAGGATTTGAAATTATCGTTTTCTTCTGAGTAACCAATCTGATCAAACGCGTTATTTGAAGGTACCATATCCATCACAGTTATAAGTCTTACAAGGATAGCAAAGATTGTATTAAATTTTATTTATTTTTCTGATAAGGGATTGCATACTTACAGAAATAGATATGGAAAAGTGACAAGTGCAAACAATAACATTTTATCGTTTACTTTTCTAGAGTGAAAAAAAAAGTTATATTTTGCTGTCTATTGCTTTATAAACCAATACTTGTTGGAGAAAATAATTGCAATTTTTAAAGCATTTTATACTCAACAATAACCGATTAATAAGAACAAATATTAATCCTTATAACGAATATTTAAAGGTTATGAATATAAAGTGATTATATAAACTTCGCAAAAAAATCTCAAAACAATTCTTCATTTATAACAGACTATTATTGTAGCTAATAATGAACTAAATTCATAAAAGGGGCTCTATTAGCTCAATTTTGTGAAACATTAGCTCCCCATCTAAAAAACAACTCTTAAAATATGGAGTTAAGCGAAAATAATCAAACATTATCCATAATTTTGCCTATATCGTCCAGAAATAGACAAGCGGGTCATACACGAGAACCCTGTGTTCGAATCCCGGGGGTGATCGAATATAGGTTAACAAGCAATATATATGTTTGTATTGTGAGTAACTGATTCGTTTAATAACCCCACTCCCACACAAAAAGAACACCCTTTCACCCAATATACATATAGACAAATGATACCCTATCTAATATACAGGTTTAATATACAGAGTGGTCAAAAATTATTGAGCGATGATTATTTGCTACGCTTTTTAACTACAAACAATAAACCTTTCTTTTTACTATACTTTAACTACTTTGTTGCTACTAAAGCTAAGCGATTAGTTTAAAATATAAGCAAAGGAGATGGGTAAAAATAATATTTTATTTCGTCAATGCGGGAGTTTCACGTGACGTATCATAATGGAAACTTACTAGTAGTTTCGATTTCTTTCCTACAGCAGACATTTTTACTTTTGTTTGTTTAGTCGCTAATCTTGCAATTTCGGAAAAGTTTGTTTATAATATTGGTTTTTGTCAAATAAGTAATACTTTTATTCTATATATGAATAAATTTAAATACAGAAATACTATATTTTATCTGTATATAAGTTGCTTATAATTAGAATTACAACGAAATACGGTAAAATACTTTTATTTCAACACAAAAAAAGCTTCATAAATGATGAGTACAATCTATCTCAGTGTATGAAGTAAATATTTCTATATTGAGGTATTATTTAATGACAAAAACTTAAAATTATAGTACAGGAACTGAAGTTCCATGCTAATCCTACGAAACTTCTTCGAAGTCGCGGATTTTTCTCCATGTTCGTTTGGAACAGCGGTCTTCTTCTCGGCGTGAAACTCCCCCATACAGCTAAATGCGATACAGCCAAACAATGATCATCGCCCAGCAATTTGTGACCACCCTGTGTTTCGTTTGCACGCAGAAAAAAAAAGTACAAATATCAACGAAAATTATATATTTAAACGCTTAAAGAACTTGAAGAAAAAAAGTAATGCCTTTCTCATCTTTCTGAAAAGATCACATTCTTTCCTTACCTTACAGAACAATGAGCCATAATTCTACGGGATCTCTATAGAATTATGACCCATTTTTCTAGTAAGGGTATAAGAAATAAAATATCACTCAAATTTAAGGTTAAAGAATCTTCGCCAGACAAGAGAGAAATACCCATGAAAAAAAAAGAAGGCGTACAGAGTATTTCCTACAATTGAAATGATTGAAGTAACTAATATTAGCTAGTTTCTATATGCCCACCATTTTGGTTTAACCGTTTGCTATGCAAACGCACCTATGAATCGAGTTTGAATCTTTCTTATTTTAATATTCGCCAGTTGACGCATATTTACGTGACATATTTCTACCTTCGCTTGTCTTCAGTCTTCAGGGGGCTTTCTCTAGTCTTTGTTTCGTAAGTGATTATTTAGACTTTCTGAATTATTTTTCAATTTTAAGTGCAGTTTGGAGGCGCATGCAATTCTTTAATCTTCCCTTGCACTAAAAGTAACTGATTCTTCAAGAGATTTTAAACAAGTGAAAACATTAATTTCAATCAAATTACTCTAATCTAACGCAGGTCCATCAGAACTCAAACAACGCTAACAATTTAAAGTTAAGAAAAATTTGGTCACATAGAAATAATGACAACTTTACAGTGAAGGCTTAAATTAGGCATGCTAACTCTTTATTTATTATTATTATTTTTGGTATTGTTTAGCCAAGCGAACACTGGTTAAAAGAACAATGCACATTATTCAAGTACGACCCTTTAAGTATGACGTCATCGTGAAGATCCGGTTCCCGTACTGCCACCTACGGAGTTTCAAAGAAACCTAGCATCGTGTTCTTAACAAACAGTTGGTACGACCGAATACACGCTGATTCGTATAGGAGTCTTAACTATTTTGGATTAGATGAATTAGAGACTGTTCCACCTTTAAATCACCTTTTTATGCATGGTGGGATATTTTTTAACACACCTCGAATACTTTAAATTATTCAGAATACAAAGTTTAATATTTTAGTACAAGTTTGTAATCCAGTTATCCATACTAGGAGTTAACAGAAAATATTTAAAATAAGTGAAAACCAAAGTTAAAACGCTTTATAACATGTGCTTGAAATTGATGTGTCCTGCAACTTGTGTTCTTTTCCTCGTTAAAATTATGTGCCTCAAAGAGTTAGGGATGACTTTCTTATGGCCCGAAAATTCTTTATTTTACAAGGAGAACTTTAAATTTTGGATGAATTGTTTCGTGGTTTAAACGAAATGTGTAAAAAGTGATGTACAGCTAGTAGCGAATGCCTGCAGAATTAAATTTCCCATAAAACAGGTTCTACGGTATGAATCATATGGTAAATACCATGAGGATGAGCATAGCAACCGGTTGTTTATAACCCGGTAGAGACAATGGTGTTGGTAGAAAACGTTGCTGGGATACGAAAGTCTATACTAGTCAACCTCACTGAGCTAAAAAAGAACTGGAGATTACACTAAAAGCGTGCGCTTTTTGCCCTCTTGACTGAAAAGGATAAGGTGGTAAAAATATAGTTTCGGAAAGATTTATACTTTTAAAATAACTGCATATGTGCAAAAACCTCATCATGCTAGTGTCTATACTTTTCTAATTATATTTTTTACTTTTGGATCACCCTGTATATGTATATTACACAAAAATTACTTACCTCAGCAGTTAATTCGTGTCCATCAAAACGCAGTGTGCTTTCCCTCTCATTCACCGGCCGGTCACCAAACCCAGTTCCAGGACTGTCATTGTTGCAGTTGTCCCCATCTTTGTTCTTGTCCCCAGAGTTTGCGACACATGCAATTAGACTGCCTCTGCGAGCTCGCAACGTGTCGAAGAAGTGAAGCCGACTGAACAGGCTTGTGGCTTCATCCACTTCGTTGTATTCCAGGCTTTTAGGGTGAGGATATCTAGTCCCAGAGTGGATGCCATGAAGAGATATTTGAGTAAAGGCAGCGGTGTTACCCAAGTACACAGAACGAATCTCAGATTCTTGGTTCCAACGGTTGTTCATATGGATGTCAGGTTCGAGTCTCAGGTGCGCGAGCAGCAAGAGAAGGAAAATTAAGTCACCACCATTGAACTTCAGGGGAAACATTGTGTATCGTTGTTCTTCAAAGTTGGTTGGTTAAATAATTTGTAAGTTTCGCACTCTGAATTGGTTACAGCTTCAAGTATTTGGTTGATGAGGTATTTTGTAGCACAGAAGTGATAATGGCAAATTAGTAAGTAATGTGGACAAAATAGAATCTGTTTCAAAACAGTCCTGCTGTTGAATTATCTCTTGTATATTAGAATGTTCGTTTAATAAATCGCTGATCTTCCGCGTTTCACCAACTCTAAACACCCAATTGTGTTTTTGAAAAGATTAGTAGCTAGAGGTTTTATTTAACAACCTATTTACAGCTATTATTTCCGTCACCTGGGTAAAAAACCCAGGCCCGGCGAAAACACCCAGGAAACTAAAGGCAAGTCTTCGAAAGCACAAATAAATATGCGCGATTATTTAGCACCGAATCGGACTTGTTAAATGTCAATCCTAAATGTGTCTAAAATGAAGTCGTTTGATTTGTTCTTGGTTGAACACAGGAATACCTAGAAGAAGAAAATATAAATTAAAATCTATTCTGAAAAGATAAGAAAATATATGCTATAGAATTAAAATTTCGGTGATTTTGGGCATTGGCTCTTATCCAACTAAGATATAGATGTATAAATAGCAAATGTTTCATTAAAATTTAAACTGTTACTGTTTAGTGTGATTAGATTCCGAAAGAGACTGGATTATCGTTAACTAAGGCTATATTAGACTATCGTTATATTAAGGCTATATTAGACTATCGTTATATTAAGGCTATATTAGACTATCGTTATATTAAGGCTATATTAGATTATCGTTAGCTAAGGCTATAACTATGCAAGTTTATTTCGCATACGTTTTACAGCTGTCATCGACAAATACAAATGCTACTTCCAAAAGGAAGTAGTATTTGTACCATTTGTACCATGACCATTGTACAAGATAACTAACTATATGTACAGATTACTTTTTTCCACTCTTGCCAAATATTTTTCAGCACCTTGCATTAAAAATTTAAAACTATTTGGTGGATATTCTCAAATTGTAGTCCTCATACATGTAATACACCCAAACTCTAAATTCCATTTTCTAAACTTAAATTAATAAATTTTTTATTCTGATAATTTCCTGATCCATTCCTAAATCACTTTTCTATGCCATTTAAAGATTTTATAAATTGCCACTCTTAATCACGTCACTATTTTTAAATATACACTCTTTTAGCTGCTACCTCCAACATATGAAGAATAAACTTAATCTCCTAATATGGATCCTGACCATTTTTACAGAAATCGACATCATAATAGGCTTGCAACAAAACATTATTAAGTATTACAAAAGTCAACAGGATAATGTTCTTGTCCGTCAAGCACAGTCAACAGGATTAGGTTTATTATTACATATACTCAATACACATCAACATTGGGTTTTCAATATTTCAAGATATTTAAAAAAAAATTAATCTATCATATAAAAAGGCCCTTGCGACACCCATGTACCATAAACCTCAATCAACTATTCATTCTAATATATAGTACTATTTATTATATGACTGAGTATATATTTTCAAGACAAAAAAAATTGAGCTGTTTTAAAAAAAAACCTGGAGCATTTGCAAAAAAGGAAAGATTGGTGGATGTTTAAGGAATGCGAAGGATCTCGGAGATGAATTTCAGCTGAGCTCATTTTTATACAAGATACGTCAAACCAAAGTGTTAGCAATTCTATTTGTTTGCATATTGCATAAATAACTGAAATACCATTTATTGCACAAGTGTAATCAAAAACGAAAGGTACAACCATACATTGTAAAAAAGATATATTAGTTTGCATTTTTTATCAAATTTATATTTTAAACTGCATCTGTTGTGCAACCGTCCTTCAAATTATGTGTTTTAATAGATTATCCCAGCAAAAAAGTCAGCATAAAAACTTCGTCAAATTTGTGAAATTGAAGGTTTAATGCAAGAAAAATACATTTTTAAAAGTTCTATTAAATTAAAGGTTTTTGTTTCAATGGGGGAGTTTCACGCCAAGAAGAAGAAGAAGACCGCTGTTCTAACGGAACATGGAGACGTATTCTAGACGCCGAAAAAGTTCCGTAGAATTAGTATGGAAGTACAGCTGCTGCAATATACTTTTTAAGATTTTTCTTTTTTAAATACTAACATGATGATTTCGTGTAGTGCATTCGGTTGCTCTAACACTGTTTCGAAAGCGGATTGTATTGCAAGAAGAGTTTCTTTTCACAGTTTCCCTCATTCTGATTCTAATCTGATGAAAGCATGGCTAGCTAGGATAAAACGAGAAAACTTCGTTCCTACGAAATATTCAAAGTTGTGCTCCGATCATTTTGATCCAAAATGTTTTTTTCAAACAGGAGGAAATATCAAACGATATATAGAAAAAGACAATTTCACTTAGTTTTTCTGCATATGAATAAATATGTAATAAGCCGAAATTTACTAACAAAGGGTCTTTTACTTAAACTTTGCATTGTTAAAAATAAACGATGAAAATACACAGCTAAATTATCTCGTTAAAATACAATACAAAGTTCAGTGGAATAAGCGAGCGAGCGGAGCGACCAAACCACAGGATTGTCTGCTAAAGAGAAGAAATCGAAACTACAAGTACGGAATTCATGTCACTACGTCACGTGAAACTCCCGCATACCCTTCATAAAACATGTAAAAATAAAACTTCAAAAAATGTACAAAAAAAAGCTTCAATTTTGAAACATTTAATTTATTGAAGAGAAAATGTAGATTTTTTAAAGATTTTATGCAAAAAAATTAAAAACTTCCAAAAATTGCAGTTTTTTTTTTCTCAATATCCCTTATAAAACCTGCAAAAAAACTTCAATTTCACAATTTTGTTCTGAAGTTTGTATGCTGGGATGTCAAACAAACTACTAAAAATGTCATATTTGCGGGTAAATGATCACACAACAACATTTTTTTCTGCAAACAACCCAGCCTCATTCGTTAACGTTGGCCTCGGCGAAAATGTTTCAAGTTTTAACAATTACACATGTTTTTTGAACAAGCAACCAATCTCAGTTATGAACTTTAAGAAACAAAGTAAACAGTATCAAAAGTCTGACATAACATAACGTCCAAGCGGCAAAATCTTTATCTTGTTTCTGTTTGCAGAAAGCTAGTATGAATTTGTAAAATAAGACAAACACGGGACATATTGATACACAACTTTTCCTAAACATGTAAACAAATAAAGTTACACAAACATCACCTTGATATACGGTGTACAGAGGGACATCAATTTTAAATTCACTGATATTTTTATATAATTTTTTTTCAGTGCGATAGTAAAGATGCCGATTCCATAAAATTACATTAATCCTGTTAACAGGAAATACAATAACACTGTATAACATTGAGGAAGCCAAAAACAATTGACATTGTATTTGCAGACAGCAATTAATCCTTCTGCCAAGTTCGACAAAAAAATATTTTAACAATTTCGAAGATTTATTAAAAATTTGGTGCATTTTTAAAACATTTATAGTTTTGTTTAAGTGAGCAAGTATCTGTTTTTTTTTTCAACAGTCAATCAGTGCTGCATTAGTTTTAAAAACACTGGCATTTTGAGGAATTGTCAGGATTTCAAACAGAAAATTTTAGTTTTTTTGCTCATTTTGTGAACTAAAATGCTTCTTTTCTTTGTTTTAGTTGCATTTAGTGATTGAATATAAGCGATCAATCAGCAATATTTCATAGAAGTCAGATTTTTAATAAAAATTGCCAAATTCCCTGATTTTATAGAAATTTTCCAAAAATCCCTGACAATTCCAGAATTACAAATTTCCCTATTGATGGACACCTTAAAGTACCATTGCTTTCGTAATGGCATTTAAAATTGGATGATACCGAAGAATACCTACAAATAAATCTCAGCTTACCATTAATATGTATAACGCAGCGCTTCTGAATGAAAGTTTATAATTCAAGATTCGTTAGAGATAGTTCTATAAATATAGATCGAACCATCGAGGTAGAGAGATTATTTATTATTGATTATTTTCTGTGTTACATTTATATCAATAGAATTTTTTAAACATTGTTGAAAAGCTTTATTTTAATTTGTAAACAAAGCGTAAATTAACGTCTTTATTGGGTTAATCTATACCTGCAAATTGTTTTCGCGAATTCGTTTTCAATATCTTTACTATGTTCTTTTAAAAGTGATAAAAACCGCCACATAAGTTTTATACATTCTCACTAAGAACTCAGAAAGAACTTAACACTGCAACGACACCATTTGGCACGATAGCACCCAATACTAGTTAGTATTAAAAATCCATGTAGGTATATATAAAACTTATGGAATAAAATGAAATTCATTATTGAGTCACAAACTGTTTTATAATACAATAAGATATATTGTACTAAGTTTGTATTATGTTATGAATAACTGCCATGCTTACTATAAGTTACGAATAAATTGTATTTCCAAAATTCTGAGTAACTGTGATAATTGGGAAATAGAAATAATAATCAATGAATATGCGAAAAGCAAACTATTCTTTAAAAAAAAGTATAAAAATGTATGTTTTATATTACGAATAAATTCGAAATGTCCAATGTTTTCTTCATAACGCGAGATGAATTCGCCTGAATCTGCCAGAATCTAGAGAACATATTTTGGTTGTTTTAACCACAGTTTTTCTTTTGGCACACTCACTCGGTTTTTTTTTACCTTTTTTTTTCACTCCTTATTCATTTTTTGCAAAATAAACAGACATGCACGAAAGCTCTTAAACTTCAATTTTTGTAGCAGAAAGTGAAACTGGGTTATGTTAAAAGTAGGAGCGCATAAATCCTGAATTTTGATAACTTTTATTTTTTTAACTAATTTTTATATAAACTACTATAACATGCATTTTTTTCATCTTTTGCATGTGCACAATTTTATTCAATTTCCTCTAGGTTTCCAAACTTTTGAATTAATGTTTTGGTTGAACAAAGACTGACAGAGAAAGTAATACACGATGGTCACAAATTGTTGTGCGATGGTCAATGGTTGGCTGTATCACATTTAGGTGTATTGGCATAATAAAACATTATTTTTACCCAACTACTTCGCTAATATTTTAAAACAAGTCGCTTAGCAACAAATTAGTTAAAGTACAGTAAAAAGAACGGTTTATTATGTGTAGTTAACAATGACCATCGCCCAACATGGCGTTCTGTTTTATTAACCAAATTTGGCTTCCAAATACTTGTTTAATATCAAGTATTTATCAATGTCAACACACAGTCTGCATTTGTTTATTTTAAATTAAATAGGCACTCATAGGAGGATTTCAACATTGCTTAATTAAATTTTTATAATTTCGTCATCTTTTCAGTTTAAAAAAAAAATTCAAGTAATTTAATATTTACTCTTAGCTTGTTTAAAAAAATCCCAAATTATTTCATTGCTAATGCATTTTCTTGGAAAAGTCCGTTATTTACATTTTATCCAGACATAGTACAATTTTAATATGTGTTTTTTTTATCGGACACAACATTAATAAAACTGAATTTAGCTTTGGAACTATTGAATAATACCGTGTTTATGTGCGTTTATATCTTCCATTACTTGAAACCAAACACTAATGAATATTTGAATAACACAATTCTGTAAAAATAAATGTAAATAAGCTAAATAGCGTTGAATAAATTCGTCCTATAATTCTTCAACATCGTCGCATTTGTTGAAACATGTTTTTGTTAGTGTAACAGAAATTTTTGGAGTATAGCCACCATTCCCCACCTTGTTTTCCCAATTGAACCACAGATCGTAAGAGAAAGAGCACTGTCCTCAAAATGACTTAGAAAATAAATAGTTTCGTTACATTTCTACTTTTTGGTAGAAACAGAGCAGTTTATTCTTTAGGGTCACCAATACTCCACTTAACCACCTCTATTGACTAAACACAATTCTGTAAATAAGAATAAATGCATACAGCACATGTTTAAAAAAAGCAGACTTTTTAAATTCAAAGATGGCTTTTTGAAACAGTAATTTTTTTAATTAATTATATGAACTTATTATATGTTTTGTATATAGTACATTATTAAGACAAAATTTCAATTTATATTGTTTACTGATCTCCAACGAATAAAAAAAAAAATTAAGGTAGTAGCTACCTTTTTAGAAGATCCTTTTGACAGACAGAAAAGTGTTCCGATGGTTTAAACATTAAAACGACTTTATAAATTTACAAAGATTATAAAAAATGTTTTATATGACAATCTTTATTTGTTGCAATTCCGTATCTCTAATCATTTTGAAGTTATAAAATAATAAATAATTTAAAGTATAAAGTATCAAACATATTATTTCTATACGCCTCTTACTCGCGACGAATCTTAACAAGTAAGGTATTCAAAAGAAGGAGAATTTTCCGGAGCACTGACGAATCGTACGTTCACTTTATAAATTTCAACGGAGATAGAACGTACCTTTGTACCTTAGTCGGTAGCGGGCGGAACTTCTATGCAACATGTCGCTTGTCCCGACGGGGGGCACTCAATTTTTTTTAGGCATTGATAAGGTTAGAGTGAAATTATAGCGACTTTAATTAAGATCCATGTGAAAAAAAAAGTTTTTTTTAGAGAGAACACTGAATATTGGATATAATGAGTATTTTCTATGAAAAAATACATTGTCTATGTAATTTAACAATGCCTAGCAGATAAAAACAAATTATTAACACATAAATATAGTTATGATTTGAGAATAGTGAGTAAATTTAGCTTGAGCGTTTAATGTAATTACTCAGTAATTTTTTCATTGTAAAATGCTTAATCTTTCTCAGTGAACGAAGAGTAATTTTTAAACTATATTTTTCTACGGTCAATGGCGGAACATGAAGTGAGTTTTTCATAACATTATTCTAAATGATAAGAGATACACAAGTGATTAAAATTTTCTTCACGCATATGGAAGAAAAGTATAGTCAACATATTCAAAACATTAATAAAAGGTGGTCAGGAATTGTTGGACAATTGTCATCATTTGGCTGTTTAACTCGCATAATAAACTACACTCTTTGCAATACATTACCTATTTTGCTGTTGCTACTAAAGATAAGCGACTTGTTTAAAATATAAGCGAAGTAGTTGTGAAAAAATAATATGTTATTATGCTAATACAGCTAAATGGGATACAGCCAAACAATAACCAATTTGTGACCACCATTTAAATTTCATAATTTTCAAAATCCCTTACAGGCTAACATTTCATTTTTAAGCAGATAACGGTACACGAGAAATCTTACAAAATTATAAAGTAATTATAGAAGTCCCTAAAGAATTATTTAATGAAAAATAATTACATAATTCGAAAAATTTGTGAATAAATAGCTGATTGGCCTCCCGCATTGCTGGGGAACTCGTTAAGGCATATATACATTCAAAAATTGAGTGGCCTCCGTATTATACCGAAGTACCGCGCGCCACAGACTACGCTGCAAATGTACGTTCTTTGGAAATATTTTTTTTTTCAAAATATGTTTCTTTATACAATAATTCTTTTTAAAGAATTTTTAAACAAATCGTTGGTATTTATGATATGAACGTATGAGTCGTCAGTGTTCCGGAAAATTATCTTTCTTTTGAAACAACACTTGTTACGATTCGTCGCGCGTAAAAGGCGTAAATAAAAGGGATATATACTATAGAAAAAATATATGATTGATTACCCAAAGAAAATAAATTAAAAGAAAAGGTGAGCAAAATCAGCCTTACCTTTAATACGAAATAAGAAATATTTAACTATGGCTGTTTTCAAGTGAGCTTCACACCAAGGAAAACGCCACGGTTTCATAAACAATGACTCATTCTTACGCAAGAAGTCGAGGAAAAGATGCAAGCTCTATTGTTAGTTTACCGGTAGAGATACGATTGATTGAAAGAATTTGCGATGGTTACTTGCATCTTTATTTGCTCTGGATTCATTAAAGAAATATTTTTCTACGATTTATAATACCATTGTTCTATTGTGTATATTTGAAAATAAAAATATTTTTTCGCCAAACAGTAGAAAGCAATTTCTATATTTTTGAAGAATAGAGTTAAAATATGCCTATAATCCCCCTGTGGAATAGGTGTCAAAATTTAGATAAGTTCATATAATTGACACCAATTTCAGAATGGTAATAGGTATTAAACTAATATAAATTTTTAACACTCGCATAAAAAAATACATTTCATTTTCAGCGGTTTTTTTTTTAAATCAGTTTTTTTATAGCGTCTACTTCCGTTTCTCTATCTGGATAACCGGATAGGCCTACTAAATAAAAATGTGGTTGATCCTTTAGAATGACCATCCTTTTGAAATAAAATGTCTGCTTCGCTGGTTCGAATTTACGCTCGAATTACCAGCACTACGCTGTTGTCAATTTCGCCTTTCGGACACCTAAGCGTTAAGCATAGAAGGGATTTTCAATATTAATAATATTTGTTACAAAAAAAAACCTAAGTCTATATACATAAAGAGTATCTGTGGCTTTGTTTTTTATACAAATCTAGTTTTATTCCAAACTTGATAAAATTGTGTACACAACCTTCAAAACAAGAGCAGGGTACTGTACATGAGATTTCGAAAAACCACACCCATCCCAATGGGCAGAAAAAGGGGTAATAAGGATCAAAAATGCTAAAAATAATTTGCTAAAATAAAATGCTTTAATAAATAAAAGCCCATATCTCGTGATCAGCGATATAAATACAGGGTGTTTAAGAATTACCTTTACACCTTTGACACGCAATAAAAACTAAAATAAATAAGATAGATAAGTTATGCTGCTTGTACATGCAATAGCAACACATGAAGTTTCATTTCTACGCACTTTTTTTTTTCGAAAAAACTAATGAACCATACAATGCACCATTCTAAAACCAGCAACGCAATCAAGCACTGAGCTTTATCCTAAAGATGGGTATATAGGAAAATTATCTTTACAACGTCGACACGCAATAAAACCTAAAGGAAATAAGATAGGTAAGTTATGTTGCTTGTATATGTAACGGCAACACATACATTTTTATTTATAAGCAACAATTTTTTTTTTTTTACATGCGTACAAATAAAATTTTATGTGTTGCTATTACATGTCCAAGCAACATAACTTACCTATCTTATTTCTTTTAGGTTTTATTGCGTGTCAAAGTTGTAAAGATAATTCTTACACAACTGTACTATGTATTCTTTGTCTACTTCATTTAGGAAAAGTTGGCAAATGCATACAAAAATCTATGTTTATATGGCAATTTAATCCAGGCATCTTTTTAAAATTAGCATTAACCTTAATTTATACATTCAATATGCATATTCCCAAAATATCTATACGTCACCCTATACGCACAGCAGGGTGGTCAGTTAAGGGGGCACTAGGTGTTCTAAATGCTTTGTTCTTATGAAGCATAATTTTCAGAACTTTAGCATTTACTATTGATCAATTAAAATAATTTTGTTGCGTTCGATAGAACAACGTTTTAATTATAAGTATACAATATCAAATTTAATTAAATTAATAATAATTTAATTTCAAATTAATAAGAAATAAGTTATGGTCACCTTATCTTTATTCTCATGCAGTCTTTGAGACAAAATATTTTTTGTTAAAATAAGGCAATTCCCACGTGTAAACATTAAAACTATTTATAGTTTTAAAGCATTACATTTAATTTGCCAATTAATAGTTTTTTTTAAAATAATATTTACAATTCAAATAACTTTTTAATAATAAATAGGCAGGTTAATGGCATAATTATTAGAAAGTTAAATTTTTCATTTAACAAAATCTCGCTTGGCCTCAATCGAAACTAAATCCTGCCTACCGCACTGGTGAGCAGCGTTATCCTTAGGGGTGTGCGACGAGTGCCACCGCACAGACCACGCGCTGATGTTTTTTTTTTTTTTTTTAGGGAGTCCACGCTGAACAGTGAATGTGGGTAAAATGAAAGGTTTAGAGAAATCAAATGAATTTCTTGTATTTTCTTTAACAAAATAACCGACAGTTATTTTAGGATTTCTTCTGTCAAACACTTCATTCTGAATGTGTATTTCCACAAATTCAAAGTACATAGGGCATCATTGATGCCGAAAGATCGGTAAGGGTTATTGTTTTAACACACAAACACGGGCTCCTTACAAAACAAAATTTTGAAACTATACAGCAACTTTTAATTTTGGCTTTTCAAACAATATGGCAAACCTATTCATGGGTTTCTATTAAGGATTAAAAGGAACCCCTCAACCAGCGACGTATTTACGGTTATATCCCGAAGCGACAAAGCAAAAAAACGACAATTATTATTATTATTTTTAATTTTGAAATTCAAAAGCGTGTCAACTTAATTTGAAATATTTTATTTTTCTGTATAATTATAAAAAGAGCAATTTTTCTTTGTTTTTAGTTAGTTTGATTTATATAGAACAACTTATACTAAATAAATATGAAATTATTTTTTATAAAATCAAACCATATATTAAAACAAATCATGGTCACATTTTAACCTTTACTAACTTTTTTTTTGTATTTGAGTAGCCCCTAGGCGTCAAACTTATAAATCCGGCACTGCCCTCATCTATATTAGCACAGGACCAGGCCCTGATTTAGAAAGTCAGGACTATAGACACAACGTCATTGACGCACTTTGTCAAAAATAGTCTCAAATTAAAAGTGTATTATTCATCAAAAAAATAATTAAATTATATAGCGTTTTTGAAAAAATTGCCTAAAAGTTATAAAAAAATTAAATAATAATAACAAATTTGTCAAAATATAGGCAACTTAATGTATAATTAAATAAAAGTTGGGCCCTTAAAGCCGCAGAGTCCAGGCCTAACGTGGTAAATCAGGCCTGCTGGTGACCACTGGACGGCACAACTGTGAGGTAATCGCCCGGTATTGCAACGCTATCCAAACCTCGATAATCCAAAAAACAGTAAACACACGTAGGGGAAACAGGCATCTTACCTTTTTCGCTTCGGACCCCTCAATTGTCGCTCCGCGTAAAGCGCCGGTGTTTTTAATCGGGAAGTGGCTTCAATCAGCAGAAGTTGTGGGTTAACGTCTGCGGAAGCGTGCCAATACTATGATAGTCGCGACGATAAGGTAAGTCCTGCGCGACCTTCAGAGTTGAATGGCAAGAGCAGGAAAAAGAGGACTCTTAAATAAAAGAAGCAAAGCGACACGCTTTCGTATATCTTCTTGGGAAAGAGCGCACTGAAGCGGAAATCTCGGCAGCGCGCTTGATGCTTCTTCGCAGTCATTCAGTCTTTGTTTTCTTGGCACTGTGGGGATTGCGCGGTTTATATGAACGCGGACTCGGAAAACTAGTTTTCGTTTTGATGCGCAACGTCGACGCGAAATACCGGGAGTCCGAAAAGTATCGTACTTTTAAAGTACAAGTAAAGTAAAGTTGTACTTTAAAGTATTATACTTTTAAAAGATCATTGAAAAAATAAAGTTTTTTTTTGTTTTGTATTTAATAAAGAAAGTATCAAAAGATGGGATTTGAAGTGAATACGTCTTTAAATCGGTCAACGACAAAACAGCGGTCATTGGCAAAAAAAAAAAAAACGCAAATAAAAAAGTATTGACATTTCAAAGCCTAAGGGGTTGAAATCAGCCAGTGGAGATGGGGGGGGGGGGGGGGGGGGCGACAAAATAAAATACTGCACGAAGGAAACTATATCTGTTTGTACATTCAGTAGTGTAGTTTTTACTTTAATTCAATAATAATACTTTATTAAGTTTCAATAGAAACATTACTAAACTACTTCGGTGAATAGGGTGATTTATTTTAGTTTTTTAACACCCTGTGTCGCCCATGTCACTGTTACCCCGGTTGCGCTTCCACCAGTTCAATCAGTCTGGTAACACAGTTCAATGTATATGAGGTAAAGGTGAAAGAAGTTTCAGTAAATTATATCTTATCAAAATTTTATTTACGTCCGAGTATGTGTCAAGAAAGGCTTTCGGATCTTGCAATTATATCCATTGAAAACGATATTTCACAAAGTATAAATTATTCCGACCTCATAAAAAATTTTCTAGTGCCAAATCGAGAAAAGTATTCATATAGTAAGTTGAATTTTTTTTACGTTAATAAGATCTGCTTTTTTTATATAAAAACCTACTTGCCGAATAAAGGTGGTTTTTTAACCAAAACAATTATCCTAATTACTACTAATAAGCCAAATTTAGCCTATATGTCGCTTACTTAATCGGTTAACCGACTGCATAGAAGGAGCTTTGAAATTTATGGTGTGGGGTGCAACTAGGAAAACTCGCACCAACTAGAAAATGTTTTACTTCCGTCCGTCACTAGTTCCCTGGACACCTAACATTCATAGCTACCACAGAGCTAATATTAGCATATTAGAGTTTCAATCACGTGACTGGCTAATGATTCCAGACAAAAAAGAAATTAATCAACATGGACGCCATATTAGTCTAGGCCAGTGGTCGGCAAACCGCGGCTCTTTGGTCTTTTGAGTGTGGCTCTTCGACAAAATAACACGTTCGGGCACGCGATTGAAACTTCGTGGCCTATGCTTTATGAAATATCATGGCCCAAAATTAAAAACAACAACATACTTGACTTACCCAAACTTTCCAAGAAGATGCAATTCCATTGTTCACATTAGTGTTTGTGAGTCATTGTTATTATTTAATTTTATAGATACCCTGCAATTTAATTTTATAAATAAATAATATCGCTGTTAAGTATATGATATCAAGTTTTATTCAACGTACCTAAAGTTTAAGTAAGACTTAAACCTTTAAATAAAGTTTATTAAGTTAAATTTAGGGAGCGTTGTGAAGTGAAAGAATAGGTAGAGTCGAGGATTGAGAAAAGTATGTGAGATGGTTTGGACATATAGAGAGGATGAACGAAAGGAGACAGACGAAACAAGTATACAATACGAGGGTGGATGAGAGAATTGGAAGGGGTCGACCTCTCAGATTGAGGAAGTTCCTAACAAAGTCCAGCTTAGGAGTAACATAATTAAGTTAACACCTACCTATATAGTTTAAGTTTAAAAAATTCGGCTCTCAAAAGAAATTTCAATCGTTGCACTGTGGATATTTGGCTCTGTTGACTATTGAGTTTGCCGACCACTGGTCTAGGCAAAAGAAAATAAACTTAACGTGGAAGTAAAGTTAATTTTTTTTTAACTATTGAATATTATTTTTCCAGCGCCAGAAATAACGCTCTTTTTTATTTCTTCTGCAAGCTTCTCTAAAACACTCGTTTTCAGTCAATCTTCCGCCATTTTCATGATTTCGACGCAAAGTCACGCGCGAATATTAGTTTGCCTGGACAAACATAGCTAGTTGTTAGAACAGCAGTCACTTTTTTGAAACTCTAATACGGTCTCTTGTGTGGTGGTTACACTATAGTATTCGATTAACTTATCGACTAATATACAAAAAAAATAAGCTATTTTCAGATATTTCAGTATCTATTTATATTCGCCATAAACTGCTTCCTATTGGACAGAATTTAATAAACTTACTTTTCTGATAAAAAATAAATTCGATTGTGCATTGTTAAGAAAACATTTTCACTTATAACTAATTTTTCTTTCATGATATAGGCAATCACGCATTTCTAAGATTTTGTTTCTTTCAAAATGCAATATTGTAGGATGACTTCACAAGTGTGCCTAGAACAATTACAATTAAATTTTCGCACTCGACTAATATTTGTTTTTACACGGGCCAAATAATTTATTACACGCAGCTACTCTATTATTACGAGTGTTGCCTCGTACGTTTTTATCTGTAGAATGTAGAACGGTCAATGTGTACGAGCTAATAAAAGTGACTGGTTTTATTTTGTAATGAATGCTCATAGGCGGATCCAGAAAAAAATGGGGGGGGGGGGGGGGTCACAGTACAAAGTCTACATGGGACGTGGTCCGGGCCCCTCCCGAAACAAACGTAAACAAATTACTTTTAATAAATATTAGGACATTAAATGTTTAAGTAAGTCACTAATATGTATAATTGAATATTTAATTAAATAAACAATATAAATAATTAGATAATTAGCATTATTTTCGCAATTAATAGTTTTATTAAATTTTTTCCGTCGGTACACCCTTCGAAATAAATTTGAACTTTATCGAGATTTTGCGGAATTGTCAATTTGGAAAGTTCTTATTCAAACAAAGGGGGCCACCAGAGAAATACCAGGTGACCATTTGTCCTATTGTAAAGACGACTGTCGCACACCGGTCTATCTACCCCAAACTTTGATAATAAATGCTACCCAGTGTAGGGAGGGGGTTGGCATTTACGTAAAGACGTTGTGATTATTTTAGAGGAGAGAGAGATCACTGCATGATAGATTAATTTTGAGGTTGACTTCCTGAAGTTGTAGAACAGGACAAAAACTGTGCTAAATTTTCCACGATTACATAGGGGGGGAAATAAGTGGACCAGCGTGTGTGGGCGATATAAATGTTTATCAAAGTTCATTTAAATTTCCTTTTATGATGTTTCAATATAAATAAAATATATAACTTTCAAATAATATATTGAAGCGCGACCACCACTTAGACCATTTTACTCTATCTTAATGGAGTTTACGCCAAAGCTATGCTCATAACAATTTTATCTATTATTATAAATATTTGTGCGATTTAAAAAGTATCACATAACATATTCGTCCAATATATGTGTATTATATTTTCCTAATTAATTCTATTGAGTTTTCATTTTTTAATTCCAATTTGTTAAATTTCACGACTGTCATTTTTAATTTACGACTGCCAGATTAAGCCACGACTGCCCGTTGAATAGGCACTGAGTTCAAGTATTGTCATCTAATAGTTATGGCAAGATAGTTTTTTCGGGTCTTTTCTTAAAGATAGATCACGAATAAAGTCACAAATAGCCCATTGTGTAGCTCTAGTGCGACGTTTTGCAATCAACCATCAATTCCATTACTTGGGTGTAGACTTCTATACAATAATCAGTTAGCTAGAACAATTCTTTTTTTTACGATCGATCTCGTTAAGAGCCCAGCCATTAGTAAAGTCGACCATGTCTCTAAGGAGAACATCTGGGGAATGACCGACCGGAATTCCCAGAACAGTCTGTTTTTTGGTATTCGTAATTGCTTTTTAAATGTAAGGTTGGAAGAATGTACTGGTGGCTAAATTCATCGATTTAAAGCGACAGAAGAATAAAGAAACTAAACGCTGTTTGTTTGATTTTGTTCTTTTTGCTTCTTTCATGCAAGCGTGTTTGTTTTTACCCTAGGAACAATATTGAGTCCTCGTTCGTTCTTTATTTTGAGAACCAAGTTTAGGATCAACAAGATCGCTTTGTTGGTGGACTCATTTTTATTATGTTATATCTGAGTAGTCCATATACAAAGCGTGTTATATCCAAAAATGAGATTTTTTATCATTCGCTACTTAATCACTTAGTTTTCAATTTTTTTAAAAATATAATAAAGAAACAAAAAGTTATTTTCACAAGTAAAACTTCAAAACAGAAGTCACAGAAACAAAAGTTGCTGTATACAGATAGTCAGTAATATCAGAGCAAAAGCAATTATAAGATTAAAGCGAAAGTGATCTCTGAATGGTTAGAATGTGGATATAGCAGATGTTGCTCCATGAACTAAAATAAGATGACAACAGATATATTTGCAAAACTAGGTAAATCCTTCATCTAGTCGCAAAATAAGTTATGTGAAAACTAAAATTTAGATTGTAACTTATTCAGTAATTTCAAAACTTACACATTTTAGGGAAAATTTGAATTTTTTTCTTCATTAAAACAATTATTGTATTAACAATAGTTAAGTTTTGACAATTTTTCGCAATTTACTCAGTTAAAAGTGCATATATTTGCTTTTAGATCTGGGCTACTCGTGTGTAAATTTCTAAATACTATAGTAGCTACTATAGTTAGCTATAACAAATCGTGAATATTGTGCATTTATACTCAATAACATTTTATAAAATATTGATTTATATTTATTGCATTAAATAGTAGTTATTCACATTCAAATAATATTCAATGCAAGAAAATATTGTTGCATAATTTAGGAGTAAGCATTTAAAACATGTTTTGTCCCATTAAGGTAGTTCTTGGTAAAATGCAAGTAATTTTCCCCTAATGCATCAATCGACTCCGATACATATTCCAATCATTGCAAGTAAATTTCCATGGGACAAATACTTGAACCATACAACTTAAAATATCTCAATTCTTACCATCTTTCTAATCAGTAATTACTCTTTCAAATCTCCAATATTTTTGAAGTTATTAAGTTAACCTTAATTTTTTCCAAATAGGTATTGGACTAAAAGGTTTAATATTAAATAAATTAAATATGTGCTATGAAAAAGAAAATTAATAAAACTTAAGAAGCAATCGATATAATACTTAATAAAATGCACTTATTAATAAGTGTATAATTAAGTACTAAGTATTATATTGATTGCTTTTTAAGTTTTATTAATTTTCTTTTGCATAGCACATATTTAATTATCATTTTAGGTTCAGGAAAAAAGTTGTATTTTAATATTTAAAAAATTGTTACAAAGGCTCACTATATCTAAATAAAGAGAAATTCATATTTGATGTTTACACAAGATATGTTAAAGTTTATACCAGTTTGATCTTTATTTTATAAGAACAGTCTTAGTTTATATAAGAATTTTTTGGAGATTTTTGAAACAGTTCTTTTAAAAAAAAAAGCTAAAATTTATTTATTTTTAAATAAAAAAAATTATATGAATTTTGAAAATAGTTTCACATTAATTACTCAACTAAATATTATATAACCTAAATTATATACTTTTTGTTCTCAAATTTAAATGAACTCGGCTTTTCAACTGTTGAATGCATTTGTTTTAATTTTGTATGTTAAATGTTGCTTAAAAACCTTATTCCTGGAAATGTGTCTATGCAACTTGCTTCAGTCCAGCTCGAACCCTGTACTTACGTGAAGTAGAGCATATATAACAAGTTAATTTTCAAAACAAATTTGTCAATGAATATGGTATAAAATGCTGTAGTTAACTTTAACACATTGTTCAGCATAAGCTCAGTCACTAGGTATTCCACTAAACATCAACAATAACAATCAAAATATACATAATAAAATAAATCAAAATAGCAATATGTAAACTTAAGTTTAAAAATTTTATAACATTTCTTTATTGCTAAAATAAAATTAAATTGCCAAAACCTATAAGACTTACTTTGTGATTGAACAACACCTGCTGTGCTACATTATATACTATTAAACATCCAGTCAAAATAAGAGGTTGATATGAAAATGATGTAATTTGTATTTCTTATACTTCTTAAAAGATAAAAGGTGTTTTAAAAAAGCAAATTTTTGAGATAGAAACATTCAAATAGTTTTCATCAATGAAAATGAGTTAAAAGAACCTTAAATGTCATAAATGGAAAAAAGTGTGTGCCTTAATAAAAGTTTGATGTTTTAATTAACCTAATTGCAAAATTTTGGCTTCGACTCTTAATTTCTTTCATAATAAATTGTGCTTCCAAAGTTACCAACCGTTTCCTAAATATTAATTATACTTTAACATATCATATCTGGAGAGGAGATATATTTTAAAAAAACTTGTCTGTAAACATGAATTCCTCATCTATAAATTGTATTACAAAAGTAGGGGAATAAAGTTAGAATTTCTTTTCACAAATAAAATGGATTTTGAATGATATTTAGCAGGAATTTACAAATGTCATGCAAATACCATCTTAAAATAAAAACTTGTCTGTTTGGCATCTAACAATGTTACTGCATTGTAAATCAAATATTATAAACAAGACAAAGTGTTATATTTTCAATGTCTATAAAAAGATAAAACACATAAACACTTTTTCTTCATGTAGAATTTAATAATACATTTAAAAATTGCATTATCATTAACATTCTACAAACTATTTTCTTAACAAAATTTTATGGTTGCCCAAACACTTTTAAAATTTGGAGAAATATAACAACATCAGTAAGCAAGGTTTTTAATACAGAGTGGTAATAAGGTAAATACCCAATATTTGATATATAAGAGTTTATGACAACTTTATTCTTATTAAAACTTGTTTAATAAGTATAAAAGATTAAATGAAATTATTTAAAAAAAAGCTACCTTACCCTGCACAACACAGAATTAATTTTTAGAATAACAGTTTAAAACATCCTTAGATGGACATATATAAAGCAAGACAATTTAAAAGGTAAACATTGATAAACATCAAACATAGAAATTAATTTAAAGCAAGTCATGAAATATAATAGTTATCCAAATAAAAATAAAATAGCAAGTGGTAAGTAGTAATACAAATCTATTAATGAAATTTTAAAAAAACATATCAACGTATATAGCAATAAAAAAAATATTGAGTTAATTTTTTTAGTCATATCATTATTAAAAAACATTTTTTTTTGGTTTTAATATACAATTGGTTATTTTAATTGTTTTGCTTAAAGTATTCATAGAAAGGTGACAAAAATGAATTAAATTAGCAAATACACAGAAAATAGAATATGAAAATGTTATTTTTCTGTTATATTATCTATCATAATAGGTATCATTTTGTAGATGTCACAAAATGCACAAGACTAGACTTTTATTTAAGTTTATATATCAGATAGTTGAATAAGTTCTCGCTGTTTTTCAACAGATGTCGTTACCGGAACTGGTTGTGTTAGTTTATGATAGTGACTCATCTATTTACAAGTACTATAAGCAAGCTTGAAATCCAGCGTATGTTATTTGGCGGAAGTGCAAACAACTTTATTTTTCATTGCGTTAAATACGTCAAATTTCGTGCCAAAAAAAAAAAGAGGGAAATTTTACTGCACTATTTTATTAAAAAAAAATGTGCAGTTGAAGCTCACAGGATTGTTGTTGAGACTTACGGCGACCATGCTCTGTCTGAAACAACTTGTAGAGATTGGTTTAGACGCTTTAAAAATAATGATGCTTTGGCGCACCAAAGAAGTTTGAAGACGAACAATTGGAAGCATTACTTCATGAAGACTCATGTCAAACGCTAGCCGAACTTGCAGAATCATTAAAAGTTTATCACACAACAGTTTTGAAATGTTTGAAAGCATTAGGAATGATTCAAAAGCAAGGTCATTGGGTGCTGTATGAGTTGAAGCCGAGAGACGTCGAACGGCGGCTTTTCACCTGTGAACAAGTGCTTCAACGGCAGAAACGGAAAGGATTTTTGCATTGTATCGTAACTGGCGATGAAAAATGGATACACTACGATAACCCTAAGCATAGAAAATCGTGGGGTAAACCCGGCCATCCATCAACATCTTCAGCTCTGCATTTGGTGGGTATAGTTTATTATGAGCACGCTCAAACCAAATGAAACCATCCCGGGAGATGGCTACAGACTACAATTGGAGCGATTAAGCCGAGCATTGAAGGAAAAACGGCCGCTATACGAGCAGAGACACAAGGTCATTTTGCAGCATGACAACGCTCGGCCACATGTTGCAAAACCGGTAAAAACCTACTTCTACCCCACCCGCCGTATTCACCGGACATTGCCCCTTCCGACTACCACTTGTTCCGGTCGATGACACATGGCCTGGCTGAGCAGCACTTCCGTTCTTATGAAGATGCCAAAAATTGGGTCGACTCTTGGATAGCTTCAAAAGACGTGTCGTTTTTCCAACGTGGAATTCAAATGCTGCCAGAAAGATGGGGAAAAGTAGTGGCTAGCGATGGACAATACTTTCAGTGACATGTTTTTTAATGATTTTTTTAAATAAAACATTAATTTTCACAAAAAAATAGCGAGAACTTATTCAACATCCCAATAGTTAAGCTATTTTAGGTGAATATTAAAATTAAAAACTCAATTACAGCTTTTTTACAGTAGTAACATCTTTAAACAATATACAAAAAAATATGAACAATATATTATACTGTGCATGGGAATATTAAAATGAAACCTTCAATTATAAATTTACGTGATAATTTCTTAAATTTGACAGGTTTATAGAAAATATGTTAAGAGTCAATTACGAATTTGTTTCCTATCAAAACAACTAAAAAATAAAATATACTAGGATAATGAAATTTTATATAATAAGTGATAATGTCCAAAGCTTTTGAAAACAATGTATGAAGATGCAATTTACAAATCTCCAATTAAATTTTTTACTAACTTAAAAGTCTTATTTTAATAAATATAATTTTATCCTTTAATTTTATTATAGATTCATAAACGAGAATCACAAAGGTATGTCAAAAGACTAGTTAAAGGGAAATGTATAATTGCACAAAGATTTAACTTTCAAATAATTAACTACAGGTAAATTTATGTTAATTCTTTGAAAATGTAAGCTCAGTATTTTATAAATTTTATGCATAAAATCATTGAGAAATGTGTAAAAGTTAGTGTGATATTTTTTCAATAAAATTTGGAAATCGCTATCCAGCATGCTCAATTGACAGTATTGTATAAATTTGATATGAGAAATATGATTTTTTTTACAGTTAAATTCAGTATATAACATTGAAAAAGTTTAACAGATACCCTAGTGTCCATTAACTGAAACAAAATATTTTTATCACTTCAAAATTGTCACAAACACAATGGTAAGTAATGGGATTAGAGTAACTTTACAGTTCAAGACAAATATAATAAGAATACAGGAACTATACAGTTTTGCAAATAAAAATAGGCAAAAGGCTTCTAAATAAAAAGGAGCACTCTTCAAAAATCTTTGTTTAAGTATTTGGTAAATTCTTTTAAATAAAAACCATAAACATCGCAAAAATTTTAAACAGTAAAATTTGGCAAAGAAAACAAAGTAAAACATTCATAGACTAAACAAAAAAAAGAAAGCCATGCCTGTTTTAAAAGCATTCCAGCTACACAGCAATATTTGGCAGTTTTATGTTGCAACCTTATTTAATATATAGTGAATAGAAAAATAATTTGCAATACCCCCAAAGGGAAATATACATGTACATTACTTATTTAGAAATATAGTATAATACATAAAATACTAGAGGATGAATATACTTAAAATGAAAAAATATTACTGACATTTAGTTAGAAAAGTTAAATTCAGTAATAATAAATTATGTTAAGAAATTGTTAAAGGCCAATACAAAAATGGAACAATTCTAGATGTAAATATTGTAACAAATGAATTTCAAAAGGATTCAAATAACAAGTGATTAAAAGCATTAAAAATATGCAATAACAAATGGCTTTAATGTCTTTGGAATAAAAATTGTAATACAATTTTGGCTGTGTGTACCAGCAAAACATCGGATTGTTCATAAGGCCAATCTTAACAACACTTTCACACACATGTCATTTATAAAAAAATTGCATAATAAATTATTCTAATATTATTAAAATGGTTGATCAAATAATTTTTCTATAAATTAAATTATAATTGATAATAAGTAAATTTGGCGAGTAAAACTTTTATTTTAAAATAAGTTAAAAATGAGCCAATCAATAATACTGGCTATTTGCCGCCTATATTAAATATGGATTTAAAAACTAAAATAAAAAGATTTGTGCTTGTATTTGTTAAGAGATAAATTGCCTTGCTAATTTTACACTTACAAGAAACCACCACTGCCAGTTTATTACTGTCATATGAGCTGAGCAAGGTGCCACCAATTTAAAAAAAAATATCTAATTAATAACCTGTACCTTATTTTTTTTTAAATAATCACATTTTAGTATTTGAAGACAAAAAAATTGGTATTTTTATCTTAACTATAACCAAAACTATAAGACTAACAAATTAGATGGAATGGTTAGTAAGCTTCGAACTAAAACTAAAAGTTTGAACATTGTTATATATTTTGCTTATGCACTAATTATTAACCTTAATATAAAGTATTAGACTAGCAAACTAAAAAAACTACCATTTTAACTAAGCAATATGCTGAGGGATTATCAAATTTGAAAAATGAAGAAAGTAATAAAGATAAAAATAATAACGACCAACTACAGGTTCCAAGCACAGAAAGGTACACAAGTACTTTTGAAAGTTAAATTTTTTAGTAAAAATTTACAAAAAATTATTTACTTATGGTATATCATTCTTAATTATAATGAAATGAACATATTAAACATTCACATTGCACAAATTTGTAGAAACTAGCATATAAAAAAGATATGAATATTAATTTTTTTTAATAGATTTTGTTAAATATAAACACATTTTAATAATAACATAAGTTTTTGTAAAGAAAATTGGACATGTATTTAGTTTATATTTATAATCTGTTCACCAAAATATAAGCAATGTAACATACAATGCTTTTGCAAGCTAGGAAATCAAACAAAAGCTACCAATTTTTTTAAAAAAAAAGCCACAAAAGGAGGTATTGTTAAAATAAGTGTTTTACCGCAATAGTTATGAGAAAAGAAGTGTTAAAGTTTCTCCTCTTTAATTAACAATATGCACTTTAGCTGCCTAGTTTGACTAAATCAGTGAATAGTGCATATAAAAAAAGAATAAGCATTCGACACATTTTACCTCTTCCAGTTAAATACACCCCCACATATTAAAAAGTGGCACATATTTTATCACATTAGAATTTTGGACATGATTGCGAATCCGATGTATTCTTGTACAAAATACTTTATACATAATATCATCTTGTAATCATGCTTCTACTAAACCCGAGAATACCCAGCGTTGACTGTGTGCTTTATCACAACTATTTACAATAATGCCCTTATTCTTATAACTTCTGCTATCTAAGCACAAGTTATATTTCAAGTGCTTGATAGTTTGGTTGTTGTTCAGTAACACCCACTTCTGAGTATTGTCCAATCTGCAAGTCTTTAAAGTCACAGATAATCCAGCAATTGGTTTAGACAAAGTTAAGCAAAGGTGGTCATGCTGAATCTGATTCTCTTTGGTAAATGACCATTCCTGGTTGCCACCACCGCCATGGCAGGCATAAAGACCAACAGTCTCACCAGTAAGATGACCAAGAGTGTCCACACAAAGCAAGCCTTGACTAATTGAACCATGTGGAAGATTAACTTTATTAGGAACTTTGAGCTCAGGATACACATTTTCTAAAAACCATTTGAAAGGTTTGCAATTCAGTTGCTGTCTAATCATCAGACGCTCTTGAATATCGCCAATTAGTACATTTTTTGCAACTGGCACGGATGCATAATAATAGTTCTTAAATTCGTCCATCCAAACTTCAGCCGCTCGTTTAGTGTTACGTGCAAACACATTGCCACTCCCACCGGGAAAGGAATATGGATGCTGTTTGCGGAAGACATGCCCAACTCTGCTGCAAGGGATTATTTCCAAGCTTCCACCACATTGCCATATTCGAAATGATATTTCAAGATTTTCCCCACCCCAAATATCCATCATTTCATCATACTTTCCCATCTTCTGAAAATAGTCACGATTCATGGAAAATAACCCACCAGCTATCATAGGGGTTTTTATTGCTCTGGTTGGATCTGTAGCCCGCTGTTGTCTTTCTTGAATGGATAGAAATTCCCATTTAAAAACAAGATTCCATTCAAATCCCCCTCTCAAATCTGCAGACGCACCAAAGTATTTGAAATCATCCATATTTATAACATCAATAACAGGGCAAACTACCCTAGTTGGATCTTCAACTATTCTTTCTAGCAATGGTTCGAGCCAATTGGTGTTACATTCACAATGACTATCTAAAAATGTCAAAATTTCACCTTTAGCAACATCTGCGCCCCTTACTCTAGACCTAACCAAGCCCTCTCGTTTATTGTTACGGACAACTACAACTTTCTGTATGGTTGCCAATTCAGAAGCATCAGTGGGATCATCACTAAAATCATCAACTAAAATAATTTCTTTGATCAAATGCTCAGGACTACGATTTAACACACTTACTATAGTTCGCAATAGGGCCGAGCGTGCTTCATTGTGAAAAGTTATTATGACACTAGTCGCTGGAAGATCACTTTTCCAGGATTTAGAGGAACACTCTTCGTGTCTTGTGTCAGGAACATCTCTATTACTTTGCACTTTATCACTAGCAGCTTGATTATATTTATTACGAGCATATGGATTTTCTCCAGGGCCCAGAAGAGTTTTACTAATATAAGACCTTTCATCAAAGTATTGCCACTCAATCTGTAAAGGGTTTTCCTTAGATTTTAATGTAAAACCTTTCTCTTCATTGGCCATTTTTAAGCGAAGAGCTTTATTTGCAGACTTGGAAGGAGGCAGAAACACAATGAAGTAGGCAGTAAGAATTGCAACACTTAGAAGCAAAATCAAATACCTCAATCTCAGGCGCATCATCGTTGTATCTTAAGTCCTTCACTTTCAGACAAATTTCCTGTAGCAAATGCAGTCTTCAATCACTTGAAGGTTCCACCAGAAACATCATTTGAAACTGTGGAATAGAGCAGCCAGCATCTGTACTGAATTCGGTCAATGCACAACATTACTTTACACAATTACATCAAACAGTAATTCCCAAATAATAGTTTATTTTAATGTATATTCAAAAATTGAGTTACTTTCCAGGATTATCATAGTTATACCCAGATAGTAACTTTAATATGGGAGACTTGATACAAAACATTGTTTTTTAAAGTCAATTGCAAATTTCATCTTCCCTGTTGAATGTTTGTGAAACATTCTATGACTAAAGAGTAATGAAATTATATATTTAACAACTAAAACTGTTTCTTAGGCTGTTGCATCAAATTTATTATCTATTTATAAAAACTTATAAAATATTATTTCAATAAACTCTTTGGTTATTAGAATTTCAACTGACTATGGAAATATACTTCAGTGTTGTATCTGCTAAGCTATCAGAGCCTTAATAATTGTGTGAAAGTATTAACGAATTTTTCCTTTGCAGTGACTTCTAAAAATTTTTTTAAAAATTATCACTGCTGCGCCAACAGTTACACTTGGTCACTAGTTCTGCCCCTCAAACGCAAAACAACCCTTTGTGATTTAGATATGACTTAAATGAGTTTTTTCATTTTTATGTCAGTTTTTTAAAAAATTTAAATTGATGAAATGAACTCCTACTAAAATTCCTTTTCTATCAAGTTAAGTATTTTTACAATATCTTAAAAATTACACTTTTTTTAGGAGGGTAGAAGAATTTTCTATTATTGCAAGTTCAATTAACATCTTGGTTTAATTTGGAAATGATAGCGGAAAGCTTACTTATGAGCCAAAGGGGTACCAAAATTATATTATGATATAAAAGAAATGTACATTAGAATTTTCATAGAATATCAATAGACGAGTTATTTAATTTGCACTAAACCCAACAAGCTAAAATGGATTCAAAGAGTATTCCTAATAATTTGTGATTTTAATTAAAAGTTACAATTCATGAAAATTTAAACAAATAATATTGCATTATATTTTATAAAGGTATAATTGAGCAGCCCAGATTCAAAGTGAGTTACATAAAAAAAAATTAATTTTAGTATGATTAACTAATTTATCACTTAAGGTTCATTTTTTACATTACAACAAAGCAAAAAAGTTACTTATAAAAACTTCCAAGAAAATAACTCTCACAACAATGTAACCAGTTATATTGTCCGACTATTTTTCATATTTCTCAAAATATTTAAAGTGAATATAACTTGTTTTGTATCTCAGCTACTCAGTTAATTTTTAATAAATATGTCAAATGGAAATTTATTCTAAGAATTTGTTTTCAATATGTACCAGATCCCCATTCTATAAACTTATCAAAGTATACAGATTACACAGAGCATCTGCACTGACATGCATTATAGTTATCAGTTTTAAACTATAGGATTTGGATTTTTTTAAATATCAGAAGATTAGACAAACATCTTTTAGTTTCAGAAACTACTAGAATAATTAAAGTGCATCCGCATTGGTATCCATTTTGATCTATATTTTCAAATTATGAGACAGAACAGTTATTTTAATATCACAAGATTTATCAATTAACTTCTCTAATCTCAATTTATACTTTTTAAAGATCTGGCATGTTTTGATTGCAAACTCGTCATATAAACAATAGTATAATCATCAGTAAAAAAATTAATAAATTATCACATAAAGACAAAAAAAAATTATAAACTTAAAACTATTGTATTTGCAACAAAATCTTAACGGTTAAAATGGAAAAACAACATTATATACACTTGTTACAAAACATTGTACAAAACATAAATATAACTGTTAGAGCCACTATAACAGACATTTTTAAAAATTGCCTTTCTGTCAAATAAGATAAATTTTATTACTCTATTTGTGACTGTCTTATGTACTCTCTTTTATATTAGAATTGGTGAACAATTGTATGGAAGCAATTTGTTACGTTTTTTTATCTAATAGAAATGTTAAATATGATGAGAAATAATCAATAAAAATTTAAGTAAAAATCTGACAATATTGTCAAGTTATATTATAACTACTTGTACATTTAATTATCTCTGTTATGTATGCAATATCTTTTTAAACAACAAACTACATTTAAGGTAGAAAAAGAAGGGAAGTATATGTTTGAATGAATAAGTGCAACAGTTTAACTTTTCTGTGATGACTTCAATAATTGAAAATTTAGTATCCCTCCCACTTTTTTTTAAAAACCTTTCCAGGATGGCTGGTCGATATCTTAACCAGAATCCCATGTTAAATCCGAATACATGCCATAAATGACAGGTTAAACTTATTAGCATTTCACCATTAGCAATTCCTAGTAAAATAAAGTACTAATGGCATTAATAGTTAATCAATTTTATCCAAATCTATGATGGAAGAATACTTACTGTTAGGCAACAAGGCTTATATAGTCAGTTAATCAACGAAAAAAAGTCCTGCATCTCTCGATTTAATCTCAATTTAAGGTATAATATATCTTTTTAATTTAACAATGACAAGACTAACAACAAACAACAAAATGCTTAAATGAAGCATACCCTAAATCATTAGCTTCCATATGCACTTGTAGTTGAAGTCGTACAGGATCAATAACCTAGTCTTTTTTCTGCAAACAAAATCAACAGATAAGAAATGTAATTCTGAAGGTAGTCTTAAAATATACATTTTACCTCCCCTAGAAAAGAAAAAATATATAAATTTTTTTTTACAGTCTCATGATTTTCTGCCAAATCTTGTCACCCGAAGCCTAATACAGTGTCTGGCAATTTCCTGAGCTGGGAAATGAAACTAAGAGAAAATAGCCAAATGTGACTATCCTTGGCTTATTAACCCAAAAAAGTTAATTAAAATAAAAAAAAATAAAGAATTATTCATCATCAATGGCTTTTTAGATATGTGAATATGATATTTAAATGTATGTGCAAATATGGGATATATATGCACTTTTTTTTTATGCCGGCCCGCCTATTTCGGCATACGGCAATACACATACAATTAAATACCATAAAGTACAATAAAATATAATGAAAACCATAAAATACAATAAAATATCAATGAATTACAATAACAACCCATTTTCAAAAATATATTTATATCTGCACTTTTAAGCACTTAGCATTTTTTCAAGAAATTTTGCTGTTTTCTTATTGGAAAGAATAGTTCTACAATTCACATTTCTTGTCCTTTTAATTAATTTTTAAAAAAAATCTTTGAGTAAACATAAAATACCTGGGCAAAAAATAAGTGTTTACAAAAAAGGCATTTTCAAGGTATTGAAGAACATTAAAAAAATTGTATATTAATACCTTTTGAAAGGTCTTGTACATAAAAAAAAATTCAAACCAGTTTCAATTTAGCAATGGATTAAAATTTAGATTTTTCAAACATTATTTGAAAAAGTTATAATTAGTCACACTATAAAGTAAAAACAGAAATAGGATAGCGAGAAAATAACTTGGCATGCACTGTATTGCAAGATTATTAGTAAACACATCTGGAGATTTTTTAACACTTTTTCATGCTCAAATTAACATTGCACTAACAAATCGTATATACACGGTTACCCATAAATATCATATGGCAACCAGAAAATATAAATTGCCTTTATAAAGAAAATCACAACATTTCCGAAAAATCGCCTGATGTACATTTGTACCTAAAATTATTGATCACACTAATAGAGACAACACCGAAACAAAACGGTGCAAAGCACAAAACTTCAGGATAAAAAAAATATTTTTCATAGAAAACCCCTGCAATAAAAAAAAATACGAACCATATTGATTGACGATAGATAAAAAAAGCAACATCAGGAACTAACAATCAGTGAATAAACTTTATTTTATAAATAAAACTTAGTGCACACTATACTTTCGGCACTTATCTTAACATCCCTTCGAGATTGACGGAAGCTGATGCAAGCGATAGGCAATCGATGAGTAGTGTATATGTGTTTAACATCTTTCCTAGTTCATGATTAATAAAGCTTAATGAAATGCAAATACAGGTAAGTGGATACTACAAACCACCTGCGAAAGAATAATATACGATCGCCAATCAAAGCGATTGCATCTTTAACAAAACCAAACTGATTTTTTTTCACCGAGGGATTTGTAAGCGATTAAAAACTTTTCAAAGTCGAAAACTCACCTGATAATCAAAAGCAATTAGTCTGCATAATTATAAATTACGAAACTCGGTTTAAATTAAATGGTTATTCGGATATCAGTATGCTTCAAGACGCGAACTGCGTTCAGGTAGATTTTATATTTCTCGAACTTCAACTTTTATGATGTTTAATGTTGCGGCTAAAGTAGATTAACATAGTTTCAGTAGATGTGACAGGTGCTTTCTCTGTGGGAGAACTAGTGGAGAACCGATACTGCAATTGCATTAATAATGTGGCGCTAGCTTCTGCAGCTGAGTTTATTTGATTTGATTATGTTGAATTAAAGTTTATAAAGCAGACCATCATCGATAATTCAGGATACTTTCTGGAAAATGAATGCGAAAATATTACATATTAAGCATGAAACGAGATTTTTTAAAGACGGACAAAAAATAAGTTAGCACCCCACTCTCCTCTCTAAATTTCCACACTCGAGTTTGAATGTTTACTTATTGAAAGTTTAATATTTTATAAATAATTGAAATGTTTAATTTTACACCACACTGCTAAATCTATTATCTATATTTCATATCTAAAAAGTCCCATTAGTAAAATTTGAGAGTTTAATTATGTTTACATTCGAATAGCATTAGATGGGTGCTTTCTTGGTGGAGTTTCTTACGAACTCTATTTACAAAAGGCTAACCGTCACAAAAAAACTTTTAAAATCTTCCTAATAAATTATGAATTTCATAGCTTTTGACTTAAATATCTAATAAATAGTAAAAGAGAGGGTGTTAATCTCATCCTGTGGCCATGGTTCAAAAATACAAGCCAATATCTTCGGGTTTTTCTTTCAAGGGGCCTCCAGTGGTCTAGTGGATAAAGGCGTTCAGCTAGTAATCAGAGGATTGCTGGTTTGAATCCGTGCGATGGACTTGACAAAGAAAAGTAAAAAAAAGTAGTGATTTTGTAATCAGAGGGTTGCCAGCTTCGCTACAAAAATACTAGAAAGTCGTCCAGAACATCCAACAAAATATACTGGCGTGTATACGGGACTGGTGCACTATAAATCTGATCAGGGTCCAATGTCCTATTGAGGTTGCGTCGGGTACTAGATCAGGTGTTGTCCTCATCATCAGACCATGGTTCCAAAATACGAGGCATCGTTCCCGGAATTTCCTTCGAGATAGGCCCCGAACCGTCGCCAATAGCCCACTGTGGAGTACTAGTGCTACGTTAATTAATCAAATTGAACTTTCTTTCAAGATAGATAGTATTTCCCGAACCTTCGCCACAAAGCCCAAGCGACAAACAACCGCTTGAGGCTATATCTAGTTTTTAAAATAGTCTTTCACTGAAAACGACATTAGAGACACTGCAGTTTTCAATAACATTTTATTTGCCTTTTTTATTATTTGAATACAAAAATATTTTTTCTTGTCAAAATATTACTGTCAATATAAAGGATACTGCTTTGAAGTCTCCTGAGCGTAGGGATGGGCTTAGTAGTTATTATTAAATAAAGACTGTTTTTATGATATTATAATGAAATAACCAGTATATTAAAATGTTATTTGATATCTTAAGCTAGATTAAATGTCGTCAACCTAGGAATTAGGCGCCGCAAAACATTAAATGCTAAATGTTCATGAATTTTTTTATTAGTTGATAGTAGGAATTATTTTCATTAAAATACTGTTAATGATCCAACACTTAATAATATTTCAATAAATTATTTCTATTATATAAATTTCTATTATTATAATTTCTCCTAATCATTTTTATATCATTAAATGCATATTGGCGATCTCAAAATACACATAAAAAATTCATTGCTATTCAATTTTTGTTAACATACACTTTAAACTTCCATTCGAACTTTGTTTTTATTTAATATAACGCAATATACCATACCGTGATAAATAAGAAAACTAATAACATTTGAAATTTATGCTATTTAATTTTTACAATGCGACGAAGGACGAAGAGTACCAAAGAATCGCTTTCAGTTAAAATCATTCAGCTAAATGTGAAACGCAAGCAAAATATATTTCTCCGAACCACCAAAGAATCCACAGAATTTCTATAATATAAATAAAATACACTCGAAAACCGATTCACACATTCATGCCAACCAATACCACCTTCCCCACACCAAAAAATTTAACTCATCCACTCAGAGAGGGCATTCGGGGCACTTGCCCTTGGCCCCCATTTTTAAGGGGCCCCCAAAAAGGCTTATAAAGCTAAAAAATGTGAAGAAGTTAAAAATAAATTTATTAAACTAATGATTTTTTTTTAATGAAAAATTCGTAACTTTTTTTTTTGTAAAACTTCTACTATTTTATTCAATTAAATCGCTATTATATTTTCTGCGCTTACTCGATGCATGCCATGTTTCGCATCGCATTGTAGTACGTTTTATTTTAAAGTACGTCGGGGCCCCCAAATATTGTTTTGCCCTGGGCCCCTAAACTTGTAAGTCGGTCTCTGCATCCACTCCTGATCCTTCCCACAAAGTAATAAACTTTCGCCAACTAGAACACTAAAAAAATAACTTGATACAATCATACGATAAAAATTACAATATTGCTAACCTCCAAAACATATATTTTGAGCCAATGAGCTAGCTCTGTTATTAAAATATTTTTTTTATCGTAAGAATGTATTGAAATGGTTTGGATCGCAATTTGGACACGTGCAAATAACGAAGTGACCTAAATATAACAGAGTATGATAAATATCACAATTCAATCCTGATAGTTATTGCGATGTGCGATCCTTCTGCCATTGAGGCCTTCACAATCAGATATTCATCTTTAAAATATATTTAGGTTTGTTGACAAAGTGCAGGAATTTCGTTTGAGTTAGTTAGTTTGTGCTAAAACTTAATACACAAATTTTAATACGCAATATTTGTGTGTTAAGTAAAGGCGTGACTGTGGAAGAGGGTAAACTCAATTAAAAATAATGTCAATGATTTCTGATTTATAATATAATTTTAGTAGTGTAAATTTATAAATGTCTTATAGTATACGTACGTAGAACACTATAAAAGTTTATGTAAAAAGTTATAAAATAAATATGAACTTTTTAGCTTCAAATATTGAAAATTTAGAATTTGGTTTATCAGGTTTACGATATTGTTGGATTTTGGTTTGTCGGATTGGTTGGTGAAATATTCGAGCTGAATGGACTGTAGTAGAGCAAAAATGACGTCATCATTGTGATGCAAACATCTCAGACCTGATGGCACCAGACACGTGACTTCCTTTCAAAATTTATGAATGAAAAAACGTTCGCGATTGACTTGTGATTTGGAAATAATAGTAAATGAGTAACTTCATGAAGTACAGGATATTTTTATGAATGAACTAGAAAAAAATTGTGAATGGATGACGTAGTAAACCACGTGTCTGAGGCCATACATGTTGGCCTCACTTTGATGTTAGCGAGATTATAACCTTATGATTTCTCTACTATGAGGGATCCATGCTCGAAGGGTGAAATAACGTCGAACTAAAGCTGCAAAGAGGGATATTGGCTAGGGTTTTGGGTTTATCTGGAAGGAAAGACCCAGGAATACTGTCCCGTATTTCTGAACCATGGTTACCATTCAATACCTGAGCTGGCACCCTACGCAACTTCAATAGACGTCAGGATATTGGGCCACAACCAGAGTTAATTTGCACCAGTCTCTTTTATATACGGTGAATATTTTTTAGTTCGAAATGAACTAATTTGATAACTTTCAGTAAATCAAATATCTACCCGCATGTTGGGGATCAAACTTGCGCCCATCGAATGTTTGTTCGAGTATTCCTATAAACATCCGGTCAACTCTGATTAGTTTGTCGAGATTTCAGTGTGTCGGGGCTCGGGATATGAGCTAGTCGGGATAGACCCTCGGGATATGACCTATGTCTGTCGAGATATGACGTAGATCCATTTAATTAAAAAAGCAAATTCGATTCAATGTTTCACAGAAATTTGGTTTTAACATTTAAAATAACGTTTTTCCCCGACGAACTTCATAATTTTCCCTTGCAGGGAGGCTAGCCTTCCCCAACGATGGGCAAAAGCCCCCATAAGTTCCCCTGGTGGCGCCACTTCTGTTGGGGCGCCGGACTAACGCGGGCGCCAAATTTCAGTGAAAAGGGGAAAATGATAATTTGAGTTGGAAATTTGTTGTCAACATTGGATTTTTTTCTAGGTTTATTTTTTTAATAATTTTTTTTCAATTAAATATTATAACTAAATTACAATTAAAGTGCCTTTCAGATACATTTATTAATTTTTTAGAGGTTACGTAGTTTTATGGAGGTTACATAACTTGGGTTTTATTTTATTATGTGAAAACGCACTCTTGTCTTGTCCTAAAAACCAGTAATTTGCCAATTTTTTTGAAATTTTACACCTTTTAGGGAAACTAATGCAGTAATATAATTGATTGTAACCAAGATACAGTGACTGCTCGTGAGTATGAAAGGAGAGAACAGAGAATAACAGAATTTAAGCATAACGTACCGTGTAATTCGATAGTTAATACGTATAAACTTCGGTAAACATGGTAAATATTATGAGTGTGAGCCTTTCTTCTAAATATACAAACATAAATAAAACTGAGAATTGATCCGAATTAAAAAAAATAAAAAATTAAAAGAATAAATATTAGACTAAACAACAAAGAATGAATACAATAATTGGCAATAATGGCTAACATATAAAAATCAAAGGGAAAGTATAAAAGTTTTTCAAATTTAACTACAAACATAAATAAAACTGAGAATTAATCTGAATAAAAAAAATTGAAAATAGAAAGAATGAATATATTAGACTAAATTAATTTAACTAGTAAAAAATTAATTTGAACAAAATTAGACAATATAAATTTGAATACCGAATGAAACATCTAGTTCAAAACACAAATGTGCGCCTTTCAGACCCCCTTGCCCTTTGACACAATTAATTGATCGGTTGATTGAATCAACATCGCACTAGAGCTGAATAATGAGCTATTAGCGACGGTTCAGGATCTATCTCGATGGAAAGAACTAGGAATACTTTGACACAGTTGAAAATGCCCTTTCGCTTACCATTATTGATGTGATATTCGAGAAACAGTTTTAAGCAGCAAGTCTACTTTTTTTTTAAATAATTAAAACTATCTCTGTAAATAAACGTCCTAATGAAATTTTTGTAAAAAAATCTTCAAAAGTAATATAAAATCAAAGCTTTTTCAAATTATTTTCTAAAAAAAACATTTAAAACTTTCCAATTTAGCATTAATGTTACAGATCTTTGATTTTGTTAACTGCGAAACTACTAATATTTTTCTATAGTTATAAAAGTGTGATATATAAAATAAGATTATATTTCCAAGAATCAAAACTCATTCGATTATCTTAATAATTTATTACTACTACTAATAAAAAACTTAAATTATAATTATTAATTTGAAAATAGTTATTTAAATCATATATTGGAAAATTTTCTTTAAAAGTTAAAGTAAGTGTCGTGTTAAAGATAACCTTTCGCTCCTCTTTCACTGAAAAAAATAAGATCGTCACAGTTTTGAACTGAGAATTCGGTTCAGTTATAAGTAACATCTAAACATTAATACTTAATAAAACTTTACAAAGAAATGAAACTAAATAATTATAAAAAATAAGATGAAAGAAAATTTATTGCGTAACTAATTTGTTTCATAGTAAATTATATTTCATATGCTGTAAAGTTTATTTGAAAAGAAATAATCGTAGAATCTGCCTTTTTGGGAGTGTGTAATTCTAATTAATGGAAAAACCCAACTTATTTCTTCGTTATTTAGAATTGTAGTTACTTTTGTATTATCCCAAACAGTTAAAGATTTTAAATTGTTATAACACATTTCTGAGCACAAACTAAAAATAGCTTCTTAGCATTAAGAATACAAAAACTTAACCTTCGGAGAGTAATTCTATTCTATATAATTCAATATATATTCATAGAAACTCGCCACTGTATTATGGATTTTCTTTGAAAAACCTTTCATTTTGCCAGAAGAGTAAAAGTTTCTTGTAAACATCATTTTTATTTTTATAGTGGTAGTCTTTGTAGAAACTTACCAAAGATTTTATGATGCCAAAACAAAAGATGTTTCTTTTTAACGAGTTTTAATGAACCTGCTTCCAACAAAAATCCTTCAAAAAGGAACCAAACTTTATTTTTAAAGTTCGTGCGCACGTACTAACTATTACAAAACCAAAGTAATCCGAGAAAACATGGCTAGAATTACCATGTACCTATTCAAAGAATGGAAGGAAGGAATGGTAACTACAAAGAACTGTTTATCTTTCAAGTAAGCCGTTTTCAATTTTCCTGGACAAGTGCCAGGAAACATAAGTACACCTGTGGCTGTGTCATGTCTGAAAGAGACTCTTGGAAGAGGTTCATTTTTTACAAAATAAATACAAAATTGAATCAAATTCTAGATTTGTCTCTATTACTAGTTCAAAGTAGAGGAATGCATTTCCAATGAAATTCAAGGACGAAACTAGACCCTTCTTCATTCAAAGTATAAATTCAATTTGACGCCTCCTCCCCCTGTCCCCTGCCCTCACACGCACATACTGACACCCACAGCTCTATCACAAACGAGAATTTTTTTAAACTAATATAATATATTAGATATTTGCAGACAACTCATACAATTTTTGATTTAATTTAAAACATTCGAACATTTTTCTTCGAGTACTCCCTCAAATATTTCTTAGTTACTATATAATAGAGTAGCCCAGATATTTAAAAAGCAGCTATATCTATAAAAAACATAAATCTGTTTTTTTATAAATTGTACAAGTCTGTTAAGAAAAATAGAATTTTTCTCCATCATAAAACGGCTGTAGTATACTCTTTTCAATAGGATGGTGATTATCATTCTTCCAAATATTTTTTTCCTCAAGTTGACTGTTTTTTTTTTTTTTTTTTGTGGTGCGGGACCCTAGGCTGCAACCTATGTAACCTATGCCGGCTCTGCCTTAGGGTAAGATGGGTTAAAATGGATAGGAAAAGTGCCAATTTTGCATTCAAAGTTATTTTTCACTCGTAAAATGTTATTAATATGAAAAACTTTACTTTTTTTTAGTTACACTATCACAAGTTTTTTTGTAAACTCAAACAAATCGACTGTTGGACGGGATTTATATCACTCAGAAATTATTTTTTTGCTAAATTGTACTCCATTAAACGAAGTATTGTTTTAAAAAAGGACTAAATCAAAGCATAAATTTAACAATGTGTAATTTATATTTAATTTCCAATATACCCATTTTACCTAACCTTACCCTATGCACAAAGCCATAAAATATAAGACATTATTACCCACATTAGTTTGCGGCTTAATGCCAATCCAGATTATGGGCAACAAAGCAGACATAGATCTCGCCAAATATAGTAACCCAAAACCTACATAGGACGTAATCGATTTGTTTTCATTTTTATACTTACCAACCAATAAGTTTTTTTTTTTTGTAATGCAGCAATTTTTGGCACATTACTTATTGTTCCGATTTTTGATGTGTAATATCATTAAAATCGCTTTCTTAAAGGGTGCTTGTAGGACAAAATAGACCGTAACGAAAACATTACTATAACGAAAAGATGAATAAACGAAAACATAAGCCGAGAAACAGCGTTGGCACGGTTGTATCTATTTCACGCTTGTCTGCGCTCGCAAACGCCGCTCTAGGAACGAGATACAGTGGTTTATCTGTAATCCAAAAAAGGTGACATTCACTTTAGTTTGACGTCTTAAACACTGCAACCGTCTCGATGGACACGTCCTCTCTGACTTAAGAAGTAATCTAAAATTAAATAAATGTTTTTTTTTCTTTTGAATTTCGTGTTTTGAAAGTGCTTATCTAGAATTGTCTATAGTTTGTAGCTCAAGGCGACTATTTTACGTGCTGAATATCCTTCAAACGCCTCTCGATTTGCTTTCAAATTTTTAATTCTTCATTCAGAAAACAGACACGCATGAAAGTGACATTTTAGTGATTTATTTTTCCATTGCAAGCGCAGAACAACGAAATCGGTGAAATTACGTAAGTTTAGATTAAAAATAAAATAGAACACTGCAACAGAACACTTAGATGTATTGCGTACATAAGGAACTCTAAATTCAATTCATACGTTGCGTTAACTCCCCAAGAGTTTCACTATCACTTTTATTTTGTTTGTTTGTTTCGTCATCGTTATCGTCTTCCTATTATTATCTGCATCACAACCCAAACTAGTATATCTTCATTGAAACAAGCTGTAGTTTTTGATCGCATTGCATACGAAAATAACTCGAAATGACTTGAACTTTGCTTTCGTCATTAACAGTAATAAAAGTACATGTTGTTATATTCATTCAAAATCCACATGTTAGGAAAGTATCAGCCTTCCACTTCAGATGTGCTTGGTATCTCTAAAACTATTGCATTCATTTGGACAAAATTTGATGCAATTTGATGTGTATTTTTTATAACATTTTTATATTATATGTACAGCGAATTCGAAAAGTAGTCTAGATGGTATGGTTGGTTTGGTTTGGTTAATTAACGTCGCCCTAGAGCTGCACAGTGGGCTATTGGCGACGGTTCGGGGCCTATCTCGAAGGAAAGACCCGTGAACACATACAAATTCACACGCATTCATACATGCACCTCGTTATTTTAGAACCATGGTCAGATGACGAGGAAACATCTGAACTGGCACCCAACGCCTTCAATAGACGTCGGGACTTTAAACCCCGATCAGATTTATCGTGCACCAGTCCCGTATACACGCCGTTAATTTTTGTGGATGTTCTGGACGACTTTTCTAGTATTTTTGTAACGAAGCTGGCAACCCTCTGATCACAAGATCACTACTTTTTTACTTTTCTTTGTCAAGTCCATCGCACGGGTTCGAACCACCAATCCTCGGATTAGTAGCTGAGCGCTTTTAACCGCTCGGCCACGGATATCAATCTTGTGAATACATGAAAACATGTAGCCATTCAAATTTAAAGAGAATAGTCATAAAAAACGAAATAGAACATTATTCTATATTATGTATAGGAAAATAAAAAGTATAAGTTTTAAATTAATATTTATTAATTTTAATAAAAATATATGATAATTTTTTATAATGATTCTTTTAATAATTTTGTAATTGATAATTTCTTTTCTGACTCAAGATACCAATAATTAAAAATAAATTCTGACACAAGAGATCTTAATGTATAGAAGTGATAAAAACTCGACAACAAAACGTTGATCCGAAAACATTTCTCTCGTGGTTCTATATTTTGTATAGGAAAATAGAAATTATAGGTTTCATGTAATAATTTAAAAAATAATAATTTTGTTTAATAATTTTGTATAACAATTTTTGTAATAATTTTGTAATTAATAATTCTGACTCAAGATACCTCAAACATGTAACAGTGACAAAAACTCGATATCGTACCATTGACCCGAAAGCAATTCTTTAAAGTGCTATATTTTGTACAGGAAAATAGAAATGATAAGTTTTAAGTTTATGTCATAATTTTAAGGAAATATATAATACTTTTGTTTAATAATATTGTATAATAATTCTACGGTTAAAGTATCTGTCGGCGTTTCATGCAGAAAGTTCCAGATTTGATTCCAAGTGACTGCCAAACGTGCACAACGTTACTATACATACGTACAAGGCACAACGTTACTACATACGTACAAGGCACAACGTTACTACATACGTACAAGGCACAACGTTACTACATACGTACAAGGCACAACGTTACTACATACGTACAAGGCACAACGTTACTACATACGTACAAGGCACAACGTTACTACATACGTACAAGGCACAACGTTACTACATACGTACAAGGCACAACGTTACTACATACGTACAAGGCACAACGTTACTACATACGTACAAGGCACAACGTTACTACATACGTACAAGCAGCACTAAAAGATACTTGCTCTTAATGTAAATAATACATTTAGTTAAAAATAAAATCAAAGCTCTACATTATATTTTTTTTGTGTATGTGTATGATGTATATATTTTAAATCATTTTAATTTGTCCTTACATTTAATACCATTTATTTATTATTTTAAATTACCCTTTATTGAGTATTTTAAATTGCCATTTATTGAGTATTTTAAATTACCATTTATTTATTATTTTAAATTACCATTTATTTATTATTTTAAATTACCATTTATTTATTATTTTAAATTACCATTTATTGAGTATTTTAAATTACCATTTATTGAATATTTACAAGAAAGGTTCCACAAATACAACAAGTAGCGCCTTTAAATATTTAATAATATTTAAAAATATATACGTATATTAATTTAATGTAAAAATTGTCTCCGTCTCAAAGTTTTAAATTTTGCTAACTATTTGTATAATTATCAAAATTATTAATTCAATGGTTGTATGTAAGTTAAAAATAAATATGAATTTGACATGGAAATATCTTATGTGACAGTACTAATGTTGATTTTTAAAACAATGATTTATCTCATAACATTATTAATTTCTACTAGCGTACCCGTGCGAGAATACTTGTATGAACAATTCTGTTTGGCCCCGCGTTGCTGGGGAACCATTAAAGCATATATTTTACAAAAATAATTTGCGTGACCACCGTCGGGACTCGAACCCGCGACCTATTGCTCCAAATCCCCCCGAGCTTCCGACCCAGTTACAAAAGCACATTCCAGTCGGATATTGGAAATATTTTTAAAGATGCTTCTTTATGCAATAATTCATTTAAGCGCATTTTTTAAACAAATCGCTGACATTTATGACATGAATGTACGATTCGTCAATGGAAATTATCTTTCTTTTGATATCTCACTTGTTAAGATTCGTCTCGTGTAAAAAGCGTAAAAGCGATCTACACTACAGAAATAATAAATTTGATTTTAATAAAACATCTTCTTAAAGTTCTGTATAAAATGATCATACTTATTAGTTGAAATTTAGTATAAACTATTGTTTTTAAATAGTTTTCTAAAAGTAAATTTATTTTTAATTAGACAAATAAATTAACTTCCATTCAAATTCCAGAATTGAAGGGGTTAGTGGACGAACGAGTATGTAATTTTTTTTTATAAAATGAGTTATTGCCATGTATGAAGGAAGTATGTGTTAGTCTGTTTTATAACACTGACAGCAGCACTGTTGCGACATGTTAAATATGTTTAAATACTTTATCTTTTCTACATATAGAACCAATTTGTATATCGCCAAAATATATCTATCCACTTATTATTGGTTAAAATGAATGTCAAAGAATATGCATTCAAAATGAATTTTAATGGAAAATTAAAAAAAATTAACCAAAAACACTACAATTCAAAAAATTTTAGCATGGACAATATACGAAAAATACATGTAGCAATATAAATAAGGTTCAATGTTTTAACCTTTAATTGGCTTCAAGTCACCAAACTGCCTTTCCCAATTCAGAAGTTACAGTTAGAGATCAGTGGTCCAAACTTATCTCCAATTTACCTCCGTGTATGCGGGACTGGCGCACGTTAAATCTTATCGGGGTTCAATATCAAAACGCATATTGAGGTTGCGTCGGGTGCCAGCTCAGGTGTTGTCCTCGTCATCTGACCATGATTCAAAAATACGACTCAACGTTCTCGAGTCTTTCCTTCGAGATAGATAGGCCTCCGTGGCCGAGTGGATTAAGGCGTCAGCTGGGAATCCGAGGGTTCCCGGTTCGAACCTGTGCGACGGACTAGACTAAGAATAGTAAAAAAAAATAATGATATTGCAATCGGAGTATTGCCAACTTCGTTACCAAAATACTAGAATGTCGTCCAGAACATCCAAAAAAAATTAACGGTGTGTATACGGGACTGGTGCACGATAAATCTGATCGGGGTCCAAAGTCCCGACATCTATTGAAGGCGTTGGGTGCCAGTTCAGGTGTTGTCCTCGTCATCTGACCATGGTTCAAAAATACGAGGCATCGTTCCCGGGTCTTTCCTTCGAGATAGGCTCCGAACCGTCGCCAATAGCCCACTGTGCAGCTCTAGTGCGACATTAATTAACAAAAACCAAAAAAACAACCTTCGAGATAGGCCCCGAAACGTCGCCAATAGCTCAATGTGCAGCTCTATTGCGACGTTAATTAACCAAAGCAAAATGATCTCGTTTGGTTTCGTTTGGTTAATTAACGTCGCACTAGAGCTGCACAGTGGGCTATTGATGACGGTTCGGGGCCTATCTCGAAGGAAAGACTCGGGAACGATGCCTCATATTTTTGAACCATGGTCAGATGACGAGGAAACACCTGAACTGGCACCCAACGCCTTCAATAGACGTCAGGACTTTGGACCCGATCAGATTTATCGTGCACCAGTCAGTGGCGGCCCGTGGTCAAAAATGTTAGTGCAGCCGAAATCATGTGAATCCCCCCCCCCCCCCCCCCCCCGCCTAAAACCATACATGAACGGAACATACATTTCCAAAAACCATACATGAACGGAAATTCTTTATTATTCAGTACTCAAATAAAAGTTTCCTTTCAATTTTTACAAAATGATAACATGCGAAAAAAATTGAAAACACTCATTTTTTGAAAATTAAAGCAATCCTCCTTTCTTTTAAACATGCGAATCGGTCAATTTTAATATTAACTTAAATAATGAAACAACAGCAGGACCATGCTCTGAAACAACAGCACACAGTATATTTATCACGAAAACCATTTCCGTTTGGAGATATTCTCGTAAGTTCTCGTTTCACCAACGAGCCAATCAGCATATCGAACCTCAAGTACAGCTAAAACAAGAATATTCATTTCGGCTGTACCTTCTCACAAATGCAGTGCATTAGCATGGGGGGAATCTCCATACTACGTAGAGGTTGCCATGGCAACGAGGCAGCCGATTTCGAATTTCGGTTTTTGGCTGCAGTTTGATTGAATGGAGTTTCTTCCCCTCATGAATTGTGCATTACGGTAACAGGCTTGCTATTTATCGGAGATTTTGTTTACTGCCGTAGAATTTTCATTTTCAATTCTAATCTTCATTTAAGAAAATTAGTAAAATATCTTATTTTAGTTTTAAAATACACTAATGAACAGTGGCGTAGGAACTTCTTTTTTTCAGGGGGGGGCTGAACTTTTTTTTTCAATCTATTTACAATATAAAATAGTACGGAGTTGCGAGCTATTAAACAATTAAAAAACAATCGATGCTTTAATTTTTTTACAAACAAGTGTTTAACTTGTTAAATGTTTTAACTTGTATCCGTTTTTGTTTCGATAGCTTTAGAACATAAAGTAACCAGGAAAATGTTATTAGTAATTTCAAATGTCCGTTTTGTACGTTAAAATATGATTTTTTTCAGATTTGAGGAATTCGTCTCTATTTAACTTTCTTTAACAAAATGTAATTTTCTAAATGAAGAAATTTCAACTATATAAGCTGTTTAGAAAATAGTGCATGAATCTGATGGCTTATTACTTCAAAGGGAATAAATTATGGGAAATGCGATTATAATTTATGAAATGTCCATAACAATATTTTTTTTTATTTAAAAACGCATTTTTACACTATTCTTAAAATTACTCTTTAAAGCTTTAGCGTTGTAGACATTTATATAAATACTTGAAATTACGTTTATATTTTAGCTGTGTAAATTGATAAATTTATAAGTAGTTTTCAAACTAAACTATCATATTTATGCTTTTCTGACATTTAAGAAAGGACGTAATATATAAAAAAAATTTAAATAAGCGAGAGTATACTGAGGGAAAAAAAATTAGATATTATTGTGAAAACATATAAATTTGTCAGTTTAAATATTACTGAAATGAAATAAACCATAACTAGTATTCTATTGATGCAATAAAATAATTAACAATTTAGACTTTATGTAAATACACATTTTCCTTACACTAATTCTACAATGACTTACATACAATACTTATATACAATGAATACAATACTTAATGTTATTCACTATATATACTGTATAACATTAAGTATGTTAATTCACTATAATAGTGTATAACAAAACTAAACATCATTATAATTAGAGTTACTGCTAATTTATATAAGCATAATTACATTTATCGTTAGAAAAGATGGTATTACTTTTAATTGACTTTTAGAATATAGAAAAAATTACTTAACTGACAACACAGAGGAATATGCTGACAGAAGAAATCTACTACCATTCGTTTGTAAAAAGAAATGCTTCCTAAAATTGCTGTCTTTACACTAAAAAAAGAAACTGTAATGCGGTTGTAAGATCTCACCAGGGATTTCTGTTTTGTTGCTTCCATGACTCAGTGGCGTAGCCAGCATTGGGTTACTTTGGGTTAGAACCCCCCCCATAGCCAGTTTCAATTTTTTTTTTTTTTTTTAAATAACAAATGCAAAAAAAAAAAAAAAAAAAATTCTCTGATTTTTATAGAGAAAACACACGTCGCATTTCCTGGTCTACCCCACAGTGGTGTAGCCAGATTTGGGTTAGAACCCCCCCCCCCCCATACACATTTTTTATTTTGTTAAAAATCAAAATGGATGTGATGGGGAAGGGATTTAATGTACAAAAATTTAAAGATTTTTTTTTTTTCAAAATGAAATTTTTCAAATATTCCCACAGCTATTGCGTCTTGATTAAAAATTGTATGAGTAGGCTCTATCTAGGTATAACTAGTGACCACACAGGTCCAAGACGACTCTAAATAGCCTAAATATCCTGCCAAAGGCCTGACCAAAGTCGCCATATGGTAAAAAGACTAGACCTGGGCGGGTCTAGTCCCCCCCCCCCCCCCCTCGGTTTGTAGTTTAAAAAAAATTAATCTTTAAATTAGTTTTTAAAAAATCTTTTTTAATGTTTCAGTCCTATTGTCAATTTCCATATATGCTTATTTAAAAGAGGTGAGCGTGCAAAACATAACATGTAAAAAAAAATTATATTAGCATTGAATTTTGTAAAAAAAAAAAAAGATAATCTATATCCGTTTTCAGAAGAAATTTTTTTTTTCACAAACTATTGCTTTCATTTTAAAACTTGAAAAATCCAGAGATCTGTCTATAGAAATAAATAGAACCAAACCTTTTTGCTGTTTTAATCGATTTGCGAATTTATGATATGTTCATTTTGCTTGCACCATCCTCAATTAAAGCAATTGTGCTACTTCTGCTTAATTTAAATTTTATTGATAAAATACAAATGACATATACTTTGTACAAATAATAGTTATGTGGCGTTGCTCTTTACGCGAGAGCAAGAGAGAATAACTAACTCTTAGAGAAAATAACTTCTCTATTTAAATGTTTTAGGTAATTGTCTAAATCAAAATCCTTTCCCTTTTATTCGAAAACTTCTGTTTCACATAACCCTATTTGTTCTGCCCTCCACAATGTAAAATTTCTTTCGAACATAATTCAAAGCGACAGCGACAGTCCTGTACTAAATTTTCGTCTCGTGTCTAGGATTGTTTTTCTTGCTTCGTTTTGTGATTGGTTGGTGGAATCAATCCCATGTTTTGTAACGTTGACGCATGCGTTTTCTTGGTTTTCTTTATATTTTTTCTAGTTTTTATTGATTCCTAATAGAAACTTCGAGAACTTTTGATGGGATCTTTATTCCAGAGAGATAGGGCGAGTCCATTCCAATTTTTTTTATTTTCTGCGAAAGCTTGGGGTTTTTGAAGCTTCTAATTGGAATGCAAACAAAAAGAGGATGGGTGCGTTGATACAAGAAATGCCCACGCATGCGCGAATGCCACCTTCCTACAAAAAGCTTCCTATTATCCTCTCACTCCTTTCGCAATCGCAAACTAGATGCTTTCTAGTACGCTACGCTTAAAAGCAGATACAATAGTTTAAATTATATTATTGGTTACACGTCACTTTTTCTTTGTTCAATCTCTGTTCTAATGTGAAGAAGATTTTAAAAGAGGAGCTCTTGGCAGTCTTTGAACTTGCTTGGAGAGTATGGATAAACGTAAGAAACAATCGACTTTGGCTGCGTTTTTTGTAAAAAAAAGCAAAAATGATGAAAATTCTACGAATGAGGATCCACGAATCCCCGAAGAAACACCTTCCATTCAGTCTGAATCTTCTTGTCGTGGGGGGAATATTAAAGACATTGGCAGTATTGCTACTACATCCGGAAAGGTAAGATGATTTCATATAATCATCATCATCAATTGAAAAACCATTGCTCATTTTTTTTTTCGGAAGGACTCAATTTATTTATTACAATTTATATGGTATTATGTGCTTGACGGATTTTATCTTTTACTGAAATTATATTATAAAATTTAAAATAATCACATCTAAAACTAATTGAGTGGTCTTTTTTAATGTATATTTTAAATTAAATTTTGAATTATATATAACATTTTAACGCTTCGGTTTAAGTAAATTCTCATATAATTCTTCTTTGAGAAAATATACCAGTCAGTTTTTACTTTTGCATTCGGAGATATACTGAAAATGAAAAAGTGGGTTTTAGGCAAGCTTTTGTAATAGTATTTTAAAAATGTCTACATGTTAAAAGCTGGTTTCCAAAGCTAACTAACATAAATAATTAAATATAAAGTGTGATGGATTATCACTAACAAGATGTGTTTAATGCTGGATAATGTATAACTATATAAAATTAGTGCGTTATGAAAGAGCTTTTGCAAACAATATGATTTAAATTAAATTATTTATAGTTAACTATTTTTGAATGTATTAAAATTTTAGGAACCTTCTACACTTTGATAAATTTTGTAAGAGTTGACCCCTTTAATTAAACATATTGTATATCCGATCTATACAATGTTATTTTGTAAAAAGAAAGTTACACAAATTTAGAGATTTTAGATGGAGTTATTAATAAGTTAGAAAAATTGCATGATAAATGAAATTTCTTTACAAAAGATATGCATAGAAAACATCCATTTAAAGTGTGTGTTTTTTTAACTACCAGGTGGATTCGAACATGAGAAAAATGATCTTATATGAAGTTTGGGCGCCAGATTGTAATTTCAAATTCCCTACAAGTGGGAAAAGAAACCTCAAATTTCAATGGAATTGGTTAAACAGATGGAAGTGGCTGACCTACTCTCAAATTGAAGATGGAGCATTCTGCAAATATTGCGTTCTGTTTTCTTCAGATGGAGCTGGGGTTGGTCACCAGCCATTAGGAAAACTAGTAAAAACCAAGTTTAACTCTTGGAAACATGCTGTGGAAGAGTTTAATAGACATGAAAAAAATGAATATCACAGAAATAGTATTCTTTCAGCAACGCAATTTGAGCTTGTGATCACCAGGAAACAAGACCCAATTGATGTGCAAATGGATTCAGGAATAAAAAAACAAGTTGAAGAAAACAGAAAGAAGATTTTACCTGTAATTGAAACGATAATGACGTTGGGTCGTCAAGGCATGGCACTTAGGGGACACCGAGACCACGGACCAATTGAACTAAACGAAGGAGAGCCAGTAGAAAACGATGGCAATTTCCGTACTCTGCTGCGTTTTCGCGTAAAAGCTGGAGATAAAGATCTACAGAAACATCTTGAGACGGGGAGTCTGAACGCCATGTACATTTCTCCAGAAACGCAAAATGAGATAATTTATGCATGTAACGAGTATATACTAAACACTATAGTACGCAGGGCAAACAAGGCTCGATGTTTTACTGTAATAGCCGACGAAACTACTGATATAGCGGGAATAGAGCAAATGTCACTTTGCATAAGGTATATCGATACCGAAGTCAAAAAAATTAGAGAAGACTTTTTGCAATTTATTCCAGTTACTGACGTTACTGGAAGAGGATTGGCTGCAACAATTGTTACAACATTAGAAAATATTGGAGTGGAGTTGAAGTACCTCAGGGGCCAAGGATATGATGGGGCCAGCACAATGAGCGGCCAGTTTAATGGTGTGCAAGCTGCCATCAGGGAAGAACATCCACTGGCTTTATACATGCACTGCAGCTCGCACGTATTAAACCTCGCCATCACAGATGCGTGTTCCGTGCAGGGAATAAGAAATTGTATGGGTGTTGTAGGAAATATTTGTACATTCTTCAGATATCCCAAACGTTTAAATGTACTAAAAGAATCTATTCAAAATAATGTTCCAGAATGTGACAAAACGCGTCTCAAATCCTTATGCCCAACTCGTTGGGTAGAGAGGCATGATGCAATATGTGTATTTTTAGAGCTTTTTGATGCAGTCGTTGTCAGTCTAGAAGTTGTATGTCAGTGGTGTGATAAAGATACATCCACCAATGCCCACCAGTTGCTGTGTGCAATCCGAAATTCAGAATTTCTAGTAGGAATTCATGTACTAAATAAAGTGTTTAGTATAAGTGCTCCGTTGAGCCGTTTTTTTCAAAGTGAAGAAATTGACCTAGCTAAGGCTCTAAACTATGCTGCGATTGTTGAAGAACGCCTTTCAACTCTTCGAAGTAATTCCGAAAACGAATTTAAAAAGATTTTCGAACAGGCACTGGAAAAGGCTTCTTTCTTAGAAGTTCAGATTGGTGTACCACGCATAGCTCGTCATCAAACACAAAGATGCAATATCCAAACTAAAAGTCCAGAGGAATATTATAGAGTGTCGTTGTATGCGCCATTTTTAGACAATTTTTTAAATCAACTAGATGATCGTTTTACAAAACACAAAACAATTTTAAAATCATTTATGTGCCTTTTGCCCTGCCAGAATAAAACAATCCCGAGCGATGAGGACGAGTGTAGTTTGAAGATTTTGAGGCGAACATATCATGAAGATGTAGGATGCAGTGAGGCTAGCGCACTAGGAGAGATGTCTGTATGGTATGGCTTCCTTGCCTCACAAAAAAAACCTACAGGAGCCTTTGAAGCTCTCCTTTTGTGTGACGAACAAAAGTTACCTGCCATCTACTCACTCTTAAAAATTTTCTCCTCCCTCCCTGTAACTACTGCTTCAAGTGAAAGATCGTTTTCCACTTTAAAACGATTGAAAGTATATTTGAGAAACTCTACATCCGAAAGCCGACTAAATGGCTTGGCTCTACTAACTATTCATCGTGACATCAAGGTTACACCAACAGATGTGTTAGAAATATTTTCGAATAAGCCAAGACGACTAAATTTCAGACTATGACGTATATATTACCTAAGTGTTGTTTTCATAAATGTCTTATTATAGAACTTGTTCAAGTCTTACTTTTTTGCGGCTCATTTGTATTTACTATCAACAAAAATGTATTGATAACATACCAATTAGCATATTTTACATACGCACTTCAAGATTATTATTAATGCTTTCGAATAGTAATATCAAAACCCACACACCATACAATTCGATGCCGATTGAAGATGACGAACAATGAGCAAAATAGAATTAGAAAATGACTGAAGTTTACATTCGAAAATACTGTTAAATTTAAAACTAATATAACAATATCACTTAATTATATTACCCATTTTACTCATTTTTACACTTATATCACATAATTATATTAAAATAATTATAATTAAAATAAATTAATTGACTAATTAAATATAAAGAAAATAAATACTTTTGAACTGACCTAAAAAAAAATTTCGACCCCCCCCATTGACAAATCCTGGCTACGCCACTGCCATGACTTCCTGCATGACTTCGGCCCCTAGGGGCAAGTTTCAGAAAAGCCTATATAGAAAACTGTCTACACAAGCATACACATTGTCATTCTCAATGGGGAGATCATCAATCAGCTAAAATCGACAATAAGGGTGAGAGCCAGTAAATTACAAACACATGGGGACGAACTATACAATTCCCAGCTTTGGTGGCCCTTCACATGTCTTGAAGATGACCGTGCTACCCAGGGTGCTACCGATATGGCTGGTCGAGTAACCAGATGGCGGTCTGGCGGTAGCATTTTGCAAACGAAGTACAGCTGTTGACGGCAAACAGGTAATTTTCTGGTGTTTCTCACAAAAGGTGACATATGACTAATTACATGTACAAGTCGTCTTCGATTGGAAACAGTTGAGAAAGGAACTCATTGTCCTCGCCTGTACCTTTCAAAGCAAATTTCCCCCACTTTAAAACACGTTTAGAATAAATAAGGGGCGCTTCTTTTCGAATGCCTCTTTGTAGGAATTCTCTATTTCACCGATTGGTTTTTTAAGTATTTTTTTTAAAAGTATAATATTAGGGGGGGCTGAGCCCCTTCAAAATAATTCCTGGGGGGGCTCGAGCACCCCCAGCCCCCCTACTTCCTACGCCTATGCTAATGAATCTAGACGCAGCCCGGCTGTACTTGCTGTAGTGGGCGAGCCGCCACTGGCACCAGTCCCGTATACACGCTGATAATTTTTGTGGATCTTCTGGACGACATTCCTAGTATTTGTAGTGAAGCTGGTGGCAACCCTCCGATCACAAGATCACTACTTTTTTACTTTTCTTAGTCAAGTCCATCCCACAGGATCGAACCAGGAACCCTTTGATTTCCAGCTCACGTCTTTATCCACTCGGCCACGGAGGTCAAAAAAGATCTCGCCGGCGATGCATTTAACACTGCCATTGATAGGAACTTTAATGAATAGTCTACTGACACAGTTAACCTTTAATAACATTTACCATTTCTTGCTATATGCTATTAATCGAAGAGATACCTTTGAGGCCTCCGTGGCCGAGTGGATTAAGGCGTCAGCTGGGAATCCAAGGGTCCCCGATTCAAACCTTGCGATGGACTAGACTAAAGAATAGTAAAAAGTAGTGATATTGCAATCGGAGGGTTGCCAACTTCGCTACCAAAATACTAGAATGTCGTCCAGAACATCCACAAATAATTAACGGCGTGTATACGGGACTGGTGCACGATAAATCTGATCGGGGTCCAAAGTACCGACGTCTATTGAAGGCGGTGGGTGCCAGCTCAGATGTTGTCCTCGTCATCTGACTATGGTTCAAAAATACGAGGCATCGTTCCCGGGCCTTTCCTTCGTGATAGGCCCCGAACCGTCGCCAATAGCCCACTGTGCAGCTCTAGTGCGACGTTAATTAACCAAACCAAACCAATCTTACTTCGTTTATGCTTTAAAACATTTTTTTTTAAAAATTACTAAGCTTGAAGTTTTTAATTTTTACTGCAGATTTTATTGTAATTATTTGAATTTATTTGCATGTTTAGATATATACGCTATTACATCAATATCACTTAAAAAATAAAATGTCTTAGAGTAATTTTAATATATCGAATCAATCAGCAGCAGTTATAAAAGTAGAAAGTTGTCAAAGCATATAATATATTTCACCAACGAGATAACCAGGCAGGCCACCACAATTTAATTTAAAAAAAGTTTATTTACATAGCATTTCCAGAAAATATACAACATTCAAACAAAGGTTATCTGAATTCCATTTTTCAAGTTTTTGACACAATAAATAAACTTTAAAAAAAAGCATCATTTTTATAGATAGATTCTTTTTATCACTCTGTTCTTCACAGTGAAATCATATCCCCAGCGCCCTAGTAACAAACATCCCCCGTGACGTCGCAATTTCCAGCTCATAACTCCACCCACCCCATAACTCCTCCCGGCCTTGCGCATGCGCGACCTTCGCAGCTGTGGAAGGAGAAACGGTCGCCGATTCCCTCTTCACTCGTCTGCCAGCGATCGTAGCAAAATGTCGGCCGTTCCTCGCACCGATCAGGAGAAGCGCAAGCAGATCAGCGTCCGAGGGATCGCAGGGGTCGAGAATATTGCGGAGGTGAAGAAGACCTTTAATCGGCACCTGCATTACACCCTGGTCAAAGACAGGAATGTGTCCACTCAGCGAGATTACTATTTCGCGCTGGCCCATACAGTCAAGGATCATCTGGTCAGCCGGTGGATTCGAACGCAACAGTATTACTATGAAAAAGATCCGAAGGTAAGGATCAAAATATTATTAAAATCGGTCGAAAAAAATCGAATAGAATAGATTGTCTGCGGAAAATGTCGGTTTGGAAGTGTCAAAACGTGCGCAAAAATCAATTTATGCATGACGTAAATAATTTAATCTCAAAATCAAATATAAAATATTCGAATTTTTTTTTAGAATACAAAAATAATTAATGAAATAAATCGTCTGCAAGTGTTGATGTTGTGGTAAATGAAGTTTTATGTGCGTTATATATAACGAAAAATCTTCTATTGCTATTTTTATGCTACGATATCATGTCCTAAAATTGTTCTTCACTTGTATCAACTGTAGCTATCAATTTTACTTGCACCATGGAGTTAACTTTGTTAACTGTCAAATCAATGACAACTGTTTGGTACCCTTGAAGGCAATCCTTGGGTTGTTAGGGGTCAAGCTCAAGGATTCAAGAGGGATGAAACGTTCAATTGTCAAAACTTATTTTTATGTTTACGAGTACAAAAATGAAAGATTTTTGTATTTGCAAATTCAAAAATAAAAATGATATAACATGAAATCTACAAATTTGTTATGTTTCTTATTTTATGGCGATTTTTTTTTTTCGTGCTTGTTGCTTCCTAAAGATTTCGTAATCTGTAAGCAAAATGAGGTTATTTCCGCAAAAAGATATTTACATTTTCCTGATAACTCATTTTATTTATAAAACTTCTTTGGTAATATTAACAATTTTATTTTTCGTAAAGATTTTGCATTTAAAATTTTTGGATGACAAATATTAGGCGAAAGTGAACTGATATAGATTTACGTTTGCGATCTTTAAAATAAAAATTTCATCTTGCGAAAAACACTTTGCAAAAGCAAAACAAAAAAAAAGCATCGTTATTTTCCCCTTTACAGGCAGGATTATGTGGTCTAAATTATTTGATTGTCATCGCAAAAACTTTTGACGTTAAAAATTCTCTAAGTGATAGACCACTCGATTTATTTATAAATAGATGATTTTTTTGGAGGACTTCGTGTATATATATATATATATATATATATATATATATATATATATATATATATATATATATATATCGCACTTTTGCTTCAAAATTGACACAACTCAAAATAATTGTTTTCAGAAAATGCCAAAAACTGAACTTTACCATCCCATACATAATTTCGGCTGCACTAACATTTTCAACCACGGCCGCCACTGCCAAGAGGATGTTATACTTTTGAATAGAGTTAGATAAAGAACAAGCTATCGAAAGAAAAGCGTTTATTATGTTCTAGATCGTGCAGTTTTCGTTCAATTTGAAGAACAGGGAACAAAAGAACATGTCTTTATTTTGGTGACTGAGAGTCCCCACTCGAGTCCAAAGGGTTATAAACCAGTAGTTCCCAATCTTTTAATGTCCACAGACCATTAATTCGAGAAGTTGCAGACCATCACTTTAAAACACTAAAGAAAATTATTAGGTACTAATTATAATTGAGTACTCAAAATCTCGCCTGTAAAAAACATTACTTAATAAACGTATTAAAAATGTTGACAGTTTTTATCTTAATTTGCCTTATCAAGGTTTCGAACTCATTTCTGATTAATTGCTATAATATTCAAAGCAAGCGCGTGAGATAAAATGAGGATACAATTTTGTTTCTTTAAAGCGCACATTTTGATTTTCAATTTAGATGTTTTTAGTTTTAAAAGGAACACATCTCGAGTAACACCCATTTTTAAAAAAGTAAAATATCTGTGAAATTGAACAATGGCTCCATGAACCACTTGGAACCCTTTCGCCGACCCTCAATGGACCATGGGTTGGGAACCACCGTTTTAAATGATACTGTCAAGAACTTTCTAGATAAAATCGATTTGAGTGTAAACGATCGACGGCTTTCTCCGGCCAACTTCTCATCACCCATCTTCTCAATGCAAGTACTCGTCATTTTAACGGATGTTACGGATGCAGCAGTGTTAAAGCAATAAAGAATAAGGCTCGAAATAATAGGACATCTTTATACATTTTGCAGGTCCATCCAAAAGTACGATTTTATCAAACTATTAATAGATTTAAGCTGAGTTGGACATGTCTTGGGTATTAAAAAAAAAAAAAAAAAACTATTAATAGAAATAAGTTTGAGATTTTTTTTGCAGACTGGCTGTATCGGAGATGCAGCCGCAGTGGGGCATGTGAAACGTCTTGTGTGTGTTGTAGAGGTTGTAAGGGCGGTGGGCACTAGGGTACAGAAATGACATAACTAAAAACACAACCTATATTTATTCACGCTTTACAAAGCTTACACGTTCCTCTGTTGTTAAAAGAGATGAGCGAAGATTGGCTTCCCCCTGTGTTGCAACCCAAGTTTCTTCACTCCATTTTGAACCTTACGTGTTGAACGCCGGGGCGAGATAGCCGAGCAACCTTCAAGATTCTGCAATAAATTACACACTTCTAAGCTTTATAGTTCCTGATGAGTACCGTGAGAGTTGAGTTCGAGAGATTATACCTACTCTGACAGGGTTCGATAGACTCCCCATACACAGATCATATTCCTTAGTGAAAAAAAAAACAAAAAAAACCTTAACGATCTGTTCATAGATGGCAGCATTATCAACGACTTGTATAAAAACGCGTTAAAATGAATTATTTTAATCTCATTAAAAAACCGTTGATATTTGAGATGAAAGTACGATTCGTCACTGGCCTATGAAATTTTCTTTTGATATCTCATGCGTTAAGATTCGTTGCGTCTAATGGGTGTAAAAGGGATCTTTACTACAGAAATAATATATAAGATTCTGTCTATGGCAATAAAAAAACTTATCTTACACTGAACGAAACTCATAAGTACTATTCCTATTCAACCTCTAATTGTTCATCTCAGAGTTGGTATTTTAAAATTTCAGTTCATTATGTTTTAATTAATATTTAAAGTTTCCATCCACTAGGAATTTTAGGGGGTATCTGTGGATCGTAAAACTATTTTTTTTAATGTCTATGCCTTAACGGATTCCCCAGCAACGTGGGGACCAAACAGCTTGTAATACATTAATAGATTCAGATTTCTCATCAATTTAATTTCTATTTCTCTCGATTCAATTGTATTTTTTCATTTTACTAACACCAAATTGTTTAATTTCGATATTGCCTATTTCAGATTTACGACTGTCCATTTTTAATTTACGAGTATAGGGCGTAGAAAAAAAAGGGATAGGTTCAGGAGAGAGTCTCTCCTACCCTATTGAATTCCAAATCAAAATTTTATACTAATGCCCCGAATTAGATCTTAAACGCAATTTTGTTTTATTTTATATAATTTATAAATTTTTTGTTAATCCTAATTTTAAATAATATTTTAATTTCTTAAAAAAAATTATAAATTTATTAGATAATTAATAATTTTTATAACAAGTAATTGCTAATTGGTGGCTAACACAACAGCTAATTAACATTACAATTTTTTTTCTATGTTATAAATATTCAGGATATGGAACTAGTTGAGACCCTGCCCCTTTAAGTTATGAATTTCTACATTTCTGTTTACAACCTGCTTGTTAGAATAGATCCTGATTCAGTGTCTATTCTAAACAAATTTTACCACTGCTCAATTCCTCAAAAAATTATGTTTACCCAATTCCTCAAACTACAACTGCCTAATTGTGATCACAAATTCAAAAGTCAACAATCAAAACCAAATCGAAAAAGTCGGATACATTCTTATTTTTTAAAAGAAATATTTGATTTTTTTAAAATATTCTTTAGCCCATCTCTTAAAGAGTTTAGAACATTTAATAAAATAATAAAGATTGAAAGTTCCCTAAACAGTTCTATTGTGTTCATTTCGCCATTCTAAATTGTTAAATTTCAAGACGGCCCATTTCAAATATAAACGACTGAACATTTTAAATTTACGACTGCCCGTTAAAATAGGCTCGGCTCTTATTCATCTAAACTTATTCTCTCATCGGTATAAAAACATAAAATTAGTCCATTAAATTCCGAATCGCGGAATATAGGTCATACAATCTCTGTCGCGAAATCCTGTGTAAAAATCGGGTTTATTATTTCTGAAAATACAACAACAAACCTTGATTGTAACCTCTGAACCCTTATTTTTATCCTTGAGGCTTTTGCCTTGAAACGGCAGAAGAAAAAATTAACTTGCATAATTCGTCGTTCACAAGATAAAGGGACGTAACTTCCAAAATCGAGATTTTCTTTTTCTGCAAAACGAAGACATTGGAAATTAAGCCTTCACACGGGACAGTGTGAAAGCTTAATTACAATGCAAAGTAAATTGCTTCAGCTTGCTTGCTGTAGCGGGCTTTATAGTTTCGTGTGTAAATGCCGTCTTTGGCATTTAATAATTTTTATTCTTATTAAAAAAAATATTAAAATTCAAAATAAATAGGATATAAGATATGAAACAGTATCTGGTTGGACTGCTTTAGGTCTCAAATAAATATGTTTTCAATTATCAATAAAATCTTAAGTTTTACTAGTCATTTTCCTTTTCCAAAAGATGTTGATTCTTTTTCGATTTTAAGACTAGATTTCTATGAATATACAAACCCTTTTGTCACAATAAGCAAAACATTTTTAAAATGTGAGGTAAACATTCAAAACGTGTTTTATCACACATTAATGTGATTCGTGGGAAACCGCAAATAACTTTTCCTAAATGTCATTGACTCAAGCAGATTCCAATCTTTGCAACTTAATTTGAATGGGACAAAATGCTTTTTGGAGAATAAAATGGGTTAGTTTCGCAGAAAATTTAGACGCGAATTCGGCGCTGTAATAGTTTCATTTTCGGATATTTTGGACAAAACTAGCTTTAATTTTTGCTTCTCGAATGTGCTTCATACACGGCCTAAATTTCAAAAATGTTTTTAAGAATTATTAAGTAATGGTACAAAAGAAGTAGATTATTTTCCAAGTCTAAAAGCAATTCATGAAGATGACCTAGTTAGATTTTGTCATTGCAATGACCTTCAGTTGTACCCAAACTTGAATTACTTTTGGCATTGTAAACAATAACAAGGAAGAGCTGAACCAAAATAAGTTTTTAGAAATTATAAATCTCTAGCTAACAGGCGTTTATTTTTAATTTCTTTGATAATTCCGAGTTCAAGAGACGTACTGATGTATCTGTATTTTCTTGAAATCCACTTTAAGATTTTTTTCTTCTTATAACAACACATTACTTCTTCAATATCTCGAGTATGGTTAAATATACAAATACACAACTTCGTCGCAATATGTGTGTGTGGTCCAAGTCACAAAAATCCGAAAATGGACTGACATAACTTTCCATTACGGAAGCTAAATCTATCATTTGGCCAAGTGGTGTGCGCTTTAGTTCAATAGGTTTCTAGGCAGTGTTTCTATTACCATTTTTTATAGCTAACTTTTTAACCCTAGAATAATAAGGTTAATTGTGATCATATATTGTGGCTTGATGTAAAATACTCAAAAGTAAATGAAAGGACCTCGCGGGCTGTCTGCCAAGTAGTATAAGTCACAAAACCTCGATGTTAGGGGACAAGATGTTAACCAATTAGAACTTTTTCACGTAGTCCAGTCCAGAATTGTATACCTTAACATTGCATTTGGCGCCAGTCACCGGCATCGGTTTTTCTAAGTGTATGAAAAAGCAGCATTAGGGCTGTTATAAAGGGCGGATGCAGACGAAAAATAAATCTGTAATTCGAGAACACAAACCATGTGGTTTTTAGTTTTCGAATCACAGATCCATTTTTTGTCTGCATCCGCTCCGTCTGTAACAGCCGGTCCGCCCATATGTGGTCCTTTGGAGTGAAAAGTTATAACTGGCAATACCACAACAAATTCGTAAAACGGAGTTAATGAGAAATTTTCCTTGTGAGATCTGGAAACGCACTATACGATCCGAGAAGTTTCAGCATTGTTTTAAAGCTTTTTAATAGATTGTACGTAGTTTAAAAATATATATATCAATCGATTTAAAGCCCTCCCAATCCACCTTTCTCCATCCACCCAGCCTGGGCGTTGCCACTGGTTGAATTAAATGCATTTAATTTTTCGGTAAACTCGATAATTACATTACGGACTGAACTAGTAATTTCCTCATTTTTCATTCGCTAAAAATACTCGGTATTCATGAAATAAAAAAAATAGAACCCGTCTTCTTCGACTGTAAAGTCCGTTCGTAAACACATTATCTTTGACTTAAAGAAATACGATAGGAGACCTGCACCGTAGGAACTTTCAAAATATAAAACAGATTATTAAATCACTATTAGCTGCCGGAATATTTTGAAATTTCAGAATGTAGACTTTTTAATTTGTCTAATCACTATTATGTACTTTTATTTCAACATATTTGAATCGCCTCAATTTTAATTGTTTTTCTTTGTGAACTTGGGTCATGCCCGTTGCTTGTTGAAATCGTTATCGGGAGTTTTAACATTACATAAGTAAAATTTTCCCTCTAGTCAATGTTATTTCAATGCAAGTATCCGTCATTTTGACGGCTAATTTCTACTCAAAGTTGTCAGGAACCTATGACCCCTTACCAAGAGTCATTTGTCTTTTCATATTGCTGGTTTGGGGAAATAGTTCAATGTACAAACTAAAGTATTTAAAATATTAAAAAAAAAAAAATCTGGTAAGTACACAGTACCCATTGTACCTTAAGGTTTGGTTAGAGAATACTTTGTAAGCGCGGCGCGCCTGCTCCGCCTTGCATTTTTGTTCTGCTCTTTCCTGTGCATTCGTTAGATTTTTTTTTGTAATAATGTAGATTTTTAAAATCAGATTTTCACACTTTAGCTGAAGTAAATCGATGACTAAATACACAATCATTGTATGTCCACTTTGCCTACAACCTTAAATTCTATTTAGAAAATAGGCCCTGTGGATGCCATTTGAAGAACATCGCACTATACTATTCCAAATTAAAAATGAATGCAACTGTGCGGATGCTGTTAAATAAAATATTCAAAACTCCTCAATCGAATCTGTTTTCCACAGTTTAGAATGTAGAATTCAAAAACGTTCCGACATGAAGTTCATTCACTTGTATATTTGGCTTTTTTCTGGGCTATTCTAATCGAATTTGTACTTTCCATACGATAATGCACTGCACCTAATCAGGATTGCATAAGATTGTGCAATTGACGGCTGTCACTTTATCTGCGAAACCTGTTTATTGGAAACTGGGTATTTGATTCGAGTTCCACGATAATAAACTCCTTTCCGCATTGTTTACGATTTAGGTAATTGGAAAATGCACGAAACGAAATCTGTTCATCTATTCTATTCAAAATTTTAAAACACGTTTTCTCCGTTTTTTTCGTTAACTGTTAAATGGGCGGGTCGGCTGCCAAGTCAAGTAGTTAAGTTTTTTAAAAAAAAGCTCCGAGATAACAGAGTTTAAAGTTTGCAACTCGCCTTGGCTATCATGTTAAGTGGAATGATATTCAACTAATTATTTGGCAACCTATTGATCTAGGACTGACACCATTTGATAAAGTAATGGATCTTGCTTCCTAGTAATAATGGTGTTAGTTCATTTTCGAATTAGCGGGACTTGTGTCACTTGGTAACCCACCCGCCCAAATTTAAATGTCAGTGCTGACTTTAATTTGACTTTATAGACAGTGGCGCTTTTTATTTTTCATATACGAATTATATACACTTTTACGAATTATTACATTTTACATACGAGGTGGTTAAAGTAATAGGTGGTGTAAGTCCATTTTGACTCGGACTACTGTTTCTTTCCCCGCATCAATATAAAAAAACGGAAAAATCCCCAAGAGGTGCACGAATGTTAGAACAAGAAAGGCTCCGTCGCTACAAAACTTTCAAATTTACAGAATAGTTCGTATGAAAACATTAAAATTGTAACGCGACTATTTTCAAGTTTCTACTATGTTTCGTTCGAATGTTATAACAGTTTTTAGTGTTTCCTAGCGAAGTTCCACGCAGTGGTAACAGTAATATCAGTTGTAATCAACGGAGAAAAGGGAATCTAATAATCTCACTGAGCTAAAATAATACATGGAGTGATTATCTACTCTCCAGTCACTATTTATTTCAGTGAATAACAAGGCTTAAACGACGATATTTAAATCTTTCAATTCGAATTTTTCCAAACTGCAGAATATTGTGTTTAGGGCACACGATAATCTAATAAATATTTAAAATAGTTTTTTTTATATATATTTCACCTGAAGTTTATTCATTTAAAATTTTACAAATAATATATTATATTAAGAAACAATTTTTATACATATGTATAAATAAATTAACATATGTGTATAGAATTTTATTATTTTAGATTATTCACTGAGCTAAAATAATCACTGGAGAGTAGATAATCACACCAGTTATTATAGCTCTGTGAGATTATTAGATTTCCCCTTTATTCCGTTGATTACAACTGATAAATTACTGTTGCCACTTTGTGAAACTTCGCTGGGATACACTAAAATATTTTTATAACATTCGAAAGAAACTTGGATATAGTCGCGTTAAAATTCAAATTTTTCACACGAACTATTCAGTAAATTTGAAAGTGCTGCGTTTTGTAGTTATGGAGCCTTTCTTGTTCTAACATTCGGACACATTTTGGGGATTTTCCGTTTTGCATATTGATACTGTGAAAGTATAGTGTGTGAGTGAAAATGGACTTGCACCACTATTACTTTAACCGCCTCGTATTATACAGCAGTACGGGGGTATTGTGTTCATCCAAAAAAATATTTTGAATATTTTTGTAAATTCTAACTTTTTTTGTTTGTTTAGAATTCAAAAACAATCGTAGAATGCTTTTGCGACCACTATAACACTGAATGGAATTTGGTATTAAACTAAATAATTTTTCTCTTTCTCTTAATGTCTAAAAAAACATTTAAATAATATATATATATATATATATTAAATGAATATATGGGACTTCATTATCTAGTTTCTATATTAATTTTCAGTTTAAAATTATTTTGATAATTATTATAACAATAAAATAGTTATTTTTTAATTGTATATTTCGAAGATTTCAATCATATTCTGACTTAAAGTTGAAATATTTCCCACATAGCCAAAACCTGTTTTTTAGTATGTCTGGGTATAAAGTTCCGAAGTACATCACTATTGAATGCAAATTGTATGACGACTTCGATAACTTTAAGGCTTTTAATTTTGGAGATTTTAAATATTCAAATGTTAACTTTTATTTAATTTTTCAACTTTTGAACCTTGTTTTCAGCTTTATCGAATTCTATGTTAAATTTAGGTAATCACACGTTAGCATTTTTTCCCTACAATTTGTGACAACATTGTTTTATTGTTATATTTTCCCATGTTATTTAAATCACATGGAAATGATTTGCATACTATACATTTTCCTCCCGTATGAGTTAAGTGTAGTATATTAGCAGTAATTTCGTAACATGGCTTCGTGTCATTTTATCATGGAGCATTTGACATCACGATGCTACACCGAAACACCATTTAGTATCGTATTCTTGCAAATGCGGTACGATATATCAGCAGATTGACACTCACACACGCTTCTCCCTACACAGTTTAGTCGGAACGATCGAATGGATCGTAACTGATAAATCTGACGTATGGCAACTTTAAATAGAAAACTGCAGGTTTTTTTTAAATTTAAGATGTAAATTATTCCGCATAAAACCTTTAAAAAATCTGCAATTTCTCTTCAATAATTTAAATGCTTCAAAATTGAAGGTTTTTGTAGGGTTTTAAGCTGTTTTTTTTGCAGGTTTTATGAAGGATGTTGAAACTAAAACCATTAATTTAATAGATCTTAAAAAAAAACTGCATTTTTCCTGCATAAAACCTTTAATTTCACAATTTAATGAAGGTTTTAAGCTGCCTTTTTTTTGTTTGCCAATGAAAACGGACCACTTCAAATTATCTCACGGACCACCAGTGGTCCTTTGACCACTGATCTAGGTAAACCAGTTTACTTAATCCGAGAATACGTTTCGGGTATCTAAAGTGACAATCACAGACTGATAACTTCATGAAATGTCCGATTACAATGTTTTTGGATATTAATACTTTTAACGGCTGATTAATTTAGCTTTGTGTTTGCGATTACATCCATTTAGAGATAATTGTTATCTTTTCTAGCAGTGATTATACTCGAGTTGTCCACTTGTAAAAGCTTCTATATCCACGAATTTTAGCCCCTTCCAAATGTCATATGGACTTGAAACTTAGCATATTTGCCAATGAAAAATTTTATTCAATCATAATAATTAGCAATTGTTAATTTATATTAATGAGTTTCATATTTTACAATGGCTATGAAAAATGCGTTTTCTAGGAGGACGGCTTCCCAGGGAGAATCAGGCGCGTAGGTAAAAAAATACCAAAATCTTATTTTTTGAATATACACCTTGCATCTGGGCTACTCGTATAAAAACCTCTGGTAAAATGGCTTTTATGATGTCATATTGCTATTCACCGAGTCAAATATAATAACTCAAAATTTTGCCTTGCTCGCCCAAAAGGATGTAATCCGGTCGTGCACGCTTAGTAATCACTCCGGTAATTATTTGAGCTCAATGCTGTTATCACCTAATCGCCATTCTAATGCATTAAGAACTAACAAGTTCATATTAAAAGAGCATTCATAGTCTTTGTCATTTAACAGATGTGAATTTGAGCCACTAATCAAAAGCGAGAAAATTGGATGTGATAAATTTTCGCATTGTGTGCCGATCAGCAGAAATTGGATTTACGAGCTATTGTTTCTGCTACTAAAAATTGCTGTTTATGGTTACTGAATATTTTGCCTTACCATCCCAGAATTTTGTGTCCCATTCATTTTTACGACCAAACCATTGCAACAAAAAAAAGCTATTGAATAATTCCTAGATAAGAAAGATGTAGTAGAAGTCAATAGCGTTGTCAGGTTAAATGTTAATTTATTGACCTATCTCGCAGAGATCGTATAGTATAATAAAGTGTGTCACATGACTTTTGCTGTTCTGACATGCAAGCCGCCATATTTGTTAGGAAAATATTGTGTGAATACGTGGGTGACTTTAGAAATTTTTACGCTTTAAAGATTAACAAAATAATTTGTACTTCCTAACATAGATTTCAGAAGTTTTAATATACAGAGTCGTAACAAAGACATTTTGTAGGCAAACAAATTTGAATTTGAATTTTTTTTTATATTAAGTTAAACATTAAATATAAAATAATATTAAATAACTAATTAAATATGTTTATTTAAACTCTAAATTAAATTCTATTCATGCGTTTAATCCTCTGATGACATCACATGAGTAGTCTATAAAAATAAATAAATAAATGCTTCTGAAAATTTAATTCATTTCAATTATCTTTTTTCCTTTACAATGGCGCCGTCCAGGTTAGTTAATTTCTTTCCTATCTAAAATCACTAGTTGGTCACTTGATAGCCACTCTAGTATACTATAAATAAGAGCTATGTGTATACTGTAAGAAAAATGTGGTCTATCTACATTTTTATATTCTTCGATTGTGGTAGTCATCATAGGGAGATATTGAGTATTTACTGGTTTTCAAAGCTGAAATAATAGTTGTCTGACATAATAGTTGTTGATCGGGTACATTGCTGCCGTTTTGTGGAGTTTTAAAACAACCTTCCAGCTTAGCAATGCATTCTAAACAAACGGTAGTCACGACTGGACCGTCTTAAATTAGCATAGGATTTTTAAAGATTACTTTAGTTGCACGTTGAGGAGTCTTTATTTTACATTGACAAGTATAAATTTTGTTTTCTTCAATATTAGGTTGTCAGTTACATTAATAGAGTAAGGTACAGGCATATACATTTTTAATGAAAAATTGTTGTATATTTTCTTAATTTTTATAAAAAAACAAATTACTATATTAACAATAGCTAAATTTTGACAGTTTTTCGCGATTTACTCAGAAGACTTTTGGTGCATATAGCTTCTTTTGCATTTTTCTGCACTACTCGTATGTATGAAAATTATTTTAACTTATATTTACATCAAAATGTTTAAAAAATACATTTTGCTGCAGCTTTTAAGGAAATTATTAAAATTTTGCAATTTTTTTTGTCGAATTAGGCCATTTTGATTCGGGTTATATAGGCCAATATTTTTATTTCCAAAGATAAATTACTGTGGTTGGTTTCTTAATTGTCCTTCTCATACTTAAAGTAAGAAATACGTTGTTATAAACTTTATTAATGCAGTCTAAAACAGAGATTGACACACTCAGGCCCATTCTACACGAACGAATAAAACGCGTGTGAGCCTTTTTAGTCTCGAATTACCGAAAAGCTCTTGCGCGTTTTACTCGTTTGTGTAGAATGGGCCTTAGAGAAATTCGAAATTATTGGTTAGAAACACGGAGATAAGGAAAAAAAATACTTCCGCAGGAAATTCGGACTTTATCTTCGGAGAAGAGCTGCCAAAGGAAATTGGTTTTTGTCTTCCGCAAATTCTGTTCCTAGTTGAGCTGCTACTGTTCTAATTATGCTTATCTTATAAAATTGAAATTCGCTAAAAGAAAGGAGGAAAAAGACTTTCAGAAACAATTAATTATTTAATTGCAGTTTCACTTTTTCAATTTACTACTTCAATGCTAGAAATGCGTGTGTATAATCCTTATGTATCCTTGTATATACTGTTAAAAATACATGCTCATTTTTTCTTTTGCTTAAAAGTATTACATTTAATTAAGAAACTCGGTAAAAAAAATTAAATTTCTAGAAAAGCTATTCCGCAAATCTTTTTTTAAAATTATCAGTTTAAATTTTCTTAAGCGTTAAGATTGGAAATTTCATTTGTAATTAAGGAGCGTCTAAGCATAAACAAACATGTCAGTCGGAACGCACATAGCAGGAAACGACAAAAACGTTTGGTAGACGTATGTATTTGTATGAACATCCTGTTTTTTTAAGTTTTAAAATAAGTATTATTTTTGTCAATATTAAGATTTGTTAGCAAAAACGGATAAAGACCAACCGTTTTTATAAAATTCAATGCTTGTCTAATTTTTTTGTTTTTATTTTTGACATGTTTGGTTTTGTGCATGAGCTCACTTCATATTACACCATTGCAGATTTTGAAATCTAATTCAAATATACTCAATTTTTTAAAAATATTATTTACTGCATAGTATTTTATAAAGTATATATTAAATAACGCAAGTAGGGTGGACCGAAAAATCGCTTTTACAATAGTGCGGAAAAGTTTCCTCCATAGGCAGAATAACACACAATTTTTTTAATGAAATTTAAACAATTTCCAACCGCTACGCTTTGACCTTGAAAAATATTCAAATGAAAGCTATTTATGGGACATTTTCTTGTGAAAATTGCTTTCACGAAAATTTCTTGAAATAGCAGGAAAATGTGACTTTTTGGGGAATTTAAAAACCATAAAAAATGTCATCAATTTTCCTCTATTCATACCACCCTACCCTTGCCTATTAAACTTACCTAAACCTTAATAGCCTATCAAACTTGTGCAATTTTCTGTAAAAATAGCTTATATTATATGTTATTATGGGAATTATTTTGTAGAAATTGTTTTCACGAAATAGCATGGAAATTTAATTAATTCAGATATACAATTGTAAAATATGTAATTAATTTTTATTGGTATATAAACCGTACACCTCCAACGTTAAAAATCTAAAAAAAATATTAAAAAATTTAATTTTCTTTGAATTTTATTTTTAAATTTTAAAAAATTGGTAGTGATGCAAAACGAAAAATTTGTCTACAGTTACTCTCTTCCATACATTTTTTTTTTTTTTTAAATACCTAATAGTGTCAATCTGCGGTTGAAAAAGTCCAAAAAACGATAAGAATGACACTAATGACATTTAAAAAATAAAATAAATTACTCATTCCAAAATGTTATTTTGATTTTGGAACAGTGTAAAAAAGCTGTTCTATAAGAAGTCATAAACTTTATGTAAATGGGCGCAAGAACGCTGCTGTTGAGGCACCGAAGGTAGTAAAGGGAGGGCCCTTCATGCTTCATCATGTCGGCTGGTGTTCATTTGAAGATAAAACGGAAAGGGGGGGAGTAAGCACTAGTAAAGACGTTTAAAATAAAATCGTGAAACACAACGATAGTTTCATTTAAAATTCCAGTGCTACTCTTTCTTAACTCTTTTATTTCTCGATTGAAAACAAGAGGTCGCGGGTTTGAGTTCCGACGGAGGCCACTCGTTTTTTTAATGTATATGCCTTAACGGGTTCCCAGCAACGCGAAGACAACAACTAGTTAGTAATAAATCATTCCGCTATAAAAAGGGAAATAATTACCTTTTTTATTTTTTCAGAGGGTGTACTACCTTTCACTTGAATACTACATGGGACGTACTCTGACCAACACCATGATCAATTTAAATATCCAGAATGCGTGCGATGAAGCTTTATACCAGGTAAGGACAATTTTTTTATTTTTGATAACATTTGAGTTTTTTTTTTATAATTAATTTGGCATAATACAATACTAAAAAAAATATATTATGCAACTACATTAGTAAAGCCAGGGCCACACTCGTGTTCAGCCTGGCTCAATACATTCCTAGATTGGTCATCGGCGAGCAGTGTGGCCGCTCTACCATTTACAATGTTCGCAAAATTCTGGAAGGTATTGGAAGGAGTTTTCGAAGAGAACGACCAGGACCTTCCAGTAAAGGAGTCGAGGAATTTTACCAGTGTGTAGCTATTCTGCTGGTGCTTCATAACAAGGGGAGGCAAACACTGGAAGCAAATATTTGCGAATGACTATTGGACCAAGCTGGACACGAGTGTGGCCCTGGCTTTCCATGTTCACTTAATATAGGTGTGTGGCAGGGCATTAAGTTTTGATACGATAATGCAGTTGGACTTTTCATGTATTAAGCTGTGTAATTTGACTGCCACGTTAAACGGCTTTAACGCTTTGCGGTCAAGAACTGTCTTTTAGTCACTGCTGTAAGGCTGATTTTTCACACACCGGAAAAACAGGTGCTAGTGACGGTACCGGATGCAATGTTACGTATACAATGCCGGACCGGACTACATGAAAAAGTTCCAATTGGATAACATTGCCGTCACCGGCTCTCCCGGTGTGGTGTGCAAAAGCGGCCTAAGGAATTCCCCAAATATGTGAAAAATCGCCACGAGTTGCTGATTCGTCCGGGCGGAAAAGGCCGCAGTACTTCTTGACTTACTAGCAATTCTCTCCCAAGAATACCCATGCATTTCTTTTGATAGCATACTGTAGATCCCTGTGTCCGTCTTTATGACTGCAAATGTATCTCCTCCCGATATTTGAATTATTTATTGAAAACGCTCATTTTTCCATTTGAAATACAGTAAAAATAAAAATGTATTTGCACACATTTTCGTTACAGTCGATCTTAATACGCATAGTCCCCTTCACGATAGATGCTATTTGTTCATCATTGCATTAATGTGCCTGGTGTATCTAAAAATACGCACTATATGAATTAACTCATTTATTGTTAGATACCACGATGAAACAATTGAAAATTGTAAACTAATGTGTTTTTTGTAAGCTGCGGAAATTTCGTGAAATTCTTTTTTGAATTTAAACTATCGGATATTTAAAAATTACATTTAAGAAGCTCATTTTCCATTTTTGTGGCAGAGATTCAGCAGCCATAGCGAACGCTGCTTGGCGACGAAATTCAAGCGATTCATATTCCACATTTAGAAGGGAATCGTTTGAATTTAGTCGCCAAGCAGCGTTCGTTACGGCTGCTGAATCTCTGCCACGAAAATGTTCCCTTTTGAAAATAAGCTCTTGATTTAATAATTAGGTCTAGAGATATTTTAGATTCCCTGGGTTCTTTTTATTTATTAATGCAATTTCTTTAATGCAAATCGGTTTTTACAAAGAACTCACCTAAATATGTAATTTTGACGTTTATAATGTAATGAGAACCCACCCTAGTATTTTAATTATTGTTACCGGCTAAGGTTTAAAAAGTGATGTAATGGCTCTAAGTTATGCAATTCAATTGCAAAAATATAGCATTTTTTTCTAATTCTGTAATTCCATCCGAACAGTTTGTGTGCAAGAGGTCAGACGGATAATATTGTTTTGAAGTTGCATCAATTGTAAGTAAAATGCTCACGCAACCCAACCTAAAAAAAAGCAAATTGAGGGTGTTTTTTCTTGTAAATAAACATGCGCCGTCAAAAAGGACTATTTAATTTCATAATTTGGAAGTGTTAGCTAAAGTGATAAGAGTCGAATATATCAAAAATAAATGTTTTAACCTTTAGATTAGCTTTGCAAGAGCGACAATTGAACTGCAACTATCGCTCGGCGATAATCAACTGAGTGACTAAAAATTCGCTCAGCAACTGCCCGGCGATTATTTTAATTACATTATACATTTTTTCATTAGTAATAAAAAGTCTTATCGTTTCGAAAAACTTAATAATCAAGGAAAATCAAACACTAAGAAAAAACGATTTAAAGTTTCATTCCTTAAAAAACATACCTGTCATCCAGCATAAAATCTCAAATAACACATTAAAAAGCATACAGTTCTAGAATTTTTCAATCGTATTTAGCAAAATCGAGAATTTTCAATTTTTTTTTGGTATTGTGTCCCTTTTAAGCGAGAAGTTTTTTTTATTAAAAAAATATATAAAAAATTCGTATATTAGAAAAAAAATTACAAAAGCGTATGTCAAAGTTCGTAAAAAGATTGGAATATTAATCAGGCAATCTGTTCAATAAGTAGTTTTTGAGAAAAAATTGCATAATACCTTTTTAACATGGGCTTCAATGGAGCAGCCTTCCTATACCTAAACGTAGTGCGTTTTATGTTTAGCTTGGTCTTGACATCGAAGATCTTGAAGATATGGAGGAAGATGCTGGCTTGGGTAACGGCGGTTTAGGCAGGTTGGCTGCTTGCTTTTTGGACTCTATGGCAACTCTGGGGTTGGCCGCCTATGGATATGGAATGAGATATGAATATGGTATCTTCTCTCAGCGAATTAAGAATGGGGAACAGGTAAGTAAATTAATTAATCTTTAGCTTTATTGCATATTATAAATGTATAAGCCACACTTTCTTAAATACGTATAAAAAAGATGGATAGCCTTAAAATAAAAATTTTTAAAGATTTTAAAACCAATTTCACGATAAAATTGATCTTTAACTATATCATTAAAAATATATAAACAAATTATGAAATATAGTACATACATGTGTGTTACAGTTCATCCTGAATATATCCAGTTTTTAGGGAATTTATGTTGTCCCAGTAACAAAAATTAGTTAAGAACTATATTTTCCCTTTGTGGTCGAGAGGTGACTCGGGCACCATTTGATTTGATGCGCTGATTAACTTTAAGAAATTCGCCAAATATGCGGAAAATCGTCCCGAGTTGCGGGTTCGCCTAAATGAAAAAAAAACGTAAAGGGTTAAAATATTTTTTTTTTACGCTAGATTGACTAATTTGGCATCTGCCGACAAGATAACCTGTTATTAAAAAGTATAATGAACGGTTACGTTATAATTTTAATACTTTAAACTTACTGAGTTAACACATTCTGTCCCAAGGCTGCTGCACGATACGGTGAAGCACGCCACAGGTGCGTGCGTGGAACGGAATTAATTAAACAGTGTTTTCTAAAGATGATCTGTATCCATGAAATTATTTACTATATCTGGTTCACATCGCAAAAATCCTGAAATCCCAACCAAAAATTCCCAATCCCGTAATTCCAACCCTTAATTTCCTACCAAATGTTCCCAACCCCAAGAAGCGCAAGCAATGGTTGCGAAAATCATTCAAATTAAATCATTCCATGGAAATCCATAATTTTCGCCAAAAAAATGTACTGTATATATTTTTGTATGTAAATACTTTAGTTCCTGTAGGTTGAAGAACCTGATGACTGGCTTCGATTTGGAAACCCATGGGAAAAAGCAAGACCTGAATACACATTGCCTGTTAACTTTTACGGCCGTGTTGAACAATCTGATAAGGGCTCAAAATGGGTTGATACTCAGGTAAGTTTTTTTTTTAATTACCGGATTTTTACAAGCTAAACAAGTTCTAATAATAATGTGCTTTATTGCGTTTGTAATTTTTTTCTCTAATTTTACTAACAGTGATTTATGTGTTTTTACGCTGTTGGGTTTTATTAATATAGTAGTATTTTTCAGACTGTGTTTGCTATTCCTTATGATAATCCTATTCCTGGCTTTCGAAATAACGTTGTGAATACAATGCGCCTGTGGTCTGCCAAGTCTCCTAATAGTTTCAATCTGAGATTCTGTAAGTGTGAAACTAATTTATTGTCATTTCAATACTGCCAAATACCCCAAACAGGACATTGATTTTATTTATTACCACAAAACTAAAATTCAACATGCAAATTTAGAAACCAAAAATATGTGACAAATATACATGTATATACAAGTCTACATTAACGCTGTAAAATAACACAAGATAATTTAATCTATTTTCTATTATATTCACTTCAAAATCTAAAATAATTTCAAAATTCACAATATCATTTTTTTTTAAACCTTGAATTTAAATCGTTTTCTATAGGGCGGTTGACATTCTTATTCCTTTCTTTACCTGGAAACAAGTTTTGGTGAACAACCAAACACCACGGCTCTGCAGAAGAAACGACGACGATGTCTGTATGTTGACCAAAAGCCGTTGCACAAAGCTGGTTGCTAGCGAAATTCCCATGGTTTTACTACACTTCTATAAGCGACTGAACTTTTAGAGTTAATTCCTTCGTAAATTTATAGCCCACAGTGCAGCTCTAATGCAACGTTATTTAATTAACCAGCCCACCTTCGTAAATTTTTGCTACCGTCGCCAATAACCCCCTCTACTGATCTAAAACATCAATTCAACCAACCGTAAATTTTCGCCATATTTACTTCCCCAGACAAATCACGGAAGACTTCGGTTACCTTTTCTCTATTGCCAACTTGGTTTCAGCACATTGTAAATAATGCTACGAAGAATCATTTTTTTTTTTTTAAACCTTAAGTTTTCCACATTCTTATCGAATGCTCACTATTTTCATCACATAGATAATTGTTCTTTGAACCAGACGTGACGATTCATATTTTAAGGCGATCTTGTACAGCCTAACATTTTTAACTTTTTAAACACCATTGAAATTTATAATAACTCTTACCGCTTTTATCTACTTTAAAGGATTTTAGTAGCAAGAATAAAAAAAATTGATTTCACTATACATTTTGCACAGACTTAATCTTGTTTAGAGAAGGCTGTATAGTGGCCGACTAGTTAGGGATTTTGACAAAACCGATGCTCACGGGTTCGATATACCTCATATGTGTGTAGCGATTTGGTAATCGGAGGTTACCAAATTCGTTCCTTTTGCGAACAAAAACTTATTTATCGAGTATAAGGGACATGGTGCAACGCTAAATCTGATCGTAGTCCAATGTCCTGACGACAGCTTGCTTCGAGTGCCAGCTCGGGTATTATTCTCGTCATTACTGTTCAAAAATACGAGGCAGTGTTCCCGGGTTTTTTCTTCAACATAGACCCTGAACCGTGAAGGGGCAAGCGCGAAAAGTGAGGAGGCAAATGCCCAATTTCATTACAACTATGAAAATTTGTCTACATTTTCAAAAAGTAAGGTGGCACATGCCCACGCTCGCTCTCCCTCCTTCACCAATTGCTGCCACTGCTTGAGCCAATAAACTCAAACTAACCAACCATTCGAAGAAAAAAAAATTATGACGCTTTGTGGGTAGGTTGATTAAATGTGGTATTAGACCTTTAAAACGGGCTATTGGCAACAGTTTGGAATCTATTCTGATTGGTTTGGTTAATTAACGTCGCACTAGAGCTGCACAGTGGGCTATTGGCGACGGTTCGGGGTCTATCTCGAAGGAAAGACCCGGGAACACATTCATACATGCACCTCGTTATTTTAGAACCATGGTCAGATGACGAGGAAACATCTGAACTGGCACCCAACGCCTTCAATAGACGTCGGAACTTTGGACCCCGATCAGATTTATCGTGCACCAGTCCCGTATACACGCCGTTAATTTTTGCGTATGTTCTGGACGACTTTTCTAGTATTTTTGTAGCGAAGCTGGCAACCCTCCGATTACAAGATCCTTATTTTTTTACTTTTCTTTGTCAAGTCCATTGCACGGGTTCGAACCACCAATCCTCGGATTAGTAGCTGAACGCCTTAACCGCTCGGCCACGGAGGCCTCGGAATCTATTCTGAAGGAAATACCCGGGAACACTACCTCGTAATTTTGAACTGCGCTCAGATGACATTTAGGCTAGACAGTTTTAATGTACACGAGCCTTTTTACTCTGTACATTGTCTATCAAGTTCATATCCTTTTCCGATAATTTTTTAGTCCCATACAGCCTATCTCGGCTAATTTGTGGTGTGAGGCGCGATTTGGTTACAAACCGAGATCACTTAGGCCTGTTCTACACGGACGAGCAAAACGCGCTCGAACTTTTGCAGATGGCTCTGCGATACGAGAATACAAACCAAGTAGTTTGTATCCTCGAATCATCGAGCCATCGCAAAAGCTCGGGCGTGTTTTTCTCGTCCGATTTAGAATGGGCCTTACCCTTAGTATAATCGCTGCCGAGTTTGATTTTTTTCGTTTAGTTAAAAAGGACCTAGATTTTAACGTAGTTAAAATTTTAACGTTTAATGATTTAACGTAGCTATGATAGCAAGGGGTTGAGACTCCGGACAGTACATGGGGAAGTTTCACTCATGAAGAAGACCACTGTTCCAACGGAACACGAAGAAAAATCCGCGACGCCGAAGAAGTTCCGTAGGATTAGCTTCAGTTCCTCTGCTATAATTTTAAGTTTTTGTCATTAAATAATTTCTAAATATAAAAACATTTAAACTACAATGCTTTTTTTTTTAAAGTTATTAAATAGGGAGAAAATGCAACCATGACGTGCCTACTATTATTTATTATTTTCCACGTTATTTTCATACCTTTTCTGCGTTTTAGGTCAATTTCTACCGTTATTGGTATTTTGTTTTAGAAATAATTGATGTTAAGCTTACCAGAATTACTTGCCTACCAGAATTGTTTAATTTAATGAGTAATGACGTAGTACTTTATGAGAATGTAGTTTGCAAAGCTACCAATAGATGGCGCTATCCCCAATTTTCTTTTGTTTGCAGTTCGGTTCGGATATGTTTTCCAAAATTTTTTTTTTTTTTTTTTTTTAAATATAATAAGGCTTATATTCTTAATTTAACTTGACATCATCAAAATAATTATTCACAAATGAATTCAAGGGGTTAATCGTCGAAATGGCTTACATAATGGCAGAATACAATTGCTGAAGCACATATTTTTGTAAATAAACTTTGATATTGCCATTCCAAGGAGAGATATACAGCGATTTTTGATCACCGCGTAAGAGATTTATAGATGCGAATTTCTTTTCTAAATGTTAGTATAACATACACTACTCAAATGCAATCATACACTACACAAATCATACTAGTACACAAAATACAATAAATATTCTAAGGTTCATATGCAACTGTGTATTTTAGATATTATATATAATGAAATTATCTATGCAATGGAAATAATAAGTTTAATTCGATTCTATTAATTAAATATGTGAAATGTATGAATTTTTCTTTTAGCGTTACAAAAAACAGTAAAACAAAAACATTATCAAATATGAAGATGTTTTATGCTTCAAAAGTCATTAAACATGTACTGCTAACAGAAACGAATATTTTTCTATGTGAAACGAAATACAGAAATGCTTTATTCAGCCCTAAGAAATCTTTTCTAATGTACAGATGTTAAAATGTGTACCTGTACCACATATATAGAATAATTTCATCTGTTATGAAATTGATACTTAATTAGTTTATTGCTACTCTTCAGCATTTTTACTTTAAAATATTATTTAAAATCAATTTGTGTGTTCATTTCATATATTGACTCTTATTTTAAGAGCTGAACTTGCAAATCTAGTATGAAAACCACCCTTATTTTTCTGGATATTTAAATTATTTAACTGCCATTAACATTTATATAATTTATATTAATTGTGTTAATTATTTTCTTTGATAAATGTATTTTGAAAAAATATTGATAAGATTTCTGTTTTAGTTAATGATGGTGATTACATCCAAGCAGTTTTGGATAGAAATTATGCTGAGAACATTTCACGAGTTTTGTATCCAAATGATAATGTAAGACTCCATTATTAAATTTTTGAAATTATTAATTTTAAATATTTTAAACAGTTTTTAGTTATTTAAAATAATCGAATCGACTATCATTTTTCTTTAGTTGCTTGTTTATTTTCCTCCCAGATATGATTAAAATATTATTATAACCCAACGGCTTTTGTATAAATATTGTTTTTCAAACTCTTGATAATTGTCTACAGCTACAAATTAGTATTATCTATAAGGTTAATATGAATTTAATTGGATTTTGGTTAACTTAAGCTTTTCATCTGTGTTTTAATCTTCAATTTTGTAAAAGAAAAATGAATTAAATTTATTGATTAAAATTATTTTATTATAAGTTTTTTTGTGATTGTTTGCTTTGAATATGTTTTTAATAAGTTATGTATAAGTAATTAGCTTACTGTTATAACTTATTGGTATAAATATATGTTTCAAATGTTGACAGATCCAGTTACTCACCAGTCTCAGTAATACAAATAATGAAATGTGCATTGCTGAGATATTTTTATTGCACAATAAGTTTTAGTTTATTACATATTATGGCAGCATTTTGTGATTTAATTCCATATGTTATAAAATATTGATTTTTGCCATTTCCTTGTTGCTTTACAATTAACTTTTGTGCAAAGCTGAACTAATGAATACAATCAAATCTTTATTTGTAGAATTGAAATATATATTATCTGTTAAGGACAGTATTTTGCTTCATGTTCAAAAATCATTGTTTTTAAATTGTAGAAAAAATTAGTTTAAATGTTTAATGTTTTAAATTTTTCTTGATATGAAAATCTTTGTGTTCCTTCTTCAAAACTAAAATTAGTCAATGCCACTGAATACCTTTAGAATAAACTAGTTTTATCTTAAAAATATGATAATTATTTTTTATATTTGAAAAAATATTTTATATTATGCAAATAAATGATGATAAACTTCTTAATCGAGCCATTACCAGCTAAATATTTTTATTTGTCATAAATTCTTTGATTGTAAGCATTTTATATAATGACATACGCACTTCATGTAATACTCTGACTTGCATGAGGTGTGTAACTACTATTGGATACAGCGTATATAATGTTAAATGTTTGCCATCTATTTTACTCATATTCTTTGTTTTTAGTTCTTTGAAGGCAAAGAGCTGCGATTGAAACAAGAATATTTCATGGTTGCAGCCACTTTACAGGATATCATTAGACGTTTCAAATCGTCTAAATTTGGCTGTAGAGATCCAGTTAGAACATGTTTTGATACATTTCCTGATAAAGTAAGCATACATTGTTAAGTCATAGATGCAATATAATGAAAAATGTTACATTTGTCTAGATTTGTCAGAACTAGGTTTATTGACATGTATTATATTCATTTTTACTGTTGATAGCTTAATTACTTAAAAGGGACAAATAATAATAAATATCTATAGTTAAAAAATTTAATGTAACAAGTCTTTTCTATATTAGTAATACCTAACTTGTTTATTTTGTATCAAAACACTTGTTTGGTGTTATAAACAAAGTAAGGAGAAGGACGAGTTAGCTAAATATGTCTATGTTTTAGAGCACAGATATATTAAGTACTTATGATAAACGCATACATCTGTGCATTAAGGTGTCAATGTAATAAATTTTATATAAGTAAATACTATTCTATGTGTAAATATTTAAATAAATTTCAGACAGTTCCAAATGTTGTAACATACACATGGGCATCCTTTTTATTCCATGCGTTGCAACTCTAATAGTCATTATTTGAATTCACCATACAGGATCTTGTCCTGTCAAATAGCAAATTTCATAACAATTTGTTATCAATTCTTCCCTAAAACAAGTGGGAGTTAGCATTGGAAATAAGAAAATAAAAGCTTTACTCTCCTTTTTATAATTAAAAGTATAACTTTTTGACAAAAGGATGTGGAGGTAATTGTAATTTCTTTTTTTACCATTTTATTATATCTGCTTCAAATTCATTATATGGACAATGATATACACTCAAAACATTTTCAGAATTCTCAAATCTTCCAAAGTCTGTTAAACTCTAAGAAACTGAAATAATATACAATTACTTTAATAAGCATCCAGAAATGCATGGAACTCTGATGGAATATAGTGTGTTGGCCTACAGTGATGCTGATTGTATATCATAAATATATATATGAATATTCTATATTTTGTAGGTATTGTTTAAAAACACATGCACATATATTACTATACTATTTCACTACCTCTGAAACTATCGTATCGTTATTTAAAATTTTATTTGAATTTTTTGCTAGTTTGTGATCAATGTAATATTTAATTTTTTTTTTATTTATTATTCAAATTTTTCAAAATCATCCAAAAAATTAAAAAATGTAACAATTTTTAAATAAAACTGAACAATTACAAAAATAATTGTAGAGCCTAATTTAATTTGTGCATATTTAACTACATTGTCTATTAATAATTTCTTATGAAATTATTTCTGTTTTTTAAATACCACTTTCGTTAGTTTTCTATTTTAATTTTACTGAATAGACACATTTTGAAATTTTTTTTGTAATTTGGTTAAAAAAAAACAAGTTTTATTTCAGTCTTTTGAAAAAAATGCAGCAGCTAGCTGTATCAATTAAATAATATAATATAAAACTATACAATTTTATCGTAAGTGCACTGCATTTAAGCATGTTTTAAGTAATGAACAATGTATCCCACTGCATTTAAGTTCTGAATGTTTTTTTTGTGTAAGGTATACCATGAGCTTGGTGGAAAAATTCCTTAAGTCCTTTGCAGCTGTTTTGATGCATTATATATATATATTTTGTTATGACGGAGCCATAGAAGACTTATCTTAATATCTAACATAACAGTGGTTTTTTTCAATGACACTCTTTATTGATTTGGGGGATTTTTCCTAACAGTTTTTTAGCACTATGCATGCACATTTAAAATAAAATATATTGAAAAAAGACCTAGTAAGTTTTCAAAACCAAGCCCACAATATAGTTTATGTATGGCTATAACTCAAAATCTATATCAATTACTCATTTAAAAAAATACTACTTTAAAATTGCAATATTTATAGTTGTAATATCGAAATTGCGTTTTTATAGGTTGCTATCCAGTTAAATGACACTCATCCTGCCTTAGCAATTCCTGAGCTTATGCGCATTCTGGTTGACATTGAAGGCGTTACTTGGGATAAAGTGAGTAATTTGTGTTTTTATATTACAATTAGTTGCTTAATCAGTTCTTAAAGTTATATATAATCACTAATATTTAAAAAGATTCTGAAATTATAATTTATTCTATAAGAAAGATTAATTTGTTATTTTGATTAAGAGTTTTTATCCTTATTTCTGTAGGCATGGGAAATTACTAAGAAAACTTGTGCCTATACTAACCATACAGTCCTGCCAGAGGCTCTTGAAAGATGGCCTGTTAGTATGTTAGAAAATATCCTTCCTCGACATCTCCAAATTATGTACGAGATAAATTCAAGATTTCTGGAGGTATGTACATTTTTTTTTTATATTAGAGTGTAAATGTTTTATTAAATTTTAAAGTTTTGTATATTTAAGTATTTTAGATTTAAGTAATTAGTTTTAATTTTTAAAATACAAGCAAACTCAATTTTTTTTTTTAATTTAAGTATTTAATAAAATATATTTCGTACAAACATACTACTTAAAAATATATTTCAGGCAAGTATATTTTTGTAAATATCATTTAATATGAAAACTTCATTTGTTAGGTGGTATCCGAGAAATATCCTGGAGACGTAGATAAATTAAGAAGAATGTCAATGGTTGAAGAATCGGGAGAAAAGCGAATAAATATGGCTCATTTAGCCATAATTGGATCCCATGCTGTCAATGGAGTTGCAGCAATTCATTCAGAGATCATCAAGAAAGACATGTAAGCAGTTCATATTATCATAATCAGTTCAGACAGCAGTTTTATCATAATTGATTATTTCATAGGCGTAAACTTGTATTGGGTCCGAGACCCCTAAACTCAGCTTTGTGTTTATGCTTTTAAATGAGCTATTCTTGAGCCCCCACCCCAATAATTTTGAAAACTTTACGCCTGTGAGTTAATTTATATGGTGAAATGATATATTTAATGCATTGATGGTTGGGCTTGAAAATGCTTGTGTACTCTTTGCTATTAAGTTTAAAGCAGAGAAAACAACTTTACAATTACAAAAAATGTGCAAGCATCATCAGTTGGCTAAAGTAATTCAAGATTTTGCAGTATATGCATGTAATGGTGAATTTGCAATAGAGTATAAAGTAATTATACAGTTCTATTAAATAGGGATTTTCTAGAACGATGGAGATCAAAGGTTTCAAATCATGTGAATCATAATTTAAAAGTGTGAGAATGGTTGTTGCGAAAGGCCATGTTGTAAAATATTTAAATGAAATAGTTTTATTCATTTCAAATGAAGGGTAGATGTTATGAAATAACTTATCTTAGTTAATAGGGGGAATGAAAGACTGTTGCAATTTATGATAATTGAAGCAGGGGGATATTTGTTAAGTAAGCCCTATTACATAACAAAAAAGATTAAATTTAAAATTGGTTAAACATTTGTAAATTTTACGAAAATTGTGTATTTGTTTCTGTATAGAGTACATAGTTATACTGATAATTAAGAAAAAAATACCAAGATTATTTCTTTAAGATTTTTCTTTTTGCATTATTATTATACATTTATTACGCAATACAACCACTATTATTTCACTTTTACTCATGGCCGTTTTTAAATCGTGATTAAACAATTGTTTTCATTATTTGAATATTTTTTTAGTCTGATAATTTGGTATTTTTTGAAATACAGTTTCCGAGATTTTGCTGAAATGACCCCAGAGAAGTTTCAAAATAAAACCAATGGAATAACTCCACGTAGATGGCTGTTGCTGTGCAATCCAAGTCTTGCAGATGCTATTGCTGAAGTAAGTAAACTTAGCAATGCAAGAATCTAAAAATACTTTTGGATTGTAATATTATTTATTTGTAGAATAATTTCACTTAAAATAAAATAGAATATGGAATCCAAATTCAATTTGCTGTAACAAGACAATTGACTTTTAAATTGCAGATAACTTTGATAATAACATATATTTTTAAAGTGAAAATTCCAGATTTTATTTTGAGATTAAACTTTTTTAATGAGCTTGTAGTAAAATAATAAACTATATCTAAATTATAGTGATTTAAGACAAAAATGTTACATTTTAATTAAAATAAAGCTTAAGTATTCCATTAAAAAAAAAAATTTCATTTTTCCATTTTTGAAAAAAAAAAAAGAATTTCAACAAAAATGTTTTTCATGATCTTTGTTAAAAATGTCCCTTAAAGTTTAATTTTAATTTAGCCATATTTGTTTTAAAAAATAAGTACATGTTTAGGGGACTATTATTGATTCATACCACTTTTATATATTCAAATGAGCATTTAAAACTTTTACTGATGTTGGAATTTAATAAATTACGGTACATTTTTATTGAGGAAAAAATTGCCCTTTTACTTAGTTGACTCTTTAAAGTTTTTTATAGTGCTATGAAGCAATATTTACATTAGATACTGATAAAGAATATGCATTTATAAAAAAAGTTATTCTAAATGAATTATTTCAAACATGCTAGTAACTCAATTCTAAAACATCTCTCTTCTCCACTTTGTATAACTTATGGTAAATCACACTTTTTCTTATTAAATTTTATTCCTACGCCTGGTATTAAGTCAACTCGTGTCGTGTATACTTTTTTTTTTACATTTAATATCAATTTCACAATAGTTACAAACTTGAGTTATTGCAACAGAATTGTCTCTACCTTTATGAGTAAAGTAAACTGTCGATGAACTTTCACATCTTCATAAACATTTCAAAATTCCTTTCTTATGCAATAAAAAGGTGGTTTGCTTTGAGTTATTCATGTTCACTGTCGCTCATTCTGCTTTTAACTAAATTTAATTTTTAAAAGAAATATGAATGTAAATGAATAACACATTAAAAATAGAATAATTCAGGCAATTCTGTGAGTAGATCTCAAAAGCAATGAAGGGTTAGTTCTTGGAGTCATAATTAAAAATAAATTATAGGAAGAAACTAGATTTTTTTTTATTTCTTGAAATCTTTTGTCAAGGTTATTTATTTGTCTTCTCCCTAAGTTCTAAATTAACATATCCACATTTTACATGTTTGGAAATACAATTGTTTAGGAATACAATTGAAGTTTATTGTATATTTTTTACACTGTTTTATTATTAAAACTACTAATTGTTATATAACTTTTAAAAGTTAAATTTGAATTTTAAAAAATCTCAATGTTGTCTATTCTTATTTAGGTATGTCGTTAAATTATAATTTTTATTTTAGCGCATAGGAGATGGATGGGTAACTCATCTTGATGAGCTACAACAGTTGAAGAAACTTGCTACAGATGTGTCTTTTGTTAGAACTATCAATAAAATCAAACAGGTGTGTAAGATTTATTTTTTGTTGTAATTAACTAATATACTAATAGTTTTACTTTTAGTTTTTTAATTGCTATGTGTTTCCTGATATAAAATCTATTTCAATTGCAGGAAAACAAACTTAAACTGGCTGAATATCTTACTAAGGAAACTGGAATAAAAATTAATCCAGCATCTATGTTTGACATTCAAGTAAAACGGATCCATGAATATAAGAGACAATTGTTAAATTGTTTACATGTCATTACCTTATATAATCGTATTAAGAAGAATCCAAATGCACCTTTTGTTCCAAGGACAATTATGGTTGGAGGAAAAGTAAGTTCTTTTGTGTTTAGAAATAGAATCCATTATTTTTTTGTTTTAATAAAAAAAAATATTTATGTTGTAAACATAATATATTAACATCAGAAATTTTTAAAATCACTTATGTAATATGAAAATAATAATTGCGGGACACAAATGCATTGCAGGATTTTAATGCATGCATTGACTATATCATAATAAATTATATCCATTCATTTCAATGAATATGCTTAATACTTTTTAATTCGATTGAAATTACAATAAATAAAATATTATAATACTTTGATATTTATTAAATGCATTGTTTGAAGAACATTGCAAGCATACAAATAAACTTTTTAAGCAAAATTAGAAATATTTTTTATTTAAAAAATATATACAAATTCCCTTTTTCAGATTATTTTTATTTATACTTTTGTTGATATGAAATTGCAAATAATTTATTGTTTATTGTAAAATAAATTTTTAAATAATTGTTTATTGTAAAATAAATTTTTAAATTGTTTATTGTAAAATAAATTTTTAAATAATGTATTGTTTATTGTATTAAATATTTTTTTCAATTTCTATACATACTTAAGGGTCCCCTGACTAAATACAATATTTTCTGAAAATCGTTTTTTATATTCTCACTACATCACATAGAATATTTGCATTAACCGAAAGTGTCTGAAAATAGTTAAAAAATGTATTCAAAAGTGGCTCAATCCAACATTCCCAATCTAGTACTGTTGTTGACTGTCGTTTTAGATAGGATTGTCAGCTGAGGTTTTTCTGTTTTAGGTTAATTTTCTGTTTGTAGAAAGTGAAAATATTGGTGTAATTGCTATTTTCCTTCACTTTTCTTGTTCCCTCATTTAAAATAGAAATTCCTTCATTCTAAACTTGAACTTGAGTGACCTCAGGAAATAAAATATCAGACTATTGAATCTGCTGAATCATAATATTAAGCATACATTCTTTCTTTTGTTTTTCTATTGGAACTAAGTTTACAAAAAGGCAAAGTCTTGGCCTAAATAAATTTAATTTTGGTGTCTCCTGAAAACATTTTTTAATGTATATAGCAAGTTTTGAAACTAATTGGCTTGCACAAGTAAAATATTCGTGGCAGCATATTTCACTTAAAGAATTTATTGCATCTTGTTCAATATTGTGATATGTGTATATACACTAATTAATCTCAATGTTTTGTACATTTTTGCAAATGTTTGAATAAAATATTTTGTCATTATCTTTTATATTGTTCTTAATAGGCTGCTCCTGGTTATCATACTGCTAAACAAATTATAAAACTTATCTGTGCAGTTGGAAACGTTGTCAATAATGATCCTGTAGTCGGTGAAAAGCTGAAAGTCGTGTTCCTAGAAAACTATAGAGTAACACTTGCTGAAAAAATAATTCCTGCAGCAGATTTGAGTGAACAAATTTCTACAGCAGGAACCGAAGCATCTGGAACTGGAAATATGAAGTTTATGGTATAGCTTTTTTTTTTTAAAGACATACTTAGTAAAAACTTTTTATTTGTACTCTTTTAAAACAAATTGTTATGAAAAATTATTACATAAACATATGCTCAAAAACTTAAATTAATAGGAATTATTAAACAGTGCTCTAAAAACACACACAGCATGGTTTTTCTGTATTTGTGCATTCATTCATAGTTGATTCATGTCTGTATATATATATTGTAAAAGTTAATCATCATGAAATACTATGAAAGACAAATATTCAGGCATAATTTGATATACATTTTTATGTCCTATATGTATACACATTTTTAAAGGTCCTCCTTAATTGTTTTACCATGAGTATTATTAATTTTCATGTTCAGTATAAAATAACACTTAATTTTTTAGTACACATCTCTATCATATAGTACACATCTCTGGTAAAATTATTTATGTAAAGTTTGTTTTCTAAGTACTCTTGTGTAAGAGGAATTTGTTTTATCGATCTATTTTGTGTTAATAAAATTTCTTCGTTACTAAAACGATATATTGGAGAGAAAATGCATAAACATAAGTTTTATGAAATAGACTGGGATATAAATACACTTGAAGTATATGTAGGTTTATTAATAGTTTTAACCTTTATGAAATTCTTTTAGTTTTTAAATGGGTTTTTTTTTGTAGCTCAATGGTGCTCTAACAATTGGTACATTAGATGGTGCTAATATTGAGATGAAAGAAGAAATGGGTGCCGAAAATATATTTATTTTTGGAATGACTGTGGATGAAGTAGAAGATCTGAAACGTAAAGGGTAAGTTAAGTTTCAGTATATGTTGTTGATCGTAAAATATTACAGATTTTAAATTTGTGGTTCTTTATTTTAGGTATAATGCTTGGGACTATTATAATAGCAACCCTGAATTGAAACAAGCCATTGATCAAATAAGTGGAGGCTATTTCAGCCCTAACAATCCTGATTGTTTTAAAGACTTGACCAATATTTTGCTAAATCATGACAGGTATAAAAAAATAGATAGAAATAGATTTAAAAACAAAATTGTTGCTATGTGTTATATGATTGACATGTCTACTTTGATTAATTGGGTGATATAATCTAAAATAATAAAGTGTCATTAAGAATATTAAACTTGCATTGATATAGTTTATATACTTATGCCTAAATTGGTTAAATTAATTTCTTTTTAATTTTACTTTATAGATTTTATCTCTTTGCTGATTTTGACGCTTACCTAAAGTGTCAAGAGCGTGTGAGTGACATGTTTACGGTAAGTTTAAATAAGTTAGTGTGAAATTAAATATCGTCTTGTTTTGAATGTTTTAAAAATTAAACCATAACACATCCCTTTCAGAAAGACATTTATTCAAGTTATCAAAAACTGTTTACCCATCATTTAGAGAATTCCGAGTTGTAATATTTTCAGCAGAATCATGATTTGATAAATAATATTTGTTTTAGAGGTAGTATAAAATGTAATTTTCTCTTAACAGGTATGATTTTTTTTCTAAATTCAGTATGGAAATCAATTATTAAATTTGTCAATATTTTTTTTAAATTTGTTTATTATAAACATTCAATTTGAAGAATTTATACAACTTTAGGAAAAAATTTTAAAAATCCAAAAACCATTATAAAAATCTTAAATTGCAGTTAATATATATGCTATTTAAATTTTTGTGAACAAATTTTAGTTTGTTAAAAATTAGATTTAAACTGTTTTGCTGTTTTATTTTATGTTAAATAATTATTCTACCTGTTAAAATTATGTGAATTCACTAAAATAAATTAGCAGTGATTCATAATGAACTAAAAAAAATTCCCACTTTTATAATATTTGAAAAGTTTTAATAAATTAGAGACATTTTTATCTATAATTGGGACCTAACTTTTTTATTAATGTATATATTTAATCATTGTTATTTTTTATTACTTATAGAATACTGAAGAATGGACTAAAATGGCCATTCTGAATATTGCTTCATCTGGAAAGTTCTCCAGTGACCGTACAATTGCAGAATATGCTCGGCAAATTTGGGGTGTTGAACCAAGTTGGGAAAAGCTTCCAGCCCCACATGAAGCTCGAGAGTAAGTGGATTAGATCTTGTATTTCATTAATTGTGTTAATTAAAAAAAAATTAAAGTCTTAGTAGTTCCTGCTTCCAGCAGCACATAAGGTACTAGAGTGTTGATTAGATCTTGTGCTTCATAAATTATATTAATTTAAGAGTTGAAATTGTGTTTAATTAGTTTTTATATTTTTTTAATGCAACAATCAAGGTGTATATTGTGATTAGATAAATCTATGTAGTGGATTAAAACAATATGAATTATTTTTCAACTTTTAACTTTGAGTGTATAAGATAATAGTATTTTGAATTGCTTTGAAAAATGAAAGTAAGGTTTTGGCAGTTTCGAGTAAGAGATGGTCTTGTTTAATGACTCCTCTATAAATATATTCAAGTAAATTGGATTTCCCTTTATTCCAATGAAACTCTAGATAACAAAATAATAATAAAATATGTACAAGATGTCTAATTTATGTTGCTAGTTTTAGAAAACAATTCATCTGACAAATTTTTAATTAATTCTATGTACTTGTGCTATTTATCTTATTAACCTGAGATATCTCGTGTTAGTATATATTAGAAATAAATATTCCGAGAAAACTCAAGTGTAGCAGAATGTGTGCATTAAAAATAAATGAAAAATAAAAAACAAAACCTTTATTATGTTTAATTCTAGTTTCTCATATATAAAAATGCAATAAGAAATATGCTTATTTTTTGCGTTATATTTAATTTTTATTAAGGTTCAACAAACCTTTAAAAACTTATTTCTTAGCAAATTGAAGGTATTTGTTAATTTAATTGTATTTCAATATTAATTTTTAAATTCGAAGAATTGTTGAATCGAATTCAAATCCATTTATATATAAATATTGAAGGTGTACTGCCAAAATTGACCAGGCCAAAAAACGTAGTTCGTGTGAAAATACAATTTGGAGTTTCAATTAGTGCAAAAAAATCAAGATTTAATTTTTCTCCTTATTTTATTGTTTTTCTTTGTTATGTTAAGTTTAACAATTTTCTTTATAAGGTGAGGGGTTGGATTTTGACCTAATCAATTTTGGCAGTGCACCCATTGTATATGATGATGATGATGATATTTGAGCTAACACCTTATTTTTTCCCCTTTTAGCTAAATGAAACTAACCCTGCCTCATCTTTGTGATGTTTTAAGATTTCTTCAATAAAGAAAGTGGCACAGTACCTGGTTTGTTAGTCAGTGCTTTGTGTAAAGGTTAAGTGTCTTTAAATATTCATGAATGTAAACTATCTCAACTACTTTAGATAACATTGTATAAAGGCTGTTCAAATACTGTGTTTATAATAAGAACCATCATAAAATAAAATTGCTTATTTGAGTTGCCATAAAAAAAAAATGAAATTTATTTACCATATTATTGTAACAAACAATTTTAATTTATGGTTTAAAATGTTATTGGTTTTCAGATAGTATATATGAACTTTTATAGCCTCCTTTCTATGCCAGTTTCTATTCAATTTTAGATCTTTTATGAGAGCTTCTTAAGTCTTGTTAAAGTCAGTCAAGTTTTATATATTTGTTATAATAAAGGAATGTTTTTGCTGATATTCCTAATGACAATTTTTTTGTTATTCATTGTTATGCGTTTGAATTTTGTTGCCTATTCAAATGTGATAGATTTGTATAATGTGTTCAATAGGAGTTGAAACTCCTACCGCGTAGAATATTATTAATATTGTACATATACATAGAATATGTATTGTTGATAAAAAAAATCTATAAATGTTTCTTCTCTTATCTGCTTGGATGTGTTTCTAAATATAATTAAAGATGTTAAATTTGTGAAAGTTTTCTTTTGGTTTCTTTCCTATTTAGACACAAACATATTAAACATGGATTTTTTTTTCATATTGTATCTAAGCCATCAGTTGACTATTTCATAGTGCATAAATGATCTAAAGATGTTAGGTAATTAATAAAATTGTTGTAATTAAAATGTTAAATTCGTTTTAATAAATTCTAAACTTTTATTAAGAAAAGTTCTATTAGGTTTTAATTAAGGAAAATTTCAAATTGTGGCTAAATAAACTGATAGTGATTTTTCAAATTACTAGTTTACTTATGTAAAACATGCTATTCAAACTTTTTAACTAATAAAACTTTTTTATTTAAGCATGTAATACTAATAAAATTTTCAAAAATGAAAAGTTATGTTTTTGTAAAAATGAAGTGTTTAACATTAAGTCTGGAGAATTTTGTGTATACAATTTGTGGGTATGGGAGTAAAATTTAAAAACACTTATCATTATTTTGTTGAATTTATTTGTTTTATATATTTAAAATAGTAACTATTGTCATTGGATTATTTTAATTTTGATTAAACTTTAGTTTATATTTTTATTTTTCAAAGTACAAGGGGTGTTCAAAAATCTATTTCTGAAAGATCATGACAACACAACAAAGTCTACTACTAAAGTTACAGGAGACTGTTTATTTGGTTATCTCAGTAATTAATTATTTGATTTTGATAAACTTTGTAAAATTATATTATCTAATTTTAAAAAGGTTTTAATATATATATGTTGACCTTTTTAAAAATAAAAATGGCTTTCTTTAAAGGTTAAACTTAAATATTTTAATGATTTAAATACTTTATATTCACATTCACTACAATTTTTTTAACAAGTTATAAGTACCAAACACTTATGAGCCTTACAAAATTCACTGGGGCAGCACGCTATTTGTAACTGGATATAATTTATTATAAAGAGGATGCACGAGTTGTTCAATAATTCAAAGATGCATTTTAAACTGATTTTCAAACACTAGTTTAAATGAATAATACAGTGAAAAGAAGCTTTTAAAATAGGATAAATTAGATTTAATAAGATGTATTGTTTCAATTTTAACATTGTTAATAAAGGATACATAATAGTTTGTTTCATAAATTGCAAAAGCTACATACGCAAAAGTTGTCTAAATAAGGCTAGGTAACTTGTTTTATGAAAAAAAAATTGAATGAAAAATTGATAATTAAAATACGAATTATTTTTCAATAAAGATGACTTAAATGTTTGCTACAAAACATTTCTTTAATAAATCTGTTTCTGTATCTAATACATTGTAATATTGCAAAATGTCTTGAAGCCAACATGTACTTCTGACGTTAAATTTTTAAGAGTCGGAATTTTTTTTTAATTAAAAAAAATATACAGAATAATAAAATTGACTAAATATAATTAAAAATTAATAATAAATTAATGGAAAAGGATAAATATATATATATATACGTAACTGAATCTAAGAGGCATGAGTTTGGGTGACGTCGAGCCAAAAATCTAGAAACTTATATTGCAATTACGTGTTGTAAATAGGGTCCTTTAATCAGGGATGGTGGAAGGACTATTTATCAGCTGTACATGCATCTAAACTACCTCTGACTACACAGTTTGTGTCTTTTTCAGTCCAATGATGAATTGTTTGATCTTCGAATCGGAGATATTAAATAATATTTTTAAAAAAATGAATTTTTTATTCAACAAGGTAATGTTATAAGCCACAACAACTCTTTCCGCAAGACTGCTGCTATTCGCCCGATTTTACGGTACTAGACAGCTATATAATTTTGTGAAGTTGTGTGGGTCGAAGTTCAATTAGAGGTTGCTCAAATAAATAGTTGAATGTTATTCCATTAAACTGACTTTCCGTTTCAAGTAAACTTTAAATTTGCTCTTCTCTGAAGGAATTCTTCTTTTGGACCCACATCACTTAGCAGTCAATTTGCCCAAATGTAAATGACCCATATTTTGTAATGAATTAAATGAACAATATTTTCGGAACGGTAAAAATATTCGCACTTTATAAAGCAGGGATGGGCTAAAACCAAAAATAATTACTCAAAAATAGCAAAATGTCTAAAAAAAACCACCTAACATTAAATACAATTAAGGCTTTTTTTTATTTTAAATAAATATATATTTTTTCAACATTTAAAAAGGGCCTCTGCGTGGGTGTTAAATTTTGTCAATAATTACGTATATTATAGACGTTCTATTTAACTTGTATTGTTGCTAAATTTGAGTAGGGGTAAAAAAATATATTTCGGTTTTTAAATTTAAGGTAAAAACTAATGTCCTAGACATAAGTTTCAATAAAGACTATCTGACATAATTTCAGAATCAAAGCCAGACGTTGATATACAGAAGAAAACTAAACAAACGTTGAGTAGCATCACTCCATGCCATCAACAGAAGATGCTACTTCCGTTAATTTCGATAAGCAAGAATTTATTTCCCACTTAACATTTCCGATAAGCGAATGCTACGATCACATATTTTTTTTTGTATCAAGCTATATTTAGGGTTGAAAAAGATAGGCAAGTTTTATGTTTCAATTGAAATGTTTGTTCATTCATCTTTTTCGAACTCTGAAACAGTCAGAGATAATAATTTGAGAATACATCACAAGTTAAGATAGTTTAGAAGACGCCGGTTCTTATATATAAAAAAAAAGTTCTGCTCTGGCTAAATGGCCACTATGACGTCACAGTGTTTATAGATTTTAGATAAGCCCATTGGTCAATTCGCCCAAACCCATCCCTAGTAGCACACGTTATCGAATCGATATCGGAAAAATCACCAAAATGATATCGGATCAATATCATGTCATGATACCTAAACGATATCGAAATGGCATACACCACGCTGTATCGTGACGATGTCGTTTTTCGATTATAAAACGATACGAGAAACGATATCCCGCCGATGTTGAAAGTACGTTTTTTCCGACGTAGTGTCGATATCGTATCGATGTTTTTTACGACATCGTGTGGATATCGGAAATGATATCGTTCCTATATCAGAAAATTAAATTTTCTTTAAAAGCAGATCTAAATCCTGGCCGTGAAAATAGTCTTGCATATAGTCGTTGCAATCAATAATTCAGACATGGAGGATTTTTGCTCGCTTTTTCATTAATACAAGTTCCAAATATTTAGTACTTGTATTCTGAAAGTTGAGCAAAATTCAGATCCATGGTGGACATTGGGAAATTGCATATTTACAACAATTACATGCAAGAGTGACACTTTCACGGCCATTATAAGTGGAATAATTGTTTTAATTCCAAAGCACTAATTTTAAAACACATGAATATTTATTGTTTGGAAAACAAGGCAAAGATTTCCTTTGCTGATTTTAAAATGATAAGAATTCTTACTATAATAAAGCTGAAATTGAATATATTGAAGTCAAAAGTTATCCTATATTGAAATACTAATTTTGGCTTTAAAAATAATGAGCACTTAATGCATTGTAAATACACAAGAGCGAGCCTTCTCTCTTCTAGTACAACTTCTTAACATTTAGTTGTTGCCAGTGTAGTTGATGGCTGTTACTATTGAATAATAATAATATAACTGTTCATTGCTATAAAACTAATTTGAACTCACACCATCCTTCCATACAATTTAAGAATAAATTTTTTTCAAAACTAATTTCTTCACTCTGTATTTTACTGTTTAAGATAATTATTTCAATGTTTATTACAATCAAGAATCAATGGTAAAATATAACAATTTTATTGATTTTTACTGAAGATACAAATTCCTAATTTCAGAGCTTGGCTTCTGTTGAATGTTCCAGTTCCAATCAGCATACAAATGCCCTTTCCAATTTTTTTATCAATATCAACATCAAATCGCATCATTACAGCAGCTAAAATCAAATAAATTTCAAAATTAAACAAAACAATATCCAAGATAAAAAATTGTACATGTACATAAGCAAAACTTCTTATCAATTCAAGTACTTATAAAACCAAAAATCCAGGGGTTTTAAAAGAAATTATTCTTAAGGAAATAAATTATTCTTATTTAAAGAAAAAGTATTATAAATTAACACTAAAAACGTTATATATAATAAACTGAATATAATTTGAAAATAAAAATGCTACTTTGTCATTAATTTAACTTTATTACCCCCTAACATAAAAAAAAATCTTGTATATCCCACTTAAGGACAAGCCGCATATCGGCAACAATCGCATTACAACGTCAACTGCAGGTGATTATTTAATTGTATCCAACTCAGGGCTGCCAGGTCTCTGGTTTCCCGATTGCCAAATATTTGTCAAAGCTGTTAACTATGTAGCAAGAGAAAGGATATTTATCCAACAGAAAATCTGCTCAGCGAAAAATACAATTTTGAATTTAGTTGCATGTTTGATACTTGCCAGTGCATACCAGGCGTTTGTAAATAACCTAACAAAAGAAAAAAAGGATATTTCCTTTTCAAATTTTTATCGGTACAACAAAAAACAACAATATTGATGAAAGAAACATAGCAGAACATATATTAATTTATATTTTTTAGAAAGAAAAAAAATCACTGTTTTAAGGCTTACCTATATATTTTTTTACCAATTTGAATTTTCTTTAAAACTACAATGTATTATTTTGATTTTATTAAATATTCTATTTTGCACAGGTATGAAGTGTTTTAAAATAACTTTATACTTTCTTAAGAATAACTTTTAGAAATTTGCATAATAAAATTCTGTAAATATATTTACACAATTTTATTATTAAAGAATTTTTAATGCACGGTTTTTGCATAACTCTAAAAATACCATTATTAGCCTAAAACTGTGCAATACAATGCCTCTAAAACCATGAAACTTTTCTGCCAATTCTGCTATATTGAATAGCCAGATCTTCGGTCAGCAATTTCTTTGAAACTGATGTTATAACGGAAGACACATATCTTCGTTTTAAAATTTAAATATTTTTTCTCAATAAAAGTAAAATCTCTATGCAGATACCGAATTTGGTAAATATACCCAGTGGCTAAGGTAAATAAAAATTTGCATTGACTCATCCGTCTCATATAAATAATTACATTTATTTACGATTCCTGTCTAAAATTCTATTGTATTTTGTAGAATAGTATATTTTAGAGACCATCTTGTACCCATATTTAAAAATATCCAAGTTTTTACATATTTCGGACATTATGAAAAAACTTATCCGGGTATTTAAGATATATAGGGATAATGTAATACTCATATCCGACCAGTTACAGACGCACAATTATGAGTTATGAGCTTACGTTAAACTTAAATGAATTTTATATAATTTTTTTAAGAGATTTTAAGTAACAGTGATTTAATGGACTTTATTTTATTACAAATGGTCTGTAACTGGTGTGTGTATTCACCTTAATATATATATATTATATACTTATATTTATTCAACAATTTAAACTGTTATTAAACATTTGTTTTTTTTAACAAACTCATATTATATATTTATAAATGAGCTTATCACATTAACTGTAGAGTACGGAAAAAAGAAAGGGCTGGAGGCGAAAAAGGCATCATCAGTGATATTTTTATTTCCAAATGGAATTTTAATCAATTTCTAAATCAATGTTTTTGATTTTTTCTTTCTTTTTTAAATCAATTAGTATTTAATTTTTTGTGAAAAATCAGCAATGTTGTCTAAACAAAGATACCCTGCTTTATACATAAATGTACCACAAACTTTAATTTAACACTACATTATACATAAACTACGTTCAATCTTATAAACATTATATTATAGTATTCATTAAGTATTTGTTTATATACTTTTAAGTATCCACCATTGATAATAATGCAAATCAGAAGTATTTTGAAACCTAATTTTGGTATCAAGCAATAATCCAGACACTCATGTGATGTTTAGGACAAAATATCAATAAGATCATAAAAAGTTTACAGTAATAAAATTAACCTTTCATTCAAGATTATGGTACATAACAAAAAGCTTTGGGTACAAAACATCTTAAGTTATTAATATGATGATTAATTCATACCGGTATGTTTGCTTCAAATGGAGTTTCTATAAGATGATAAGCACTCAAATAGGAAAGTCTTGAAAAGCAAAAAAGTCAGGCTTCTAGGAGAACATTCTTTTGGCGCAGACATCTTTGTTTCATCGTAACCTCGTTACTTAGCAGCATCTACGTATAAAAAAAAATAAGCATTAATTTTTTTAATATTATTTCATATAGGTAGAGTAGAAAAGAAAAACACTGGTGTCTTTCTATAAAAGATAAATAGCTATTAAAAAAAATTACCACCAGGCGCATGGTTCTGGTAATGTTTAATAACTTACAATCAGCATTCTCAATTAAAACATTCTCTGCTGGTAAAGCACTGTGCGAACTTCAAAATAACATGTTAAAATTAACTTACAATATATAAAAAAAATGTGCAGAATTTCTATGACAAACATGGTCATGCATCCTCATTGATGAGGTAAGAGAAAACGGCACTGAGAGACCCAAAATAAGGTGACGAATTCAAGAAGTCATAAAATTTTCAAGTTGTGCACCCCACTATTTTTTTTTCGGATTTGCCACTGCTAAATGCTAATCATTATGCAACATGTGTAGCTGTATTTCCAAAAACCGCAACAGCTCTATACTACATGTAGAAAGGTAAATATATGAAAATGAATTACTACATATTTTTTTATCAAAAGTTAATATGTACACAACTTTTCCATTTTAATAATATGAATAATTCTAGATATTCTGATTAAAATTGCCGCTTTTAAATGCAACTTATTAGTGATAGATAAAAAAAATTAGATAATAAAATAAATTATTTGCAGTTTAAATATACAACATAATAGCTCTACACAATTGGAGATGTTTAATATATATCCCAAAGGAAAGACCTGTCTCGTAAATTTGGTCAGATGATAAGGACAATTTATTTTAAACTTTCACACCCAGACCGACGCGAGGACATTTAGGTCATATCACATTTACATGCACAAGGCAATCAACACAAAGATGTTTTGGGCACGATGAAGATCAAACTTGTACCTTGCAATTACAAGCTCTCTGCTGTAAACTACACAAGGATCGAACTCACAACTCTCCTAGTATGAGCTAACACTCTTCCGACCAAGCCACTGCTGACAAATCCTGGACTCAATTGCAAAATTTGTTACATGTTCTTGTAGCTGTTTACAGTTAGTTTTGAACCACAAAAAGCAAAACTGTTGATCATACTTCAACTTTAATACAATAGGAATCTTGTTTGTAAACTTATAAATAGCCGAATATTCTGAACATGCTTCAGTGTATCATACGATAATATGACGTCATAGCGCTGTTTAACGGCAATTTTTCGTCGCCAAAAACAAAAACGCGCCAAATGTCCTATACTACATCTGTTCCGATAATTATTATTATTAGTATAAAAATAGTATTGCATGCAAATTTCCAAAGGTAAATTTATTTTACAAAACCAAATTTCTACTTAAAAACATTCCCCCTTCTTTACTAACAGCTATAACTTCTAACAATTTAACACAAATAACTTAACTCGTGTTGAATGCGCAGTCAACACAATAGACAATGTAGCTTCACTATCAAATTAACTATAGATTTAATATTAAAAATAAACTTACCTCATTTCACTTATGCACATCCATAATCACAATGTCTTTATCTTAGCCGAAACGTGTTGCTTATATTTTTTCATGATTGAATTCTTACAACGTGCGGCGTGCTCTGTAAACATCCGCCATTGAAGAGAAGAAAATAACAGTCCCACACGTTGCCAGATCCCTTTCAATATTAATATCGCTGATACGATACAGTGGCGACATCGGATAATATCGTTAAATTGACATTCAAAAATAGTGAAATTATAAATTTAATAAAATTTGTTATTTCTGTAATTTTACTTAAAATTCATGAAGAAATGCAAGTTTAATAGTAATAAGGAAGCAAATACAGAACGTTACAGATATTTACATTCATAATGTCGTACTGATGATGTCGTTACGATATCTTCTAATGTCGTTTATACGATGAACGATATACTACCGACTTGACTGTGTCGTAGCGATATCGTGTGGTAGTCGTACGATGTTCGTGTGCTACTAGGGATTGGCTGATTCGCTGGAACCAGGTTAAACAGCTTAACAGCGTTACATATCCGCCAATTAATCGTAGCCAGATAACTCGTATTTTAGTGGGAAAAGCGGTAGGACAACACAAGATCCATCTTGTTAAGGTAGGATACCAGTTTATATATTATACTAATAGTAATCAGGGTGTTCACAAATTGTTGGACGATGATCATTGTTTTGACTATTTAAGTACACACAATAAACCATTATATTTGCTATGCTTTAACTACTTTGTTTGTTGCTACTAAAGCTAAGCGACTTTTTTAAAATATAGGCGAAGTAGTTAGACAAAATAATGTTTTATTTTGCCAATACAGCTAAATGTGATACAGTCAAACAATGACTATCGCCCAACAATTTGTGACCAAGTATATTTTATGCAGACCTCTTTATACGGTACTTGTGTAACTTAGACTCACATCGATTTCGGTTGTACGAAAAAAATTCATACGGATATTTGTTGTATTATATAATCGTGGGCGTTGCTTGCACACACCACGAATTTTTTTAATGTGTAGTAAATGTGTATAAAGCTCGTTACTACCAGAGCCCCCTGTGCGAAATTGGTAGCGGGGCCTTTTTATCACACAAACTTATCGATAAGTTTGAATGAAATTATTAAACTTATTTACAAGTTTGTCAGTTTTTTGGAAAGCCAATCGGGATTTTTTTGTATCAACTGCAAGTGTTTGATGCGGCTACATTTCATTTGCATAGAATATTTATTAGAAAATTTAATTGTTTAAAAAGTCTGAATTATTGTATTATTTTTTATTTAGAAGCCTAATTTCCTATCAAACGAGATCAAATTTATATCAGCCGTGCTATTTGTCACGGAATTATAGTGTCGGAATCAATGCCCCTAAAAGCGTAATATAGTGTTTCTCTACTTATACCTCACGTATCTCATTTCAAAGACGTTTCACGTCAAAAGTAAAAACATAAGAAATTAATTTTATCTGTAGCATTCTCATCTCTCATTCTCGAGATGTCTTGTTCGGTGCCCACTCCGCATACCCGTAAAGGCGGCCCTGATTACTTTATTAGTATTAGTAGTATATAAAATTTTATGGTAAATGAATCCTAAACGTGTTGTTATTTTTTTGTTTTAATATGTTTTATAAAACCTGCAAAGGTAGTTATTGTACCGTTAATTTTGAGAAGCAAATTTTTGCAAAGATTTTATGTAGGAAAATTAATTAAAAAAAAAATGCAATTTTTGTTTCAATACCCTTTACAAAACCTGTAAAAAAAACTTCAATTTTACAATTTTTATGAAGTTTTTATGATGGCTTATCTCAAGTTGTATGTAAAATGAATCCCAAACGTGTTATTGCTATTTAATTAGTGTACGGTTACTTTTGGGAATAAACTTATTATCATTCAACCAGATATGTAAAATGCAAACAGGTTTTTATTTTTAATTTTACTTCAAAATTATCTTAATTTTATTATCTTTTGGGTCAACAAAAATGGAAGAAAATGTCATTGACATATGTTAAATTATTTATTTGACTATGTAAAATTTAAATTACATTTTAACAATTTTACAATGGAATCTACCCAATCAAAAAGTCAACATAAAAACTTCATCAAGCTTGTGAAATTAAATGTTTTATGCCGGAAAACTGAATTTTTTTTAAGTTCTAATGAATTAAAAGTTTTTGTTTCAATATCCTTCATAAAACCTGCAAAAAATATTTCATCAAACATTGAAATTATTGAAGAGATAAATGCTGATTTTTTAAAGGTTTTAAGTAGGAAACTTTAAATTTTATAAAAATGCAATTTTTTGTTTCAATATGTTTTCAAGTGGAACAAAACTTTAAAAAACTTCAATTTCACAAATTTGATGAAGTTTTTATTATGATATTTTTTTCTAGGTAGTATTTTATATATGTAGAAAACAAGTTATTGTATTCTAAAGTAGTGTAATGTATATCTAATGTGCATTCCTATATGTTTTGGCCCATAACACTAGCCTTATTTGTACCAATGCAATAAGCATTCATTATTGATATTTTCTGACATAATTAACACAAAAATAACACTAATTAACTGCCGTATAACAAACTGAAAATACTATTCTAAAACACAAGTAATTGATTATTAAAATAGAACACACAGGTTGGAATAGAATGGACAGATTATCCTAAGAATATTATTAAGGATTGTACAAACACGCAATAAGTCACGTACACCACTGAATAGATCCCTTTTACACGTGACGAATCTGAACAAGTGGGATATCAAAAGAAAAAGAATTCCCCGGAGCACTGATGAATCGTAAGTTCATCACATAAATATTAGCGGTTTGTTTCCAAAATGCGTTTGAAAGAATTATTGCTTAAAGAAATAGTTAAAAAATATATTTCCAAGACCTAGCTGGAACGTGCCTTCGTAGCGTAGTTAGTAACGCGCAGGACTTCGGAATAGTAGATCGCGGGTTTAAGTTCCTAAGGGGGTACTCAGATTTCTCGCCACAGGTTCTCCAGCAAGCGCTGGGACAAACATCTAGTAGGTTTATAATATCCTTAAAAAAATGTTAAAAGATTGCGAATCTTGTTAGTAATAAGCTATTTTATAGCACTGTATCCTCCTTATTCAAACTTGAAGAAGACCGTTGAAGAACGTGCGTAGAGGACTTGCTAATACGAAATCTGAAGTTGCCTTGTCATAAGACAGAAGAGTAGCCAAGATAACATCAAGCTTCTTTACCTTTTCATATTTCACATCTGTTGGAACAGAAGAAATAAAATCGTTCTTTTAGAATTAAAATTAGAAAGCTTTTTGTCGCACGTCCAAAAGGCGACGGATTCAATTTTTGAAAACGAGCGGAAGGACAAAACTTGTTTGTAAAGTTCCCAAAGAGAAGTGCTTTTCCCCGCTTTCGTAAGTAAAATGTATACGTTTTTTAAACAGCATCATTCATTTTAAGGGGATTTGAGATGTCTTATCTTGGATGGGTTAAAAAACTCTGTTTACAAGCATGTCAAACAGCTAGTAAACAGAAGACGGATTTGTTGCATTAAAAGTGTTGTGTTGTTAAAGGCGAGGTTTAGAATGCAAGCTTCTGTAGAAAATATGTCCACTTTAGGCAAAGTATAGAAAACCTTTCTTTTGAGCAGGTTGCTAAGGAATCGTACATACAGGGTAGTCACAAATACTTCCGTTGTTTGGCTGTTTAACTACATATAATAAACTATTATTTTTTCTATGGTTTAACTACTTTGTTTGCTGATACTAAAGCTCAACGACTTGTTAAAATATAAGCGAAGAAGTTAGGCAAAAACTGGACCGCCGACAGGACTTTTTTATGATGCCAAAATACAGCTAAATGTAATACAACCAAACAATGACGATCGTCCAATAATTTGTGACTACCACGTATTACCTAGGTATTCTGTATAATGCCCACTACGAGTTATGTCAAGTATATATCAGGTTCGTATCCACGATTTGGGTTTAGAAGAGACCGTGAGTGAAGTTATTATATAATTAAAGTTTGTTGATGATTGTAATTTAAATTTTCCACTTTTATTTAAAAAACTTATTTTATTAATTTGTTTATTAAACGCATGAAAAAGCAAAAATTTTGTTATGTTTACTTGACACTGAGTATTATTTTACATTCTGCCCAACGCGTTGGTGTATTTTAAAGAATGTCAAGGTTCATTAATCTATGGAATTACACAAGCTATTCAGTTTTTATAGGTGATTTTCTTATTTTACATTATGACCAACCCGCTGGGGTATTTTATCTAATGCGTTTTATAGAATTACACAAGCTGTTTAGTTTGATAAAGTGGATTCTAAGATTTTGTAAACACAGTAAAAAAAAATAATATTTCCGATTTTTTTTCTTACGCTGTTAATATTACGTTGAAATATTAAAGCTTATACATCCGCTAAAAATAATTGTTCGATGGCATTTTTTATTTTTGCATTCGACTTCTAATTACCAAAGACAAGTTTTCTTTATTATTTCTTTATTACATTTCCATTTGAAAACTTTAAATTTTTTCGGCGCACCCTAATTTAACTAATACCTAAAAACAAATTAAAGAAATATGTTCGAAAATACACTGAAGCAAATTTGGAGCAGTTTCTTCAAATAGATATGAACTTATATCAATTTAAACTTCACCAAACATAACAAAATTCATCATTAAAAAAGCGAGTTGAAAGTTACATTTCCATGCAATTTTGTTCAAAGCTTAATACTGATTCGCAAAAAAAGAATTAGTTGTACTTAACGTTGAAATATAATTTTGGAGTCGTTGAATTTAAAATAAAATGAATTATTTTTTAAAGCAATAAAATACTTTAGGATATTTTTGATGATTTTGTGACCCATAAGGTTCGGCAAATTTTATTTTAAAATATTAATTATATTGACAATTATAAAATAAAAAAAATAGAGACCGCACAGAAACTTTTAGGAAAAAAATTATATTAATTGAAATGTGTTAGGTTTGTAAGTGGAGATTACTTTTCTACTTACAGTTAGGCATATATCAGTCGATGATATATTTTCCAGTAAAACTTATTTTTAAGAGAAATATTTACCTGACTAATATGCCTAACAATTGATATAATAGCAATCTATACTGAAACCTAAGGACTCGTTTAGGTTTGAAACATAGTTTCTTCATTCGTCCGCGAATGATTATAATATCATAAAATTGGGAATAGGAAAAAGTATCCGTATACGGCAAATCTGCGTGTAATTACTAAACACAGTTTGTTTATAGTCTTGGTCATGAATTGAATTTTGCAAGTGGTCCAAAGGACATTCCTTTAACAAACTTAATGTGAAAGATAACACACATCATGAATGTGTAGGAAACGTGAAAATGATTTAATTGGATTAGAAGTTATGCAAAAAATTAACAATTGATTTAATTTCATTGATTAAAAAAAATTCATTAGTTAGTAATTTATTTGTAATTTTTTTTTTTTTTTTTGCATTTTTGGGATCCCTTTTAAAATGGGGGCCCTGGGCAAGTGCCCCGAATGCCCTGCCGTAAATCAGACTCTGGTGGAGTGAGTTCTTCGACTAGGAACCTGTAACACCTTAACCTTCCAACGGAGTTATCTATAGTTGTAGTACTAACCCTACGATATAACATTTCTCGTTAAAGAAATTGCATTTCGTATAAACGCTCGACTTGTTTCGTCGGATAATTTCTCAACTCTCTGACATTAAACAGTTCTCCCATATATATAGAAGCCTAACTCATTCGATAATAAAAATAATACAAATGAAATATTAGACATTTTTATGAAGTCAATTTGTTGCTAATGGATTTTATTTGCTTGCATGCTCGCAAATGCAATTTGACGGGTACATTTCTAAACAAACCGCATCAGCTTCTTATTAGGCAGTTCGTCATCTGACCGTTCAAAAATACGAGACATCGTTCCCGTGTCTTTCCTTCGAGATAGGCCCTGAACCGTCCCCAATAGCTCACTGTGCAGCTCTAGTGCGACGTTCATTAACCAAATCAATATCCTGAGAATCACTTCTTCAACCGCATCAAAGTCTCAATAGGCAGTGGTGGCCCTCGGATAGTGAATAGTGTAATACAAGACAATGAGATTATAACAAGTATTTTTAATGTTTATTTAAATTTATGTTTAGCAAAGAAAGCGATGTGTTACTATATACCTTTAAAATAGGGCGTAAACGGTAAATCCCTCATGCCTGTACACCCAACGTTAATGGTTTGGTTGAATTAACATCGCACTAGAGCTGACAGTGGTCTATTTAATCATCTGACCAAGTACGAGGCAATGTTCCCGGGTCTTTCTCCTAGATACATCCCGAATGGTCACCAATAGCCCATTGCAACTCTAGTGTGACGTTTATTCAACCAACAAACCATAATGCTACGTCAATCAAAACAAACTCAAGCGAACCGGATACGCTTTCTCTTGCAAATATGTTATTTTGTCTGATCGGCTTCAGACAATTAAACTCATTGTTTTGGTTTGAAATGTCACTGCTTTTGGCTTTTGTGCGAGTAGAATAATTGAAATCCTATTGAAAACCCGTCCAATATTACACATTCTGAATAAACACTTTTAGTTTGAGATTTTGAAAAGTTTCCTCGTGATATGATTCCGTTGGAGCAGTTTGATGGGGTAAGAACTCATTTATTTTAGTCATTATTTAATATATTTTAAAACAATCGGGTTTGCGCAGTTCCCACTGTACCATATGGTTCGTGAATATTTGTACGCGCTTGTCCTGCGCCTTCAGTGCGCCTCCTAAGGTATCTTTTTGGTATCATTTTGTTCGTCTTGAACTGGTCCTTCAACTTATTTAAGTTTCCTATGCCGCAATTGAACTTTTCTGTGATATTCTGGCTTTATAGTGAAATCTTCGACAAACCTTTACCGTCACTTTCCACTCCACATATTTTCACCCAATGTTTTAAAATATAAACTAGTCAAATTGAATTAGAGAACTCGGCGTTCTCTTTAATTTAAGTACACACTCTCGCAACGATACGTTGTTTAGAACTTAGAGTTACAGCGGCTAAACATGTAGGGAGTATGCCCAAAATTTAATGCCCCCCCCCCCTCTCCTACGCGATAAAAGGTCAGAGAGGGGAGTGGTATAATGGCCCACCTTTCGCTTCACAATGGTAGGTCATTTATCATTATAAGCATCGTACGTGGAGTAATATATGAACAACCCCTAGGTAATAAAAAAGAATTTCGATTTTTTAAAAAAATATAGTTTAACTAGTTGTCCTATGTTGCTGGCGGTAAAGCAACATGTTACATTACCCTTGGAAGCTATGTGAGTAAACACGAAATAATGATTCTGACAACATGAGCAGCTTAAAGCAAAAACATATGAGTGGGTGTGAATACAAAAACACCAATGACCACCATGTTTGTTTTTAAAGAAATAAACTCAAAGTTTGAGAATTGGTCGTATTTTATTTGTATTGTAACGCGTATTATGATTTTTGGTTTTGATAGCCACAAAGTCCATTTGTATTGTGATAAAGCTCGTCAAGCTGTATCTATTGATCGAGTGAACTAAGGCGTGTTAAGGTTTTCAGGGTGCGAAATCCTGGTTGTAAAAGAATAATTATTCAAGTTTAATTATTCATAGAAAATATCGTTTTCTAAATCTTTTTATATTTGGTAAATATTTACAAAACGATATCTCCCGTTTACAAAATGCGATGATAATCGCACGTGCTTGCTAGTGCCGTATATATTAGTTCTATTATGTAATTTAGTTGTATGCCTAGTTTTAGAAGTTAGTAAAAAAACTTTAGGACCTCGAAAATGCGCTGTCGCACGATAAGGGAGATGGAAAATGAACCGTTAGGTCGGATTCAACCGCCATCGTACCTTTTGAGGGTTAATAAAATATACTTCTTCATTGTGAGAATGCGACTGCACTCTATTGTGTATAAAAAATTCGATGTCCCTTGACCTTTTGGGTCATTTTGATCTTAGCGAGTGTTATCAATGTAGTAGGCATTGCGTAACAGTATCCAAAGTTCTCGAATGTAAATTCTGTGCAATATCTTTCAAACGAACTTGGAAGCTACGAGTGCAATATTATTATGTATTCTGATTTTCAGTAGAATTTGGATAATCGGTTAATGGGCGGAACCTTATATTCAAATACAGGGTAGCACTCTACAGCATTAATACACGTCTCCGCAACGGAGACTTTCGACCGTTAAGAGTTAAAAAAAAAACAAAAAAAACACGCTTATTACTATATTGATTCACTATAAAAGTGAATTGCTGTTTTTATTGATAAAATAAATTTGTGGGATGTTTATATTGCGAGATCCACGTTTAATTGAGCGTCCCGCGGTTTTATATTGAGTCAATTTAAAATAGCTTTAAATAAAATCGAGTAGGCATAGTCACCTCTGAACAGTTTGGTTCGTGAATGCTTTGAACGCACGCCTGCTCGGCCTGGTCCTTCTCGCGTCTGCGGTTAGCTCTATTATTAGTTTACACAGTCCGTCCTGGCCGAAGTCATATGGGAGTGAAAAATAACACTAAGCTTAAAAAAAAATTGACTAAGTTGTCATTTTTTCTTTAGAGTTTTCTTTATTTTCTCGTCCCCTCTCTTACCTCCCCACTCCCCCCTCTCATCTTTGCTGTCCACCCTGTTCAGGTATGTTTCTAAGTGTTTGGCGATATTTTTTTTATTTAGTTTCTACTCTGCATATTTTCTATTCGTTCTAAACCATGCCGATTTTTTCAAAGTTTTTCGGAAAATATTCTTTTTTTGTTTAAAATTTTTGTATCTGTATATTAGCGTTCCACCGGTTACTTTCCTTTTTTTACAGTGACACGAAGTCTTAAAACGACAACCCAGTCCAAAATTTGACTTTAGAATACGGCCTGTGAGATTGTACTCAATTTGTTATGTATCACTCTTATCACTAAAGGAAGTATTGTGTAACTTTAGCTGTCGAGAATCTATTGTGCAAAATATTCAAATTCTTTTTCCAATAAACACTCTGTAAACAGAACAGAACCGGGGCTGTCTGGTCGTTACTTGACAGTGTCAAGATCAAAAATAGTAAAACCCTCTTCCGGTCGATCTACTACAAGTTCTTTGAAGTGTTCTTTATCGCAGAAAAGAAATAAACAGTTCTGCTCCGAGCTTGTGACGAGCGATTGTTTGTGGAATGTTCTTGGAAAATCGCTTCCAAAGTATTTCAAATAAACAGAGATTTTGCTTGGTTTGCAGAAAGACGTGGTGTCAGATCAAGTGGTAAGTTTTCACACATATTGGCCTTGTATTTGATTCCTCTTCCTAAAATATTTTTTTTTTGTATGTTCTATCTTGAATTCTAATTGTCTGGCCCGTTGGCCTCTATCTGTTCTATCCTGAATAATCCTTCCTCAATGCTATTCTGTCCATTGTCTGACCTGTATGGTCGCCAGAAGACGATGCAGACCAGACAATACTGAACGTATGACATGCGACGCCGATCAAGAAGGGTTAAGAAAAACGAATCATGAATCAGATGCATTAATTATTAACCTTTTGCGGTCGAGTTGTACCTCTCGGTCACAAAAATAACGCCTTTTTCTTATGTTCCCTGTCCTTCAAATTGAACAAAGGCCTCCGTGGCCGAGTGGATTGGGGCATCAGCTGGGAATCCAAGGGTCCCCGGTCCGAGCCTTTGCGCGGACTAGACTAAAGAATAGTAAAAAGTAGTGATATTGCGATCGGAGGGTTGCCAACTTCGCTACCAAAATACTAGAATGTCGTCCAGAACATCCACAAAAATTAACGGCGTGTATACGGGACTGGTGCACGATATATCTGATCGGGGTCCAAAGTCCCGACGTCTATTGAAGGCGTTGGGTGCCAGCTCAGGTGTTGTCCTCGTCATCTGACCATAGTTGAAAAATACGAGGCATCGTTCCCGGGCCTTTCCTTCGAGATAGTCCCCGAACCGTCGCCAATAGCCCACTATGCAGCTCTAGTGCGACGTTTTTTAACCAAACCAAACCAATCAAATTGAACGAAATCTAGAGGTCTTGAACATTAAAAAACGCTTTTTTCTTCGTAAGTATGTTCGTCATCTAACTTAATTTAAAAGTATAACATCACTTGGGCATTAACGTATTTTAATACCCCCCCCCCCCCTCCCCCTGCCAGTGGTGGATCGTGAACCGCAGCAAGTACAGCCGAGTGCACCTAATTTTATTAGTGTATTTTAAAACTAAAATTATATATTTTACTAATTTTCTTAAATGAAGATTAGAATTGAAAATGAAGATGAAATTTCTACTGTAAGTACAAAAAAATCTCCGTTAAATAGCAAACCTGTTTAAGTAATGCGCAGTTCAGGAGGGAAAAAAAATCCATTCAACCAAAACTGCAGCCAAAAAGCGAAGTTCGAAATCGGCTGCATCGTTGCCATGACAACCTTGCGTAGTATGACTTCCCCTACACACTAAAATATAGGATGTGACGACACAAACGCAGCCTAAAAAGTATTTTTTTCAAATCTGCTGTACTTGGGATTTTGATTAAATGATTGGCTCGTGCGTGAATCGGCGGGGCGGGCTTAGGGGAAACCGAGAATTTCCAAGAATCTCTTTAAATGGAAGTAGTTTTCGTGATAAGTTTACACGTGTGTTGTTGTTTCGTAAGTTAAATTAATATTAAAATTGACGATTCGCAAGTTTAAAAGAAAGGAGGATTGATTTAATTTTCAAAAATTAAGTGTTTTCTATTTTTTTCGCATGTTATCTTTCGTAAAATTTGAAAAGAAACTTTGATTGAGTTTGAGTAATAAATTCTAAAGAATGTCCGTTTCTGTAGGGTTGTGGAAAGTAGGGGGGGGGGGGGGGGAGTCACGTGACTTCGGCTGCACTCACATTGTCGACCACGGGCCGCCACTGCCCTTGCTCTTCAAAATGAAAGCGAACAAGATACTCTTGAGTTTAAAATGTTATTCTGTCACAAATTTGAATATAAATTTTGCCATCTAAAACTACCAAGTATGTTGGTGATCTATAACATTCTTCAAATTGTTTCTGTAATATTTATTTTGGAAATAAATGAAATGGAACTACATTTTTTAAATAGAATTTTTTTAAGTGATTTTATACAAAACGTAAAAAATAGCATCAGTTTTATCACTTAATTTTGAGGATAATTATGGATGGATGAGTTAAGCAAAAGTCATTTGTTAGTGATAAAAACGTAAAAAAAGTTCTTCATTTCTCCAATATAAACAAGCCAGTGAAGTTTGGGAAAATTATAATATTCACGAATAAGCGTGTTTTAATTCCTATGAAAATGTACATTTAATTGTAAATCACGATGTTGGCAGCGTAATGGTTTGATTCTCTTTAACTTTCAATGAGGCTGATAATTTGTTTCTAATTTAGTATATTATGAATGTTCATATGGGTTTGAAACTATTGTAAGATAATTTATTTAATACCGTCTTTAATTTAGTGGTTGAAGATGACTTATGGCTCCACAGGTTAATGACTACAAATACACGAACAGTGATACAAAAGAGTATATTGTCTATAAATTTAAGCATAGACTCAAAAACATTCCTAACCCCTAATCTCAACACAATTGAGAATTTATGAAGCAGTTTTGACCAAGACGGTAAAAAATAAAAAACAACACTTCGAAAAGTTATCTCTTTGAAAAATAAAATATGTCATCAGATACCAAAGGTTAATCAAATCAATTCTAAGAAAGGTTACAACCTGCAAAAACACAATAATGGAAACTTTTTGCAAATTATTATTTTAAAATTTAATTTTGATCTTCGACTTGTGATATTCTATTCAAATACTTTTTTTCTTTAACAATTTGCACTTTCAGCTATTTATTAGTTATGCTTGTTTTCCACGTAAGGATACGTGTGTTGCTGATATATATTCAAATTGAAATTGATTTCATTTACTTGCAATGACATTGTGAGAACCAGAATGTTCAAATACTTATTTCCCCCTTCTGTATGTTGGTACTCTAAGATTAATATTCAGTTTCACGCATAACTTTTTTATTTTTATGATTATTCACCCTAAACGTAAAAAAATACGCTAAATAATATCTCTTTAAAAACAACAGGAACGGGGATGTAACTGTTCAAAAAAGAACGTAAATTTTCAAACATGTTCCTCGACCGCAAAGGGTTTAAATCAAGTAACCTGTTCTATGTGTTAAGAATTTCATATACATATTCTACACAGAACCACACTTAAATAAGAACTTTCTAAATAAACATTTAAAAAAAAATGAAAAATATCGTTGCTGTCTAAATAGACATTTAAATAAACAAAAATGATCGTTGTTGTCTAAATAGACATTTAAATAAACAAAAATGATCGTTGTTGTCTAAATAGACATTTAAATAAACAAGAGTCAGCGCTACTATTTAATTGATATACTAAAAATGTTTACGAAACAGGTATACGATATACTAGTTCTAAATCGTCCTTGACCACATTTTCTTTCTAATTACAGAAATCTGTCGCGTAATCTTTTTCTTCTTTTGCTTTTTGAGTCAAAAAGCAGGTGCGTCAGGTAATAAATCACATCAAATCTCCTATTCAATGAGTAGCCGAAGTTCTTTTAATATCTTTGCGACGTCAAGTTCCACGTGTTCCTATGCATCTGTGTGAACAGTTTCGTATCAAATGTTGAATAGATGTTTGAATAGATGATACCGACAGATGAAGATAATGCTTGATATCAACAGCTAGGTTTCTCACTCTCAATGATTTCCTATTTTGTGTATTTTTCCCCAAGAAGATTAAAAGAATTTTAAGTAGGAAATATACCTTGTGGGGAGTGATATCGAATTCTATTGGTTAGAAGAAAAAGAAGTATTCAGTGTGGTGGCTGCTAACGGCGAATGTGGAAAAGGTTATTAAGGTAGGTGATTCTTTATACATTGATCGCCAGTGGTGTAATGGTTCTGGCCTGAATCTTTCCGTAAAAAATAATTCAGCCCTCCCCCGCAGAATATTAACCCTTTGGACTCGAGAGGTGACTCTCAGTCACCAAAATAACGACACATTCTTTTTTACCTGTTCTTCAAATTAAACGAAAACTGCACGTTCTTGAACATAAAAAACGCTTTTCTTTCGTTAGCTTATTTTTTATCTAACTTAATTTAAAAGTATGACATCAATTGGTTATCAACATATTTTATTAATTCTTTGCATTCGAGTGTCAACTTTAAGTCACCAAAACGACGTCGTGTTATATTATTTTTTTCTGTTATTGAAAATGAAAGGTTTGGTTAATTAACGTCGCACTAGAGCTTCATTGTGCGCTACTGGCGACCGTTCGGAGTCTCTCTCGAAGGAAAGACCCGGGAACGATGCCTCGTATTTTTGAACCATGGTCAGATGACGAGGAAACACCTGAACTGGCACCCAACGCCTTCAATAGACGTCGGAACTTTGGACCCCGATCAGATTTATCGTGCACCAGTCCCGTATACACGCCGATAATTTTTGTTTATGTTCTGGACTTCGAGCATGAATGGACTGTAGTAGAACGAATATGGCGTCATAATCGTGAAACCAACATCTCAGACCGGATGGCTCCAGACACATGACTTCTTTTCAAAATTTGTTAATTAAAAAAAATTTCGCGATTGACTTGTGATTTGGAAATAGTAAATGCGTTAATTCATGAAGTATAGGATATTTTTATGAATGAACTAGAAAAAAAGTTATGAATGGAATGAGGTAGTAAACCACGTGTCTGGAGCCATACATGTTGGCCTCACTTTGTTGTTAGCGAGATTATAACGTTATGATGTATCTACTATGTTCGAAGGTTCTGCACGACATTCCTAGTATTTTGTAGCGAAGCTGGCAACCCTCCGATCACAAGATCGCTACTTTTTACTTTTCTTAGTCAAGTCCGTCGCACACGATTGAACCGGGAACCCTTCGATTCCCAGGTGACGCCTTTATCCACTGGGCTATCCGGCCCCCTTGAAAATGAGAGAACAGCATGTTCTTGAGTTTAAAAAAAAAGTTATTCTCTCGCACACTTTAATAGAAATTATTTTGGTCATCCAGAAGCACAAAGTATGTTGGTGATTTAAAACTTTCTCTTCAGATTGAAATCCCTCACTTCTGTTTTTTAAAACATTTGACAAATGAATCGGCATTTGTAAAAAAAAAAAGGGGATATGTTCTATAGACAACATAGAACACGAAATTAGAATTTCTTGAGTGTCCTGGTATACTGGATATTCAAGTTCGTGCGGAAGCTTCAAGCTTGAGTGGGAAACTTTCATATACATGGAAAATAACTGTATGAAAATTTTCTATACAAACCCAAGTTTTCTAATTTTACTCATAGTTAGAAAATACTTCGGCAATTGTATCAACATACAAAATCACTAAAGTCATGTTATATGCGCTTGGTAACCATGGCAGCCAACTCCATATCGCGTGCTCAAAAGTGTGGAAGCCAGAAATAGCATACCGGTGCTTTTAAAAGAAATTCCATCAGTGATAAAATATATGCCCTTTAAAAATACCAATTCAAATTTCATAAAACACTAAATTTATGTTTGGTAAACTATGATTAATATTCAGCATTACGCATAACTTTTTATTATTAAAATTATTCACCCTAAAGGTAAGATGAACATGCTAAATAATACCTCTTTAAAAAACAGGATCGGGATATAACTGTTCCATAAAATGAACGTAAATATCAAACATGTTCCTCGAGTGTAAAGTAACATCCCCGCGTTATTTTGCTTACATGAAAAACGTACGAAAATATACTTTTGTAAAAAAAGTAACCACCTATTGTGTTTTTAGTTCGAACTGCCCAAATATCAAAGACAAAACAAAAAATCATGTTTTTTTTCCCCCCTTCAACTTTTGGTACGTCATGCAAACGCAGTCTCCCTCCCCTCCTCCATTACACGCAAGATAATCCCACGCCTTTTAAAAGAGTGTGGTGGGTTAAATGAACGTCCCTAAACTCAAATGTTTAAATTGCATTTGAAATCGATTCTTGTGCAAATACGTTGCAAGAAACCACGCCTATATTTAAAGGAAATTTTTTTTGAGATTTTAATGCACTCAGTCCTTGTAAGTTAACCCTTTGCGATCGAGGTCTTTTTTTGCTCGGGCGAACCAGCAACTCGAGACGATTTTCCACTAATCAGCGCATCAAAACCAAGTTGTGTCTGAGACTCATCTCTCGACCGTAAAGGATTAAGTTCTTAGCGCAATTTAACCTTTTGCACTCCAAGAACACTTTGAGTTTTCCGTTCTTTCTACGGAACAGTTATTCCTCTTTTTGTTCTTTTCCCTATGCTCATAGAGAAAAAAAATCATCTGTTTTGTATCTGCAAGAACACAAGTTGAATTTTTTTTAAAACACAAGATCATGCTCTTTTTGTTTATTTTAACCTTGCAGGACTCGCGCCCCTAAATGCAAGGTGAATCGAATTGGAGATGAGACGAATTGAAAAGATTCTTACTGGAATGGTTGGTTTTATGGGGTTTATTGGCGCAAGGCTTACTGGAATGACATCCTTTACTATTGGGGACCGTCATTTACTACGAGTGAGAGGCTGGCAACCCAACAAAAAAAAGTCAGCATGAAACCTTCATCAAAATTGTCAAATTGAAGGTTTTTTGAAGATTTTTTAAAGGATATTGAAACAAAAAACTGCAGTTTTTTGAAGTTTTTAATTTCCCTGTATAAAACCTTTAAAATATCTGCATTTTCCCTTCATGATTAAAAATTGAAGGTTTTTTGCATGTTTTTATGAAGGTTTTTTGCAGTTTTTATGAAGGACATTGAAACAAAAACCTTTAGTTTTCTAGATCTTCAAAAAAATTGCATTTTTCCTGCATAAAACCTTTAATTTCAAAATTTTGATGAAGGTTTTATGCTGACTTTTTTTGCTGGGAAGACCTAACAATGGATCGAATGGACCACATGATCTCGCTCAGAGCGAGAAAAGGGTGGTCAAATGTTCCAGTGGTTGGCGGTTTATTTTCTTTAACTATATTGCACCGCTCGAGAACGTAAGAAAAAAAATTTATCTCGAGTAAAAAGATTTATAAAAATTAAACAATAGCTTTCTAATATGCAGTATGTAAATATATTTATGTGTTAAGATGATCGTTTTCTATTATACTCTAGTTCAATGTGTGCTGGTCTTTGACAGGGCTTAATGAAAAAAGCGAAAGCGGATCAAATCGCGTTGCGTGGCGTAATAAGTGGACGACCCCTCACAATAATACGTTATCTCTATCCATATTTTTCCAAATTCGTCCCACCTCTAATTCGATTCGTCTGGATTGCGTCTCTCAGACGCAGCGCGTGCGGTGCAGTGCTATGTTGTCTCTTGAGCGGCGCCAAAGGAATGAAAAAAGAGCTAAAATGAAGGGTGGAATCTTTATAGTACGTTTATTTCCGATGATTTTAAAGAACAGTGCATTTCAATAATTGAATCCTGTTATTTTCCAATTGTTCTGAAATTTTATGAACCAATCGGGTAGCCACATTTCACACTGTATCGTAAGGTTTGGTTTCGTGACCCCTTTTGTAGCCTTTGGCCTGCTATCTCTTCTGCAATATCTCTGCATTTGTCTTCATTTTAGACTTCTTGGCTTAATCAGGTTAAACTGTTTTTTCAACCTGATTAAGTTATATATGCCTCAATTGAACTGTAATGTGGTATTTTGGCTCCGTAGTGAAATCTTTGACAAATCGTCACTTTCCGTTCCACACAATTTCTTCACAAATGGTTTAAACTATCAACTAGCCAAATGGAATTGTACAACTTGTTTGTCTCTTTAATTTAAGCACACACTTGCCACGACCCGTCAATTTGGAACTGCAGTTACAATGGTTAAACAGGCCAGCGTATGCTCGACATTTGACTCTTATCCCCCTCCCCACGTGATACAAAGGTCAAATGGGGAATGGATTAATGTCTTAGCAAAGCGGCCTTCCTTACTCTACACGAAGGTAGGTCATTTATCGCCATAGGCCGATTCCCCCGGAGAATGTGCGAAATCAGCCACTAGGTAACCTGAACTAGGTTTTTTTTTATGTTACTAAACCATAACACTTGAGAAATAAACTCTGAGATTAAATACGTAGAAGCTCACAAAAATGGTACTTTTGAACTTTTTGGCATGAAAATAACTTTTGCTGCATGCATGTAGCTAAAAGATTATTGCGAGCTTTCTAATGCTTTAAACTTTTGAAAAATAACTTCTACTTTTGATATATCCGCAAAATAAACTAATAGTTTTTTTTATATAAAATTATTGGCCAAATTTTGAATAAATCTGAAATTTCTCTTAAAAGGTTTACACGAAGAATATACTATCTTAATTTCAAAAATAAACTTGAGATATGAAAAAAGTAGCAATTAAATTATCCAAAAATATACGTATAATGTAGCAATAGCAAACGTTTCTTTTTCGGTTGTGTTTATTTTTTTTATCCTAATCATTAAAGAAAATATTTAAAAAAATAAAAAACCAAGCAAAGAAGTCTAAACTAAATAAAATTAAATTATGCATAAAAAATGATTTTATAATTTAAAAAATTGCTTCCTTGTCAGCGCGTTGCCACCAACCAATGCGCGGTTTCCTGTGCGAAGGCACCTGTGGCACACCCTAATGGCATCCTTGCACAGGGAAGTGCGTTATAAATGAGTTACAACATTTGCCAAAATACAACATCGAATTAAATAAAAGCAAGTAATAACAAAACATTATATAAATACTCTACGGTCTCTTGAAAGTTTCTGCACAGTCGTTGAACGTTTCATTTTTATGTCATGTGCGATCAATAAGAGCCTAAGTGTCTTTTCGTCCTTTTTATAGATTCGACTCTCATGGGTCCATGGACCACACCTCACAACCACTCTATTCCATTAAACAGGTGGCAGTGCAGTGCAAGGGTACAAGCGGGGTATAAAATAGGATTGTGCTAAACATAGGCGTAGCCAACAGGGGTGTTATAGAGTGCTTCAGCCCTCCATTCATTATAATTCGACAAATACCTTTATTAATTAAAAACTGTTCGACACTCCACAAATATTTTGTTTATTTCTTTTTTGTAAAACAATAACGCAAATTTACAGGGGGGTCACAAATTGTTGAGTGATGGTTATTATTATATAAAAAAAATCTGTTTTTGCTGTATGACATTTAGCTGTTTTTACGTAACAAAATTTTTTTTTTCACAACTACTTCTCTTATATTTTTAAACAAGTCGTTTAGCTTTAGTAGCAACAAACGAAGTATATTAAAGTATAAATAAACGGGTTTATGTGAAGTTAAACAGCCTCAAACATCGCTCCACAATTTGAGACCACCCTGTATTTTAAATTTTGAAAATGTTTATCTTATGTCAACTTTTCTCATGTATTCGGGTTTATCCCAATATTTATTATTATTATTACTTTTTGGTATTTCATTATGTAATCGGAGAATCCAGATGTGATGAGAACGAGAAGTATATGGAAGTTTTCCTGATAACTTTTCATACTTTTTTTTACAACAGTTTTTAGAAACTAAATTATATACTCTGAATATATGATTTTGTAATTTAAATTAAGTTTTGTCATTATTTTCCGAATCGATTTGCAAATAAACATTTAACTTTTAAAATGATTTAATTTTAAAATTAGTTTAAAAAAAAAAAAAAAGTTTTTAAACTCTTACCTTATCCTTTCCCCCCATACGATGCTGACTGTTCGTGAACAGTGATAAATTTAGATTATAAGATAAGTACTGTATACTTAAAAATTCCTATTATGTTTTAAAAATTTATAATTTTTTCAATTAAATCTTAACTAATTAAGTACAGTAGAACTCCAATTATCCGGATCAAACAAAGCGGATCGCCAATTATCCAGATCCGGATCGCTTTTTATCGGTGAATGATATTGTTTTTAATAGTCATTAAATTACATTACGTACTAAAGCGAAATTCGTTTTTTTATTAAGAAATAACCTATTTTTTGTGAATTATCCAATTATCCGGAAGGAATATGGTCTCAATTGGATCCGATGATTTTAGTTCTGATCATAAGTAAAATATGCAGGGTGTACACATTGTTTTGGTGATGGTCATTGTTTAACTGTATCCCATTTAGCTGTATTGGTGTAATAAAACATTATATTTGCCCAACTACTTCGCTTATATTTTAAACAATTCCCTTAGCTGTAGTAACAACAAACAAAGTAGTTAAATTTTAGCAAATAATATGATTTATTATACGTACTTGACAGCCAAAAACTTATCATCGCTTAACAATTTTTAACCACCTTGTTTACATTTCTTGTATTTGATGTCCTCGCTTGAAAAAAGCTCTTTACAAACTAGAAATGTTCACCAAGTTTTAGAATTTTGTACCATTCAATTCGTATTTTATTTCTCTAGCCGGAATCATTTAAAAATGAGCTGGTTTTCGAATTGCCTACAAAAAGTGTTTACGTGCAATTGGCACGTAAAATATGATCGCTTGTCTCATAAATTCCTTACACAGCCCTAGCTATTGGGTAGCTTTTTTTTTAAAAAATTCTGTTCAACCCAAGTATTTTCTATTACATATAGCAGCCACTTCAAATATGCATCAGATAAGATATGACCACGTCCCCAATCTAAACCCACACGGCAAGTTTCAGCTCAAGGCCTCAATTTTTTATTCCTTCATGACCCATCGAAACTGTTCGCGACACATCTCCGGCGCTTGCAGCTAAACTTGTCAAAGTGCCGAATCATTCTGGATGACTTGCTGAAGTGCCGAATCAATCCGGGTGATTTCTCTAAGTGCCGAAGTATTCTAAATAAAAAAAAAAAGTTGGATTTTTTGTTCATGCCGAGAAGGATGGGGCGCTGAACAATGTGACGTACTCGCTCTTTTAAACGGGAAGTGAATTCAGTTGTCAATCATCGGAGTTCGAATTGAGAGTTTCGGGCGGCAGATTTCTTTTTGGTGGGTTCCAGCAGGAGTATTGGAATTTCATTTTGTAAGTAAATCTTATTAATTATTTATAAAATAATCATAATTAAATTTTTTCAATAATGTCAGTGGTATTTATGAAATTAAAAATATGCTATCGTTGATGCTGACCATTCTTATTTCTGACAACAATAAGTTGTAAACATTCCATATTTTGGAAAGCATGGGAACGACCGTTCCCATGGATTCCGTTTGAAATAGACTGGTGGCATTTATGAAATTAAAAATGTTGGGAGCGTTCTAACTTGACCATTCCTATTTCTGACAACAATGAACATTCTTGATTTTGTTGAAACAATCTTTTTTTTCCCGGAGAAACTGTATGGATGCGTTTAGTTTGAAGCAGTGGTATTTATGAAGTTAAAAATATCGGAGCATTCCGGCTAACCACATTTCTATTTCTGACAATCAATAATATTATTTCATATATATTTGAACAATTTCCTCTGCGGAATCCCAGCAAAAAAAATTCAGTATAAAACCTTCATCAAAATTGAAAGTTTTATAAAATTGAAGGTTTTTTAAAAGAAAATTTGAAACAAAAAAAACTGCATTTTTTTTTAAAGTTTTTAATTTTCCTGCTTAAAACTTTTAAAAATCAGCTTTTTTCATTCAATAATTTTAATGCTTCAACATTGAATTTTTTTTTCGTTTTTTACAGGTTTTGTGAAGTAATTTGAAACTAAACCTTTAGTTGAATATATCTTAAAAGAGCTGCATTTTTACAGAATAAAACATTCAATTTCACAGTTTTAATGAAGGTTTTATGTTTTTTTTGTTGTTTAATTTTCCGATGCATTCTATTTGAAATAGAGTGGTTGCGTTTATCAAAATAAAAATCTTGAAGTGTACCGAATGATCATTCTTAATTCTGACTACAATAAACTTTCCATACGTTAGAACGAATAGGAACGGCATAGTTACGTAAGAATACTAATCATTCTTATTTCTGGAAGAAAAAAAATCATGCGTTGGAACGATTTTTGTATTGAAATGGCCATAGCTATTTATACTGGACAAAGATAAGTTTAATTTTTATTAATTCTTTTTTCATTATTTCCAATAAATCATTAATTGCATACAAGTCCGAAATCCAGTTTGTAGATCATTGAAGTTGTATTTATTTCTAGATGCTTCAGTTCTTAGTATTTGTAATATATCCAAGTCCTGTGAAATTCCAAATAAATCATATAACAAAGATTATGCCCCCAATAGAAATGTTAATTTACCGAATTGTTTAAGAATTTATTGTTTTGTACTCGACACAAATCATTTACGAGCACGCAAGAAATAAAATCCACTACAAATGTAGGTCATCAAAACATATAGCATATTTCTTTAATGTTATTTTTATTATCGAACGAGCGAGTAGCTTTTACAACGGTCTCGTGAAAGAGTCTTAAAATATATTTTAATATTGGAACTGGTCGACACTGTTGTCGCCCAGTGGGAATTCCAGTCACCCAGTGGAACAATTTTTGTCGCCCATTAAAAAAGCAAAACTGTTAACTCGTTAGTAGTAGGAAACTAGAGGGTATCCTTTCTCACCCCTTTAACTACAGTGACTATGCTTTATACAATGAGACCACTTAGAGTTCCCCTAGAGGTAATTTACGGAATTCGAGTGCCTATCTCTAAAAAAGGTCATAATAAATTGTCGAAAAGTTGTAGAAAAGCATCAATTTATCTCTAAAAGACACCTTTCGAACATGAATGCTATGAATAGAACACACACAACGCTCGTTTGTTTACTCGTAATTTCCACTGTTACCTGTCAAAACGCATCGAAGTGCAGGAGATTCCGCTTTCGGTAGGTGTAAAAAATTAGTGAAAGAGGTACAAGTCAAATAAACTAGCGTTGTACACGTTCTATTCATAGCATTAATGTGCGCATTTATATTTTTGTACTAAATTGTTGCTTTTCTACAAATTTGTAATTGACTCATTTCATGCATGTCCTATAATTTTATAGATCAGCACACTAACTCCGAAAATTTCAGTTGGGGACGCTGTAAGCGGATATCATCGTATAGCGCATAATTACATTACTATAATTAGATATCTCGTTAAGGATTCTAGCTGTCGCCGTCCAAAAGTTAAGGGAGTGTTAAAGAACTTTAGTGGACACCATGTATAGACGCTAATAACTAGAGGAAGTATAATCGATATTATGAAATAAACATTTTCTTCACCATACTGTAGTAACTACATTCGATTAGTCATAACTCCTTCAATTTTTAAATTACAGTTATAAAATGTTTTTAATTAACATGGTCAAAACCAAATTAAATTAGAACTAAGTTAAAATTACTGGCGAATATTGAATTCTTGTCGCTCAATGAAACTTCTTAAAATGTGCACTAGAGGGTTTCCAGTTCGATTCCTGTAAGCCACTGAAAACACAATGTGTTGTCATTATACTATTAAGCCTTGTTATTCAATTTTTAACTCTTTTCCAAATGCCCTATCGACTTGAAACTTGGCGTATTCACGTTTGTCAGATAATAAAACTATATTTAGTCACAATAATTTTTAATAATAATCTGCACTGAGATTAGTAATGATTTATTTTTTTATATTGAAAATGGATTCTCGACTTTGAGAGTGCAGCGAGGGTTGTTCGTTCATTGACGTCCACAAAAGACCATTGTGTGTAAGCGACAAATGCATGTTAAATCTGTCGCGGTCTAAACCTCCTCACGCCTACACAGCTCATGTGTTGTCCTCGTCATATGACCATGGCTCAAAAATACGACACAGTGTTCCCGAGATTTCGAACCACCGTTAATGTGAAGCTCTAGTGCGACGTTAATTCAATCAAGCAACTTCTTTCGCTACTCGCTGACTTTTTGACTATCTAACTAGTAAATAAGCTGTCTGCATGTACAGCTGCTAGTAAAAAAGCACTTCGTGGAAAAAATGCAGCAGGTGATGCAGTGCGTTTAGCTAGTTGACAGCTGAGCGAGCATAGTCGCGCTATCTAGTTCGCGTATCCTTTACTCGGCGTGAGTACTTAGTAAACTCGCCCAAGGTTGTTTTGTACCCTTTATTTGATTCCAAAATTACAAAAGAAGATAAGAATGAAAAATGTTTTGTGCTCCAGTGGCGATAGACGTACGAAACAGGATTATATTCTGCAAGTAATTTTTTTTTTTATTTCATTAAGAAAATTAATTAAGCGTTTCATTTCATCATTAATGTTGTGTTCGCTCAAATCAACAATAGTTATATAAAAAAATATTGTTAAACAAATTTAAAGTGCTTAAATACGCTCTTTCAAAGGAAATTAATATTGCAAGAATACTAAATATGTCTATTATAATAAATCTTTAAAAAAAATCTCATTTCTACCTTTTCAAAAATGTTCTTTTTAAATTACCAATAAATTGATAATTTTACTGATTTTAAATATATTTAGTATTTTATTTATTTAGCGATATATCTCGAACCGTCGCCAGTAGCCCATTGTGTAGCTCTAGTACGAATTTATATCAACCAACCATTAGCTGAACAATCGTTTAATGCAAATTCTATAATAGATAACTTTCTTTTTCACGAAAGCAAACTTTCGGATAGACATACATTTCAAATCAGTTGTGGATAAGCAGGAAGAAAAATCTGGATGCTTTCTGGTCTCACAATCAGCTTTCTAGTCAATAACCATCCAGAAAGATCTTTCGTTTTATCGTGCTGCCCAGGGTTTCCGATAGCAGATTCCCTGTCACTTTTATGTTGTCTTCGACCATGCACAGAGAAAAGGGGTTGTTTGTCCTGCATCAATTGATCCAATCTCTCAGGATTCATGGTCAGGTAAATTTATTACAAGACAATATTCGAAAATAATTTTGCATGCTTTTGTTTGATATATTGATTGCCTTCGGTCACGGCATTTGATTATTTTAGAATCTCCGGTAACCGGCAAAGGTGTGCATAAGCGGATTCGACGAAAATAGTTTCACCGCTGTCAAAGTTAAGCATAGTTGTGCAGATCGAAAGATTATTAATGAATATATGAGAAGGGGGAACTATAGGAGAGATTTTTAAGCACTTGCACCGTGCTCACTTTGTGTGTTGTGATGTGTCTACTTTAACTTGCTGAATATCTGTTCCTAATATAATGATTTGTTGATAAACTCGCGTTATTGTTAAAGTGGGATATGTAAATTCCGCCGTAAAATTTTAATTATTGTATATCGATAAGTAAATTCCGCTGCAAACATCTTTAATTTAGATTGAATGCAAGTGAAACATTTTTTAAAAAATAAAATAAATGTGATGTAGAGTGAATGCACCAGTTATCCACCATTTGGAGAAAAAATATTTAAAACCAAGAGCATATCTTATTTTAACAAGTCGCTTCAATCAATGTCAAGATTTTTAAAATTTAGGTAAATTTCATTTTACAGTCTAACACGAGTTCAGTATAGTCGCAGAATTTTTTATGTTTAGCACTGGTCGGGAATTGGTACATACCCTATGTTTGTAAGAAACTAGTTCGGCGCAAGTGCTTAAATCTCCTATATTATCCCCTCCTCAAATATTCGTTGCCTTTCGCTCGGCGCAACTAATTAACTTTTTGACAACGGCTCAACTTCATTCGGCGCATCTGCTTGTTAAGCATCGGCAAAGTATCTGAGCTATTGTTCTGCGCTGCCGGTCACGCTTTATATGTATTCCACTATGTAAAGCAACTGTCTTCTGTATATTTGTGCGAGTTGCCCTGAAAATAATACAAGGTGATTAGAAATTGTTGAGCGATGGTCATTGTTTGGATCGTTAAGTACACATAATAAACCGTTTTTTGATATACTGTGACTACTTTATTTGTTGCTACTAAAACGTAAGGGATTTGTTTAAAATATAAGCGAAGTGGTTGGGCAAAAACAATGTTTTAGAATGCTAATACAACTAAATGTAATACAGACAAACATTGACTATCTCACAAAAATATGTCACCACTCTGTTTATCTTGTATTCATAACATACACGCTTTAGCTATTTGCTTGTTTTTTTTTTCCTGTAAATAATCATTGTTTTATTTGGTTTGCTTGGCCCTGCGAGGCCTCCCGGAGCTACGGGTGTATTAATTTTTTAAATGATCGTGTTTAAATGATTGAGTTAACGTGCCACAGCATTATGGTCTTTGAACTTTTATTAATGACGGTCCATCCGTCAACCTTTTCCGTTTTCCAACTTGAAAAAATGAAAGTACAGCCTCATAGCAAAGATAGAGTGTAGCAATTGCCATTTAACAAAAAAATTACCCTCATTGCTATTCCCTGAACCCTTCATATAAAACCTTAATGGGCTCAATCTCTCTATTTGATTTCTAAATTTAAGAAACTCTAACATTTTATGCAAAAACTCACTGATCTTTGATTTCTAACTCTTTAAGAAACTATATTCGGCTCTCAAAGAGTTCACCTTAAACTGTAAGTGATATCTGGTATAAGTGTCCAAGGAAGAGTGAATTCATCATGAGGGTTAAATAGAACTAATTTCCTCTAATAATAATTCTTGGAAAAGCAATTAACAATGATTAAAAAGAGTTTACGACTTTACGTAGACGGGGAAATTGTGCCTGTTGCTGAGGATTCGCAATCGTTTTGGAAAGCTCTCGCAATAACTCGCATCTTTGGTTATTGTAGGGATTTGCACTTTTTGAAAAAGTTTTCTTATTTACATCGCTATTATTTGAACTTTAATGTCATCCTAATGTAAGTCATTTTAGTGTTTTTCTTTATATCTGTATGAGTTGGTCACAAATTGTTGGGCGATGTTTATTTTGTTTGGTTGTATCACATTTAGCTATATTGGCATAATAAAACATTTTTTTTGGCCCATCTACTCCCGCTGATATTTTAAAAAACCTTGTAGTAGCAAACAAAGTACATCGATAAAAGTATTAAAAAACGAATGGCTTATTATGTGTAGTTAAACAGACAACCAATAAACATCGCCCAACAATTTATGACCACTCTGTATTTTAAGAGCCTTTCTACGATATATGGACGTTATTTATGCGCGTGATCTTTTGCAGATGGGTCTGCGATTGGTGGATATAAACCACGTGGTTTGTACGCACAGTCAGAGTATAGTGTCAATATCTAAGGACGACGTGTTTATAAAAAATTTATTATTGTCGCACACAAAAATAATTTTAAGTTCAACTAGAAATTTAAAGAAAACGTGACAATTTTAGAATTAGAACGTTACTATTAAAATTTTAATTTCACACTAAAAAAAATATTGTTTTTAAACGTAAATAGATATACATTTCAAAAAATCATTTTGAAGGACCCTAGGAGCTAAATGTATGATTAAAATTTTATTTTATTTTATTATTCTCACACAAAATATATAAATTTTGTTATCGCAAATAGAAGCAAAAACATATCTTTCCGAAAGTGTCGCTTGCTAAACGTGATAAATTAAGAGAATTACAATTTTATTACTTTCACACAAAATATAAAAAGATGGCTTTTTGTCAACGCAAATAGAAATAAATAAACAAAATACTTTTTTTAATGTTCCTAAACACGATAAATTTCTAATTAAAATTTTTATATTATCACACAAAATATATAAATTTTTTAATTGCAAATAGAAGCAAAAATTATCTTTCCGAAGGTGTTGTTATTTAAACGCAACAAATTCGCGATTCTCATGCCGGAAAAGAATATTTTTTTGCAAGCGCAAACAGCAACAAAAAACCCGAAGGTGTCGCTAGCTAAGCGCGACAAAAATTGGCGCCATCCCGCTCCAATCGATCCCCATCCATTCCCGCTCTCTCCTTCCTGACCATTCCACCCATCCTCATCCTCTTCTCATCCCCAGACAATGGAGACCAAGCTGGAAGATGAGACCCGCCTCTACCGATCCCGCTTCCTCATGCTTTTCCTCTTCGTCACCTACTCCATGTCCAGTGCATTCCAGTGGATTGAGTACGCCATCATCACCAACATAGTGGCCCACTACTATGATGTCCCGGAGTTCTCCATCTCGTGGACGTCCATGGTGTATATGATTTTCTACATCCCGCTCATCGTGCCCGCCAATTGGATACTGGAGAAGAAGGGTTTGCGGTTCGCGGTGCTGATTGGTTCGTTTGGCACGTGTTTGGGTGAGTCATTTCTGTCTCTAGACGGATCTCGGCATGAGAGATGTCCCGCGTGTTTTTTTGGATTTGGCACACAGTTCTTATTTAACCCTTTAGCGGCGAGAAAATATCACAATTATAAAGTTGTTTTCACCTTAAGAGAGTTTAGATTATATTTCCAATACATGTGTTTTATAATATATTTAAATTTTAAATATTTTGTAATGGATAGCTTTCCAGCAAAAAAAGTCAACATAAAAACTTCATCTCAGTTGTGAAATTAAAGTTTTCATGTAGGAAAATTGCAATTTTTTTTAATTGCGATTAACACTTTAAAACACTGCAGTCAATAAAGGTTTTTGTTCCAAATTCCTGCATAAAACCTTCAAAAAACCTAACGTTAATGCGTTTTTATATTTTAAGCAATGGGCAGAATGTTTTAGGAAAGTGTGTTTATTTATTGTCACCGATTACGAATTTTTGAGAAGCTATCTAAGCCGAATTACACATGGTAATAATTATCGCTGATTTGGCGCAACTACTATGTACTAAACATTATTTGTAAATTTAGAAACGGATATACACATTCTCAATTGAGCTCATTCGTGGCTCCACCGTCGCCAAGTATTTGCTAACTTAAATACTTTAAACAAATAATCTGGGATTTAGCATTGGTTGGTTTTTGTGCACGAGGACCAGTTTTGGCTATGCTGCGCCAAACACCCGGCACATGAGGATTTGACATTGGAGATTTATGTTGGTTTAGTTTGGAAATAAAAATCGATTTATCCGAGTATGGATGGTAGAAAGTCGATGATATCTTTAGAATTACAGGGTAGTCACAAATTGTTGAGTTATGGTCATTGTTTGGCTGTTTACACATAATAAATCCTTATTTTTTTTTTATCACTTTAACTACTTTGTTTGTTGTTACATAGTTAGGCCACTTGGGAAAAAATAATGTGTTATTATGTTAATATTGCTAAATATGATGCAACCAAATGGTTGCAAAAAATATTTATTTTTAGTTTACACGAATAAATTAGTCTAATTACCTCCCCCCCCCCCCCCACCTTTTTTGCCAATTCTCCTCCACCTAACCGTATTTTTTTGTAAGATTTTCTATGCATATTTAAATTATTGTAATTTACATTATTATGAAGTATTTTTGTATTTTAATAAATGATAACCATGTGATGGGGCTGCGAAAGTTACTTCAAAATCAAACATTCAAAAGGGGAGATCTATCACTGTTATTATTTGATTTTTTTAAGTATAATTAAAAAACTGTCCTAAAGTTTTTGCTTAAAATTGCTATCGTAAATTATTTAAAAAAAATCTTAAGATTGATGTTATTAAAATCATATGTCATAAAATCAATAGTTATTCATAATTATATGTCGCAAAATCATATATTTATTATTCAAGGTCAAAAGTTAAAGAAACAATTTTTTATTTGAGAAATTTCCTAGGTCATTCACATATGTCTTTTCACACCGTTTTAAAGGCCTTGGACAGAAACATCTAACAGCACACACTGGAAATGGTACTTTGTGCTAAGGGCTATATATATTTATTATAAAAAAACTAATATGGGGCCATTTGTTTACGTGACAAAGTAAATATTTCCAACACTTGCAATGATTGGTATAAAATGAAAGGATATTTTAAAAGAATTTCAAATATTTTTACCTTCTATATAAAAAAAACCATTTTAGCACTTTGTATTTCAGAGAAATGGAATATTTTGAGTACTTAGCATACTCAATTTTTCCCATAAAATAGTACAATTTTAATTCTTTAATTTTCCTAGTTACGCAAAGTTAGCAGAAATATAATGAAAAACGTGTATCCAAATTATTGAATTCCAAATATCAATAAACAAAACAGCTTTTGAGATTAATAACACGCAAGTTTTAAGTCTATACATTTAGAAGAAGGTTAAAATAGAGTTAGAAAATTTGACGATATAAAAACAGCAGACAAAGTGAGTTAACTAAAATTTGTAAAAACATAAAACCGCACTAAAAAGATGGGGGAGGGATTATACAACTATTAGATTACTGGATATTTCTATTTTATCTATTGGTTAAGCTTATCAGTCGTATCCGTTTTAATCCATTTTAATTAACTAAAAATATACTGATGTTTTACTTAAAACTGGATGCCCGACCATATAATCCAGTGGTTCCACAACCTACTGACTATCAAATTAAAAGCTAGACGAAGCGTTATCCACTACTTTCTAATAATACAAAACAGAAATCAGGCGTTAAATCTTATTTTGACATTAAATATAATTCATATTTAAACTTTTATCGCTCGAATAGCTCCGTTAAGGAGACATGTATTAAAACTATACATGTCTCTGCAGCGGAGCTTTCGAGCGTTAAGGTTTAAATATCGTATTCTTGCAATTAAATTTATTAATACATATTGAATTGTACTTTAAATTATTCTAATTACTTAACGTATTATTTAAAGTTAGTGAAATGTCTTGTTTGTTTTCAAGTAATAAAAGTGATATTTGAGCTAATATTTGTTTCAACCCACTTCGATATTTTCAGTAGCAGTCACAAGTTAAAATATGTCAAAAGAATTCTTTAGTTCTCAAAGAAATAGTTCTTCAACAAAATGGAAATGCTTTATTTCCACTCTTACTTTATATAGTAGCAAAAGCAAGCATATGCAAGTTAAAAAATTAGATTCCATTGCATATAATGGGTCTGTTGGGGCAACTCACAGCCCATTATCTATATAATGGGCTGCTAGTTGTGTACTGAAAACATTTTTTTCTTCTTCTCGCGTTGCTAGTTGAGTTGAGTCCCGCGGCATTTTTGTTGTTGAGTAGATTGAATCTCGCTCGTTTTCATCTAGTAAGCCTTCACGGTTCTCATATCTTTGAATAGTTGGGTTGGTTGAATCAACGTCGTAAAAGAGCTGCAGAGTGGGCTATTGGCGACGGTTCGGGATCTATGTCAAGGGAAAGACCCGGGAACAGTGTCTCATATTTTTGAAACCATGAAGAGATGAACAGTCGTTTTTGACACCGGGAAATGTCCCATTGCTTTAAAAAAAAAAAGACGGTACCCTCTTCAAGAAGTCGTTTGAAGATACTCATCCAGCAGTCGGGTTTGGCACCGGGCAATGCCACATTACAAACTGGCATTAAAAAACAGCTGGTACCTACAATTACTTAAATTTTATTTAAAATCCTTTTTATTTATAACCAGTTATCTGTATTTAAATTTGCCCAATGCCCTGAGTAAATATATAGTTTAAATTTTGAACGATATTAATCCTAATTCAAACTGGTATTCAACCAAAATTTAATTCTAATCAGTAATCTGCTGTTAATATAATCAGCCAACCACCTCGTGGTGTCTCCTGGGTAGGTTGAACAAAAACTATATGACACGATATTAAGGCGATAAATAAAGTTGGATGGCAATCCGGACGTGAAAGTCGACTCACCTAACAACAAAGATGTCGCGGGACGTAATTCACTCTTTGGGACTCAACTCACCCAACCCGCATATAATTGTGTTTCGTTTAAGCAAATGTATGTTAATTCTACTTAAATGTTTTGCATAAAATTAACATCAAATAAGCCCTTTTATAAAAAATTCAAAAATATTTTGGTTATTAGACGAGTTTCACGGGACTAATTAAACGGACCATCAATGGTTCGCGGACAGGAACAACTCTCCTAACCGATAACGTAGCAATGAACACTCAACGTCAAATATTTTTTTATATTTTTTCCTTTTTAGTTGCACTCGGTCGGTTTTTAATCATGGTATGAGAATATTATACATTTGAAACGTTAATAATTTTATCGTGTTTTTTGTTTCACAAATGTGAGAAATAAACCAATTTAAACGCGTTACTAGTCAAATTCCCCGTAAGCAGAAACTTCAAATGTATGTCAAAAAACCAGCTGAAATGTGGCATGAGTCAACATGGAACGACTTCGTAATAGGGTAATCTAACATTTATGACAGACCTGAAGGTCAAAACAATCCATTTGATGGGGACGCAGTTTTCACTTAGCAACATGACGCACACATGAGTAAAAGTCACGGTGATTGCATATTTTTCAAAGAAAAATGATGTGTTTTAATTATAATTTTAAAATATCATCTCTTGGATATTTTATTACATACTTCCAATAAAATCACTATCTTATAATATTATCTTTTAACTCAATTTTTATCTGCCTTCCGAATGTCATATTGATTTGAACTTGGTATACTTCTGTAATTACGACATTTCTAGTTTGTAACTTTATAGTTTTAGGCCTATTCTACACGATCGTAATAAACCCGCGTGACATTTTGCAGAAGCTTCTGTGATTGGTACATACAATTACCCACGTGATTTGAATGCAGGAATCACAAAGGCTTTTGCAAAAGGCCACGCAAGTTTATTACTTTCGTGTAGAATGGGCCTTAGGCCCCATTCTACACGAACGAAAAATACGCGCGCGTGTATCTCAATGATTTAAGAATCCAAACCACGTGGTTTATATTCTTGAATCACCGAGCCAACTGCAAAAGCTCCCGCGTGTTTTTCTCATTCGTGTAGAATCGTTCTTACAATGACTGTATAAGTTTGTTTATTTATCCATATATCACGTGAAATTACTTCTATAAAAGTACTTAATTATTTTTACTTTTCAAAGTACGTATACACACTTTTCGCTAAAAACAAGGTATTAGTGATTTTTAAAAAGAATTATGAGTTTGAAATTATACAAAAATATAACTAGATAAAAAAACTGTTGCGGTAGGTTAAATCTTGGATAAATTTCTCACTTTATCATAATCGGAGGATTATGAGTACCACTACCGTCTTGGACAGTGTAGCGAGCTCGTGCGTGGAGGGAAGACAATTTTATTCATCTTCGCTTGCAAAAAAATATTCGCCGTATATAGGGGGCAGATGCACGTTAAATCTATTGTGGTCCGTCCTGACGCCTATGAGGTTTGTGGGTTTCCAGGTCAGCTGTTGTTCTCATCATCTGACCATATCGTCGCTTAAGCCGTGTTACCACGGAAGTCTAATGGTAATACAATTGGACTTACGTGGTAACACGGCTTAAACGATATGTTTTTCCAATGTCTTTCCTTTAGGTTAAATCCCGAACCGTCGTCAATAGTTCATTGTGTAGCTATAGTGCGACGTTTATTCAACTAACCAACCAAAATCTATGATCCATAAAATAAGTTCTTTTTTTTAAACCGAACGTTCGTGAGGTCCTGTTTTAACTCGACCGTTTGGCATTTCGTCTGTTTGTCTGTAAATTTGTTTGTTACGCAGTCACGACTAAACGTGTTGTTCGATTTTATACAAATTTGGCGTGAATGTCTTTGAAGTCATTAAAAACGACGTAGGTTTTTTTTAAAGATATTTTTTTATTCCGTTTTAAGATGGGGACCATTTTATTGGTTCCGTTTCATGTAAGAACTGGTAGATATATTCTTATTTCTTTGTACCTAAGATAGAGATGTATATACAGACAAGATGTTGCGTTTTATTCCTTTTAAGAAATTCTAGCAGAAAGTTAGTAGTTGTACTTTGCTACACACCTGCCATCTTGTATTAACAATACTACACTATATAGTGTTATTTTTGTATTGTTTCTCATGATTTACTAACTCCATAAAACCTCATTCAATTACTTATTTTATTAGCCCACAAAAACAAAATGACGAGGCATTAAACCCATAAACAAAATTTTGCCTATAAAAAAATTCAGTAGCTTAAACTATGAAAACCAACGGATACACATATTCCAAGAACTATCCTTATATTCTTCGAATAAAATATAATTCCATTTCCTAAATATTAGATTTCTTAATTTATAAAAACAATTTTGGGACCGCCGACCTATGGCATTCAATCCCATACCTTCGGAATACTTATATCCCATATAAACATCCTCTCAACAGACCCTCTGCAAGCAGGGTCCCGTGTTTGCTTGTAGAGGATTTGAGGGCTTCTCTGAAATGTGAAGTGTAAGGACTGTCTCCACGGGAGTTTTCGGTAATCGTACCCTGTAAAAAGGAGTAGGCCCCGACCAGTCGAAGAAGGGCCCATATCTACTAGAAAGGGTAAGGGAAGCTATACAGACAAATACAATGATCTGTTTAATAAAATATGCTTAAACATTGAAGAATTTTTTCTTTCCCTGTCCTTTTTTTAATTTTTGGAGTCAAGGGGGCCCCAAATGGACTCGAGGCCCAGGTGGAAACTGTCCCATTTGCTGCCTGTTCAATCCGCCACTGCCTCGACCGCAAAGAGTTAAAAGAATATAAAATATTGCCTTTCCACTAAATAACTAGTCCAAACTCATATCAATACCAGCATTTCCCCAGAATCATTATTTACAGTCTCGTCTCTAATGCCCGATGGAAATCAAGGAATAAACTGTTTCTGTCAATTTAAGGCCAAGTCAACGGGTGCGTGAAATCAATCCAGATAGTGTCGTAACTATCAGATACCCGTAAGAGACGATGACTTGATGATGAAATTGATGACGGGTCTTAAATTAAATCTTTCATCAGCGTATCTCGGTAGTATGGTATCGAACGCAGGGTCGGAGTTCGTTGCACTTTCGGTTCTTTTTGCATCAGCAATCCTTATAGTGTACCAAAAAAAAGTGTTTCATTAGCGATTAAGTAATGTAAATCGCGAAAAATTCCGAAGATAAGGGGATAAATCAGAAAATACGTTAATAAAATAAAATCATTCATATTGATATTTACAAAAACATTTGTTTAATTTGATAAGCATCTAAAATAATAACTCGATAAAATATATTTTAGTTAGCTAAGGGGGATGGGGGGGGGGGGGGGTTAATAGGCACGCCTTTTCAAGTTGTATGGGGTGTCAGATCAGGTGTTGTCCTCGTCATCTGACCCCCACGATGCAATGTTGATTGGGGTTTTTCTTTGGGGTAGATTCCGAACGATTGCTAAGAGTCCATTGTGCAGCTCTAGTGCGGCATTTTTTAAACCAGCCACCTGAAGCACAGGTTCAAAATCCGTTTAGTGTGAACCAGGCAACGTAAGCAAAAGTCTTTATTTTAACTATCCATTCTAAATGTTTCCAAAGCGACTCTGTTGGAAACAAATACGAAAATAAATTAAAAAAATATATAAAATATGATTTTTTTTATAATATACACGAAGCATGATCTGGTGTCATGAGATTAAATGTAGCTGTATAAGTAATCCATTTCGCATTGACTAAAACAATCCAAATAAAGAGTTTATATTATGAATAATGTACATAATACTCTTTCTGTTTCAATTCAGCATGTTAATAAATATTTGAAGTTTATTAACTTCATAATTTCTAAAGAGGAGTTTAAACTTGAAATATCTTAACGAAATCAAATTTAATATAATAAAACTGAGTTACACATTAACACACAGTTAAAAACCCAAACCCTTCATGTTGCAACATGCCCGTTAAAGAGCTTGGTGAGCGAAGCTCTATTCATTAAAAAAATCCCCTTTGGTTTAAACCAGTGGTCGGCAAACCGCGGCTCGCAAGCCACATGCGGCTCTTTGCCTCTTTAGTGTGGCTCTTTCACAAAAGTAAGTTTATGATCTTAAATTAGTTTCAGCTTTATCAATAGTAGTTGACGTGTCTTGTGACATAAATGATACAGCGCAAGTTTCACTTTTTGTACGATTTATTTCATCTACATGTCCTAAAGAAGAACTTTTAGGATTATTGCCACTCAAATGTCAAGTCACGTGGAAAAGATACAGCAAATGCTGTAAATCGAGTGCATTGAAAACATCATATTCCACTCGATAAAACTGTCTCAATTTCAACTGACGGGGCATAAAGTATGACCGGCATAAGAAACGGGTTTGTTGCTATTTTGAAAGAAAAAATAAATTACGAGATACTTACCATTGCATCAAGAAGCGCTTACTGCGTAGACATTTCCTGAAGAATTATGCAAAGTTATGGAATTCGAGATTAAGATTATCAACTCCATTATAGTTAAAGCTCTTAATCATCGCCAATTTCAAGAATTTTTAGTTGAAATGGAGTGTGATTACGCAGACCTTCTGCTGCATAACAAGGTACGTTAGTTATCAAGAAGAAACGTTTCGTTTCCTCATTAACAGAAATTAAAGCATTTCTCCTTGAGAAGGGTGTTCACTATTCAGAACTAACGAACGATCAGTGGATTCAAAAATGTTAGTGTATGGTAGACGATGCGTCTAATCTAAATCAGCTTAATCAGGGCCCGATTAAGACATTGAATCAAGGAAAGACCGCCTATAAATGGGGCCCCATTGCTCTCATATAAACCCTAAAACATGAAATCGAGCTTTTACATGCACAAAAATCCTGGCTCCTGGATGGCAACGAAACACATAATAAATAATATTTAATAAAGATTAATAAGCAATGCAAATATTCCTAATATTCTTTATGTTTTTGATTGTTTTTCCAATATTCCAACACATTTAACACAAGTGATAACTTTTTTTTATTAAAGTGAGTAATACCACTTTTGAAGGTAAATTTAGTCGCAAACTATGTTAGAATTGTTAAATATTTAAATAAAATGTGTGATTTGGGAGCCCCTCAAAAATATAAAGTGTAAGCCTGGGCTTCCTGTGCCTATTCGGTAATCAGGCCCTAAGCTTAATCGTAAACTACAGGGGAAAGAAAACACAAATTATGCGATATTAGAAAAAGTTATTTCATTCGAAAACAAATTATCTCTTTTTGCTCAAGATTTTGAAAGAGAAACCTTGATTCACTTTCAAAGCATGTTGAAGCATCGCCGAAATACTTCTGATATTGATATTTGCTATTTCAAAACAACACTTTTAAATATAAGGGAAGCTTTTCTCAACAGGTTTCAGGAATTCAGAAACAGCAAAGCGACGTTAGCCTTTGTTAAAAACCTCTTAATGCTACTGTAACCGAATTAAATTTTTCTCCCTTTAATATTGACATTGGCAACTTTGAAATGCAATTACTGGATTTAAAACACAAAGAATTGTAAAGTTCCAAATTTGATCGTCCTTGTGTTGATATAGATATATTGGAGAAACACAAATGTGAACTTAGTTCACAGCACAAGTAGTCTGCTTGGAAAGACCTGGTTAATAAAGATATGTTGATTTTTAACATCTGGAATAGTATTCCTGACTCATAATCAGCTGAAAAACTACCGTTTGCTGTTCTTTCCTTATTCGGGTCTATATATTCATGTGCACAATCATTTTCAAGCATGAACCTTATCAAGAGTCAATTAAAAAGTCGTCTTATTGATGAGAACGTGGAATCGTGAATAAAATTAAAAACAACAACATACAAATTCGACTTACCCAAACTTTACAAGGAGATGAAAGACCATTGTTCACATTAGTGTTTGTCAGTCATTGTTATGATTTAATTTTAGGGATACTTTACAATTTAATTTTAGAAATAAATAATATAGTTATTAAGTATGATATCAAGTTTTATTCAATGTTCTTATAGTTTAACTAAGAATTAAAACTTTAAGTAAAGTTTATTAAGTTAATTTTACGAAGCGTTGTGGAATGAAAGAAGCTATAGTGTCGAGGATTGAGAAAGGTATGTTGAGATGATTTGGACATATAGAGAGGATACACGAAACAAGACGTGTGGATAGACGAGTTAAAAGGGGTCGACCTCAGAGAACGCACCTCAATCAGAATGAGGACGATTTTAGCAAAGGCCAGCGTAGGAGTACCCTAATTAAGTTAATAGCAATGTACCTACCTATATAGAGTAAGTTAAAAAAAGTTGGCTCTTAAAAAAAATTTCAATAGCCGTACTGCTGATATTTGGCTCTGTTGACTAATGAGTTTGCCGACCACTGGGTTAAACTATTAAGGTGCCAGACTACGTGCGGGGAACGTATTTTAAAACGAGCTATTTAATGACAGCTTAACTTAATTTTTAAAACATTGCGAGTTATAAACATAAAAAATATTAAAAAATAAATTATATATTCAAAATTGTGTACGAAATATGTAACTTTTTGGCAAATTGTAGTAAACTTTAACATAAAACACTCTAAAATAAATTCCATTGAACAAAATTAATTTTTACTTTTACTGCGTGTGTTTATGATACATGTAAAGGCAATGAACAAAAATATAAATGATATGTTGATAATTAAAAAAATTATTGATATTCGAAGATACACTTTGATAAAATCGACTGTCAATAGTTAACATAAACATACAAAACCTAAAAAGTATGTGCAGTGTAAAACAAAACATTTAGTTTATCTTTTTTAAAACATCTTAATAAACAATCCTGTGCAATTAAAAAAAATATCTTCAAAACTTTTGGAGAATTTTCATGCACAATATATGGCAATATTTTCATTTTTTATAAAAAGCACCTAAAGTTTGCGTTTATGATTGCTTCTATACAATCGCAATGTATTAAAATTAACATTACTTCCGTTATAATTGACCCACTTTAAATACAAAGACTGTTTTAGAAACAAAGACACATGGGCAGTAAAACCAGAATATAAAAATATGACAATTTTTCATAGAAATTGACATTTCAGATACCTTAAGTCAACACCCTAAACTTATAAAAAAATATATATAAATAAGTATTTTTCATTTTGCTATTACTTCATTGAGTTACTCTCAATTATTAATGAAAAAAACGATGTGACTCTAGTCCTTTGAGCAATATTAAATTCCAATCCATCCACATCTCCATTTGAATAGCTGAATAGGGTACTCTCTAATCTTCCTTAATTAATACATGTTTAAATTTTAAGTCTGTCTCTATAATTAATTCCTAAAGTTCCCTGAACCATTTAAAATGCCTGGTTTCTCTTATTTGTTTAAACAGATGCATAAGAATTTGTTTTTAAAAGTTACCACTAGAGGACGCCACCACAAACTTCTTAGCTGTCAAGTAACAGTAAATGAAATAGTCAAGGAACGTTTCGATTTGATCCGCGTTAATTTTGACCACACACAGCACTAGAAAAATAAAATGTGCAGAAAATCGCTAATTCTAAAGCAGTTAACTTAATATTTTTGGCATTTAGAAATCTTTTTTTTTAATTTGCTAAATATACTTACATTTTAATAGGATTTTAGTTTGCCGATCTTTAAATATTTTTTAGGTGACTATCTTAAAATTGACATTTTTGGTAAAACTTCGAATTATTTTTATTTAAATGCAATTGCTTAGCTAAGATTTTAATTATTTTTTAATTATTCTACGTGAATTAAAAGCAACTTAATGTGCAAAAGCAATGTAGCACTGAAAGCAGTTAAAAAAAATTACAGTTTCTTAATTCAGTTTTCTGAATTCGGTGATTTTGAAAGTATTTTTGCCTTTAACCCTTTGCAGTCGATAGGTGACTCAAGTACCACTTGGTTTGGTTCGCCTGATTACCTATAAGAAATTCACCAGATATGCGGAAAATCGTCTCGAGTTGCTAGTTCGCCGGAGCGAAAAAGGCATACACCGTAAAGGGTTAATGGTTGTTATATGACGGTTGTTAGGTTGACGGTTTGTTATTATCTCTAGTTAGTACAAGTATAAAATGAGATAAATTTTGCATACATTTTAAAACATAAGGAGCAAAAATCGTTATTTTCTGCTAATATTTAAAAAAAAAAGTAACGCAGAAGAGCCCAAGTAACCATATCCACGATAGAAACAGATACGAACGTTAGCGTCAGTGGACGAGATTTCTGATTGGTTGGAATGTGGATATAGCGGGTTTTTCTTCTTGATCAAAAATAAGATGGCGACGTATACATTTGCGAAACCAGTTTCATCCTCTCATCCAGTTGCGAAACAAGTTTTGTGAAAATTCAAATTTAGATTATAACTTAAGTGTTCTTGTGTATTTCTTCTTCGTTTTTCTTACTCATCTTGACGCCATTACGAAAATACGAGAGTTTCAAATAACATTTGGTTTCATTGGCAAATGTATACGTCGCCATCTTATTTTTGATCAAGAAGAAAAATATTTCAGATTCCCTAAAATATTTATTTTAACACTGCTGAGTTAAAGAACGGAATATTAAAAAAATATTAAACAATGTGTGGAAATAACGAACAAATTAGAATATAAAAAAAGTTTGCGTGTGTGTAGATTTATAATCTGTCGTCACACAAAATTGTTTTTGGAGAGGCCGAGACAAGAAATTTCCCAATCTTACTATTCGAAATTCCCAATTTAACGTCGTCGGGTGCCAGCTCATGTGCTGTTCTTGTTATCTGACCATGGTTCACAAATACGAGGAATTGTTCCCGGGTCTTTCCTTCGAGATATAAGCCTCGAACCGTCGCCAATAGTCCAATGTGCAGCTCTAGTGCGACGTTAATTAACCAAAACAAACTTAACGATACGAAATTTCCAATTCAACAGTGCTAAAAATTCACAGTCCCAACTTAACAACATTTTTCAACTTTTTTATAAATTAGGTCATATTAAAGAGTTTTCTAGAAAGTACTGATTTGTTGTACGCATGTTTCAATGTAGTGTCCGTTCTGAGGTCTAATTTAAGTTTAATCTTACAAGTTGGGCAATTTCTAATCTTCCCTCGCTTTCATCTGTTTATTATATTAATATTCTTCAGTCATAAATTTTCCCAACTCAGGGATTTTTAAAACTCGAAATTCCCAACTTTTAAGGTTTCCACAGATCATTGGGAGGGTCATGCCCCACCCCCCCATCCCCGGTGCGACGGGCCTGTTTGCAATGAATACTTCAGTATCCTTAGCACTCCCCCCTGGGATCGTCAATACTACCAAACTCAACTTGAAAAGCAACTACCATTTTCTAACCGTTATACAGTGTGTATGAGAATTATCTTTACTACTAGCTGACCAACTTGACCAGGTAGTGGACCGCCACGGCCAAATGCGATGTTGCGTGTCAAAGTTGTAAAGATAATTCGCATACACCCTGTATATAAGAAAATACAGCGATGAATGTCCTACTAAAATGAAAGTGTCTCTTTCAGGCTCCTGGATCAAATGTGCCAGCCTGAGTCCTGGAGCGTTCTGGGTCACGATGGTGGGCCAGAGCATCGTGGCTGCATCGCAGGTGTTCATCCTGGGCATCCCTTCTCAGTTGGCGGGAGTCTGGTTCAGCGCCAACGAAGTGTCACGAGCATGCGCAGTTGGGGTGTTCGGAAATCAAGTAAGTTCAAAGTACAAAACACAGTGACCCAAAGTCCATATGCAATATGTTGTCTGAATACATTTCAATAATTCTGAGTGGTAAAGTATCGAGCTTGTAATCGGAGGATTTCGAGTTCGAATATCTACGTGGACTTGATAATTGCAGCGAGTTTGTGGTCAAGAGGGTTACAAGATTCGTTCCTAATAAAAAGTCGTTAAAAATATCCACAATTTAAGCCGCCATGTATAAGGGACTAGTGCACGTTAAATCTGATCGTGGTCCAACATCATGACGCGTATTGAGATTGTGTTGGGTACCATATATAAGGCGTTTTCCTCGTCATCTGACCATGGTTCAAAAATACGAGACATTGTTCCCGGGTCTTTCCTTTGAGACACCCTACACAACCTGAATAAGCGTGAAGATATTGAACCACTAAGGATTTAACGTGCATCAGTCTCCTCTACATGGCGAATTATGTTAGTTTTTGGTGGGCGTAGGGAATAAACCTGACTACCCTCCGATTCCCATATCGCTACATAAATGCTGGGAATCGCACCTTATCCTTCCGGAGCTGAGTCTGAAACTCAACCAACTGAGGTTTGATATAAAATTACTTTGTGTGTGTAGAGATAAATGCCAGTATATATACTTTGTGTGTATACAGTTTAAATACAGTGGAGGGGAATGTGTTGTAGAAATATGACTGGGTAAGTTTTAAGTTTATCTGACGCTACTTTTAAAAAGTCAATTTTGATGAAAATTGTCGTTTTTTTTTATTTGCTACCCATTTAAAGCCTATACATTTTTTTTTTCTAAAATAATCTTTGTTTTTAAAGTGAGTCAATTACAATAGAAGTTATTTCAATTTCAATACATTCAGATTGCATAGAAATAACCTTAAACGTAAACTTTCATTGCTTTTCCTAAAAAATGAAAATGTTACAATATATTGTGCACGATAAACATGATTTCTCAAAAAGTTCTAAATAGATTTTTTTTCAATTGCACAGGATTGTTTATTAAACAGTTTTGAAGGCAATGGATTAAAGATTTTCTTTAAGTAGACTGCATACTTTTTAAGTTTTGGTTGTTTATGTAAGCAATTGGCAGTCAATATTAACAAAATGTCTCCGAAATATCAATAACTTTTTATATTTTAGTATTTTGCCTTTACATATGTCATAAATACACTCACTAAAAATAAAATTTAATTGTATTCAATAGAATTTATTATAGCGTTTTGCGTTTGATGTCAGATTTTACTAAATTTCATTTCCTAATATTTTTTGATTGCATAATTTACTTTTTAATATTTTAAATAACAAAGGTTTTAAAAATCAGGGAAAGCTATCATTAAATAGATAGCTTCAAAAAACGTTCCCCGAACGTAATCGAATACTTTAATTTAAACAGCAATATATCAATGTGAAAAAAAAATCGTTATAAGTTAATTTGTTATGCCATCCACGCTACGCACTACCACCAAAATAAATTTCTGAATCCGACCCTATATTGTCAAAAAGTTGCAATAACTCGTACCCAAAATAAAAACAAATAACTTTCCTCGCTTCCTACTTTCGCGGTTTTTTCTCGCTTTTTAGATGTTTCGCAGAACAGTTCTCTCGAGAAAAAAAAACCGTTGGCTTGAGCTCCCCCAAAATAACTTGAAGATGAACTGCAAGAAAGCCGTCGCAGTCATTTCGTAACTATCACAATAGACAGGGGGGAATAGACGGGAATAGACCAAGATGCGTCATCCTTTTTTCATCTATTACGCACCCAGGAACGGTTTTCCACCTATTTCGATGCCAACACCTATTGTTCAGTCATAATCAAAGAGGGTCTGGATTGGGATTCAAATCTTGACTTGATAACAATGACTAAACTTAACAAATGACTGTCAAGGAAAGTTGGATGTGCGCCAGTACTTAATAAACCTAATACCGCAAAGTTTTCAAACAAACACAAGCTTTAAGTTAAGATAATTTCATGGCGCTAAAATATTAATTCTTTGTAAATATGAACCTCTAACGCTCGAGCTATATAATATATACTATAACATTGTGGAATACTAGCATATTTCAAACACTCAAGAAACAACCACATGTTGGGAAACTAAATCAATCTTTATTACAACGCATCTCGCCTGCCACACAACTCGTCAAGGCAAATCTTTTCCTTTTTATACAAAGTTCACGCATGCGCATTTCGCATAGATGCGCATTAAACTAAAACAAAGTCATCAGAATCAACACTCCCCACCTGGAAATGTTTAAAGAAACAATAATTCCACACATCAATACAACACTAAAATATAAAGAGTTATACATTTTATAACCATTGAAATTTCAAATTAAAGAATTACTTTATCAAAAAAGTTCATTTTAAGTTAATTCTAAATTATAAAGTAATTGCACTGGTCTTCTTATTGTACCAGTTGGAGTTTTCACCAGGCAGGAACGAATTTTCCCGTCTCTGCCGGGATAAATTTGGTCGATTTTACCTAGTAACCAAAGATTCCTAGGGTAACGATCGTCTCCAATTAGGACTATGTCATCTACTTTAAAGTCTACAATATTTGGAACTGGGGTACATAAATTAGCAGATCTCAGATTTAACAAATAGTCTTTTTTCCATTTCTTCCAGAAATGGTTAAGAACAGTTTGTTGGTACACAAACTTTTTTCTCAGCACATTTTTTGATCCTACAAGATCTTCTGGCGCAAGTTTCACATTAGGAAAAGCAATTGTTCGTTTTCCCATTAAAAAATGAGAGGGCGTTAGTGGAGAGGGTTCTGAAGGATCATTGTAAAGGTATGTAATAGGCCTCGAATTTATCATAGCTTCAATTTCTATGAAAATTGTTGCAAGTTCATCAACAGAAAGTGAAGTTCGCCCGATCACTTTACGCAAAGCCGTCTTTATAGTGCGTATCATCCTTTCCCAGAAACCTCCCCACCATGCACCTCTTTCAACTATAAATTTCCAAGTTATACCATAGAATGCAATTACATTTTGAACTTTGGAACTTTGAATTATTTGTAGGAGTTTTTTAAGTTCACAATCGGCTCTTTTGAAGGTCTTAGCATTGTCCGATAAAATAGTCTTACACAGTCCACGACGACTTATAAATCTTCTTAATGCCAACAAGAAAGTTTCAGTTGTCATATCTGGAACCAGTTCGAGGTGTATTGCGCGAGTCACAGCACACGTGAATAAGAGAAGGTAATGCTTAGAGTTACTATCTCTAGTATAGAAGGGACCTGCGTAGTCAAGTCCTGTGACTGCGAATGGAGGAGTCTCTTGAATTCTTTCTGGAGGAAGTGGTGCGATCTCTTGAGAACCAGGCTTTGCATTAAATCGCTTACAAATGAAGCAATTTCGGATAAGAGATTTAACAACTTGTCTCGCCTTTATTATCCAAAACTTTTCGCGGAGTTGCAGAACAGTTCCATTTATTCCAGAATGAAACACCTGTTCATGAGAATTCAAGATTATTAACTCAGTAAATTTATCCTTTGCTGGGAGTAACCACGGATGTTTTTCTCTGAAACTGCAATCAGAGAATTGAATTCTTCTTTTCAAACACAAAAGTCCTTCCTCATCGAAAAACGGGTTTAAAGAGTAGATTGAGGAAGACTTTTCAATCGGCTTATTGTTCACAAGTTGAATAATCTCGTTTCTAAAATGTTGTAATTGGGTATTTTTGATCCAGTATGTTTGTGCCAATTCAATTTCTGACGCATTCAAAGGACCAGTCAGTTTTGGAACCCTTGGTTTAGAATTGTGCACAAACCTCATTATCCAAGCTGTTACTCGATATAGCTTGCTTAATTTACTGAATTTATGTATATCTAATATTGGTGTGAAACTAGGTAAAATTTTCGAATCTAGTGAAATTTGGAAAACCTTGAGAGACCTCGAGCTCCGTTCTTCGGTTAATTTCAAAGAGCTAGAAGTCTCTTCAAAAGGTTGCTGCCAAAACTCTTCACGTTTGATTAACCAATAAGGACCACACCACCATAAGGAGTTGTTTAAAATACCCTTGATATCTACCGATTTTGTTATCAAGTCTGCTGGATTTTCTTTACCACTACAGTGCCTCCAGCACTCTGGTTCTGAAAGTGTCTGAATTTCAGCCACCCTGTTGCTTACGAAAGGTTTCCAGTTCTTAGCTGATCCGTGGATCCAATGTAGAACAATTTCTGAATCACTCCAGAAATGAACTTTAGTTATATGCGGAAACAGTTTACTTACAAAGCTCGCTAAACGAGCACCAACTACCGCTCCCATTAACTCTAGCCTTGGAAGAGTCAACGATTTCAACGGAGCTATCTTTCCTTTTGCTGTAACGAAGGTTGTCTTGATTTCACCCTCCAAGTTCTTGTACAGAAAATAGGCGACACTTCCATAAGCTTTCGGACTTGCATCCGTGAAGACGTGTAGGGCTACGGAAGACTTCTCCGGGTCTGTAAAGTATTTTCGGTCCACGGCAAAGTCCGACAAGGCTGGAATTTCAACAATCCAATCCTTCCATTTTTTACAGATGTCCGCTGGTAGCTGATCATCCCAGCCTAGACCACGTTGCCATACTTCCTGTAATATAATTTTTATTTTAATCGTAAAGGGGGTTATGAAGCCAACCGGGTCAAATATTTTTGCCACAGTTTTCAAAATTTGTCTCTTTGTGTCTTGCACATCGTGGATTGATTCCTTTAAAGCATTTAAATTTAACTTTAAAGTGTCCTCAACCGTATTCCAAATCATGCCCAGCAGTTTAGTTTCATTATTTAAATCAACCCTTTCTGAAAACCCATGTTTTGCCCACATTTCATTTAGTTCGTTAGAGTTCGATTTTAACTTTCTTAAATTCATACCGGCCTCAGTTAAGATACCTACAGCGTCTGTCGACAATCTGAATGCATCTGCCAAATGTTCTGCACCGTCAAATAAGTCATCTACATACAAAGATGAACTTAACATTTTACAGGCCTCGGGTTTATCATTTAGGTATTTTTTACAGTGGTATTTAATTGTTGCTGCTAAAATGAAAGGACTTGTCGTTACACCGAATGGAATACGAGTCATTCTCAAAACTTTGAATTGTCCGTTGTCTGAGAACCACAAAAATTTAAGAAATTCGCGATCCCTTTCCGAAACACCAATCATTAAAAATGCCTTTTCTATATCACCACTGAATGCGATAGGATTTTCGCGAAATTTCAAGATCACATCTAAAACGTTAGGATTAAGACTAGGACCCGACTCAAGGCAATCGTTTAAAGATTTACCATGTTCCACTTTTGACGACGCATCGAACACGATGCGAACGCGAGTCGTATCCTTATCATTCCGGACAATTTCTCTGTGGGGCATATAATAGTCTACTTGATTAGAATCCCTTTTACATTCTTCAACTATTCCCATTTTTAGTTGTTCTTCAACTATCCCTTTATACTCGGCGTACGATTCGGGATTTCTATTTAATCTTTTGGTTAAACTCTCGAATCGCCTTTTTGCTATTACGAAATTATCTCGTAAATATTCCCCATTATTTTTCCATATCAAATTTGTTTCATACCTCCCATTAACAAATTTTAATTCTTTCTCAAACTGGTTAACGAAATCAATTTCTTTATCCGAATATTTAGGGGTGCCTGGAAGAATACCCATTGAATCCAGTTCCCAAAATGCTCTTAGATCATTCATAATAGCTGCCGTTTCCATAACGGTAATGCTAGAAAAACAATTCACTGTGCTATATTGTTCTCCGGTTATTAACCACCCAAATATAGAATCAATAGCGTTAAGTTGTCTTCCCATTTTAATTCTGTCACTCTTGACAATTTCCCAAAACTTATCGGCTCCGACTAGAATCTCAACGTTTAAGCTATCATCGCCCAATTCTGAATCTGCAATCTCAAGACCTCTATCTAATAGAGCGCGTTTAAGGTTACCACTCGGAGCACTTATAGGAGCGGCAGAAATCACTTTCGTCACTAAAGCTTCTACTTTAATTTTATTTTTTCGATCTCTACTCTTTAAATCTACTAATACTACATCGTACACCTTTTCGGTAGCAGTTTCCATCCCAAACGAATAAACTGATATTCTTTCTCGTTTTATTGGTTTCAGTTTTAGTTCCTGTACCAAGTTAGCAGTGATAAAGGACTTTTGACTACCTTGATCCAAAATTAGTCTTGTTAACTTAACATTAGTTCCTGAACCACCCGCTTGAACCAAACATGTTTGCAAAAAGGATATTTTTGAACCAATTACGTTATTGTGACATTGTGTAATAGTTCCACTATCCGGGGGGTTTTCACTATTATCAAGGTGTGAAATCGTTTCAGTCAATCCGGAGTAAGAATTTTCTGTTGCACCCGATTTAGATTTATCTAAACACACCGATTGATGGTGGTTACGGTTATTACACTTGGCACATGCATTTCGGTTTCGACAGAATCGACTGGAATGAAATTTTCTGAAACATTTAAAACAGCGATTTTCGACTCTCAATTTCTTTATTTTGTCTTGCGATGACATGTCACATTCAAACATATCATGTGACTTGGAACAAATATACAATTTTGATTAACAGCAGTATTAAGCGCTGCAGCCGTGGGTGTATTTTGTGCATAGAACCTTTTATTTTTTGTTTGATCAAAGCGACTATAAGTCGTGCCCTTTTTTTCACCCATAACCAAAATAGATGCTTCTCTGCATTCTATCTCGCTCTTGATATAATTAAGAAGTTCTGAAACTTCAATTTTATCTTTTGAAGTTTTTGTTCTATTAAAGTCCAATACCATATCTTCTGGTATAAGCTTTAACAAAATTGGAATTAATAGGTGACCATAGGATCCCGACGTAACTTCCATAGTTTCCAAATTGCGAATTGCTATTTCCAATTCGTCATACAATTTTCGCAGTGCTTTTAAGTTACAAGAACTTTTTACAGCTTCCAAATTTAGAATTTTATTCATAAATGAGCTAATGATAACATCCCTCCTTCCAAACCTGCTTTTCAAAGTTTTTACACAGTTATCATAATTATCCGAAGTTAATTCTAACCCAGAAACTATATTTGACGCTTGACCCACTAACAAGGATTTTAAATATACAAACTTATCAATTTTTGAAATGCATTCATTTTTTTCAATAGCACTTTCAAAACTATTCCAAAATTCTGTCCAGCGCATAGCGTTACCCGAAAACTTTTCTAAGGTTAATTTTGGGAGTTTCATTGAGTTTTGAACTCGCAGACTCCGATTTAGCACAGGTGAGGGAGCTGCCTCTGACACAGTGGGCACAACAGTCTCCTCTAAACACTGAGAAATTCTTCTCAAATAGCGTAAACATTTATCCTGATAACTTAAAGCGTTACTAACATCCTCTTCGACTAATTCTAAGTCTAAAAGCTCATATATATCATCGTCAATGCACTTTAAATTACCCTTCTTTTCAAATAAAATATCATAAATCTCCCTTAATTCATTAATATCCACTTCATCTTCCCCTAATAGAATTGATTCTATTTCATTTATCAATTTGGAAGTAAGTGTTCTCATTGTAGCGCGTTTTTTCTTTAACTTTTCCAATTTACCAGCTTCCATAATGAAACCAAACTACTGGGCACGAAAAGGAATACTTAGCTTTTACTGTTGAATGTTGCACACAAGACGAGCACTGTCGACTTCTTGGACACGAACACACTTTTTCCTTATTCTTGCCGAAACCTATTTCTTTTTATTGACCTCCGAGTTTCCCGGCCGATGCACCATGTGGAATACTAGCATATTTCAAACACTCAAGAAACAACCACATGTTGGGAAACTAAATCAATCTTTATTACAACGCATCTCGCCTGCCACACAACTCGTCAAGGCAAATCTTTTCCTTTTTATACAAAGTTCACGCATGCGCATTTCGCATAGATGCGCATTAAACTAAAACAAACTCATCAGAATCAACAAACATATAATATTTACCAATAGATCGAGGGGGTGTGACTAACTTTTTAAGTCCCAAAAATGTTTTGTAGATTCTTTTCACTGCCACCCATTTAGCGTTAATAATTGGAGTTTTATCGCGGGAGTTGTAAACTTACATACATACCAATTTTACATTATAAAATTGATTCATTTATCTATATATATGAGATGTCTCCACAGCGGAGCCTTCCGAGAGTTAAGGGTTAACACCATGCAGGGAGGCCATACATTTTTGGACGGTGGTTATTTTTTGGCTATATTACATTTAGTTGTGTTAGTGAAATAAATCATTATTTTTGCCCAACTACTTCTCTTATATTTTAAACAAGTCGCTTAGCTTTAGCAGTAACAAATTAGTTTAAGTATAACAAAATTAAAAGCTTTTTATGTGTAGTTAAACAGCCAAACAATTTATGACTATACTGTATAATTGCCAAAAGAGATATTTGGTAAAAAAAAAAGACCTTTTTTTTAGAAAAGTAATAAAGTATATGTTAAATTCCAAAATTATATAGCGACTACATGACGAACTACATGAAAAACTACATGACGATAGACCATTTAAAATGATTATGCATTTTATTTACCTTACCTAAAAAGTGAACAAAGCAAAAATACTCAAAAAAAGAATCAGATTATATTTCTAAAAATCGATGTAAAATAAATTATTAGGAAGTTAAACAGCCAAACAATGACAATGGCCCAACAATTTGTGACCAGATGCGACACCAAAGTTAGCGGCATAATTGACGTCTCGGACGTAATGACGTCTCGGAAAGGGATTCTGCCATTGTTCGATTTCATTTTTACATGTAATTCACGAAAACGATTTTAACAAGTTTCTTTGACGTTTCTCGTCATGAAAATTTCAATTTTCTTAAGATTGGATTAGTAAAATACACGAAGCAATTATTATAAAATGTCAAAGTACCAAATTTATGTAAGCTACCATTTTCGAATTCACCACCTATAACTACAGTAATTGTTGAACGGATTAAGTGGAATAATTCAAGTATTTTTCAACAGAACCGCACACAATTGAAGTAGAAGGTTCTGACTGGGTTCTATATCTTTCCAGCTAGGAATTGCCTTGGGGTTCGTCCTCCCTCCCCTCATCGTCCCCAGTACCTTAGACAAAGACGAGATCGAGAAGGGGCTGAGCATCCTCTTCTACACCATCGCAGCCATCACGAGCGTCATTTTCTTTGCCATTCTTTTCGGTAAGTAAAAGCAGTGCAGTGCAGTAAATTACATGACGATAGACCATTTATCAATTATTTAGAAAAATTACATTCTTTTCGGTAAGTAAAAAGCATTGCCATGGGGTAAACTAAACTACATGGCAATAGACCCTTTATCAGTTACTTAAATTATATTTTTTTCTGTAAATTAAAGCATACAGTAGATTTAACTAGAGAGAATAAACTACAGTAGAGTAAACTAGATAACTAGAAACATTAAATTATTTTCGATTCGTAAAAGCATTACAGTGCAGTAAACTAGATGGCGATAGACAATTTACCTGTTGCTTAGAAAACATTACAGTAGAGTGAATTAGGTAACTGAGAAGCAAACATTGAAAACGTGTTTCGTCCGAAATATCCGAAAGTGAGATTATGACATCGCTAAACTCGCCTCCGAATTTTCTATGAAAATAATCTATTTTATTCGTCCAAAACAGATTTTGTCCCAATAAAATGAACTTGCAAAGATTAGAATCTGTGTAGGAGTCGATATATTTGCGTTTTCCCACGAATCACTTTAATGTGGCATGACACGTTTTGAATGTTTGCTCAACTAAAAACAATGAATTCTTTTCTGTTAGTAAAAGTATTTCAATGAAGTAAACTAGATGACGATGCGATAGACCATCGTAAAAACAATTTGTGACCTCCCTGTAGATGTTACGATAAACTCTGTAGGTTATGTTTCTTATCTGTTATGAAATTGGTCTACAGCATCCATGTACCTTGAGCAGTACAGATATTTCAGTTTGAATTGTTCCAAATGATCTGTACTGAGTGTTTCTCTGCAGTGTTCAAAGAGAAGCCTCCTCTTCCCCCGAGCAGAGCCCAAGCTGCCATTTTGAATACTGACTCTCGTTCGGGTTATTGGACTTCGATTGCAAAACTTTGCAAGAATTTGAAATACATGCTATTGCTCGTCACATACGGTAAGTAAATGTTCATTTATTATGTCAAGCTATTTTCCATGTCACGCACTCTCAAGTTAATCTTATAACCCTCCCCCATGTCACGTCATGATCATTTTTTGCAGTTCAAAAACAGTCATTCAAAGTTCCATTCTGTTTAACATTTGACCACACATCTCATTAGGAAGATTTCTATCAAAAAAAAATTCTTTCAAAATTTGTGAAAGAAATTTCAGAATTGTTTTTCCTACAAAGTTTTAGTACATCACGCAACCACTGAGACCCTCCTCCCCCTCCTTCATATCACGCCTCGGTCATGCATGATATACCCTCTCTTTCACGGGTGCGTGACGCACTATGACGTATTAAATAAACCGTCCCTTGATAGCTTTATGGCTATTTTACATGTGTTGTTAACCACTTAAAATTCTTAAATGCATCACAGGGCAGAGTGGAGATCTAATAATCGGAAGGTTGCGAGTAGATTCTTGTTGTCCATGAAGCATTCGCCATGTAGAGGGGATTGGTGTACTTTAACACGTTGACAGCCGCCACCAAACAGTACTTGGTCAGCAGTCAACATGTTAAAATTTTCATGGTCCGAATGTCCTCACATGGGTCGTTGTGGTAATGGAGAATGTGAATGGTATGCCAGCTCATGGTCGTCATCTGAGTATGGTTGAAAATTAATATGCAGTGTTCCCGGGTCTTTCTATCGAGATAGATCCCCAAACGTTCTGTGTATTTCTTGTACAACCGCTTAACGCACCACTGATTCGAACAAGTAAAAATACCCGTTCTCCGTACGGGGTTAATTAAAATAACGTACCTTAGAAATAAACAATCCCATGCCCTAGTTAAATTAAAGACCTAATGATAGAGGTTTTTCAAATTTTCATTTGCCTGGAAAACCTCTGGGTTTACAGTTTACATGAAAAATGTATGAAATGGAATCCCCATAGAATCGCCCTCTCTATTATTTTTAAAATATCACAATAAGTGCGCACACCAAAAAGTTATGTTCAGTAAAATGTGAAAAAAGATGTGCCAAAGAGGAATGGATGTGTTTTGATGGATCTCTATCTTTTTAATGTATCGGCACTAATTAAAATAGAAAACCCTTTTTTAATTACTTCAAGCTTGGCAAGTTTCATTAAAATCAGTCCAAAACAAACTAAGATTAATGTTTACGTCAATTGAAAAAATACAGTGGGAAACATTTCCATTAGTTATTACTAATCTTTTAATTAAAGAAAATATCCCGAAGTTAAAAACTTCCTCCTAGTGAAAACTATGACGTCAATAATTCTCATTCAAATTGTATAGTAAGTTTTCCAGGTACAAGTATGCGAGAAAACACTACAAAAACTACTAAGTACAGGGTGTTGAAAAATTGTTGGGCGAGAATCATTGTTTGGATGTTTAACTACATATAATAAACCATCATTTTGCTATACTTTGTTGCTGCTAAAGCTAAGCGACTTGTTTAAAATATAAGCGAAGAATTTGGTCAAAAATAATGTTTTATTCTGTTAATACAGCTAAATGTAATACAGTCAAATAATGACCATCGCCGAACGCCCAACAATTTGTCACTATCCTGTATTTCTTATTCCCTAAAGTTTAGGAAAAATAAGTGTTGTTAGTTTGAACAAAATAAAATCAACGGGAGCATTTTAACCGACCCAGCAAAATAGTCAGCTTTAAACCTTTATTAAAACTATGAAATTAAAAGATTTTATGTAGGAAAACTGCAGTTTTTTTATGACCTATTAAATTAAAGGTTTTTGTTTCAATATCCTCCATAAAATCTTTAATGAACCTTCAAAAAGACTTCAATTTTGAAGCATTTGAATTATTAAAGGAAAATTGCTGGATTTTTAAGGTTATATGCAGGAAAATTACTTTAAAAATAAACTGCAGTTTTTTTTGTTTTAAATTTTTTCATAAAACCTTCATTTCCGCAATTTTGATGATGATCTAATGCGGACTTTTTTTGCTGGGGGACTAAACTGTTTTTTCAGTCGCTGACTATTTTTAAATTTTGGCTCGGTACATATTTATACGTATAATCCATTCTCAATTTCTTGACTTATGAATGGCAATTCCTATGCAGTGGCACCGGTTTCAACGTGAAAACTTAATTGCCGGAATAACGCCATTTTTGTTGCCGTTCGATCATACAAAAAAAAATTTTAAGCGGGGTCCCATCAATTATATACGCCCCGCAGTCCTTGGTTTTCTTAAATCAGTTCCAAGTATTGGGTAATTTTGTTTTGATGACTTTACTTCTCCTGAGGCCAGGCGACTGTGTAGCGATCAAAAAGTGATTCATTCTGATTAATGTCGACTATTTTCAGCTCGTTCAAAAAACTTTGCTCAAATCGTCGCTCCTGAGTTGCGAGAGTGGGGAGAAGCAAGGTTCTTGGAAAGTCTCGCACTTTGAAGTGAACGTGTTAGTTGTGTGAGGCTGTATTTTTAGACGTCGAAGAGCGATGAACGCTATGATTAGACTCTCACCCCGATTCATATGTCCATGCGAAAGAAAGATGGGGCATATGTTTCTTTTAAGTCTTCCGTATCCCTATTGCCAAAGAACGGATAAAAAAAAAATTTGAGAAATTGTCAGCTTACCTTAATTGGTAAAAATCGAAAAGTGAAAGACAAATTTTACTTAGAGTACTCTTAAAAAAAATACATTGTCACACTGAACAAATAACATTTGGCATCAAACTCCACCAAACTAGGACATATGGTGTCCAAACAGTGTGACCAACCTATTGAGCCATGAAATAGAATTTTCCCTTCACTTACTGGTTAGAAACTGGCCACAGGCACATCGTGGCTTAAGGTACGTTACCTTCCCCAATAAATGCCGGTACATTTTCCAGTTTTCATTATAAACTCCATTTACATACATTTTATGTCTTCCGTTGCTTTTAAAACACAAACCGCATTTTTGATGCGATTCCATCTAAGGAATATGAACGTGCACAGGGTGGTCACTAATTGTTGGGCTATAGTCCTTATTTGTCTGTGTCATATTTAAGTGTATTGGCATAGTAAAACCGTTTTACCCAACTACTTCGTTTACATTTTTTTCGCTTAGCTTTAGTAACAACAAAGGAGTTAAAGCATAGAAAAAAAGAATGGTTTATTCTGTGTAGTTAAATAGCCGAACAATGGCAATCTCCCAATAATTTGTGACCACCGTGTATATCCATTCCTGTATCCAATGTTTTCCCAGCAATACAAAAAAGTTAAAAGTTAGTAAAAAAAAATTATATTTTAAAACTTTTTTCAAATTTAAACTATTTGGGAAGGAAAAGTGGGACTTTTGCAATTCTTTTCTACTGAAATAATTTTTTTTTAAAAATACTTTGTGAAAAAAGAATTGTGTTGAAAATTTAAACTGTCCTGCAGGTAAAACAAACTTTGATATTCAATATTTTGCTCATACTTCAGAGGGTTAAAATCAGAATAGTAACACATTGGCGCAAGAACGGGCTTACAGAGAGCGCAATGCAAGGAGACCTTACGCCAGAGTATGCATAAAGATTGTTAAAAAAATTAAGACAGAACATTAATTTTGAAACAGAATTTTTTACTTTTTCTTTACCAAGCAATAAAATTTTGAATTAAAATTTTTGATTATGTTAGGCCAAATTTTTTAATCTGCCTTTTTATGTTTTAAAATTATCAGACAAAAAATTACGTTTTACTTGAAGATGGAAATAAGGCCAAAAAATTAGCCTAAATTTTGCTTACCGATGTTCTATAAAACTTAAATCCCTTATTTAAAAACAATGAATTTCAATAACCATTTTTCTGAATTGTTATCTTAATTTTTTTTTTTTTTTTTGCGATTTACATTGTGTACCTAGATAAAAAAAAGTATAAACCATAAAAATAAAGTGCGAAGAGCAGGTTCTTAAAATACACAAAAAAGTTTATGCACGGGTACATTGAAAACTGATGAAAACTTACTTTTTTTTTTTTTTTTTAAATATAATGCTGAAAAATTATGAAATAAAGGAATTTGTTCCAATAAACTACAGTTTTCATGCACTTATAGATAGGTATAAAGTTTTTTTTGCTTTTTTTGGCCTGTACCAAAGTATGAAGGTGCAAGGCACTTAACACTAATTGAATCGTCAGGATTAAGAAAGGAATAAAGACCAAAAAATGACAATGACTTTTTGGGCTTTTAAATATCTCCAGGCTTCGCTCTATGCGAGAGTGATAAGAAAAAAAATCAAAACTGGTTCCTACAGGCAGATATAGGACCTTGAATTTAGTGTACGGTTTAAGAAGGGAACGAATCCTGGACATATTCCCTTCTTAAACCTGACGATTTTGCTAGTAGATGACATACTCGAATATAATGGAAAGTGAAGTACATAAATTATCTAGGCTAAGGTGGGGTAAAATGGGTAGGAAAAGTGACAATTTTTCATTCAAACCTAGTTTTCACTTTAAAAAGTTATTAATATGCAACTTTATTTAGTGTGTTTATGCAATGGGTTCCTTGATATAATCTTCAAATATGTTTCATTATTTTATTTTTTAATTTTAAATTATTACATTTTTTTTTAAAATCCTTTTTCAACCATGGGTGGGGTAAAGTGACTAGTTAATGGAAATCATGGAATTTTTCGTGTAAAAAGCATTATTAAAACAAATTGTTTATTTAAATTAGTAACTTGAATAAAATAAAATAAATGGCCATCAACTCTTAAAAACTCAGTATATTTAATTATTAAGGGACTGTTACTGTAACAGTCTTTCTAATAACAAGTTATAAAGTAGAAGTTTGAAAACGACTTTTTTTATTATTTATTATCTTCGAAAAAGAACGTCTGCTAGTATAATTTTTATTTTATTTTGATTCAGGAATCTGTTATATTTACGTTATTTTTAATTTGTTCCGCAAACGATTTTTTATTTCATTTAAAACATTATATATCCCCATTTTTTACTTTGTGCAGTAAACTAAAGAAAAAGAAAATTTATATTCCATTTAAAAGTTATTTACTATTTCCACCGACCTAAAATTTCATAAGGTTTAAGAAGGGAGCAAATCAAACAACTTTTTTCAACTCTATAAAACAATCTGGGTAGATATGCCTTATTTTAGAGTAAATACTATCCCATATTCAAATAGGGTTCTGAAGTTCCAGTAAACATTTGGTTGTTATTGAATAATAATTCTATCACTTATACAGTTTTTTCGATTTCTGAAACGCTTGATTTTTGAATTTGTTCTTTTCTTAAACCTGACGATTCAATTAGAGTCGTGCTTTAAAATACAGGATAAATTGTTTGGCGATGGTCATTGTTTGGCTGCTGAACCATTCTTTTTGCTACACTTTAACTACTTTGTGTGTTTCTACTAAAGCTAAGCGACTTCTTTTAAATATAAGCGAAGCAGTTGGACAAAATTGCTAATACAACTAAGTCTGATACAGTCAAGCAATGACCATCGTCCAATAATTGGTAATCCCTGCAGGCAAATTAGGCTTCTTTTAGCCGAAGGAAATATGCATATATAATATGTCATGCTATTTCTATCCTTTTGTACCCCCATGCCACGCACTGTTACGTTAGTCTTACCCCACACTTCCCCCATCTTACATCATTAAAAAAAATTGCAATTAATGGAAGTATTAATGACTGAATTTTATGTATTTTGCCAATAAATCTCTTAGAAAAATAGTTTGCTTTCTGTAAAAAAGTTAATTATATCAAAGTTTATGACAGAAATTTCAGAATATTTTTTCCAAAGTTTTAGTATGTCACACAACTACTGAGACACTCCTCTCCCATCCCAGCAAAAAAAGTCAGCATGAAACCTTTATCAAAATTGTCAAATTGAAGGTTTTTTAAAGGATATTGAAACAAAAAACTGCAGTTTTTTTATAAGTTTTAAATTTTCCTGCATAAAAACTTTAACATATCTGCATATTCCCTTCATGAGAAAAAAATTTAAGGTTTTTATGAAAGTTTTTTACAGTTTTTATGAAGGATATTGAAACAAAAACCTTTAATTTTATAGATCTTCAAAAAAAACTAGTTTTCCTGGATAAAACCTTCAATTTCAAAAATATTATGAAGGTTTTATTCTGACTTTTTTTGCTGGGATGTCACACCACATTCTCACATATTAGAATGTGGAAAGTAATAAATGAACATGAACGATCCTCCCCCCTCCCCCCCCAAGTGATTTTGTAAAATCAAATCGTACTTCTTCATTTTTCGAATGTCATAATTTATTTCTCTAATTATAATTTTCTTTTCAGGTATCAATGTTGGTGTTTTTTATGCGATTTCCACGTACTTAAACCAAATGGTGCTCACCTATTACCCGGTAAGTAGTGGATTATTATCTAGTCAATGTTTTAGTATTGACTATTCCAATGCTAAGAATATACTGGTAACAAACTGTTGAGCGATGGTCATTGTTTGGCTGTCTTTTTGCTAGGCTTTAACTGCTTAGTTTGTTGCTACTAAATCTAAACTACTTGTTTAAAATATGAGCAAAGTAGTTAGGAAAAGTAATATGTTGTTATGCCAATACAGCAAAATGTGATACGGCCTAACAATGACCGCATCATCCATTCATTTGTGACCAACTTGTATTTCAATTATTTTTTTGTAGGGTGCGGAAGCTAGTGCTGGCTGGATGGGATTAACCATTGTTATATCTGGAATGGTTGGATCGGTTGCGTGCGGAATCGTACTCGATAAAACTCATAGATTCAAGTAAGCATTTACTCGAAATCGAATTTAGACTGAAAACAGGAAAATAGTGCAGTAATATTTTGATGACAAATCGTTTTTAACAAACAAAATGACGGGTTTAAGGTTTTTTTTTTATAAAATATTATTCTTTTTAACGACTAGCATGTTGTGGTGAAAGTTTTGGAATATATCATGAATCTTTTCTTCTGTCGCTCTTACGTTTTTAATCCGATATACTGGATTGGTTGGCTAATTCAATCAAACCAATCAGTCTCAAACAATCCAGTGCCTCGGAGGAGGAACACAGTCGTCACGTAAGAAAAAAGCGAGGACATTTTTCGTACCTTAAATCTATGCACTTTTTCGTATTGTTTGGTGACCTTGATAACAAAATTACTTACCCCTATCACTAAACTTAATTTTAAACAGATTTACCCTTTGACAAACTGTACACGAACGTTAACAGTGCACGTTTTTTTTCTTACGGACTTAAACGCGTTTTGTACAGAATAAAGAGGAGGAACATGTTCTCGTGTTTCTCTTCTGGTGCGCTTACGTTTTTGATCTGAGACGCTGAGTTAATTGATCAATTCAATCAACACAAACCAGCCAGTCTGGTTTTCGGAGGACAAACGCGAGGATCCTTTTATTCTGTACAAAACCAACTAAGCTTAATGCTGAGAAACATATTCTTGCGCTTTTCCTCCGTAGACTCTGCGCTTGACGTACGAGACACTGGATTGGTTGGTTTTCCTTTGAAACACTGGAACCAATCAATACAGTGCCTCGGACGTCAAGCGCAGCTTTACGGATGAAAAGCGCAAATACACGTTCCCCAGATTAAAGGTAGGGCCCATGTCTGCGCGTTTTTCTTCTGTGGTGGTTGAGTTTTCCCTCCGTGACGTTTGATTGGTTGGTTTCTCTAAAAATCGATCGGACCAACCAATCCAGCGTCTCGCAGGAAAAACGCAACCATCACAGAAGACATTTCCTTTAGATATACATTTTTATAGTCATGAATTTGAATACGACCTTACGAATGTTTAACATGTTCGTTTTTGCTTCTCGTATTTCAGAGAAACCACCCTTATCGTGTACATCCTGTCCCTCATAGGAATGGTTGCATTTACTGTGTGTTTGCAATTCGGGAACATGTGGTCATTATTTGTTGTATCTGCTCTCTTAGGGTAGGTATATAAGTTACAATATTTTGTCAAAGCACTAAAGAGTAAAAATAAAGTATTGCGGTTGACTAAAAATAAAAGCATGAGCCGTTTCTACTATGAGCTCCCTACGCTTTTAATTGGACTCGATCAAGAGTACTTTTTAATAAACTTAGTAAAAAATGTTTTTTTTAAAAGAATTTTTGCATTTGTGTATCCCAAATGCAAAAGCAGCGCTAGTTATCCACAAAAAAATTACCACATTCAGTATATCCGAAAATTCGAAAAATGATATTTTGGTACCAATAATAACTTTTTAATTTTAGCTTCCATTTTAAAATATAATAAAGAAGCAAAATCCGTTAATTAATAATAATAATTCAAAAAAGAATGTCACTCGGAAGCAATAATAGCTATATCCACGCTATTCAAATTTCATACAGATGCAAAAGCAGTTATATCCAGAACATTTGATTTCTGATTGGTTGGAAAGTGGATATATATTGTGACTTTTGCGTCTTGAAAAAACAGTGTGGCGGCGCATACTTTTTCAAAACCAGTTAAATCCTTATTCCAGTTGCAAAACAAGTTATTTAAAAATTGAAATTAAGATTATAAATTATTCAGTACTCTAAGGACTTACACATTTAGTGCAAATGTTATATATTTCTTCATTTTTATAAATACAAGTATTATAACAATAGTTAAGTTTTGACAGTTTTTCGCGATTTACTCAAAGCTTTTCGTGCATATAGCGTATTTTCATCTGGACTACTCGTATACAACTACTTAGGGACTTTTATTAATTCTGAAAACGACTTTTAAACTTAAGGCTTCAGCATCACAATCAGTTAAGGCCTCATGCTAGTACTCTGAATTTTTGCTGTCCATTCCTAGCAAGTGAATTAACGCTTTTATTTTAACTCTAAAAGTATCGCCATTCTTAAGATCAATAAAAACACAATCTTAGAAACTTTATAATTTTATGTAAACTTTATAATTTTATGTTTTTTAATACTAAAAACTTCTTTGCTTAATACTTAAATTGAAAATCAAAGCAAATTTGTAATTTTGGTGCAAAGTAATTACAAACGGAGTCAGAAAAAGATTTGAGTGTAAAAAAATTCGCACATCAGGTCCATTATACACGAATGAGTAAAACACGTGTGCGCTTCTCGGTGATTCAAGTATTCATACCACGTGATAGTAATTCTCGAATCACCGAGAAGCTCACGCGCATTTTACTCGTTCTTGTAGAATGGCCTTACGCTGATTTTTGTAACTATGGCACTCTCATCAAGATTACGTAAATAGACCAAGTTTTAAATTGATATGACATTTGGAAGGCGGTTAAAATTGAATTACAAGAATTGATGATACAATAAGCTCAATAAAACTAAACAGAAATTGAATTTTTCTTTTTTTCGCCTTGTGAAATTCTCTCCAAGCGTAGTGACGAAAGTTTCAAGGCAAGTAGTATTTAGTACAAATAAATAATGAGGAAATTTTTAGAAAGAGACACTTTGTTTGACGAGACGACACTCTCTGGAGCTATTTACACTAAAACAGGTGAAAAGTAGAATGCAAATGGAACGATTCCTCATAGGAAGATACACATAAGCAGAAGATTCACATTTTACGCACCCACGGACCTATTTCCCAATAAACTAAATAAAACATATTTTCGAGAAATATACACAAAGATTTCAGTTAATGTGTAGTTCTAATTTACAGTCAGAGAAGAAAGTACTAGTAACTTTCAAATAGACCATAAGTTAAAACCGCAAGACAATGTTCTCGGGTCTTTCCTTCTGGATCGATCCCGAACCATCGCCGATGGCCCAATGTAAAGCTCTAGTGCCACGTTAAAAAATCATTTCATAAATTTTTTTAAACTTTTTTTTTCAATGGAATTTTTTTTATACGGTCATGAATTTATGGACACCCTGTATTTTTTTAATCCCCTAATGTACCCTTTATTGTGTTTTCAAACCCCTCTTTCCAGCGGAAGTTTAATCTTTGCGTTTCTGTACTTACCAAACGCAAACTCATTTCCTCAACTCTGTTGACTTCCGTCACAGGATAAATAAATTGCTCTTTCTTTCTATCCCTAAAAATAGAGTAGTTTCTCCGGATGTTGGTAACAATGTACATTGTAAATCGCTTGCTACCCAACTATCGAGGAAGCTTACGAGAAGTCTCGTATTCCTATTTTGAAAGCTTTCACGCCAAAATGAAGAGTCAAGATAAAAATAATCATAATTAAAACAAAATATTTAGTGTTTAGTAAAAACGTAAGTATTACGAACGAAAATATTTTTATATTTTGCTCCAGGGTATGTGGCCCAGTCGATAGAGTAACGGATTCGTGACCGGAGGGTCGTGGTTCGAATCTCGACACAGGGTTGAAAGTTTCGATCCTAGTCGCCCGCTAGATTACATCAATCTGTAATAATAAAAGAAAGATTTTGTCTGTGGATCGCACGCAAAGCACCTACATCCTCTACGTATAAAGGCTAAACATTTATATATAAGTACACATCATTTCTCAAGGTATGGACCTGCGGCTGCGATTTGTAGAATTCTGTTTAGTTTTTTAAATGATTAGAACAATTTCAGAAATATGAGGCCGCTCATAAATGATCTCGCACCTTTTCTCCATATTTTGACCCCCCTCCAATATATAAGTTCAAACCGGGAGATAAACGGTTTATTTTTTTCTGAAATTTGTTTTGTTTGCTGTTTCGGTTTTTTGTTGATTTGTAATGTTTTTTAGACTATGTGTGTGATGTCACGCTTCTTGTAACCCCCCCCCCCCCCCAATTCCAAGCGAGTCATGATTTGTGGACGGTCCTTGTGGCATAAAGAAACATCTTTAAAAAAATATTTCCACGGTCTAGAACATGCCTTTGTAGCTTAATCGATAGTGCGCGGGACTTCGAAACAATAGGTAGCTAGTTAGAGCTCCGACGAGGGCCACTCACAATTTTTTAATGTATATGCATTAACGGGTTACCCAGCAACCCGGGGCCAAACGGGGTAACTGTGTAGAAGGGGACTGGTGTACGTTAAATATGTCGTGTTTCAAACGTCCTCAATCATCCGTGGAGCGCCAACCAGCGCCCACTATATAGAAAGCTGTATGACACGTCCTTTTTACGTCACAAACTGACCAATTTTATCTTCTGCATGTGTTGTGACCAACATGAGTTACACTTTAGTTTTCCTCTGCCACTTTCGGCCTTCAGTTTGTAACTTAAAAAGCATACAGCTTTCTATACAGTGGGGACTGCGCCAGCTCGGGTGCTGTCCTCATCACCCGACTGTGACTCAAAATTACGATGCAGTGTTCCCTTGGGATGAACTCCTAACCGTTACTAAAACCTCATTGTGTAGCTCTAGTGGAACCTAACGTGACGGTACGTGACAGAGGAAAGGAGGATGTACAAAAAGATGAAAAATACCGTGACGTAATAAATCAACGCTCGTTAAGAGTGGCGAACAGGGCTGCCCTTAGAAATTCCGAGGCCCGGTGCGAACCCAGCAGTGAAGCCCTTTCAATTCCCTACATAAACTAATTATTAGGTTTGGATAGATTTTTGAAAAGTGGCAATTCGGATTTTATAAACTTGCCAAAATTATTGAAGCTTAAAAAAAACTTGAAAGTTTTTTTAACGTTAATAATTCATCTGTGGCTCATATACGTAGATAATTCGTGAACATACACACGCGGATGAAACATTTCAAAGGAAGTTATAAATATACGACTGTTACTCTAAATAAATAAATAAAGTGTTCGGGAATACACAAAAAACATTTCATTTGTGTAACACACATTTTACTCCCATTTTCTCTTTGGATTGCACACATTTTACACATAGGACCCCACCAGAAGCGCGGGGCCCTGTGCAAGGGCACACTCCCCCCCCCCCCCCCCCCCAAGGACTGCCCTGGTGGAGAGTAGCAATAGCGTTTTCTAGGTTTGAGAGCCTCGGAGGTCTGGAGGGTTACTGTGAAGGTTAATTCAATTTTTTTTTAACTTATGTGCATATGTGAATGTATACTAGCTGTTTGTCCATAGTTTCTGGAAAACCCATTAAGGCATATACATTTAAAAAAAATAGTGACCCCTGTCGGGACTCAAACCCGCAATCTAATGTCCCGCACGCTACCGACTAAGCTACAAAGGTAAGCTCTATATCTTAGAAATATTTTTTAAGATGTTTGTTTACGGAATATTTCTAAAATTGCGTAAATCATATAAACAGCTAAATGGAATTTCGCAAATCCGAGCCGCAGGTGCACATCTTGCGGGTGAATAGTACTTATATAAATTTTCAACCTTTTATACGCAGTGGAAATAGGTGTTTTGTGATCCACATGCAGACTCTTTTATTATTATTATTATTATTATTATTATTATAGATTCACAATTTTTATTATAAGCGGGGTATAAACCTTCTTCCATAAACTCTTAAAACTAGAATGATGACTTGACGAAGAACTATCGTAATCTAAAGATTTCTCGAATAGTCTGATAAACATCGATCTAAAATATGTCTTATTTCTTGACAGTCGAAAATGTCTTGTATTCGCAAGTCGTTGCTATTGCGCGATAACGGAGACAAAAGGAAAACATATGACGCAAGTCCTTCTCTTTTGCGTTTTCCCGACTCGAACAATCTCGATTTGTGTACTACCTGAATCATCGCAAAGACGGAATCGCGTGCCTGATTCATCGTGTAAAGAAAGAGAAAACACCTTCTGCGTAAATGTCGACATGCGCCTGTTTCACTTAAATACACAGGTAAAGAGAGAAAATGTACAGGAACATAAATATACAAGAGAGTTTCCCAGATGCATGCGCTTTTAACTTTTCTGAATAAGTCAAGTAAAACTGTCTAAATTATTAAATAATAATTGTTGTCGTGTAACGTCTTTAAAATCGGGTCGCGATAAGTTGGCAAAAAATTAAACTGGAATTGGCTACGAAAAATTAAACGCTCATTCTTCTACTTTTTGTATCTTAGGAAGATGAAATTTGGCAGAGTTGTTCCTTATACCTCAAATAGGAAAAAAAGCTATTCGCGAACATATATCTGAACTACCCGTTCTGCGCATGGGTTTTAAATGAAAAATCACTGGTCACCGATTATAGTACTTCTCGTATTACCAAGAAGATGAAATTCGGCAGAGTGGTTCTTTATACCTTAAAAAGGAGCTATACGTGAACTTCTAACTGAAATACTCAATAAATGTGTACCCGAATACACTGTTGAGTTTGACTTTATACACCATAATACCTGTGGCCGTCTCTTCAGACAACACATACCAAATTATTTTTATGGTAAAAATGAAGAAAAATACAAAAAATTTTCACTAAAATAGTTCTTAGATTACTGAATAAGTTATAATCTAAATTTTAATTTTTACATAACTCGTTTCACTACTGCATGAAGTATTTAACTGATTTAACAAATGTATACGTCGCCATTTTGTTTTTATTCTACAAGCAAAATCTGCAACCAATCAGAAAACACGTTCGCTGGATATAACTGTTTTTTCATCTGTATCCAGCGTGGAAATCGCGGATATAGCTACTTTTGCTTCTGCGTGACTTCTGATTTGTATTAGTAAATAACTGTTTTGTTCCTTTATTATTATTTATATTTTATATTTATTATATTATATTTTAAAGCTAAAGTTTTAAAATACCTATTGATATCAAAATCTCATTTTTCAAATACATGTTTTGCATCCGGAATACTCAGGTAAAAAAAATCGTTTTAAAAGCGGTAAAATTTCCCAGGAATTGCTTTAGAGTAACGTTTAGACAGTGGCGTAACGGCGGATGGACCGCAGGGACCGCAATGCAGAGAGGTGCAAAAGGGCACATCGAGGCAAAGAACAAAATATTTGTCGTTTAAAAGAAAGGCAGCCGTATCAAAAGTTTCGCTTATGTTTTTAAACAAAATATTTTAAATTGTTATTGAGAATAAGCTTTTTATTTGAAAGATTTGAAGGATTGAGTTCTTTTTTGAAAATAAGTTTTTGGAATAATTTGTGTGGATCTATAAATATTTTTGAATTATTACAATTCTGGATCTAGTCATAATGTTAAAAACGCAAGTGTAAAATTTAAAATGCTCAGTTATTGCTTTTAAAAGCTAAATGTTTTAATCGTATATATGTGAATTTGTGTTTAAAATTAATAATATGGCTAAACTCTCAGAAAAAAATTTATCGTTTGATCATTCTGATATCGTCAAGGTTATTTTCGTCAATTTTGACAATCGTTTCGTCATTGAAACACTCGACCTTGGACGAAACAAGAATTTTAAAATTTCTCACGAAAGTAATTTACTCGATTCTTTTCTGTGGTCATTCGGTTTTAATTTGGGTCTTGTATGTTTATTGCCACAATTCAAATGAACTTTTCTGGCTCCGTCGATAACGGGCTTAACTTCGGACCAAGATATCCTGGTCGTCGAATTTTATGTGAAATCGTTCTCTTTTTGAAGAAATAAATTTCGTGAAAAACATGACTGAATAAATTTCTTCAGTTTGACAATATATTTAATCGTATCTCTGTTTCGCATGTATTTTTAACATTGTAGCAAAAAAAAATCTGACATTGCACAGGAATTGATTTACATTAGTATCCATGCTGTCTGTTACTTCCAAGAAAACAAAATTATGCTATATACGCTTCTGTGGAACATTTGCGATTCAATGTTAACCTCTTTCAAAAGTCACATTGACTTGAAACTTGTCCTTGCGTAATTCTGATTACAATATGATATTTACTGTGGAAATATGCACACATCTTTTAGGAGCGGATTCACATAGAGCATAGCGAATGGACTGCATCTTTTAACTTAAATTGAATTTTTTTTTTAATTTTTAGATTTTTCATGACTGGTTATTTACCTCTGGGATTTGAATTTGCTGCCGAGTTAACATACCCGGAAGCGGAAGCTACGTCATCGGGTCTGCTCAATGCGTCGGCTCAGGTAGAGTAGATACTCTCTTTTCAAAGGACTCATTTTATTACAGTGCACATTTTTTTCCTGCTTTTTTTAATACACATTTTGACCTTTAAAAAAAACGGAAAATTTTCCATTTTCACGCAACAAAAACGGAACTCTTTTATGTTGTTTGTAATAGAATTGAAACATTTTTCGTTATTTTTTGCAATAGGAACGAAATATTTTCCGTTTGTTCCATGTAATGAAAGTTTGAATTTTTTGTTCTATTACTTACAATAAAAACTTCAATTTCCTTTTTTTTTCTTTCTTTTATTTAGTAAAAGAAAGTCGGAACATTTTCGTTCTGTTACGTGCAATGGGAACGAAATGTTTTGAATTTTTTTTGTTATATATCAATTAATAAAAACTTTAACTTAACGGATCCGGATAGTTGGCGTTCCATTTTATTTGATCCAGATAACTGGAGTTCGGATAATTAGAAATCTACTGGACTTGTCTTTCAATAGTTATTAGAAAATGTTTTCTATTCTATTTTCAGATTTTTGGGATAATATTTACCGCTGGAAGCGGCGCTCTTTTAGAAGAATACGGCGACAAAGAATCGAACATCAGTTTATGCGTCTCGCTGGTAATAGGTAGCATTATTACGGGTAAGATTGAATTTCGATTTCAATAATGCATGCTCACTGTGAATTTCAAGGGATATTCACAATAATTTATTTATTTTAAATACATGTTGTTATCCAATTTGCGAAATGAGACATAGAATGAGAAATGAGAAATAGAATTCTAAAAATTCAGATAAAGAAATAGATATTTTTTTTGTCTATTTTTGAAAGGACATATACAGCTGTTGAAATATTAGTTATATATTACAGATTTTTTTTTAATTTAAAATATTGAAAACTGAATTATTTCGTAATGGCGACTTTGAGTTCACAACTGGCCATGGGTAGAATACCAGAGCAATTGAGTTTGAACATTAACCCTCGAACAGTAACCATGCATAAATGTAACGCCTTCTCCCATTGACTTTACATGCGGATATAAGGTTAAGTTTGAACTGCAGCCATCCAAACCGTTACACCGAACTTGACTTCGAAGAGTATGGGATGAGTTCGAAAACCGAGTAAATATCATTCGGGTTTATCATGGAAATCTCATTGTTCATTTAAAGGCTGACACATGCCCTTGCGTTTTTCAACAGTAGACGCTGCACTTGACGTTAAACCAATACAGTGCCTTGGTCTTCAGTGTCTTGACGGAAACCAACCAATTTAATGTCTCGGAACGCTAAGCGCAGCGTGTACTGATGTAAAACATAAGGACATGTGTCAGGCCTTTATGAATTTATGGTATTCATGCACTGAGTGGCCAACATTTTATGACCACCTGAAGTTTTTAAGCAAGGGAGCTGTGGCATCACTGTTTCTGTCCGAGGGCGAGAGGGGTATTAAAAAAAAGAAAGCTTACAACGTTAGTAAAAATGTTTTGCTCAAACACGTATGCGTTAAAAAAGTGGTTTGACGGACTTTAATCGTGGGATGATTGTGGCTGCTCGGAATCATTAAGTGAGCATCAGCAAGAAACACTGCATTTGTAAAATGTTCAAGAGCAACTGTGAAATGTTCAAGAGCAGTCTTGAAAGACTGGATTGTAAGCTAAAAGACTGGATCTCAACGTGCCTCCTGTGGTCCTTAGCGGCTACTAAATGCTCGAACGGGAAAAAAGTATCCAGGTTTGTAAGGGACAACCGAAGAGAAACAGTGCAGTAACTTACAATGCATTTAAGTCGAGGATCCTCTCTCAAAGAATCTCTGAACGCGCTATTCGCCGTACACGTCAGCATAATGAATATGGCGATAATATTTTGGCCATTCAGTCTAACTTGACAATGGTATTTTTGAAGTTGTAGGTGAACCAAGGTTGTAAACTTTTTTCTTTTTATAAATAAATTGGAGTATTTTTTTATATTCACTTTGTATTATATACATTATGTATAACTATTTCCATATTTTTCTTTCAGGTTTTATTAAATCTGATCTTCGTCGTTACAAGGCGTCCCAAATGCCTTCCTTGCCAAGTCAATGTGACAAGTTAAATCCATGCTAAACTTATTCACCATTCACACACGTCTTCCACTGCCATCAAAAGCGGCATTTTTAAGTATATATAATGCACATAGTTTTGACGAGAAACTTTTCATCATACGTATAACTGTTTGTAGATCTGCTTATGCAAAATCGGAATTAGTGAGAAGCTTCGTATAACATATGCTTACTTCTACTAATTTCTTGTCATTTCTCGGCTAAAAACGTAATTTTTGCGTGCTCGTTTTAACAAGTGTTTTATAGATGGCCGTTGTTTATATATCTGCTCAGCTTATTTATATTCATTTTATATGTGTTGATGTGCTATGGAAGCTAAGGCCACACGAACGTTGGTGACATGATTTTGAAATAAGGCACAAATTGCATTTAATTGCTTTCAAAGAGATAGTAGCATTTAAAAGTAATTTGCTTAATTCAAACTACGGAGAAAAACGCCGAAGTGGTCGTAACCTAAATGATAAAAACTGCTCTTCCAAAGGTTAAAAGAAACTAGATATTAAAGATATATATTTTTGTGTCTATAAACAAAAGAAACTAGATTGAAAGTTTAGTGCGCTGTAATTGACAAATTAAAAAAACTCACATTTAGGATTTGCTAGTCCTCTTGAGGCCCTCTCCGTAAAAGACATCCGTAAAGTCGCTATAAGCCAAATAATTGATGTAAATTGCCTTAAATCAAACACAACCAATTTGGGATAAACTATTTTGCCTGAATAATAAGTTCAAAGTAAAATATAATAAATTGCAATATTTTGTTTTATTGGTGTTATGCTATTTAATAAATTTTACAAACATTTTTTTAAAAAACATAACATTAAAAAACCTTTTTTTTAACATAAAAACAACAAAGTCTATATTCAATGTAGATTCTTCAAAAACTGAAACCAACTTTCTTGAACATGTTTAAAATACACATTAAAAAAAATATCGAAATTTTATTTGTATGAGTTTAAAAGACAGTTTTATTTGCAAATTTGAATGTAAAAATTTAAGTGTATAACTTATCAGTAATTTTTAATTTCGTATTTTAATACTGAAAGAGGCCTACTGAGAGGCCGCTGAAATGTCCCATACGTCATTTCTAAAATGTCCCATACGTCATTTTTAAAATATCCCAAGTATTTCCACCAAAATATCCCGTGCATCATCGCTAAAATGTCCCGTGCGTCTTCGCTAAAGTGTCGTACATCAGCACTGAAATGTCTCTTGAATTATCGTAAAATTGTCCCATGCATCATTGTTGAAATGTCCCAATCATCGCCTCGAAAATATCCTACGCATTACCACCAAAATGTCCTGTGCATCATCGTTAAAATGTCCCGTGCATCTTCCCTAAAATGTGTCGTACATCAGTGCTGAAATTGCATTATTGCAGAAATGTCCCATACATCATTGCTAAAATGTCCAGTTTATCACAGCGAAAATTTTCTACGCATTACCGTCATTGTTTTAGTTAATCTGAAATAGTATTTTTAACATTTATCATTATTAACAATTAGTAAATGTAAAGAATTTATAAAATAAGTGACTAAGAAAGGTTCTTATAATCTTTATAACTTATTATTTCGAAGAAAGTTATGACAAATTTTAGAATCCCCGAAATAGACATTGATCCATCTTCTAAAAAGGCTGAGATTTCCATTATTAACACATTTTTAAATGCTAAGTTTTCTATGCAAAGTTGATACCACTTTCACTGAACTATAAGATCTGAACAACAACGTACATTTAGACACAAATTAATTGAAAGAAAAGCCAACTATAGTTGCAATAGGTTAACACCTGTTTTCATCATAGCGAGCGACGGAATAGTCGCTCGCAGGGCAGATGTTAACTTAAGAAAACCATAACTGAACATTTTCTAATTAATTTGTACTTAAATGTACGTTGTTGTTCAAATCTTATAGTAAGTTTTCTATTTTATTACTAATCTTTGCTCTAAACATCACACAAGTTTTAAATATTTTCTTTAAGGGCTCAAGAGGTTATAATAAAAATAAATTTTTAAGAAAGGTTTTTAACTAAAAAAAACATTTCTCGTTGTATATTTTTATAAGATCAAATAATTAATCATTCAAAGATAAAAGAAAATATTTGATATTTCTTTAATAACTGCCTATCTTGTAATAAATAAACTTCAGTAAAAGAACTTCAGAAAACTAATAAACAGACTTCCAAAAAGTTTTATCATCGAGCATTCTTAAGAAAATGATTAGATTTTTGAAATGGAAGATAAGCCAGTGATAATCAGTGTGCTGTTCTACATGTGTAGTTTTGTTGTGTTAAGTGTTTCGTCACTATTCGCAAAAAATCTCATTTTGTTTTGGTATTTATGTAAGAAATGAAAATGTAAAGAGTTTGCTGTTAAAATGGACCAGATAACTTCAAAAACAAAATAAATTAATATTGTGGCAGTTTCAGATAATATAAGATGCAGTACATTTGCTGATCTCTTGTACAGTTTTCAAATAAGTATAATATATCTCTGCCATTTGCAATGGAACTAAAATAAAATGTGAAACAAAAGCCGGTAATGTTGACTAGTTTCTTTATGAATATGTGGCTCATTTTGAAAGCTTACTCTTTATGTGTTGAAGGTATGGAAATGTATATTGAAGATATTTACAAAACTAAAAAATATATACTTGAGGTACAATCCTATTTTGTATATTGGAAATATTTTTGAAGTCCAAAATTCTAAACCCCACAATTTTTAGCACATTTTCAAAACAATGCATCAGTCATATGTCCTTTGACAGAAATGCCTTACACCATTGCATGAAATTCATTTGTACAATCAGTATGCAAAGCATTTCAAAAAATGAAGTTCGGGAACTAATGAGTTAGATGCGATTTCAAGTTTTTTTTTCGATTGAACACTTTTGACTCGACCCTTCGATTTATGATGCAGAATACTTATTTATGGAATACTGAAATAATAGAAAACTCGAATTCACCTCCCTCAACTAATGCCTTCTGTTATGAACTGTTGTTCACTATAAATCATTATATAAGAAACAACTTTTGTTTAAGGGATATGAGACACAGAATAACCAAAATTATTTTTAAAAGTTATTGATTTAAACACATCGGAATTATTTAAATATCCACAATTTTACCAATCATGTTTTTAATATTAATGTTCTTTTTGTACCAACTTTAACCCTTTTTTTACTTTAAAAGATGGTATTTTTCATATTATATCCAAATTAAATCGAATTTACTGTAAAGCTATTTTCTTAAATTGATTGAAACTTCGTAAGGCAAGTATTTAAATTGATTATTTTCATTTTACTTGTAAGATTAGGGATATATTCATTATGTTTCTTTAAATATTTTTTTAAGTAGGTAATCATACAAAATAGTTAATTTTGTGTTCAAAATTTTTTGGTAAAATTATCTTATAAAATAAAGATAAAAATATCTTATAAAGTTAAGAGCAATTTATGTTAGTTTGCTAGTAGAGATGCTTTTATCTCTTGTTTTCCTAGTAATACATAGTATACGTGCTACAGGGTGCGCTCTGTCAAAAAAACAAGATGCTTGCTGAAAGCTCCGATTAAATATTTCGTCAAACTAAGGGCATTTATTTCGTCAAAAATCACCTGAAACCAGGGATCTCTTGGTCCGAAGTCACACGCACTATTGACCGAGCCAGAAAATCTTTAATGAGGTATAACAATATATATATAAAAACCGAAATTAGAACCGATTGAGCTGATATCACCGGAAAGGAATTGGAGTAAATTACTTTCGTTGAAAATTTGAAAGTTCTTGTTTCGTTAGAAGTCAAGTGATTCAATGACGAAACTATTGTCAAAATCGACGAAAGTAGCCTTGACGATTGTAAAATGCTAAAAAATGACAGTGTTATTTCTGAGAGTGTGGTCACAAAGTACTGACAATGGCCATTGTTTAACAGTTTAAGTACGTATAACAAGCCATTCTTTTTGCTGTACTTTAATATGTTTGTTACTACTAAAGCTAAGCGACTTGTTTAAAATAAAGTAGTTAGACAAAAAAAATTTTGCTATGTCATTACAACTAAGTATGATGCAACGAAACAATGACCATTGCCCAACAATTTGTGACTACCCTATATATTTTTTAATAAAAATTTTACTTTATGCGACATTAAAAACAAAATTTCAATCAACTGCACTTTTAAACCATGTGATAATACTAAAATACTTTATGTGAATTTATACAAAAATTCTCTATATAACTGCAAAATTAAATAAAAAATGTGTCTCATACCCCCTAACAGAATATTAATTGTCAAAACATGTTCGTGTTGTCTAATTCAATATAAAGAACTACCGTCCGGTTAAAAGGTTTGGAATGCTGATATTATAGTGATGAATTGTGTATTTTTAGATGAAATCATGATAAATGATTGCAAACATCACATTGTTAAGTTATCGTATTTGGATCTTTGCATTAGCACAATTATATCTTGATAACCTTAAGCTCGCTTTAAATAAAAAAAAGATTATAAAGATTGCATTGCAAAGCATATTATGGTGAAACAAAAAATAGCTCAACCTCATGTGAGCTTCGATAAATCTATGCTATTTTTATATTGTCAAAATTGACAAAACTGTAATTACGATTTTGTAGTAGGAAGTTAAGTAAATTATTAGCATCAATTAAATATTTAGTGTAAAATAAAAATAGCATTTATAAGGTGGTTTTAATTTATAAATGCATTTCAGAGATGAAAAAAGTTTAGATAAATACTTTAATATATTTTTTATTGAAGTGCTTTAGCTCGCAGTGAATCAGAAAGAGGGAACGAATGAAGAGCACCCGTGAAGAGTGTCACGTGGGTAAAGAGAAGTATGTAGCTTGTTACAAAGATTGTGTGGTGGTAGAAGCTGTCCTAACAGGCCGGGTCACCAATATATCGCAGTGCGTTTGGTGGATGCCTGGAATCAAACCAGAAGTGTTGTGCATGCTACGCTGATACTTTAAAAGTCGAGCTAAAGCGATTACTCGAGCCCGAGAGCAAGTATCGGGTATTTGAAGGAAGCTGCGTAGGTTCACCCCAGAATCAAACCATTTTTACTCTTTCAATTAGGGAAGCCAACGTAAGTACTTTTACATTTTTACAACTGTTAGCAGATTCTGGGCTCTATCAACAGCTCCAAGCAAAAATGCACATTTAGATGATATAGTCGGTCAACCTGGTAAATATTTCAAAGATTCAGGAACGTCAAAAAGTCGAAAAAAATCTCATTTATCTTTGAAGTGCGCTTAATAAATTCTAACCACCACGTGTTATTATAGTGTCTGTGTAAGTAAATGTGTCGAAAATACAAATGTGCTCTGTACAAAATGCTAATATACTTGTTGATTCATTACTGTTGCAAAGTTGTTAAAAGGGCTTATAAATTTTTGTTGCTATATGAAATGTCTTCCATTTTACCTAGAATCTTGTAGTATAATTGTAATAGAGAAACTGAATTCATAATAAAACTTTTTGAAAATTTGGTCTGATCTGTATATTGCAAACATCATCACAACTATCGAAATGATCATGATATTGGTCCGATTCCAATTACAAGATCTTGTAGTCGGAGGGTTGTCAGAATCGTTCCTTTCGCACAGCAAAAATATTCCGGGAACTGGTGCACGTTAAATCCTTAGTGGTTCAATATCTTCACGCTAATTCAGGTTACGTTAGCGCCATTTGGGTTAACGCTGTTCTTCACATTGAAACTGATAAATTGTGTACTAAAAATGATTAAGGCGAACATATAGTATAAAAATACTCTTCTCTGATTCAAAATTACCTTTTTGAATTCGGGATTAGAATCGCCACCCATGTACCAAAAAATACAGGGTGGTCAAATTGTTAGGTGATGTTCATTGTTTGACTGTACCGCAGTGGCGGCTCGTCCACTACAGCAAGTACAGCCGGGCTGCACCTGAATTCATTAGTATATTTTAAAACTAAATTCTGATATTTTACTAATTTTCTTAAATGAAGATTAGAATGGAAAATGAAATTTTAAACAAAATCTCCGATAAATAGCAAGCCTGTTACCGTAATGCACAATTCAGGAGGGGGGAAAAAACTCCATTCAATCAAAACTGCTGCCAAAAAGCGAAATTCGAAATCGGTAGCACCGTTGCTATGGCAGCCTCTACGTAGTATGGAGTTCCCCCCCCCCCCCCCTCATGCTAATGCACTGCATTTGTGAAAAGGTACAGCCGAAATGAATATTCTTGTTTTAGCTACACTTGAGATTCGATATGCTGATTGGATCGTGCGTGAAACGCGGGGATGGGTGGGTGAAACGAGAACTTGCGAGAATATCTCCAAACGGAAATGGTTTTCGTGATAAATATACTGTGTGCTGTTGTTTCAGAGCATGGTCCTGCTGTTGTTTCATTATTTAAGTTAATATTAAAATTGACCGATTCGCATGTTTAAAAGAAAGGAGGATTGCTTTAATTTTCAAAAAATGAGTGTTTTCAATTTTTTTCGCATGTTATCATTTTGTAAAAATTGAAAGGAAACTTTGATTTGAGTAGTAAATAATAAAGAATTTCCGTTTATGTATGGCTTGTGGAAAATATGGGGGGGGGGGGGGGGTATTCACATGATTTCGGCTGCACTAACATTTTCGACCACGGGCCGCCACTGCTGTATCGTATCCCCTTTAGCTGTATTGACATAAAACATTTTTGCCCAACTACTTCAGATATTTTAAACAACTCGCTTAGCTTTAGTAGCAACAAATGAAGTAAAAGTAATTAAAGTGTAGCAAAAAGAATGGTTTATAATGTGTTGTTAAACAACCAAACAATGATCATCCCACAACAATTTGTGACCACCCTTTTAATTATTGAAACCAACAAATACCAAGATAGGATTAAACTAGTACTCTTATTTCTGCAGTTGATGGTCGTGACTCTAGATTTCGAATCGAGTTATATGCTTGATACAGACTTCGATCGCATATTTTTAACGTAAGAATGTAATCAAGACTGACGTACTTATTATTTTTTATTCAGCTATGGAATAGAAACCTCTGAAAATGAACCGGTTTTTTCTTCTAATTATTCAGTAATCTAATTCCGTAGTTGAAGATTATTTCTCTGGATCTCCTTTTTAATAATGGACAATTCACTGCAATGGATCTGTTTCAAGGTTTTGAAAGAGAATAAATACCAGCAGCTGCGAAATAAATAGGCAAAAAGAAAACCGGCTCCATTCGTATATTATTAGAACAAAATATCCGTGGAACTGTCAAAAAGGGGTCAAGCTTTTAACCCGAGGAAGTCAACATCCGTCACATTTGTTGTGAACCTGTTATAGTCTAAATTATGAGTTCCAAGTATACTACCCTCATAATTGGAAAGGTCCGGTAGCCCAGAGGATCCGCGTTCCGCTAGCAATCGGAGGACTGCGAGTTCGAACCCGACTGAGTGGACTTGACAAAAAGTAAAAATGTAGTGAACTTGTGATCGGAGGGTTGCCAGCGCTACTAAAATACTAAAAGTCGTCTAAAATATCCAATAATATATACCGGCGTGTATCTCATCGGAGCCAATATCCTGACGCCTATTGAGGCTGCGTCGAGTGCCAACTCGGGTGTTGTCCTCGACATCTGACCATGGTTCAAAAATACGAGGCATTGTTCCCGGGCCTTTCTCCAACAGTCCAATGTGCAGCTCTAGTGCGACGTTATTCAACCAGCCAAATGTTTTTAAAATTCATTTTTGTAGCTTCTCTGATTTGTCCTTAAAAATACACCTTTTAAAGACATTAAAAAGCCCTAAATCAAACATACTGGTGAGTTATAAGGAAATTTAAATTGACCTTAACTCCAGTTCGTGGTGGGTTTTTATCAAAGACGTAAAATTAGAGTTGGAGTCTTTTAAAATATGAGGGCCGTATAATAGAAGAATGAAATGCTATGAAATTTGTTTTATCAGGTTATTTATACCAATATCTCGTTGGTTGGTTGAATTAACGACGCACTAAAGTTTCACAAAGGGCTATTGGCTGCTGTTTTGGGATCTATCCCTAAGGAACACTGGCGGATCTAGCTATCCCGGGTTAATTTGATAATTTGACACACCATTTATTTTGTTTCAGCTATATTTCTACATTCCTAGCAAAAATGTCTGCATAAAAATTTGATAAAAATTGTAAAAATTGAAGGTTTTCTCCAAGTTTTATAAAGGATATTAAAACTGAAGTTTTTAATTTTCCTGAACAAAACCTTTAAAAATATCCGCATTTTCCCTTCAATAATCTCATTGCTCTAAAAGGGAAGACTTTCTGTCCACGTTTTTTAAGGTTTTTTTGCAGGTTTTTTAAGATTTTTTACATATGAGCATAAAAGTATCAATGGGGAGTCATAAAGGATCAATGGAGCAATCTTTAAAAGTATATCGAAACAAAAATCTTTAATTTAATAGATTTTCCAAAAACTGCCACATTTTCTGCATAAAACCTTTAATTTCACAATTTTGATGGAAGTTTTCTACTGACTTTTTTACTGAGTTCCCAACCTCTATTGTATTTCACTAATCTAACGAACTTGCATTTCATCACTGGAACTTTTGGAAATGCTGCTTCTTAATGTAGAGCCACGAACAGATGACAAAGACTATTTCTGAGCTGTCATCCCAGTCTACAAACTTCCCAAAAGTCAATGCAAGGAGAAAGGAGCATAACAGATTCAATCAGCACCTACACTTTAATACACAATCTCGTTAAAAATATCTTTTTATTTCATTCTCCTATATTTTGTCCGTATCGCTTTTATATTTCTCCAAAAAACAGAATGATATATTATTATAGAGAGATTTGTAAATTAATTCCTTTGTACTATTTAAGTCCGTGTAGAAAGACCCTTAGAGCTCGAAACGTTATAAATATATTCTACAAAATATTGACTTCTGACAAAAGGTATTTTGAATTTTAGAATTCAGGATAGAATATATTTTCATTTTCACCAATAAAAAATATTAACCTTAAACATCAACATTTTATAATAAGAATTTTTTACTCTTGTTTTAATGTTTAATATTTTATAATAGAAACTGAAAAATCAGTGACTAAATGACAATTCTCGGTGATTTTAGTCTGGTAACCAAAGAAAGGTGAATAAATAGAAGAAGAAAAAAAGTCAGGAAATATAAATTCAATCCCATTTGCGAAAGTGTTTTTAGAAACTGGTAGGAATTCAAGGCCAAATCTTTATCGAGTATAATTACATCTTACTTTCTTCTCCGCGAAAAGCTTCTATTGTTCTACAAGATACGCCTAGACCCGTGCCTAGACCCAGAGCAAGGTCACGGTCAGGAAAGTTTTTGCTAAAGGAGGTTTGCTATTTCTTTGGGGGATTTAGGGGTTATAGAATTCACAATTAAAGTAGAAAAGTCACATAAATACGTTTTGGTGTAACACATAAATTGAAACGCAACACAACGGTCAGCTACCAACCAAAATTTTGGTGCAAAAAATTTTTAACCCTTAACTTATTATAATAATATCGACCAGCAGGTCGAGGGGTGTGGCTAACTCTTTGAGTCCCAAGCATATTTTTATGTCGCTTCTTTTCATTGCCGGCCATTTGGCGACATTCATTAATGTCGGGGGTCGTCCTTAGGGGTGTGCGATAGTTGCATTCGCACAGGGGACCGCGCCGTGCTTGGGGCCACACGCTCACAAGAAAATACTTAATTCCGTTTATAAAAATTCTAAAATCGTTTTTTTGACGTGAGGCGTCTTTAAAATTAGCTACATAGTTTATCGGGATATAAACACTATGATACATTTACGGGATGATCCACGGCATTACAACTCGGTGACAAATAACACGATTGGCAAAAATATAGTCTAATTTGATAGGAGGAATTTAGGCGTCGATACGTGGATGGGGAGGGGGCCTCCAGTGGCCCAGTGAATAAAGGCGTTCAGCTAGTAATCGGAGGATTGCTGGTTCGAATCCGTGCGATGGACTTGGCAAAGAAAAGTAAAAAAGTAGTGATCATGCGATCGGAGGGTTGCCAGCTTCACTACAAAAAATACTATAAAGTTGTCCAGAACAACCAACAAATTATACTGGCGTGTATATGGAACTGGTGCACGAAAATCTGATCGGGGTCCAATTTCCTGACGCCTATTGAGGTTGCGTCAGGTGCCAACTCAAGTGTTGTCCTCGTCATCTGACCATGGTTCAAAAATACGAGGCAGGCATCGTTCCCGGGTCTTTCCTTCGAGATAGGCTCCGAACCGCAGTCAATAGCCCACTATGTAGCTACTAGTGCGACATTTATTAATGAAAAAAACCAATTAAGGTTGCGTCAGGTGTCAGCCCTCCCCCCCCCCCCCTCCTTTTCGATTTTTTTTAATGTATTATTTAGTTTTATTTAGATTAGATTGTTTTTATATGGTTTTTAATTTAAAATAATATTTTAAATAATGGTTAGAAAAAAACTTACTTAAGCATAAAAAAAAAGAATTTTCCCATTTCTATATTTTATTTATACAACACACGTTCTTTATTTATTATTCACAAAACAGTACAAAATTGCATTTAAACTGATCTAGCATAAAGAAAAACACAACTTCAAATCTAGTTCTGTGTGACCAGCGTCTATTTTTGTTTTGCACAGGGCCCAGCGTCTGCTAAGGTGGGCCCATGCATTGGTGTTTTATCACGGAGGCCGTAAAGTTATGTACATACCAATTTTACATTAAAGAAAGATTCATTTATCTATATATATATTTGAGATAAAAGAAATGTCTCCGCACCGAATCCTATCGAGCGTTAAGGGTTAATACATATTATTTTTTTTACAAATCCGTTTGTGAGGAGATGAGGACTTTAGAAAAATTACAATTTTAATTTTTCTAAAGCTTTAACTTTATTTCGTTTAAACATGATCTATATTACTAAAATTACAAGGGGACTTGTGTTTGATTGTCCAATTACAACGAAATACGGAAAAATACTTTTATTTTAACACAAAAAATACTTCATAAAAGATGAGTACAATCTCAGTGTATTAAGTAAATATTTCTATACTGAGGTATTATTTAATGACTAAAACTTAAAATTATTATACAGGAACTAAAGCTCCATGCTAACCCTACGGAACTTCTTCGGCGTCGCGGATTTTTCTCCATGTTCAGTTGGCAGTGGCGTAGCCAGCATTGGGTTACCTTGGGTTAATTGTTAACCCCCCCCCCCCCCCCTAATAGCCAGTTTAAAATCAAACTTATTTTTTTGAAAAATAACAAGTGAAAAAAATAACGAAGATTTTTTTCTCTGATTTCTATAGAGAAAATGCACGTAGCATTTTCTGGTCTGCCCCACATGTATCTTCTGCTCCTTTTTCTTCTGTCCCCTGAAGGGATGATTTTAAGGAGCACAGTGGTCAAACAACCTTGAAGACAGAAAATTCGACTTTTTGTGGGGGGGGGGGGGGGGGGACGATGGGGCAGTAGGTCTGTATGATTATCTTGGTTGTTTGTACCAAAAAAGTACCATGTAAAGGGTTACTTTTCTTAAGACTTGAAATGGAGCGGCAGTTCAGCCGGAATCCACAATGCATCAATCCAGAAATTGCTTGCTTTGAACTAAGATATTTTCCCTGAAAAGATTCATTTATCCCCTACGTGCTTTAAGAAAGGATTGTAAATGACTCCTGTCAAAAAAAATAACGCCTCTAATTGTGATCATCTTCGCTCCCTCACAATGCTGAAGGAATTTTTTTCCCCAAAAATCATTTTTCGGAGAGATTGTATGTCTCTCATTTGCCATTTGAATTTGAAAATCATTCCAGTACTGCTACATGTGCTTGCTAAGCTTATCTGAATTACCATTTTCACGTTATGCCGTCATCAAAATATAAACTATTGGAAGATTCAAGACAAAAGAAAGGAGCATCATGCAAAAAATTTGCTGATATGTGTAAAGTATATACTCCTTTTCTTATTCAAATATTTTTTGTTTATTGAGATTATCTTTGAAAATACCCAAAACTAACTAATTTTTTAAATAATTACATTTACAAATTAGTTTTCTGTCACTCAGACGTGTTACTTTTCACGCGGAAACACGGTTTTCCGCTTTTTTTTTTATTTGGGTTTTGATCATTCCCAAGATTGATGCACATTCGTTTGAAAAATTTTATGGGGGATTATTAAAATGTTATATTCAACTATTATAAATACGAAGGGAACATAATGGAAAAGTTGGTTCTATTTAAGAAGGGTGGGGTCAACAGATTCTCGTTTAAATCTGTGTTCATAACCTTTTTCAGGATTTTTTTTTTATGCGGCGCTGCATCTCAGTGCTGATGATTATGCAAGCCTTTTCCCATTGTATAGCTTCACAGATTCTACAAATCAATGTTTTTTTTTTATAATAATATATTTTTTATTCAATTATTTGATTTTTTTTTACAAGCAACGCCAATTTCCGTTTTGATTTTGCCGCAATGCGCCGTTTTGCTGCGTCACGCAACCAATGAAACCTCCTCCCCCATGTCACGCCACAGCCATGCATGATAAAATTAACCGGAAAATAATGATTATTATTCTGTTATTTTTAATTATATAATAAAGAATTATTTACACATTTAAAATTACTACTTAAAAATTATTATTATTAATTAAAATTACTAATTTAAAATTGCTTCAATCCGGACCCCCATCAGTATCTAGCTAGACTTAAATCCAATTAAAATGTCAGCTAGGCTTATTAGTAATTTAAATTAGGAAATGACTGATGATTAACCTGCGAAAATTAAGATTTTAATTTACATCTTATTTATAATTTATATATATATATATATTTAATTAATTAAAATTAATAATTAGAATTTTAATTTAAAACTACTGCTTAAATTAAAAAATATTATAAATTAAATTTACTAATTTAAAATTACTACTTAAAAATTATTATGATTAATTAAAATTACTAATTTAAAATTATTAATTAAAATTGCTTATTTAAAATTAATAATTTAAAATTATTAATTAAATTTAATTAAATTATTAATTAAATTTAATTAAATTATTAATTAAATTTAATTAAATTATTAATTAAATTTAATTAAATTATTAATTAAATTATATTAAAATTATTAATTAAATTATATTAAAATTATTAATTAAATTATATTAAAATTATTAATTAAATTTAATTCAAATTATTAATTAAATTATATTAAAATTATTAATTAAATTTAATTAAAATTATTAATTAAAATTATTAATTAAATTTAATTAAAATTATTAATTAAAATTATTAATTAAAATTATTAATTAAAATTATTAGTTAAAAATTGTTCACATCAATTATTAATAAAAAAAATTATTTGGTTTTGGTCTGACCAAGATTAATTTATGACCCCCCCCCCTCCCTTAAAATTAGGGAGGGGGATTTATATTTTAATTAGTTTAATAAGTTAGTTAAAATTACGGAAATCTTTATGGAGGACAAAATAGCCTACCAAATTTCTTTTCTCCTAAAACCAGCTGTCTTTTGTTGACGATGATGTCATTTGTGACGTCAACTACCCATTCTGGATGAGTATTTCTATCACTCAACTCCTCATGTATGGGTCATGTAAACACGTGACTGGCAGAATTAGTTTCTTTTTCATTTGTTATTATTTTTCCTCAGAGTGAAAGCAAAATAGTCATAGCATGCTGTGTTTCTAACTAGTTCTGTTCATGCAATGCTTTTCGCAAAAGTTATACTCTAGTGTGCTTTAAAATATCATGAGATGTGGAGATTTTGAGTGTTTAAAATGTATAAATACGTCGGATTTACGTACGTTTTTATTTGAATCTGTTTTTAGGATTTCTCCTATTGTATTTCGGTAAGTTTTGAACTATGTTATCTTAATTTGCACATAAACTATAAATTTCTTTCGTAGATTTTATTGTTTTAACTATTAGCACTTAAAATGCATTTTCAAAAATACGTCAATTGTTATTTTCTATAATCGTTCTTGTATATTTTCCCAGTTTTCAAATATTTCAACATTCTCGGCGAGGCGCTGTTTAATATTAGCTGTTGATAAAATAAAAGTAAATATATCATTTAAAACGATAAAACAAAAATTATTTTTACTCACCTATTTTTAAATCAAACAAAATTGTTGCAATAAAATTGTGACATGATCAAAATATATTTTTCGACCCAAAGGAAAAGTTGAATCTAAAAATAAATAACGAAACTATAAATAGCGTTTCTACATTGCTAATTCAATTTTAAAAATGAATCATAGATCAGAATCCTACAGTTTAAATTCGCTATGAGCACTTTTCAGAATAAAAGTTTTCTTAAGAATATCGGTAAATTCCTAGTTTACGGTGCCCCGTTGTCGCCAAGTCCAAAAATTGGCGGACATTGCGTTGGTCCGAGCAGTCGTTTGGGGCAATTTGGAGGCACTCTTAAGTGCACACGCATACCGCACGCTTAAAGTCACAGACTCCTGCCGTTGATTTTGTGGCCTACGACTACTCAGGATCACATACATGACCCCTACCGGGCAGTCGATCATGGTGCTTACAGGCAATCCTTCGGGCAGTCATTTGGGGCATTTTGACAGCACTCTAAAGCGCACACGCGTACCGTGTGCTAAAGTCACAGACTCCTGCTATCGATTTTTTGGTCTCTGGCCTTCGGCCTCCGACTACTCAAGATCATATTCATGACACCCTCCGGGCAGTCGATCATTTGCTGCATAATGTATCCCTGGTTCGACCCTTTAAACCCATTCCATAGTGAATTGCAGCGGGGCCAGCTCCATGCACCTTCCGCATACCTTGCATGTTCGCTTGTTAGACAACAATCTGGCATCCATGCAGCAATCAATCACGGCACGTTTGCCTTTCATTTCCAACTCCCACAAATACCTACTATTTAAATAAACGTCGTCCATGTACACATCAAAATCACAACCATGTGTGCCGAACGTCGATTCAAAACTGGCGGGCGGAACTACGTGAAACCAAGGCTAAACTAGATACGCGCACGCATCTAGTTCAGACTTGGTGAAACAAGCGAGAGGAAAAAATTAGGGTTGCCATACAACATGATATTTTCGCACATCATCAAGAAGGGTTGCCAAAATATAAACTTTATCGAATCATTTGTCGCCAAATCCCATTTGGCGAGGGCACCGGACATTAGGAATTAACCAGAATATCAAAGGCAAGCGGCAGTCTTTAACTAATCTCTTGACCCTTCCTGAAGTTATTGTTTACTTCTGACTGAGTAAGGATAGTAAATTGAATTTATTTCCAATGATACATTATATATTGCTTGTCAGTGGCGGCTCGCCCACTACAGCAAGTACAGCCCGGCTGCACCTAAATTCATTAGTGTATTTTAAAATTAAAATCAGAAATTTTACTAATTTTCTTAAATGAAGATTAGAATTGAAAATTATATTTCTACGGTAGTAAACAAAATCTCCGATAAATAGCAAACATTTTACCGTAATGCACAATTCATAAGGGGGAAAAACTCCATTCAATCAAAACTGCAGCCAAAAAGCGAAATTCGAAATCGGCTGCATCGTTGGCATGGCAACCTCTATGTAGTATGGAGATTCCCCCCATGCTAATGCACTGCATTTGTGAGAAGGTACAGCCGAAATGAAATTTCTTGTTTTAGCTGTACTTGAGTTTCGATATGCTGATTGGCTTGTGGGTGAAATGAGAACTTACGAGAATATCTCCAAACAGAAATGGTTTTTGTGATACATTTACTGTGTACTGTTGTTTCAGGACATGGTCCTGCTGTTGTTTCGTTATTTAAGTTAATATTAAAATTGACCGATTTGCATGTTTAAAAGAAAGCAGGATTGCTTTAATTTTCAAAAAATAATTGTTTTCTATTTTTTTTGCATGTTATCATTTCGTAAAAATTGAAAGGAAACATTGAATAGAGTAGTGAATAATAAAGAATTTCCATACATGTATGTTTTTTAGAAAATACGGGGGAGGGGGGGGGGGGGATTCACATGATTTCGGCTGCACTAACATTTTCGACCACGGGCCGCCGCTGTTGCTTGTGTATCTTTTCATCCACTGTCTGTTATTCATACAGATTTCTTTTATGAGCTTCTTTGTAAATAATAATACATTATATATATATATATATATATATATATATATATATATATATATATATATATATATAATTACCCCCTCCCCATATAAATAACCTTATATCTGTCTCAACACCTTGAGACAAATCAATCATTTTGCCAAAGATGCTACATTTATGGTTGTGTGGTTACCATATAATTGTAGATTTATTTGACACTTGTTGCCAACATTAAATAAAATATGCCCACTTCCCTATCCACTCCAGGAACTTCTGATAGTTGAATGTCATACAAAAATCGAGTATGCTCTTTTTGTGGCTTTGTAGTAAGTAGGATGAAACTGCATTGCCTGAAATTATGTGGCATGAATAAAAAAAAATTAAATGAAACACTAACCAATAACACTTGCAGCATAAATTACAATTTTGATATAGAACTCCACAAGAAACTAATTACTTTTATACATTTGTTTACTAGTATAAGCTTAAGCACAGATGGTTTGAGGAATTGTACAACTATGCAAAGAATTGAATACATTTTGCTCGATTGAAAAGTTTTTTCCAATATATATACAGAAAGGCATGTACTTTATTTAAAAAGTAGTCAGCGCTCTAATTGTTACCTGTTTTAACTATATCAATTGATAATTTCTTAAATTGTGTTTATTTTAATTTATCAATGTATTTTAAATGTAGTTCATTTTATTGCAGAGTGACCGTCTAATCATGACACATAGTTCAATGACTACTAAGGCTATTTTAAATATACAAGGTATCCCTTTTATCTGTTTATATTTTTCATGAATATTTATAATTTTTTGCATTGGGAATGTTTTTGTATAATGAATATTTATTATATATACTGTATTTAATAATTTTAAGTTAAAGAAAATGATAATTATCTTCATTTTAAATTTACTTATTATTTTATACAACATCAGTTGTGGTGTCCACTTCAAATACCCGATACTATATCTCGGATTCGAACAATTGTTTTAACATGATGGTTAAAGTATCGGTGTATCATGCACAATGCCCAGATTCAATTCTGGACGTCTGCCAAACGCACAGTGATAGCTGTTCTATAAATTCTGCTGCCTGCAATTTATTTTTTTATAAAGCAATATTTTCATTGAAGCAAGATATGTTCTCAAGTTCTAGATTATTGCAAATTAGTAATTTGCAAACAATTGCACAACAGTAAAATACTGATTTTTTCGCCTCTGGTGAATACTGAATTTCCCTATATAGATTATCTTTAGGCACAACATTGCTTTTGAAAACTAATATTTTTATAATAGCGAAAAATAAATTTATTAATGTAAGTAATTTATGTATTTCAAAGAATGGATGTGAAATACTCTAACATGCAAAAAAAAACAATCAAAAAACTTTACCTTGCAGAAGAAATCCCATAATCATAGGAAAATGTCTTAACTTTGCACTCTAAGCCGCAAACATTAAACAAACCAATATTGAATCTGACGGTACTTTAGAATTGAGAATTATTTATGAAACTTTATTTTATATGATGTCTTTTAACTCTGTTTGTTAGTTCATAAGAAGTGTTTCATTCAGTCGTCACAGGTTGCCACTAATTAAAAAAAAGGTTCAAATACTTGTACTTGTAAAATACTGCTACTATATTCTTTATGGTCTTTTTTATTAACGTTCATGCCTTAATGTGTAAATGAGGATGCAGCCTTACTGTTTTAATCAAGATAATGAAATTAACATCCACAGGATTAAATCTGTTATATAGAAATTTTCTAAGAAAACCGTTTTTTACGGGAATGAAGGTGCCAAATTAATTATCGTCTAATGTTGATTAAATTAAAATCGTCTCATGTTGATGGGAATGTTTCATCGTGAAGTTATAATACTAATTTTTTCATTTAAATTTATTAAGTCTAATCTTTAGTTATACTTTTGTATAGAATCTGTAGCAGAACTGAAAAGAAGTTTCTTTACTGAGCATACTCTGATCAATGACGATAACCCAGCTCTGCATAGATTGGAAGAAAAATTGGAGTTAGTTTTATCGGTTGGATTAAAAGGTAATCAAAGTAATGTTGTATTATTTTCCTACAATATTTTCACTATTTTATATTTTTTTGTGAAACACACATACCTGTTATGTGTTTACATTTCATTAAATAATTGTAGAAAAACCTGGAGTTTTCGGAGGAAAAAAATCCTACTGGGACTACATTTCTGCATGTTTGTCTTCTTTAAAGCGACCTCACCAAGGTCTCAAATTTGTCAAATCAATTTCAGAGGTAAATTTTTAATCTGCTATTAATTTATTGTGTGCAATTTTTATACAATTTTAATTATTTAGGATTTTATTTTCATGTAGTATAACATGTGTACATGTTTATAACATGTGTAGTATAATAAGTGTATTTTTTCATTGTATAGTTAAAAACTTCAGTTGGTCGTGGACGGGCTTTTATTAGGTTTTGTTTGATGCAGAATTGTCTTGCTGACACTTTACAAAGTTGTTTTATAGACAAAAAAATCACAAGGTAAATTTTATTATAAGTTGTTTATTTTTCCGGTATTTAGTCAATTTAGAAACTCTTTTGTTTAGTATAATTAAGAAGTATAAAATAACAAAGGATTTTCTAAATGATGTTAGTTAATTGTTCATTTGTCAAACAGCACTTTAGCTGGAGGAATAAATATTAGAATATAAACCCAAATGTGTGTGCATGTACACACACAGCCGAGCCTCATTAACACGTAATTGCTTATTGCGAAATTTTGCTTAACACATTATAAAAATATTTTTCCATCAGTTAAGGCTTCAAAATAATGTGAAATTGGTCATTTAATACGGAATAATATTACACAACATATAAAAAAATCCAAATTTTATCTGTATTTTTTTTAAAAAATTTTAATTTTCTTAATATATTTCACAATCACCTAATTCATGAATTATTGTTTAAAATTTCTAAAACTTTGAACCAGTAAAATTCAAATAAATAAAATATTAAATTGTAACTAAATAGTATTACTCTCTCACTTATTTTTTTGAAAGTATGTAAAATCATTCTACTGTTAAAAATGAGAATGTGCACATCAAGAACTTGTCCCTTTAATTTTGATTCCTGTGGTAAAATTCTTCACTTCAACTATACTTTTCTCTATTTTGTTTCTCCAAGGGCCATATATACATTCCAAACCACAGATACCATACCTATTACTACACACAAACTCCTGACTCCTCACAAAATGCCCAATATTTTAAAATGTATGATGCAAGAAAATTGAAATGCTTTGTGGTTAGACATGTCATATAATCTACGATAACTCATGGAATCACAGATTTACAATCTGTTGTCATCAGCATATATAAAACTTATACGCAGTAAATTTTTTAAAGAAAATCTTCTAAAATCACTTTTAAAATATAAGTATTAAACATTAACCTAAAAGTGTTTAGTTTAAGGCTGTTTAAAGTAGATTAGTAAATATAAAGGAAACACTTATGTATTTTGTTATTTATATATTTATTAAAACTAGAGAAGGTTTTAAAATGTATCTCAAAGTAATTTGATACAAATATTTTTGCAGAGACTTTTATTCAGAACAATGTCTTCCACTTCAACCTAAAAATTGGTCATCATTAATTGCTTTTTTGTATGATCTAAACGAAATTCATTTTGATTTAAATCCACAACATGCTGAACTGGAAGTTTCATGGCCTTCATTTGCAAGGTAATATAATTTTATTACTAATTTGAACTTTAATACTGATTTGAATTCTACTTTTTTAATAATAGAGGTTTTTTTGTCTTTAAGAAAACTTTTTGTGTCTTCGGAAAATGAAATATTTTCTGGAAGAAACTCAAGCTCTAGTATTACTCACTTCTCAAAGGTTTGTATAATGTATATTTTTAATTAACTTATTCCATATCATTTACATTATTTTTTTTTAGTTTTTAGAATATTCTAGAAAGCCAGCTGTTTTTTTAAGTATTGTAAATATGACATTTATAAAAAAAATCTTAACATTTCATTATATTTTAGGTAAATGAAGACAGTATAAGTATTTTGACAGAATCTATGCACATGGAAAGAGCTGAGGTATTTATTCAAATGGTTAAGAATTTAAATGATTATGTAATTATTTACATGTAAAAAGAGTGTGTTCAGAATTCTCTTAAATCAAGGCCTAGTTTGTCCAGGAGACTTCTCTGTCTTCTTTTCGAGATTGAGAAGATGAGTAACATAATTATGTGGCAATATTAAAAATAAAATTTAGATTAAAATAAAACAAAATTAAATAAAGAAAAAAAATTGACAAATAGTTGATAGCCACTGAATGATAGTAAATTGAAGATGACCCTATGTGCCACATAAAATAATTCTTTGTAATTATGTGTATAACCAAGCAGTATTTTTATTTTATTTCACCATTTCTGTTACATCTCCCTCTATATATTGAATTTTCATACCGGTTCAAATGAACTGTAACCAATATTTACTAAACCTATTTTCCAAATTGTTTCCAAGAATTATTAATAAACATCGATAAATTACTTGAAAATTGGACTCGTACCCATTTTTTTTATTGCTTTACACATTTTATTGCTTTCCCTCCCTGTCAAAAATTAAATTTTGTCCTTAATATTGCTTTTTCTAATTTTTAAAGAAATATTAGTGAATCCATAGACATTTTTTATGATATTTATATTAATTGACTATATTTTTTTTAATTTTTCTAAGTAGTATTTTGATGTAATAAAAAAATGAACATGCAGTTGATTTTACAAATATTTTTTTATGAACGCAATTAAATAATCTAATTTTAACAAATGTTATAAGTTTTAATAATGCTGTAATATATGATAGCACATCATTAGAAATTGCATATTTTTTGTAACTTTTTAAATATAACTAGTTTATTCGCATTCTTTAAAGAGCACACAAAGTCTTGTGGATGAAAATTCTGAATTGGAAGCAAATGTTTTGTGTTTGCAGAAGAAGTGTGAGACATTAGAAAAAGAGATATTTTGTGCTGGGAATGAAGAAAATAAACATAAAGTTTTTACTTCGGTAAATTTGCTCTAAATTTTTATTTTTGAAATTAGATCCAAAATTAAAACCTTAAAAGAGTCTACCTACCAATAAAAATTCTGGACATTTGTGATATTCTCCTGCTCTTTTCTGGAACATACCAATAAAAGAAAAAAATATGACAAAATACAAAAAATTAATTTGAATTAAAAATGAAAGTGTATAGCAGTTAGCACTGAGATACTAAACTATCCAAAGCAAAAACATACAATGACAAATTACATAATGATAAATATGTTTATTCTACTACTATTACTTGATCTTCAAAAGGTAGGGTAGACAATAATCTCCCATTGGATATGCAGAAAAAAAGGAATGAGGTTTGGAAAAACCAATTTCATTGTTCAGACAATTAGATAACATTCTTAACATTACATGCACTGATTGAAAACGATTAATCATGAGATACCAAAATTCAATATCTTTGACAGTAGTTGGGTAAGAAGAAACACCAATCACATGTATCAATTTGCAAACTAATGTATATATGATTATTATTAAGCAATTAAATTTTCAACTGACAAATATTTTTTTTAAGTTTTTCCTATTCAGGTTTATTTTTTATGTAAGGAAATAGATTAAAAACCACAAGTAATGACAAATCAAATAAATGCATAAAAGAACACAGATGAAACAAAATATATTACTTTTTATAAATATTAACTAGACCCCTTGTGGATAGAATGAAAATTTATAACAAAAATGAGCTCTATTTAACTTATCTATGCAGCCTTTCTCCTTGAAGAAGTGTACTATTGATTTAGTCTATTACATTTATAATTATATTAATAATATTTTTTTCAGATAAAAGTAATGCATTAAGAATTTCATTATTTTTTAATATTTTTTCCGTCAATTTAGTTTTAACTCATAACTATATAATAATTTACAAAATGTATTCTGTTTTAACAAATTCTTTACATAGAATTGAACAAAACAAAAATTATTATATATTTTAGTAAATATATATGTGCATGTAAACAATGAGTTACAGTATAAGCTAATTCAGTATAAAAATTTTAAAATAGGAGCAAAATAATTGAATCTTGACAGTTTCCTCCTGGATCAAAATTAAGTAAAATCGCAATGAATTCAACAACTTTTATTAACTGTAGTAGGTGGTATTTTAAATTATAAAACTTTCTCTATATGTTTTTAATTAATTGTTTTCAATTTACATTTGTTTAGGTATCAGAAAGCATTGAAGAAGTTTTACCAGAAGGCATTCCTGATTGTAAACAAATGAATGATAAATATTGTTATGAAGCCAATTCCCTGAGTGATACTAAAGCTAGTTCTATCTTAATGCAAAAAAAAATTAATTTCAATGTTAAAGAAGATACTCAGTGTGTTTGTAACTGTAACTTAAAGAAGGATTTGATGAACAGTACAAAAACTTCTAATGAATCCTGTACTTCTAATTTGAAAATGTCTAATTCTACTAGCAAACTTATTTCAGAAATGAAGGAGCTTATTGACTTAAGCAAAAACATTTGCACATGTTCCAAAAATTCAGAAGTTTTATCTAGCTTCACGCGTTTAAAAAGTATATTAGATTATTTTGAAATAAATTATTTTTCAGAGCTTGAAAAGGTAAAAGATAAGGAAATTTCTAAACAACATTTTGAAGATTTTTCAAATTACTTGAAATCCTTAGCACTACAGCAGAATTCTTTAATTGATTCTCTATCAGAAAGAGTAAACTCATCTATCAAAGAAAATGAGAGTCTCTATGAACAAATGTGTTCTCTGAAGGATAGATTACATTCTTATGGTCTTTTAAAAAGTCAAACTGATAGCAGTCCGAATGTTCAAAGTAGTTCTTTACCTTCAAATCAATCTTTATATCAAAATAATAATTCCAAAAAGGATGTGAATTGTGGTGTTGAACTTGATGATTGTGTATTGATGAACTCTTTTGATTCATTACATATTTTTAAGGAATCACTGTCAAAATTAGGCATTTTAAATACTCAAGCAACTGCTTTACAACTATGCTTAGATTCTTCTCGTAAGCTAAATGATAATTTAATATCCAGAGTACAAGACCAAGAAATACATATGAAAGGTATAACAAAGGAACTTGAAGAGGCTCATCAACTACTCTCTGTTATGAGAAAGCAACATCAAAAGCTGCAATCAGCTGAAAACATTATAAAATATGACCTTCAAGAAAAAAGAAAATTATTAACCAGACTAAAACAGCAATTAGAATCAACACGTGAAGACTGCAATTTGGTTAGAATAAAAAATTCTAAATCAAAAAGTGAATGGGAAAGTCTAAGAAAAGAATTCGCATTAAGAACCAAACAAACAAGTGAAGAAAGTGGATTTATTGATGACAAAGGATTAGAAGATCAGTGTGCTATTATAAGTACTGCATATGATCATAATGTAACTAAAGTTATTCCTAACATTGAAATTTGTAAAAATATTGATGACGTTGAAAGCAAATATATTTTGAAAAAGAATCGTCTGCAGATGTTGGAAGAACAGTGCAAGCTTCTTTGTGCTAATCTTGTTAATAGCTCTAAAAAAAGAGAAGAAATTGACTGCAGACTCGAATCTTGGTGTAAAGCTATTGAAAAATCTCATGAAGTTTCAGAGCCAAAGAAGTTAAGTCAGGTTTCTGACACAAACAATGAATTAAAAAATGGAACCCAAGAAGTGGTTTCTGAAAATATGATTGATTCAGGTAGCGACTTAGGTAGTTCATTGCTGTCTTCGGAAATTGGGAGTGTGAACTCTGATTGTATATGCATTCCCAATAATTCTTTGACATTATCGAGTGATCATTGTTTTGCTTTGGAACCTTTGAAAATGGAATCTTTGATTTCTTCGAAAATTTCCAATTTGGAGTCTAGTCGAAGCGATATTTTGCTTAAAAGTATTGATCTTGGAACTGATTCAAACTCAAGTGACATTTGCAGTGCTACAAATCATGAAAACCTCGAAATTATGGAAGGTGTATCTTGTTGTAGTTCAGTAGAATCACTTGAAGGTGTTGAAGATTGTTCATTAAACAGTCAGTATGTGTCTGAAGTAAATTCATTAAATTACGAAGATAACGATTTGGAAAGAACTGTTTCTTGCAAAAAAAGAAAAAGGTTAGTAAATGTTAAAAACTTATTTTATATTTAACAATACATGCATTTTGCATGCAACACACATTCTGAGCCTCTTTATTTCATAATATAGGTAAAATGCAAATTATAATTATTATTAAAGAGGTTTAATTTTTGTTGGAATTATATTGATTCTTTTCTCTATTTATTATTTTAGCTTGGTCCTGGATACTGAGATCTTCAAACTCCGTGAAGAAAAAAATGTTTTAGAGACAAAATTTCATGAGTTAGAGAAAACTTCTGTGATGCTTTCAAGTCAATTATCCCTCAAGTCACAGCAGTTAAAATTAACTGAAGCTACAAAAGAACAAGAAATCACAGCATTGCAATTTCAGTTAAATTCTGAAGTTTTGAAGTATGAAAGAGCACTAAAAGTAATTCTAATAAGTTTTAATTTAAAAGTGTTAACTCAAACATTTAAGTTAAGAAATAATTTACGATTCTTCATATATCAAATTGCCATTTTGTTTTGATTTAAAAAACGTATATCTTTCTATAATAGACTTGGAAGTATAATTTTTTTTAACATTATAAAATGTGTATTCATACAAATAGTTATTTCATTTATCAAAATTGGTGAATTGAATAAAAAATTATTCCACAGTAAAAATTCAATGAATTGTGTAAAAACTAACTGATAAGGTACAAAACAAATTTCAACAAAATTAATGGCTGATTATTACATTACTGAGTTACACTGATGCAAAATTTTACATCTATTTTTTATTATTTGATATAGAATCTTACATTTTTATTATGGTTGTAAAGTTGTATCTCTATTTTATAACAACTTGTTTCAAAGAAAGTTGATGATTTTAAAGTTCAATACTCCTTCTATGTTTTAAGAAAATATTACAGTGTATACAAACATCAAAGCATGACACTACCTATTGGTAATTTAGGAATTGGATTCATAATTATCCTATCATGAATAATGGCAACATATAAAAGAAAGCTTTTGAAGGCAATTAAAAAGTTTTTAACATTGTTTGAATTTTTATTGTGATAAACATGTAGTGTGTTGCTTTTTAATGGGTAATAAATGTGTCACCTAATTTCTTTGTTTAAATGGGAGTTTGGGTAATTTCCATACATTATGCAAGTTTAATTTCTTATGTATTTTTCTTCCGTTTCGGTATACTTCAAGAAGATGAATATGGAATTGATAAAAAGTATTATCAAAGTTTAAAAATATCTTTGATTATGTTTATTAAACCATTTTGTATATAAAAAATTGGTATCAATTTTGGAACAAATTAGTTTGCTTATAAATATTTTATATATATTTTACATATATACACATATTTTAGGACATATTTTAGGATATTTTCTATTAACTTTCGCAATTTTATTCAGTAATTATATACAAAGCTTTATCACATTATACTTTACACACATTTTATACTTTACTCATTAATTTCATACTTTACTCACATTATACTATAGCACATAAAAAGTAATTAAGTCATTATATGAAACATTGCAAACTAACCGAAATTAAAATTCCATCATTATGTGTTTAAAAGTTCTTGAGTATTTTCTGTTATTTTATATGGCTTAAAATTTTTATTTTGCTGTAACAAACCTTTTTAAAACATTCTTAGTTGAAATATGGTACCAAGCATTCTTATACTTTGTTTTTGTATTAAGGTATAGTTTATATTTTTAATATATGTCTATTTAATTTATTGTTTAGGAATTTGCTGCAAATAATGATGGATTAAATGACATGAAACAAAAAGTGAATGATCAGGAAGAACTAATATTAGCTCTTGAAGAAGCTTTGGCAGAAATGCAATCTGAAAGAGAAAGTGAAAAAGATCATCAATGGGAACAGGTATATAGATGTCCTGATATTTTGTACAACTCTTTAATTAAATATATTATTTTAATTTATTTAGTTTGAGTAAATCATTAAAATAAAGTCAACATGCTAATGTTATTTGTTCAATAATCTCAATACTATTTTATTAATGAAAAATATTCTTAAAATTCGTCTAATTTGAATTATTACTGACAAATCTTAATGTGTTTCCCACATAGAATGTAGATATTTTCTTTAAAATGCTTTTGGAATATCCTTAATTCTTATCTGTATTTTATGTAAAACTATCATGTAAATGCATATTTAAGCTTTCTGTTCAAAAATTATAGCTGCAAGATATTCAACTTGCCCTTGTAGCTCGAGAAGAAGAGTGCACTTTATTATCTGCTGACCTTGAAAAAGTAATTAGTTATAAAATCACTGCACTTACAATATAACTCGCAACATTTATAAAGAGACTAAAAAATAATGAGTTCTAAATGTTATATATACAACATATTAACAAATTAAATTTGTTAAAGTTAATTATTCTTCAATTGCAGTTTTCTAAATAATAAAGAAATATGTTAAGTTATTGATAAACATACTATATAAATTTTTCCGTAATTAACATATTTCTGTATCTCTTCTGGTATTAACAATTAAAATTTGATGAAGATATATATTCCTCTTTTTAATAATTGTCAATATTCTTTACATTGTATTACATTTTAACTTCACACATTTTACTTATAAAATGCATGAGAGAGGCCTATTTATGATTTTTTACAAATGGTGAGACATGCCATACTGAAGGTTTGCTTGTAGAATTTGACATAACATTATTATGTACATAAACAAATGCTACCTCTTTACTTAGTGATTTATTAATAATGAACCTTTGATTTTTTTTTTAATTCAATGCAAATATTTTTAAGTTTTAATGAATTAATGGTTCAAAAATAATTGATTTCTCATATTCATTTTAACCTAAAAAAATAAAATTATTAAAAAATTATAATTGGCTATTGCCTGATGTCTCAATGCAGCTTAAAACATATTTCTGTAGCGCTTTGCTTAATTCAGAAAAAAGTTGTCTTTACATGGTGATCAAGATTATTGTTAAATACTGAAAGTCGGTTTACCTAATTTGTAAAAATTTAACTTTTAATTAAAAAATTGATTAATTCAATTATTATTATTTTGCAGCTGGAAGATTTCAAGAAATATTGCTTAAATGATAGAGAAATAATGGAGAATGAAATAATGCATTTAAAGAATGATTCAAAAGAGCTTCAGAAAAAAATTATAAAACTTTTGAAGTAAGATATAATATTTTAATATAAATAATTGTTTCTTAATTCTCTTGATATGGTGTATAACTTGGCATCTGCGTGAAACACGCCCTTACCGATTTATCAGATTGAGTGCCATTGGCTCCAGTTATCTGCAATCTGGCCTTGGCTGTTAAGCAATTTACTAGGAGAAATTCTTTCCAACAAAGAAAAGACGAAGTGTGGCACAATTGTACATGTATGTTGAAAAAGTTACCTAAGTACCAATCTTGCTTATTTAGTACAGAGTACTTAATTGCAAAAAAATATTTTTATTTGTTTATTCTGTAATGTATATTTTTGAATACTAACAAAAGTATACTGTGTTTTTCTGGTATTTTTTTTTTAATTTATAAATCATAAAATAACAAAGCTATCTTCATTATATTATTATCAATGAGGTCAAATACACTATATCTATGAGATAGGTTCTTTTTAGGGAAGTAGCTTGAAAGTTCTATTGCATCTATACAAGTAATAACTCTTAATTTTAGTACTTTCAGATCATTTTTAATGTAGACATGTCTCTTCATACAACTGAAAGGTACTTAAAAAGTTCATTAAGAATATACAATTAATCTAACTTTTATATAAATAGACATGGGGTCCTTTATCTTAATTTGCAAATCTAAATTGAAGTGCCAAAACATTATGAACACGTACCTAATAATGTGTAGGTATTTCTTATGTCTGAATAATTACAGCTACACAATTTGACATCAGGCTCACAAGTTGTTTGAGTCATTGCAATAATATATCAGAACAAACATGTTATATTTCTGAATAAAATTTGGACAGATGCATAGGAAGTTATTGCAAAGCAATTAATAAATTCTAGATACTGCTCCAAGTGTTCTATGGGATTTAAATCTGGAAAGCATTATGGTCACTGCAGTACCTACAATTTAGAAGAATGTTCTTGAAGCCAGTTTTAGGTGATCCCTACACATTAAGAAAGGACATTGTCCTTTTGAAATACACCTTCACTGAGGTACAAGGAATTCACTACAGGGTTCAAATTTTCAGTGATTAATGCTTTATATCCTTTTTCTGTCAGGGAGGGAGACCTAGTGCTCTTACCTAATGTTTTGACACTTCAGTGTATGTCAATCTGATTTCACACTTATATTCTAACCCTGTCAAAATTTACACTTTGTATAGGGAAAAGGATATTCTATGGCAAAGAAATGATCATCTTACATTTTTACAAAAAATACAAATCGATGATCGATGGATAAATGATCATGAGGTTTCTAAGTGCCTAGGATGCAGTTGTACTTTTTCTTTTTTGTTGAGGAAAGTAAGTACTTTTCTTTTTTTTATCTTTTTCTTTTGCTTCCACAGTAAGAAATCATTTTAAAAGTTTGTTATATATTTATTTAAAATAAATCAACCAAAACAAACTGTATAAATAATACTTATTTGGTTTAAGCTCCAATAACTTTCTCTATAAATTGCATTTCATGTACCACATTCAAAATTCTAACTTTATTTTAGTAGAATTATTTTTGGTTTTAACTTTATTTTTGTTAGCATATAGGAATATCTTACTAAAGTAATTTTTATTTAAAAAATTTCCATTTAACAAAATATAAAGAAATCTCCATGTTTTTCATAGGATTCATCTGCACAATATACCAAGTAAGTGTTTTCAATATGTTGAATACATAATAAAGTTTATGGATATGGTTATTAATTAATTTAAATCTTATTTAAAAAAAGACCCTCTTGTGTATTTTGATGCAAAAAAATTGAAACTAATTTTTATTTCTTCTTGTGACAGATGGCTAAATAATTTAAATCTTGTCAAAATAATTCTGTTAGTTAATCTTCTCACTATTTAGTAGTGGTATTTCCTCATGGAACAAATTTACCCCTGCTTTCTATATAGTACTTTTGAGGAAATGCTTCAAATTTCAGTTAATTTAGAGTTTAAAAGAAAATAACCCGAGTAAATGTTGATTCCTAGTTTGATTGTGATTTAAAATACATTACATAATACAATTCCTTCGATTCTCCTTCCCTTCCATTGCTATCCACGATCTCCTCTCCCTTCCCAATGCATTGCCTGGTTTCTGAATGGTCCCTGTTGTTTTCGACCCCTTTGTTTGTAAAGATGGCACCAAAGATAGTTCAAAGTTTCCTTCTATTATTTAAAGAAAACATGTGGTTGGACTAAAAGTATCCTATTTTTTATATTTATCTCTAATATATCCACCTGTGAAAGTCCACATCGAAATACATTTAGGTACTCTCGCTTAATTGACTAACTAAAATGCCATGAAGTTTTTTTGGCTTCTAAAATAGTTAAAACAATATCCTTATTAAAGAACTTAAAATTAAAAAAATGTTATGTACCAACATGACCTTTGTACTACTTATACTGTATGAACAATTTCTTACGATTGAGAATTTATAGAACTTTCATAACTTTATATTTTTATATTTCAGCATCATTGTCGACAGTGTGGAAGAATTTTTTGTAATTCGTGTTCAAATAATTGGTTATTAACTGCTTCGAGCAAGTATGTATATTCAATAACGCATTTTGTGCAGTAATAAGAATGTTTCCAAATCTGTATAAATTCGATGTTTTTTTCCAGGAAACAAATTCGTATTTGCAATGAATGTTATATGCAACATTTGGAGATTAAAAAGGTTGTTCGAAGAGATAGTAATGTACAATGCTCTGAAGATAGTGATGATGAAGCTGCAGTCGATAATGCATCTTTTACCCTAAATAGACGCTATATTTCAGGTTAGTGTTTTACCAGGATAAATTATATTTTCAAAAATAATCTAGTATTTATATTTTACAAAAGACAAAATTAAAAAAGGATTTTTTTTTGTCAGGGTTTTAGATAGAAAATATAGACTATTAATAAAATTATAAAATTTAGTTTCTTCTAAGGACATTTTCATGCAAAATATAGGAAAGTAATTTCTATTACATGGACAGTATGCCTTGATTTAAAGTATTCTTAATTTATATATAGCTTCATACATAAATGCTGTAAATAAGAAAAGGTTTATAAGGCATACACCATTAATGTTTATCTTGGTTAATTCTGTGGAAAAAATTATTACAAAGTAGATAAATTTTTTATCTGAAATCTCAGTTACCTACGAGGATTTTAGATTTAATATAGGCTGGAAGTAATTTACATTAAGTGCTATAATTAATGTTAAGTGTGGTAGTAGTTTACATAGCATAATAATTGTGGAGCAATCTAAATGAGTGGAGCATTAGCGGATCCATACTAATTAGCAATACAATACACAAATAACTTTTTATATAACAAGGAATTTTATTAAATAATTTATTTCATTAACAGAATCTCGACTTTCACTAAGCCTAAAAGACCTCTATTTAGTCAGCCCTAATTAAAATAAATTATAAGTTTCCTCCAAATCTCTCGCAGCTTAGATGCATGTTGGACATTGAGAAATTTTATCTTTCATTTTAAAATATAGTATTTGCTTTAACCTGCTAAAAGTTGAAAAAAATATATGTGTGATTTTAGTTTTTCACATTCCCATATATATGAAAATAAACCGAGGTAATTTTTAGGAAATCGCCCAAGCATTGCTGATAGTATTGTTTCACTTCCTGTTATGCAAGAAACAAGCCTTACACCAAAATGTCGCTTCACAAGTGTTCCACAGTTATATATGGGTGTTGACAACCAACAAATCTCTAACACTAAGTAATATTATATTTCCTATGCTATCTTAGATTTTAAAACAAAAGTTTTAATTGCTTTCATTAATAAAAAAATAATTGTATTTTTTATCTTAAAACTTCCCATTAAATCTAATTTTTCATGTCTAAAAATATCTCAATGGTATCAAATAGTTTCATAGTTTAAAGTATGATTGATTTGATACTATTGATATATTTTTAGACATGTAAAAAATTAGATTTAATAGAAAGTTTTAAGATATTTAACTTTCCTAAAAAATAAAGTTTGTGAATGTACATAAGTTATCCCATTGTTTTAATATATATTTTATATAATTTTATGCATACATATATACATTGCAATATAATTAGTTTTTGAAAAGTAAATCCACCTTTATTTCATTGTATTTCAGCGATGTTGATTCTACTTTTACAAATCAAATAGAAACAACTTTAAGTCCAAAAGATGGAGATTTGCTTATTAAAGCTGGTGAAGAAGCCGAACTTCCTATTTTGAATGAGGGGAATGGGACTTCAATGCATTGGAAGTTCACACCCAACAATGAAGTATGTGTACATTAGATATATGAAAACATTTTTATTTTATGGCAAAATACACTAGTTAAAAATTAAAAGAATAATTAAAAAATTCATTTTCCTCAAAAACTATTGGACCGAACTTAGAAATTTCGTATTAATTCAGATTATTACTTTTATTAGATATATATTTATACCACACTGCATCAAAACTACCCACTCATTCTCTCAAGAAGAAAAAAATACTACAAAATATCACTTAAAATTAAAGGAATAAGAAGTATAGTTACCTTTAACAGACATAACAGTGAATTTACAATACTGGGAAAGAAATACAAGAGTAACATAAAAGTACGAAATTTTAAATGTAAAAATCTGTACATGTTTCGGGAGATACATTTCTCTTTATAAGCAGAAATGAAAAACAATTAGATACATATTTATATATTTTTTTGTTTTGCATTTTTGCTGATGAAGGGAGATGTACCAAAATTTCTACAGAATTTTACCTTTTATATTGCATATTTTTACATTGCTTTTCTATTTTTTATATTCTTAGCACAATGTTTCCTATTTTTTAACTTAACAATACAGTTGATGCGTTTCTGGTGCAACCACACACACTCCTGCACCAAAGTAGTTTTCTTCCCCTGGATACTCCTCGGATGTGTTGTGTGTAGCAAACTACAATTAGCCTCCGAAGTGCATATCAGACATATTCAATAAAAATCAGAAGTTCTGACTGGCTAATCCATACATGGAATATTCTCATTTTTTAAGATGTTCGTCGAACAGTTGAGCTTATGTGTTCAAGAGTTTTCATTCACAAAAAGAAACCAACCAGGGGCAGACTGGCCATAGGATGGTCTGTTGCAATCACTGGTCGAGTACAGCCAGACATATTATAGGGCCGCTACAATGTTGCACTATAACTGAATTCTGGCCCTTATTCCTCCTTATTTTACCAAAGATTTTTTTTCTATATTTTAAAATGGCCATTACAAGAATCAACATTCATATTCATATTTCTTTGGAAAATATTTTTGTATTGTTGTTTAAGGGATTTAAACAGTTGTTCAGGTTTTTGCATCTGTTAACTAGGGTGTTGCAACTCTCGAAATACCATTAGGCGAGTAGCATTTTGTCCCAAACTGACATGATTACGAATTGCTAAGGCCGAAGCACTGATCTAAGCTATTGGTAAGTTTAAACAATTTATGTCGCTCCACGGCCACTGGATCTTGTTCATACATTGTATCATAAACCGTGACAACTTGGTTCAGAAGTAAAAAAATAGCAGGTGCAAGTGTGAATTGCAATTATATAAATTTACTGAACCTCTTATTGTAATTAAGAAATTACTGCGGTTTACTTTTTATTTAAAACAGACTTCTTCTGCAGTAAGAAACTTCCCTTCCAAATTTGAAAGAAATCGGACCAAAATGTTACAAAAAACATGAGATTAGTACAAAAAATAATTGAAAACATATTTTCACACAAATTTACTAACTTTTTAATAATGCTTTTCTTAAAATTTGGTTGAAATAATGCTTGCAATAATAGAATACCATACTTCAAAAGAAAACTCAATGAAATAAATTTTTCCTAATTTTTTATGGAAAAAAGAGTGAAAAGAATAAATTAAGTAGCTCATGAAAGCGTAAAACGATTCAGTGTGTTTTCTTAAACATCCTTTTATTTCTGCTACAAAACACAACCATGTGCCCATTATACTTTAAACCACTGATTTATGTGATAAATGTTTATTTCTGAACAACAAATGGAATCGCTGAATGATACATTTTCCAGTTGGTGTTTGTGCTACTATGATTTGGGAACAGGGATGTTTAGCTCATAACTTGTACACTAATCAACCAATAGTTGTTAAATTCATTAATTTCGAAATTCATAATCGATCGAATTGTGACTGTGATGTAATAAAGTCTCTGATTCTAAATTATTTGGCATCAGCTAATTCGAAAGTGATCTTATTTTTCAGTTGTAAATATAAAGAAATGAAATCACTGGATAGATTTATTCATAATAACTGTCTTCGTCATCCCACTAAACAATATCCAATTTTCTTTGACGGGAAAACTATCACATTTTGTTAAGAATCCAATGAAGCTATATAATTATTAGCTAATACGACACTTTTGAAGGATTACTCATATATTTATGCAAGAAACAATCCTTTATTAAATCATTTATTCTTTTTATTAAAATAGATTAAAAATCCAGATATATTTATGAGTCAGGAATTTTGAAAAGTAATAAATGTAAAGTACAATAGAATAATTTTTCGAAGATTTTCTTGTCCCCAATTCTTTGCATTTCCTCATGGTAAGATATATTTTTGTAATAATTTTTTTCTTTTGATAATAAGATACTTAATATCTCTGATTTTCGACCACTTTACTTTTATTTATTGGCAATGTTCAGTGACTTGATTCAACAAGATTCATTGGAGGTATGGAGATTTTGGCTGCCTACCCTTATCTGGATTTTAAGTTTTAAGTTAATTGGCTTTTTAAGATTTTCAGCCAACTCTCTCTGTGGATTGTTAAATTGAAAAATGTAATGATTATATTGTAATATTTTTTGGGACACAGTTAATAAAAACAAAAAAAGTGTAATACTATTCAAATAACATTTTGTAGAAAATAACGTTTTTGTTGTTGACATCTCTTTTTGCTCCAATGTAAAAAAAAATGCAGTGTATCTTTTTTTACTAATGTGTATGGCATATTTAATGTAAAATCTGTATGTTACTGAAACATATACAAGTGTTTTTGTAATTCTCAACTGCATTAATTTTTGGACTGGTAAACACTTATAAACATTGTCAAGTGGAATCATATACACAAGTATAGCAAATGTACTTTTGTACACTTTTGACACTTAAGTCTTCAGTTTAAGTTAAAAAAATTATCTAATTTTCTAAATCTTAATATTTGTACAGTTTTTTCTCGTAAATGGTTAATCTAACTGTGTTTTGAATGATACACTTCATTTCTTTATTTCTACTAATGTCACTTAGCTAATATTTAATAAAAATTCAATGTAAACTGATATGACTATTCTGTTTAAACTTTTAGGCCATTCCGATTAAACTCATTCATGAAAACTCTAATTCGAAATCCCAACGAACTGTGTTACATCAAAGTGCCTGTGAAACAGAAGGTGTGATAAAATTGACAACTCCTGGTTTATACAAGTTTTGTTTGGATAACACATCAAGGTATTATCACTTCATATTTTTACTTAATATATTTGGTTTTATAATGTATTTTGGTGCTTTATAGAGATATTTATATATTTAAAAAAGTAAGTCTGGAAAGGATTTTTATTAGATCTACAAAAAATACCATATAAAGTGAAAATTAGTCAAAATGCTCAACATGTAATTCACAATGTGCAGTTCGCATATTTTTTTTTGCAACAATTTTTACTATAGATAAGACTTGATATTTATTTGATAAAATCATTTATGTAATTTTTCTATATCTTAAAAAAATAACAATAAAATTATAACTCGTATTTTTATATAAAAATATGTTTAGTTTAAAATGGATTTAAAGCATCCTTTGAACAATCCAGACTTAAAAGCATTTTATAGCAAATATTTAATATATAACTAAATATAGAATAAATGAAAATACAATATTTTATCACTATTGCAAGTACTTATAAAAGATACACCACTTATTTATAACTTAGTTTTCAAAATATTAAAAAAAATCTTTTTTTTTTCAGATTAACTTCAATGTTATTGTATTACTCTTTTAAGAATACAATTTCAAAAGAAGAAAGTACATGCAGTTAATACAGTTATACCTAAATGTTTACTTATTTGTAAAGCAAGTTCAGTTTTTTATTAATGTTGAACTTTTATAAATTTTTATTCATTTATATAATTTATGAATAAAGTGCCTTATACTCATATTCATATTACTTGGTATCTATTTATTCATTTAAGAGCTTCTATCAACAATAAACTTTTAATAAAAACCTTATAAACTTGATTTTTAAACTATTTATTTACACAAGAGGGATTTATAAACAAAGTAAAAACTATATGCGATGTAGTTTAAAAAAACATCGATAAGGTTAATAAACAAATTTTTTTTAAAAGTTAGCAAATATACATATAAAAAAGAAATGTCAAACACAAACATTCACAAAAGATAAATTCATGAAGCTATACATACAACACAGTTTAATACTGCATTTCATAATTTTTATAAGCAACTCATTCACATTTGAATTTTCCAGCAGTAAAAAAATTCATAAATTCAACAAATAAAATTTTCGATAAGAGTTGTATTCAAACTAGATGCTTTTTGGATTAAAATTTTCTGGCATCCATATTAAGCAATATTTTTTTAAAAAAAACTACATTCTAAAATGTGGACGAACAAGTTATTTTTATTATTAAGACCTAGATATAATGAATTAAAACTGTATATAATTAATAAAATTTAAATAGATAAGATATTAACAAAAAATCTAAAGGTAAATTATTAGTAATGTGTTTTTTTATTTTATGATCTTACTCTAGTACCAAAGATTTTTATTGAAAACTTTTAACTTCAACATGTTAATTTTTTTATATTTAAGCCAGATTCCCATGTTAAAATCAAATACTCAGTACCTAACTGTAAAGTCTTCCATCTAATATTTTTAATATGTTATTTAAAAAGCACATGATAAAATAAAAAGTAATTTGCATTTTACAAAAAAATATTAATTGAATTAAATTATTTTAATTTAAATGGATATTTATTTTAATTAGTTAATAGTGATTTAATGACACAAAAGGGCAACAATTGAATAATACTGTATCTGTATGACTTCTAAAATTTGCTCTTTAAAAATTATTTTAAATGGTAACATATAGTTTTGAACATTAATTTTAAATTTATAAACTGAACATATATTTTCATTGGAATAAAAATATAAGAACATATTTGCACTGATTCATGCAAATTATTAATTGAAGAAAACTGTAAACACTTATGATGAAAAGTATTTAAAAATTAAAGGGTTTTGTAGCCTTCCATAACATTTTTTAAATCCCTTTCTTTGAAACTGGAATAGTTATGATGTGAAGACAAAGGGCACAGTTCCTGCATTTCACACCACCTGAAAGTGAAATAATTTTTAAAAGATCAAATTTTAGATATTTTTTAAGATAGAAAAATTTAGGTCCATTATTGAAAAAAAACACTCCACACGCTTGGTTTGGTACCATGACAGAAAATTTTGTTAGGAGACTGATGAAAAAGTTTAAATATATACAAAATATTTTACATTACTCTGATTTGTAATATGATCTGAATGACAAAACCCATATAAAAGCTATCAAATTTCATTAAAAAATAAAAGTAGCAAGCAGATTATAAAAATTTGGAAATGTAGGAAAAATAAAAACATTTTACTAGACCATAGTCTAGTATAAGATAAAAACTTGTCTTATAGAATCATAACTTAGTCTAGAATACTTAACAATTTAGCAGTGACAATAACATATTTGATTTGTTTAATGGTGTGGTGTTAATTTTGCACCCTGTTTACATCTGTACCTTGGAGGTATAGGACACTATGTCCATCATTTTGATTTTCAGGTTAAAATTGAGATTTGTTTTTCACACTCTTTACAAAGGTATAAACACTATCTTCTATATGTATTGCCAATGGGGAGATGTTATTTTTTAAAGCATTTTATGTCCATATAAACCTACAGGCATATAATACTTTGATAAGCTTTCCTGTGAAATAGTAAAAATGAATATAATGTCTTATACCTCCGAGGTACAGATATATATATAATTAGAATTTTTTTTAAAGTGTTAAAATTAAAATATTTAATAAAATTTCATATTTACACTTAAACAATAACACTTCATAACTCTAATAATTTTAAATGCTACTATCTAATGACATTAATAAATTTTTGCTTAAATACTAAAAATATATATATAATAGTTAACTTACTGTTTGGCAGTAAATATGTCCGTTTCGTTTTTTGTTTGAACAGCATTTTCTATCAATGCAGCTCCTATAAAATTAAATAATCTTTAGTGGTTAACACTTTCGCGACCACAGCGAGCATATACGCCCACTGGCTTTTCAAATCAAAGGTACTTCTCTCATTAACTTCCGTTAATACCAAAAGTGCGAAAACTGGCCAAAGTCGTTAACTTTCCACCTCATGAGGACTTGAAAATCGTGAAGGTTGATAGGTATATACAACATGGATCAAATCACATCGATTACGATTTATAAACTTTTCTAACCACGATGTTGCGGGGCCCAGATGGGTTAGTGTTGGCTGGATTAATGTCATACTTCGGCTATACAATGGCTATTGGTGACAGGAATATCCCGACAGAAAGACCTCTTAATTTTGAAATGTTGACAAATGAATTTTTGTTAGGTTGGTTGAATTTACGTCCCATTAGAGCTGCACAATGAGCTATTGGCGATGGTTCAAGATTTATCCCAAAAGAAAGACCCGGAAATACCGCCTTGGTAGTTTTTAATTATGGTCAGATGAAGAAGACACATCAGGTATGAAACAAATTGCACTTGAATAGATGCGAGGACGTTTGGACTGTGATAGATTTTTCAATCAATAGATTTTGATAGCAGTTCTCTTATCACCATATCGCTACACACATGTTGAGATTCGAACTAACTCCCTCCAGTGCTGATTCGAGGGGCCCGTAGCCCCGAGGTACAGTCGTCACTCGTCGGCTAGAAACCAGAGGGTAATGAGTTCGAAGAAGGCTGATACGAGAGACTTGACAAAAATTTTAAAATGCAGTGAACTTGTGATTGGAGAGTTGCCAGATTCGCTACGAAGTAATTATACATTGTCTGAACTTGCCTCCAATTTCTATGGCATGTATACAGGACTGGTGCACATTAAATCTGATCGGGGTCCAATGTCCGTTCTGATGCCCATTGAGATTAAGTCGGGTGCTAGCTCAGGTGTTGTCCTCGTCATCTGACCATGGTTAAAAAATATGAGGCATTGTTTCCAGGTCTTTCCTTCGAAATAGGCCCCGAACTGTTGTTAATAGCCCAATGTGCAGCTCCAGTACAACATTAATTAACCAAAACCAAACAAAACCGATGTTGAGTCTGCTGCTCTGTTACCTGAGCCACACCCGCCTCATCCTGAAGGCTTTGTTGGTTTATTTATCGTCTAAATAGATCACGAACCGTCGTTACACATTTATTTTACGTACTAATACACATTTATTTTACCTAATAATAACGAGGGCTGTTCAAAATGGTTCGTGAACAGTATTTGGGCATGAATATGCAATTTTTCATACATCTGCCAGGTGCTCTATGGATGCACTCACCACTCCTTTTCCTTATTTGTTTGTAGTCATAAAATTTATTATCTCCAGTTCTTTTGAAAAATTTCACGAGTGGTCTTCATAAACAAAGTGAAACCGTAAAATTTTTTGCGATATGGATTTGCAAGTCATGAGTTTATGAATACCTTATTGCAACCAAGGCCCTATCATACCAATGGGTCGCAAAAAAATTCATCAAGATCAAAAATAATAATATGCTGGCCAAGTTCAAATCAATATGAAAATCATGCTAGTGGTTTCTTTTGTTATCACAAAGGGTATATTCCAAATTTTTACATCAGGAATCAGTTAATCAAAAACACACCTCTAATTCTTTAAGCGGGTATACTGGGTAAGGTAGATCTAAACCCTTAGTAAAAGAACATCAGTAAAATTATGTGTAATAGGGATTTGCCAATCATGAATTCACTCCTTTCACCCCCCACCACAGATTTTTAAGAAAATTCATTTAAACAGTTCACTAAACCGTTTTCCTAAACGTCATGATCAATGGTTAGATGATAAAAGAAAAGGCAAACATACTAAAAATAGGGAATTAATAGCAAAACTTATTTCAATTCACAACTTCTTGCAGTTAAAGTATCCTTTTTCTTTCAAACAGAAATATTTTTTAACATAATCAATTTATATTGAAGCACATAATCAAGGGAAAAGTTGGTATAGCCAGCTGCCATAATTATTCCACCACTATTGCTTATAGCTAAAGATTAAGTAATTTATCTAAAGAATCTTGAAGCTATTAAACAATAAGTAATTCATTTGCAACTATTTTTGATTTTCCTGGTACAAAGAATTAATGTTCATTGTAAAGGAGTAATTGAGCTATTTACAATAATGAACATTTTTAATCCTAATGCCTTTACTAAAGTTATGTTAAGAAGATTTCTATAAGTACAATAATTACTAGTTTGACTAAAAGGAATACAATACTTTAAATGCATTATTCTTGGATTTAGTTGATAAAACCGTATACCAATAGACAGCCAAACACTATCAAATGCAGTTTTCTCTATATAATTTGAATATTAACGTATTTAACTTACCTATATAGGTTCTAGCAATGCTATAAGCTATATCTCTAGCAGCTATAGGTAGAAGTTCTGTAGAATGCTTTACAAATTGCAAGATTTGTTTCATGCATGTATCAACTTTTTGGCATGATTCTTTTAACACATCAATTTCTTTAGCAACTTCTAAAGATAACTTAATGCTTTTCTCTAAAGACAGAAGTGCATCGAAATTGCTTTTCATTAAACTCCGAATTACATCCATTGACATCACATTGGTTGTACCTTCCCATATTGGTAAGACCTGTAATAATGTGAAAATACATAATACATATACATGTAAAACTGACTACATTATTAATCCTATATGTTAAATTATCTTTAAAGGTAATTGAAGAATTCAGACTGCCTTAACAAGTGAATAATAGCAGCACAAAATTTGAATTGCAGATAGTTATTTTTATAATACATGTGTAAATAAGTATTTTTTGGAATAGAAAACTTATTATCAGAAAAAATACTGCACATCACTATAGGGTTGCATAAAAACACTTATGTTTTTAACACTTTGAGTCCCGGTGATACCAATTGGAATCATATACGATTTTTACATGCACTAATAAAAATTTGGGACTGAGAGGGTTAAAGTACTATGTTAATCAATTGTCTTTTAAAGTGAACAAAAAATAATTGAACTATAACATTTTTTTAGTTATTCTCTAACCTCCTTCAAAGGTTATATTTTTGCATAACTAAGATAAAAACCTTGATACCCAAGAAACACACAAATGGATGTGCATGCACATATGGGCGGGTTGGCTGAAAAGTGGCTATAGTGTTAAGTGGAATGACATTCAACAAGTTATGGGACAACCTATTGAGATAAGACCCACACCTCTATGCCAAATGATAAATATAGCTTCCTAGTAATGTAAAATGTTATTAGATGATTTTCGTATTTTTAAGTGTTGTACCACTTGGCAGACAGCTCACCCATACAATAATACAAAATTTTACCCTTATACAAATGGGAGGGGTCCCCTCTTAACCCCTCCACCTTGCATACTTCACTACAGGGATTACAGAAATGCGATATAGTAATTATAAATATGCAAATAAAGATGAAAATAAGATAGCAAATAATTTGGGCTTGAAAGAAATAATACCACTTTTGAAAAAAAGCACATAAAATAAATAATACAATTTTATTAAAAAAATATATCAACTCAAATGTTCAATTATTACTTTCACCACTCTTCCCTTGGTTAAGAATAACATGTTACTTGTTTTTAATATATTACATTAAGATAAATATTTATTAAAGTACTCTTATTTTTGAAGTCCTGCATTAGTCCATTTTCCTGTATGTCAAGACTCCTTACAAATCATTTTAATAATGAATTAAATCAGTATATTACTTGCAAGTAAATTTATGTTTATTATTATCACAATTTTATGTCTTCTTTTGTTTTCCCAATAAGACAAGCTGCTGTCTAATTTGTTTCTTACTAAACAACATTGTACTGAGCAATTTTTTTTTATCATTGTAGATATTGTATTGAATGACAATGTAAAATTTGCTTAAATCATCTAGAAGACTCAATTTTTTTTAATCCAATGCTTGAGGGCAGATAGTGGATAGACAAAAGAGAGCCGCAATTGCACTGTTCTATCCTAAAAAAGTTTAAAAACTTTTAAGGCTCTTATGAGAGGAATAGAGATCAACATGTCTTTGCCAATAGGGTCAAATTAAGAAGTTTTACACAAAGAAAAAAGTATTTATATTTGGTGCCAAACTGCTTTTTTGGAGAAAAATATTCAAGAGTGTAATTAAAAAAAAACATCTTTAACTCAAAATCTACACACGTATTTAAACTCAGAATTTATGTTGCGGGCTTAACTTTTGGAAAGCGGAGTAGATTTGTAATAAATTTATCCAAGCTCCTAATGTGTCAGTTTTAATGCAAATAAAAAAGCAAATCAACAAAGAACTTTAAATGGTAAATCGCTAAAATTTAAAAATTCAAAATTGATGCTGTAACTATTAACAAACCTTTCAATTAATGTGTTTGTAACAAAATACAAAATAGTACAAAAGAACAACATCTATATTACTTACTTGAGCATCTCTAAGCATGCATGGCAACCTTGTATCTTCAATGTATCCTTGTCCACCAAAGCTTTCTAAACCTTCAGATGCTAGAGCAACAGCCTATAAAAGTAATAAATTTTGTCAATTCCGAATTATAAAGCCTTATTTCTTCTTAAACAGTAAAACAAGTATAATCACTTTCCATTTTTTTTATGGTTTTCTTGTTGGATTGGAACTCACTTAAAATTAGTCACAGACACAGTAAAAATGTCCCAAGTGAATAATGAAAGTTTTGTTTCTCCAGTAAATACAAATTGTACATCAATCACTTTACATTTCTGAGTATGTGTTATATGAATGAATAAGTGAGTGGTGTTATTTGAGTTTTGGAGATGAATAGTTCATTATCAAAGGTGTCTCTCTCTCCCATAATAACAAAAATATTTGATATCTCACATTATTACAAATAATTTTGATAACTAAAATGATTTACCTGTTTAGCTGTATATAGTTTCATTACAGGAGACAATAAGCGAAGTAGAAGAGCTTCATCCATACTATTTACGCCTGATTCAATCTTACCAAGCAGTATTGCAGCCTAATTGTAAAAAATACATAAATATTTTGAACAAAAAGTATATATGGGTTAGAATGAAATATTACTTAATATAAAGTTTATTATACTACAAATAAAAATTAAAGCCTGAAACAAACTCAAAATCCTGTAGAATCAAATTCCTGTTCTACAGAGAACACAAATTTGAAATAGTTTAAGGATCGTTGATCTTTTTTGATAAGTGTTATATAAGCAATAATTTGGTAAGTCAATATAGTATATAAAACATACTCTCTTTTAATTATAAGATTATTTGAAAATTCGACCAAAACGTTTTAGTAATATAAGTGTGTGGTGTTATTTGAGTTTTGGAGATGAATAGTTCATTATCAAAGGTGTCTCACTCTCCCATAATAACAAACTTGAAACATATATTTTATGTTTATTATTCTAGATATCTAAATAACTTCAAATATGATATATATCTAAAATAATTTATCTGCATATATCTTTGAAACATTTTAAACATACGGGAACTGTGTTCTAACTTGTCAGAACTCATACTAAAATCAATTTCCAGCATCACTGATACTGTTAATATGGATTAGCATTAAATACTAATTAATAAAGTTTATTGTACTACAAATAAAAATTGAAGCATGAAACAAACTAATCATGAAACAAACAATCCTATAGAATCAAATTCTTGTTCTACAGAGAACACAAACTTGAAATTTGGATTAAAGTTTAGGAATAGTCGATCTTTTATTGGCAAGTGCAATAAATTTGGTAAAAGCAATGTATTTGGTAAGTCAATATCGTGTATAAAATAAAATATTCTCTGTTTTAATAGCAAGATAATTTGAACATTTGACCAAAAACGTTTTAGTAATACAAGAAAATATATTTTACGTTTAATATTCTAGAAACCTAAATTACTCTAAATACAAATCTATATATATAAAATAATTTATCTGCATATATCTTTGAGACATTTAAAAAAAACATAAGGGAACTGTGTTTTATCTTGTTACAACTCCTAATAAAGATCAATTCCAGCATCATTGATATTAGACTTAATAGATAAATATAATTTTTTTTTAAAAATCACACACTACCTTTAATACAAGAAGCAAAGAACCTCTAACCTCCATCTCCATTTTAGACAAAGTTCGCATATGCAAAGAAGTATCAGAAAGTAAATTGCCAAATGCCATTCTTTTGTAGCTAAAGTCTCGTGAAAGCATTAACATCCTTAGAAATGGGAAAAGATAAATTAAATTTTGAACTTCACATTTAATTTTAGCTTAGTATTAGAAAACACAAATAGATACAAAATTTACTTCGACATTATTTTTACAATCTGTTGTAGCCAGTGGTAGTGATTGCATGTCATTTTTTTACAATTTCAATGAAAATCTGTGTACAATTTTAAAGAGTGGGGTTGCACTTACCCTCGCTCCCCACTCCTAATCGCTTTCACTGGTTTTAACATAATATTTAAAGTCTGAATAAATCAAAGTCAATCATCATCTGAACTAAGATGACATTTTTCCTACAAAAAAAAATTTCAGATGAAAACTGCTTGTTTTAATCGTCTGATGGGAGAGCAACAAAGTTGAACATTTGTTTTCACATTGTAAGATAGTTTAATTTATATTTCTAACATATTGGTATAATTTTTTTAATTACTTTTGTAGAGATGCCTTTTAAACAATCCCTAAAGTTTTAGATCTAAAAAAGTGTTTCAGTAAATAAATTTTTCATAAATTTATAAATTTTGTGTATTATTCGAAAAACTGGCAGTACACAAATGGATATATAAGTAACTATTCATATGACGGTTCAAGTTGGTTGCTAGAATTTTGCGAAGTAAAAAAAATAAATTACTGAAAGCTTTTGCAGCACATAAATGTGAGAAATATTTTTCCATTATAAATATTTTATATATTTTCCATAGTAATATAATGCCCAGAATAGAAGGTGTAATAAAAAGTTTACCAGATTTTTTAAAATAACAGTAAATTAACATATAAATATAATAGTAAATTAACATGCAGTACTACATTTTCATAAAAATTCATAGTTCTGATTAGATATTGGAATTCAAACCTTATGAGGTTCAGTAAACGTTTGATCTCTCAAACACTATTTACCATGAATGAGCAAAAGCATACTAATTTATTTTTGTAGTTAAATAAATCAATAAAATCTTTTAATGACACAATAATTGAGATATACCTAAATGCATCTGCTATTTACTTGCATGTTATTTAGAGAGATATTTTCAGATACTTTTTGGTTCAGAAAACTGATCTTACCTCCTCATACCACCAACTGAAGCAACAGAATTATGAAATCGTGTTATGTTCAACATATGAGAAATGGAAGCAATTCCTCGCCCTTCATCAGACATCTAAATATAATAAATAATTTAAACTATTTAAATTACTCCATAGTTATAGAAAATGTATTACTATTTCCTAGTAAGGAAAATATGTTTATTTTCTAGGTTATATAACCAAAGCTGGAGATCATTATCATTTAAGAGCTTAAGTGTATTTCATATAACCTAAAAGTTAATAAACATAACACTTGCATTACTACACTATATATTTTTTATTTATAAAACAATAAAAAACTATGATATATGTCATGTACTACTAGCTTGTAAGTGTAGCTTGTAGCCGAAAATCTTGCAGTTTATGTTGATGCAAGATCATGATAATCTTGTTTGGCAATAAGCAATTATTTGACAATGTTGTTCTGTCATATTAATAATGAGTTTAGCCAATTTCAACAAAATTAAACTTATGAAGTGATAATACAGACAGGCCTAAAAAGAGGGTATTATTTTCTTCTGAAATTTTTTCGAAATATAAGCATCTAAAAATCAAAAAATTAATAGTAACATAAATAACCTACTTTGTGTGCAATACAGCCATCCAATAGCAATTCTGCTGTAGGAAGTTGACGGGTACCTAATTTATTTTTCAATTTTACCATTTGTATGTTGTTAAGTTGGCCATCAAGGTTCTTTGTTTCGACATAAAACATTGTCAGGCCACCACTGCCCTTGAAAATATAAAAATATATTACAGTCATAAAAAATTAACTAAGTCCAAATATCATATTGAATTACAAATACAGTAATATAGTGTTTAAAAGTAATAAAATCATATATTAAATATTTAAAATCTACATTAAGTTATAAATATGTGTATTAAAATACCATAATGTCTGGAAATCTCCTCATGAATGGCAAAGTTTGCAAATTTGAAGAAAAATTTAGATTAAAATCAAGGCAAATATAACTTTTAAAACAAATAGAATAATAATTTGAATTACTTTTGATGCTTTATCACTTTGTACAACCCTGGCTAAAGTAAGTGCCATGTTAGCATCCGTTGCCGATGAAAACCATTTATATCCATATAAACGATAAAAATCCCCTTCAGGAACAGCAATTGTTTCAGTACCTTGAGCTTTAAAAAAGAAAAATTTAAGTATTTTGATCAGTAAGGATAAAACTTGCATCTTTATAAAAATTGTAATGCCATTCAAGGGGCAGATATAATTAACTTGTTTAAATGTTAATATATTAAAAAAAATATGTTATATGGGACTATGAGACTAACATAAAAGGGGGAAAAGTTAAAAGTATATTTTATATATCATCGTCAAACATATAAACACTTGCTATTCTTATGATATATGCACTATTTGAATGTAAACAGATTTTTCGGATTAAATTAAATTGTCACAATTTCAGAATTCACGTATCTAATCTTAAACCATGGCTTTGATCCCTGAAAATATTTTAAGTTAGTGAAATTTGGAAAGTTTATAAAATAAAACTTTAGATAAACCATTACAATTTGCTTATATGTTTAGCCGACTAGACAGCTAATTTTTTTTTTGCAATATATTACAATTTTACTGTCAGTTGTGATCAATAAAAAATCAAGAAAAATTTACTAAAAAATTAGGGTAAAGTCTTCAGTTTGTATCATTACTCCATTCTAATATCCACTTAATAATTTTATTTTAAGCTTCAGATTGCTCAAAATTAAACTAATGACTGTATGAAACAGCTGTGAAAAAAAAATTAAGTTAAACATCCTTTAGTTTTCAATCAGATTTAATTTAGATAATTCATGTCTTTAAAATTCTATTCCTTAAACATTTCATTAGTGAGTATTCTTTTTGAAATTTTGCTGAAAACTTATCATACAAAATATAATTGTACAAATTTATTTCAAACACATTTGCATCAGGTTTTTTTTTATGTAACAGTACAAAAGTTTGTATTGTATTTTTTGTCATATATGAAATGTAAAATTTTAAATTTAATTAAAATAACTTTTTAATCACTAAATTTGTTTAGTTTTTACTCTCAAATGAAGCTTTCATTTGAAACAAAAAAAATATTTGAATGAAATTATACAATTTAACAACTAAATAGCACATTTTTCTGAAAGATTTTCTAGTTTTCATGGATTTTTAAACTTTTTTGGCACAATTTTGTAAAAGGAAATAAATCTCTTGAAATCCGTACCATTTTATAAGCTACACATACAAAATACCAGATAGTTAAAATCTGTACATTGTACATACAATCTGTATACATTAGCAGTTATGCACTTCTAAGTGTTGAATAATGAATAGTTGGAAGTGTGCAATATACATATATATAATTTTTTTTAAATAATTGATTATGTGAACTTCTTATACTTTATGAATTATTACTACTATATTTCTAATATTTTTGCGCATTATATTATTAAAAAGTCAAGAGATTGTTAGATTACATCAGAAAAAGTGTTTAATCCAAAATCTAAGGATATAGTCTTGCCATTGTATAGAGGTTTGGTAAGGCATCATCTAGAGTATGGTGAACAGTTTTGGCCACCATATCTTTAAAAAAAACATTGATTTGTTAGAGAAAGTTCAGCACAGCTACTAAAATGGTCCAAAGTACTTCAGGCATGAATTAGGGAGATAGATTAAGAATTTGAATATGTATACTTTGGAAGAGAGAAGGGTTAGGGGATATTTGATTCAACTGTTCAAATTTATTAAACAGGGGGATGTCGAGGATTTAGATTTTAATATGAGTGATAGAACAAGAGGTCATGGGTTTAAATTAAACAAATCACATTTTAATCGGAAATGGAGAAAGCACTATTTTTATAATAGGGTAGTCGACAAATGGAACAACTTGCAGTGAATATTGTTAATTCTACAGGAGTAATTGATTTTAAGAAGAAGTTAGATACTCATTGGGGAATAGATATGAGATAACTGGACCAACTTATTGTTGGCCGTCAATATTTGTATTAATTAGTTCAAACATATTGGCTTAATCTCGAACAGTTGAGAGTGACAGACTCTATTAGAAAAGGACCAAGTTTCTGTTGCTTTGGGGGTGGTCATTGCTTTTTCTATTTCTGACACTTTTTCATATGCAAACTGTTCATTCATGTGTATGCAATTTAATTCTTTGTAAATCAAATTGTCAGAAGGCTCTACTGAATTGTAGATAATATCATTACTATTATCTCTAAAACATACTGTAATTCTGTAGTGTCTCATTTACGAAACATCCTTTACAATATTTTGTATCTGTAGAAACTATGTGATAATATCAATAAACATGGAATCTAAATACAATTTAGGGATACTAACTACATGGAGAAGTCTTGTCAACAAGTTTAGCAACCAGTGGCGAGGTATGACTTTTTGCCATGGTCATCGCTCAGAGCCGACCCCCCCCCCTTTTTTTTACAGTAAAGCACTTGCATTTTTGTCGTAAAACTTTAAAAACTACTTTTAAATTAATAATACTACTTCTAAATTCTGATATAGAAATTATCAAGTTAACTCATTCAATAAAATAAAATCCATTGATTTCAGCTAATTATGACAAAATACCTTATGACAAAAAAAACTATATGACAAAATACCTATATAAACTATATGACAAAATACCTATATAAACTATATGACAAAATACCTTATTGCATATAGTTTATATATTTAATTATACATACCAACATCTGATCCACCTCTTTTTTCTGTCATCCATTGACCAGATGTCCAAAACTTTTCTGAACTTCTATTGGTGAGGTTATTAAAAGCTGTCATAAAGAGTGCATTTTTTACTCCATCAACCTAAAACATTACACATGATTTTGTAATAAGATAAGTACAAATAAATATGTAATTCACATCTTAATTTTATTTTAACTATGTGTTTTGAGATTATGTAAAATAAAAAGCGCAAATTTACCTAAAGTTGATTTCAATAAAAAAAATATTTTAACAATAACTTGAGGAATCAGAAAAGCTTCCCTAAAATAAATTATATCTTAGAGTTAAACAACAGAGATCTAAGAAACATAATTTGAAAAAGTTCACTTATGAATATCCATTTTTGATAATAGTTACATGATATATATATATAAATATATATATATATATATATGTATTTAAATTATAATTAAAATTTCAATTCAAAGTTTTTAAAACACAAATTTTGGAATAAATAATAAAATTATAATGCAGACTAAAGAACATAATTTTTAGTTTAATTTAAAAATATTATTAGTTATACGGGTAGGAAGAGAAAAATATTTAAAAAGCAAATCACTAAATGTCAAAAAGAAAATTTTGCTTTATTGATATAAAATCATCCTTGAGTAATAAGTTTGTTCACAAATTCACACAAACATGAACTCTCCTATCTATTATGCAGCTCTAGTGTGACTTTAATTAATCTAACCAAACCAACCTATTATCAACTTTCATACAAAATATGTTTTTAACTATTAGATAAAAATACAAATAAAATCCATGTAAAACTTAGAAAAATAACAAAACAAAGTGTCAATACCTACAGATTTATTGTATTCCATGATAGTTTTTGCTGCTCCATCTGTCATGGCAATTGGGCATGAATATAATCCAGATGATGGTGCATATAAATACAACTTACAGATTTGGTGAAGGCGACTAAAATACAAATATTAAGCAGATTAGCAATAACAAATAAAGTATGATGAAGGGATTTTAAATATGAATGTGAATAAAGAACACATATACACTTATAACTGGAAAAAGTGAGCATACAAACCTCCAACAACTTAATTTTTGCTCATAAGGAATTGCTACAATGCCTTCTTCTGCACAGATGTCATGTTGCTTTTTCCAAGCATTGCAAGTTCGTAATTCATCAACACGCTGACCCCATGCATTATATGCAGTCAAACTAGGTGGGTGTAGTTCACATTCCCATCCGAGATCATCTATCTCTTGGACAATTCTATCTCCAAAACAGCTAAGATCATCTGAAATGGTTTTGTTTATCTGAAAAATAAACACATAGTATAAAAATGAAGTAAAAATATAATAAAATTATTTTTTATCATACTTTTTGACAAAAAAAAAAATCATAAGGCTCTTCATCTGAATGAATGTTTTTTTAATGTAATAATAATTCAGACTGAAACTTTGAACAACAAATTTATAACTAATACCCTGATATTTTTTTTATCCATTTCTAAAGCATTCCACATGCACTGTCTTTTACTGTATTACTTTTTCAAAACGATGATGAACTCTTTCATATTCTTCAAGATAAATAAATGTATCTTTAAAGTTTGTTTTTGACATGAATATGTCGTTAAAATCGGTCTAGGTACAGTGGTCATTAGTAGAAACTTGATTGACCTAAAAAGTGTTGCTATTTCAATGTACCATAGCTGCAGAAGATTCAGCATATGGGGATTAATTACCTGCTATCGTGTAGAAGAAGACAAGCAAACTCAACTAGGTTGGCCATTAACCCACTCCACCATTAAATTAACAATCAAATATAAGGCATGATACACATTCCATAGAAATTCAGTTACATATAGTCTGTTGTGCAGCTGTAGTGAAACCATAATCAAATAAAATTAAACTATTAACATATTTTTTATAAGATTAGTTTGTTATATCAATTTATTTTGAACTATTATTATAATTTTTAACTATTATTATATTTTGAACTATTATTAAATAATATTATGAACATACAAGGTATGTTTTTGAAATATTTTAACAAGTAATACCATTTTAATGGTTTAGTGACTAATAAAAAAACCCGATGCAAATGTGTTTAATAAATATAAAATTCTAACAAAATAGGCACAAATGCTGATTTTAGTTTATTTATACAAATATATTTAAATTGTTTCTTAATATAATATTTAAAAAATGTTAATCAAGTAAATTTCAGTAAAGTATAAAAGACAAATTTTAATATTTATTAGAATACCATGTGCCCTAAACACAAGAATCTGTATTTATGTCTTTTATCCCTCTGACGCTCACACGATTTTGGGAATAGTAAAGTTTTTTTCACTACTTAGCAGTTTAAATAATTTTTCATAGGCATACACTTTAATTTTTTTACCGAAATTTTAATTCACTGTAAATAGATAGCTTTTAAAGTATATGTAGGTGTTTTAGCAAAAAAATGAACACAAGAGGGTACACATGACATTATTGAAATATATTTAAATTTTAGGTTCAAGCTAAGATAATATTTAAAGATAGGAACATTTAAGTGGGTGCCTACGATATTGACCCACTGGGACGACACAGGACTGATCACATGAATATTGTAAACATGAATGATAGGGTGTTGCCACTACTAGGTTACAAGTTTATATGCATGGGTTGTTCTATTACAAATAAGCAGGGGTGATGGGAAAATGGGCATTGATATCCTACAATTTCCCTTTACAATGGTTATTTTCAAAGAAACAAATACATATAAACAATAAAATATTACACAATTATGTAATAATTAAAAAATGAAATCTGACAACCTCAAACAATTAGATTTAAAAAATATTATAAAATGGAGTATTTTCATGAATTTAAAAATTTAATGCATTGATGGAAAAACTGGAGATCCCTGGACGTGAAATTATGTCCATGAGTGTCAAAGGGTTAAACAAAACACTAAATTAGCACAAAGATATTGTTTATGCTCTTTACAGATTCATATAAAAGCAAATAAAAGCATTATTGTGTAAAAGGTAATATAATTAAAAACATTTTAGAATATAATCTAAATTCCAAAAATATTATTCTGTTTTGAAAATCAATTAAATGTATTACCACAATCCATACTAAATTACCAAATTGTCGATTATTTGCCAATATTTTTAGCGCAGTAATGAGCAAAATGATATTTTGTCCAATAATTGCTGAATGAGGGGATAACATTTGAGTTTTTCAATTGTATGCAACTAAATAGTTCAGTTGCATGTCCAATAGTTGTCAGTGCACGGCTAGCCTAAACAATTAGTATTCAAATAACAATATCTTGTAGATAAGTCAATAATACTACCTTGATTAATCTCTATGGTATAGATGGTTGTAATAATAGAAAGAAATAATAATAAAGTATGTGATAGTGACCCCTTCAATATAATGAACACCACTGAAAATTCAAATCAGTTTATCACGGAAGCTAATTTTTTAGCTTTTACCATGTGACCACATAATTCTATTACAATACTTAAAAATATCTTAATGTGAACAAAAGTATGCTGGTTCTGGTCAGAATTTTTTTTGCTTTTGTTTATGGAAGGTGCAAATGATCTAGAGTTACGTCAAAATAAAGAAAAACTCCAAAACCATCAGACATATCTCAAGTTTTCAAAATCTGATGCATATCGTCAATAGAACTGTCCAGTTCGACATTCAAGAATAAAAACTTGTTACAGTGGACGATGTGCTTCAGTACTGTGATAAAGATAAACAAATTGCTCAAATAATGTAAATTAATATTTTAATCAATGGCTCTGATGATACAAAAGAATGTTTTTTAGGTGTTCCAAAAGAACGGATATATGAAAGCTGCCCAATATAGTATTAGTATAGAGATTACGTAACATGCCTTCTCGACTCAAATGTATCAGAAACATGGATATGGGAACGTCCATTGTTACTCTTGTGACGGTCAGAGAAAATTTTCATAAAAACGTACATTTTTTACAATACTAAACATATTTAGGATAAAATTCAAAATTACTATTTAAAAGTTCATGTCATTCCGCTTCATAAAACATATCTAATATGTAATTTAGTATATTTTTGTTGTCTAGGAAATAAATCAAAATTTTGTTACTCTTGTGACCACTGGAAAAGGCAAAATACAAAAAGTGTTTTTAAGGTAGAATTCCTGTGAATTATATGAGAATACAAAACTCAAATTTACAAATATAATAGAGCAATTATATCTCTTAAAAAGGGAAAAACTTTTGAATCTCTTTGACAAAATCTGAATTAATGGCATTGTTTTAAGTAAAAGACTAAGCGTTACTCTTGTGACGTTACTCTTGTGACGTTACTCTTGTGACGTTACTCTTGTGACATTTTGTCCACAATTGAATTTCTGCTTAAAAACCTCAAAAAATCATTAATATATGAGCTAATTCTCAATTTTTTTTAATATATAACAGTTTTAAACATTGATAGGAGTTTAAAATAGCTTAAAAGGGTATACAATTTTATTAAAAAATAGTTTACTAAAAAAATATTTTACAAATATAAGAGCAACAAAATTAGCCACAATTTGATTTCTTTTGTATCAAATAGCATGATCATAAGGTTCAAACTTCTGAATTCTTTTTACTTTTGTGTGTATTAAAGCATCTTATTTGGTATTCATCATATACTGTTAGAATTAACAGACCACAACATAGTTTACATTCACCTACTGGTTATATTACAATTTCTCGGCTCCTTTGCGTTCTGTTCCTGAGCAAAATTGCTCTTCCTCTTCATCATCGGTTTCACTTGCAGTTTCCTTTATAAAATATGAACTCTTTGTAGGAATTATCGTGTGTTATGGTCAATGGTAGATAGTGGCATTTTTGGTAGCTTCGACAAAGTGTGTTTTTGTGTGCCCTTCACTATACAAATTCTCAAAGAGTAATATGCAAATGAATTCTTTGGCTATGATTTCTTCATTTGGTACATAAAGTATGTTTACCTTTGTTGCACCATGAACAAGTTCTGCAAAATCAGCAGCTTTTTGTATAATTGCTTTTTACCATGCACTTCATTTCATAGACATCACTCAAAAAAAGAAAAACAGCACCAATTCCATCTACAGCACTCGTATCATAAGCTGTTGGAAAAAAAATGTCCACGAAAACTGTTAATATTTAAGTGCTGACATGTTTACAAAAATATATTTTTGTTTAAATTGGCATGTGCAATCATAAAAAAAAACTGGATACACTTTTGACCGATGTATTTTCTTGGAGATGCTGCATTAAAATATTGCGCAAACACATTTACAGAAAATCTGTCTTGTATTATATAATAGTCGTTCTATGATATCTTTTCAAAATGCACATTCTGAATGTCCACCAAAATTCAAGTAAAGTATCAAAGCACCAGCAACATAACAAAATTGAAACAACAAATTTCCCAACTTAATGATTCGAAATTCCCAACTCAACAGTGCTGAAAATTCCCAGTTCCAACTTATCAGCATTTTTCATCTTTTTTTTATATACATTTTAGGTAATATTAAACAGTTCTCTCACAAGCATTGATTTGTTGCACCCATATTCCAATGCAATGTCTGTTCTGAGGTCTAATTTAAACATAATGATACAAGTTAGGCCATTTCTAATCTGCCCTAGCTTTTATTTGCTAATAATATTAATTTTCTTCAGGCATAAATTTTCTCAAATTGGGGATTTTTAAAAGTAGAAATTCCCAACTTTCAGGGTTTCCAGATTATAGTGGGACCGTGCTCCCCCCGGTGCAACGGGCCTACACAGCACTCTAAATCAATAAATCTTTATGAATGGAGAAAATAAATCTGCAACTGTCCTATGAATTATTTTGAAAGTTTTTATGAAAACCACAAATACACACATTCTGAGGACCTGCTGTCATAATTGTTCTGTAATTTTAAAGTAAATAAAAAATTAAGTTCATTCATTTTAAAAACATGAATGAATGCAAATTAATTTGTTTTAAATTAATTATGAAAAAACTACTCAAGAACTTATTCTTAAAAAGGGCAAAGCCAAATAAACTTAAAATATTGTTTTGTTTTGGTCTGAAGACAACCTATTTGATTTACTTGCCAGAAATGTTATGAAAAATATGTCTTATTCCACCAAATCAGAGATTAAAAGATTTCAATTAAAAATGTTAAGTAGTTTTTACAAATTTGAAACTTTTATATGTTTTTTGTTACTCTTGTGACAATTAAATATCACTTTTAAATATAGTTAAAATTTTATTCAAAAGCTAATCTAAAATATTTCAACTATATATATATGATAAATATGTAAATGGATTATGAATTTGTATATATAATGATTTCAATTAATGAACAAAATTAAGAAAATAATATACTATTATCGAAGTGACATTTTTGGCCCCAATAAAAGTGAAGAAATAAGTCAACTTTCAGAACAATTTCACTGCAGACTATTATTCTTATGAAATAATACCTTACAAATTCATACCCAGCAACTTTCTAGGATTAAATTGATATACCACACTTACAGTTTGGTTAAAATTTTAATTTCAGTAAAAAGTTTCATTTTTGGTGGACGTTCCCATATGCAATAAAACATATAATTTTATTACAAGACTTCTTAGAGCACTTTAAACATAATTATATATCACACACAAAAAAGAAATACTTACTTCACTTGAAACATGACAATTTAAAAATCTCTGAAGAGGAAAATCCGAAAGAAACGGGTTGTACAATTTAGGCATTGTTTGATTAAAATTTCCATGTTGTGCATGACTAAATTGTATCCAGTTTCGTTTATCTACATTTTTTAAATTGTCACTAACCTTACTAGAAAAATATACACCTGGAAGGTTAGGAAATCGACTTTGGAAAGCTTTATTATAGAATGCCCTTATTTTTTCGCTAAAAAACGATCGGTAAATAACTGAAAATAACATTTCCACGTTTAAGCAATACTTCTATTATGCAGAGCTAACTTTTATGTTTACTTCAAATTATTCATTTAGAAAAATACCTTAATAATCTAAGACAACTAAAACTTATCCAAAACAATACGATTTTCGCAATCTCGCTGATAACAGAAATTATAAACGAAGTCGGATAAGACGTTTCAGTGATTGCGAAATTTTTAATTTATAAAAACGTTAGATAAAAAAAATCAATTACAATTCTGCAATAACTGTTAGATAAATTAAATTTCGTATTTTTCAGGTTTTGGCACCAACAATTTGGGTTTTTAAAAAAACAAATTATCTTTTATTTTGTTTATTTAATTTTTATGCTGGATTCTTGCATTCCTAGAGATTTTTACATTAAATGTACAAAAGTAAGAAAGGGCTGTTGACGTCAGATATCAACTGCTTATTATGGATTACAAATTCGCCCCTCTCCTAAACAGGGTCCCAGTTCCCCAATGGATTAAGGCGTTCGGCTAGTAAGCAGAGGATTGCGAGTTCGAGCCCGACTGATGGACTTGACAAAGAAAAGTAAAAATGTAGTGATCTTGCGATCGAAGGGTTGTCATACATTTTGTCAGCTTCTCTACTAAAATACTAGAAAGATATCCAAAAAATTATACTGGCGTAGTATACAGCACTGGTGCCTCGTCATCTGGCCATGGTTGAAAAATACGAAGCGTCGTCCCGGGTCTTTCTTTTGAGATAGACATCGAACTGTCGCCAATAGCCCACTGTGAAGCTCTAGTGCGACGTTTATTAACCAAACCAACCCGAGTCCGGTGTCATGGACATAATATGCATAATTTTTTTTAATACTTTTAGCATTTCTTTAAAGGAAACAAACTTTTTGTTAATCATTTAAAGAGAAAAATAATTAATTTGAGACATTTCATATGACATATTGGTTCTAAAATAACGAGGTGCGTGTATGAATGTGTATGTGTTCCCGTGTCTTTCCTTCGAGATTGACCCCGAACCGTCGCCAATAGCCCACTGTGCAGCTCTAGTGCGACGTTATTTAACAAAACCAAACCAATCATATGACATATGGCTTTTGAGTTTGGCGATATCTTTTCATGAGTTTGGCGCATTGTGCCCTTTCGGTCTGGTAACCATATTTTTAGTGTTGTTCGCAAAGATTTGGTTCTGTTGTCATCACTGTCAATTCTATGGTCAATGCTCATTGTCCGTTATTCTACCGTTTCGAAAAGTCGTGTTTGCTGCATTTGAAATATCTGGCAGCTTTTTATTATCCTGTGGGTAAGTAAATTTAAGTTTTAAATAGATCAAATCGTTTATTTTCATTTCTTAAACACTTATTTCAGATGGCGTTCTACCTACCTTCATTTTTCTGAGCGCCATTTGCATACGCACACGTGAATTTGGTGATTCTAAGAATTCAGTTAAACTATTCTCATTAACATGTTTTTGTTGAAAGTGGATTAAAATATTATTTTTTCATGTTTTAGTGAAGAATATTGAAGTATATATTTGTTTTCCGGAAACCAAAGTAACAGCTTCGATATAGAATAAAGTAAGTGATTCCTATTTATTTCTATTGCAGTTATTTTTTTTACAATTACATACCTATCCATATTGAACTTTATCACGTATTGTGAAAAAATTAAATATATTGTGGTTCATTGTTCTATTTCATATTAAATCGAATAGAAACGAAGCTATTATAGAAAGATGATATTCTAAATTGTTTAATTTTTTTTTAATTAACTTTTGTTAGTTGGATAGTAACATATAATTTATAGTTACAAAACACTAAAAGTTAAATAATTATTAAATATCTATATGTATATTGGGATTATTGAGAGCTGTTGGACTGGTTCTTTACCTCTGTAGAAGAGTCAATTTCTCTATGAATCAAAGCTTTGTTTAAAACTTTAAAGTTTTAAAAAGTTAATAGTTAACTTTAGTTGGTTGTTAATTAACTTTAGTTAATCTGAAATTTATTATTCTAAAGTATTTTATATATGCATTAAAATTTGTTTCACTTAATCCTTGAATATTTCTTTGTTTTCTAACTACAACCTATACTTCCATTCCAAACTGACTGCCGCTGTGAGGCTAAAAATGCAAGAGCAAGTGTGACCTAAATTTCTGCCTTCAATATGCTGTATGAAATCGAAAAAAAAGGTGTTTGTGGTCATACTTTTAGAATAATCAGTCTAGAAATTCTTTCTCGTAAAACTGGGTTTATAAAATTTAAGATAGGTAAGTCGTCAAATCTTAATGTGTTGAACTTAAGAAATTTGTTTGTATAGGAAAAGCAGATATTATAATTTTAAGACGTTTGATTTTAATATAGTTAAAACCTCCTTTGAATTAGGCCTATGAGTTCAGAAACTCTACAAATTAATTTTGTCATTTTAAATGTTCTGTTTATTTTTATGTTAAACTTTTTATCTGCAAGTATTTGGGGTCCTTAAAAACTGTATGTTTAACTTTTTTAACAATTGTGGAAAATGACATATATATGGCATTATTATTAAAAGAACATGCTGTCGGATTTTGTTGAAACTTTTTTATCAATGAGTATATATATCAATCAAGTTGAATAAGGTAAAAGGTAAGCAACCAAATTATATTTGCAAAATTGAACTAAAGTTATTTGTGCTTCTTAGAAAAGTAAATGTACTCAATTAAAAAACCTTTATGTCCTTGTCTAACCGGTTCGTGTACTTATTTTGTAAGTTGGCTAAGATCGAAATGTTATTTCATTAAACATTAATTAACTTTCATTTATATGTATTAATTTTGTATTCCTGTAAACTTCGAATATTGGAAAGCAGATGTGTTGATGTAAATTGGTTTCAGGACGCTTTAAGTATGAAATAAGATTAAATGTAAAGGTAAGGCTTTATTAATATCTAGATTTCAGCTTAGTTTTAAAAAACTTAGCAAGATGTGTTTGTTAGAAATTTTTTAAACAAATTTTTTCAGGTAAAGTATTTTTCTGCATGTAATGCAAATATTTTGTTTGCATTTATTTTATTAAGAGTTGCATAACAAGGAAACTTACATTGCAAATATAAAAATCATTAGTTAGTGTAAAATTTATAATATATAGACAAAACAGATATCTTCTGTCTAAAATGCCTCTTAACTTCCAAAAAGGTTAGCTGTTATTTTGTTCTGTGTTTTTATTAGTATTGCATGTTTTATTGTATTCTGCTAGTATTTATTCATAATATAAAAGCAGTTTTTTTTTTTTAAGTTTTTTTTTTCTTGGCAGCTCAGTTTTGTGTATTGGGGAAATCAGTTAATAAAAATAACTTTCAAAGAATTTCTCGATTTAACTCAAACAAATGCTATTTGCAAAAAGATCTGTACAATGGAACAAAATTAAGGTCCTAAAAGTGGCTTATGATGTCTTCATAATTAATGTACACAATGTATGTTCAGATATCATACCTGCCAACTGATATAGATTTTAAAACATTTTTGCGGTTGTACTATTTGCTTTTAATGAGAATGTTCGATCTTTGTCTTGGAAAGAGCATCAAGTTGGCAATCGAAAGGTTTGTTGAGATTCTTGTCAATGTGTGTCAGACATTCTCTGTATAGCTTTGCTGGCGTATGTTATGTCAAATGTTCTCACTTTCGTCCTAGTGTGAAAGTTTGGAGAGTTGGGTTAGGTGTTGTACTAGAAAGTGGACCATAGTTTTACATTGTAAGGTTTAATCCTGAGCCGACACAATACATATGGTCACTCATCTGTAATGTCATCCGAAAAGTCCATTCGATTGATTTTTCTCAGAAAACATCAACACTAATATTAATTTTTGTAACTATAGTTTTTAGTTGTTTTATAATAAGATATAATTTTAATGCCCATTAATTATAATTTGTTGATAAACTTGGATAAGTGAACTTCTCGAACAATTTAAACATACTTTTTATCCAAAAAATCAAACTTACATTCTTATATTTTATTGAAATATGTATATCAGAATACCTTTTTCAGTTAATTTAAGTTAAAAATCTAACGTAATTTCTTTCAAATCAATAAATGGCTGACAAAACACTTTTTAACATTTTCAAGTTAAAAAAATTCCAAAAAATGTTTTTAGTTTAATTGTAACTTTTAAAAAGTATGGATTCTTTTTTAAAAAACAAGCTTGTTCCAATTCAAAATAACACTAATATTCATTACATTAATTTTTTTTTATCTGTATATGTCTGACTATTTTTGTCACTTAATCTTTAAATTTTAGTTTGAGATGACTAACATTAATATTGTTAACGCAAAATCAATGTGATAAACATTGCTTTAAAAGTTTATATTGTCGAACATAAAAAAACATATTTTCGTTAACACAACAACATAGTTTAAAAATAATTAAAAATCGAAGTATTTGCGTATCATATAGATGCATAAATACAGTCATGTTATTAAATGTAAATTATTTCAACATATTTGAACAAATTAACTTGCTTGTGATCTGGAGCCAAAAATATTCTTCTAAGAGTTTCTTTTCATGCAGAATACCACAATGTTTTTTTAAAAACAAACTGTATGTAGGTAATTTATTTGTTCTTTGTATATATAATATCTAGTTCGATCTTTTCGAAATGTTTATCAAAATTTCACTAACGAAAAATTAAAGGTAAACTGTGCTTTTGACATAGAATTTAGAATAGCTTTTGACATAGAATTTAGAATAGAATAATATAAACAAATGGTGTTTGGCATTACATTTTCCGATGCAGTATGGGTAATTTTGAAAAATATCTAATGTTCAATTAACACGTCTGGATTTTTCGACATGCATCACTTTCAATTGCAGTAACCCTGTGCACATGCTTCATATATAGGACATATTGTCTGGCAAATCAATGTAGACCTTAACAAATATCAGAGGCAGAAAGCAAAAAATCCACATAAAATCGGTTAAAGATATCACAAGAGTTTTAATTATAAATTTATTGAATTCTACAAAATTCATATTAAGTGCATCAAGAATATCTAATCTTTTTTAATAAACTTGATTTCTTGGAGAAATAAAATTAATGGCTTCAGAAATATTTTTTTTTTTCTATTTTGAATTTTTAACGTGCAATTTTAAATTAGAAAACTACAAAATCATTGCAACTAAAAATTTAGTTTTTCAATTTAAATTAGTATAAGTATCTAAAGATTAAATGTTAATTTTTTTTAATAAATAAAAACATAAATTCCTTTACTTAAAACTGAGTTTGAGAAATAAATTTACCTACCACCCCTTATATAATCTAAAAACATTTTGTGTAAATTTTCTTTTTAAATTACTGACCTTAATAAAATTTATAATTTACTAACAACACACTAAATAATTTGTCGTATATAATGTTTAGTACTTTAATAGTTCAGTCAATTTCTATAAATAAACTTGTATTTAATTTTTTAAATACGTTTCAATCCAAAAGTTTTGAGTAAACATTTTGTTTTACAAAGATAGTATTCACTCAAGAGTAAAAAGAATGATAACCGCACTTTGTGGTTATAGCAACAAACTGAGTTTTGAGAAATAAATATATTTGAAAATAAAACCGATCACTTAGAAATGCCAAATAGTGGGTGGTTGCCATTGATTTTTTAAAAATTTGTTACTGTAACAGAGGGTGCTCGGTTCTTCTCCTCACTTTCAAGTGGCATACGTTGATTGTTATGGATAATTAGGGTTGTATTTATCGTGATGTGCAGGTTTGGAGAGTGGTACTAGACCAGCCAAACCGTTGCCAGTAGTCCATTGTGTAGACTTAAATAAACTAACCAACAATCTCATTACAAAAGTATGCGAAAGCAAGATTTTTGACAACTAAATTTATTGCAAAAAAATTTAGGCTGAGTTAACGAAACCTAGAATTTACCGGTGCCTACTACAATTTCTGGTTATATTCCGACTTATACAAAGATGGCTGTCATAAAGAAGATACTGTATCTCCACTACCACCAGGAAATGATTTAATAATAAATTATGACTATGTGTTTTCATTTTGTAATGTATTAGCTTTTACAGAAGATATTGATAATTTTACAGAAACCTTTTGATTTTTTTTTTCATTGGTTACATAATCTTTCAATACTAAACTGGTCTATGTTGTATTTATTTGTGTATATATTTTTTTTCTTTTATGAAGGGGTATCCAAAATGCAATGCTTTCAAACAAACTTTACGTTTTCTCCAAATTAATTTTAGTAGCATACACCAGTTTAGTTCCTAGACTTGGCTAGCCTTATATATTTAAAGCGGACATGTGTTACGTACATTGCGATTAAATCCATATTTTACGAATCATTTATTCAAAATGTATTTCATGAACATAAAGAAAATCAATTATTAGACTGCAAGAAACTGATTTACACAAAATAAATACAAGAACAACAGGGACTCTAAGTGCACAGAGATTTTTCTCTGAAAAATTTTTAATTAAAAAAAGTGCCACGATTCCACATAAGTTGGAGGGCAGCATTTTGTTGGCAGTAGTGGGGAAAATTTCCCAGTAGTTATATTAAAATATGTCCTGGCTGCTGGAAACAAAATTCCAAGGTCCATTCTACATGAACGAGAAAAATGTACGCAAGCTTTTTCAGATGGTTCTCTGATTCAAGCATACAAACCACGTAGTTTGAATTCTCTAATCACAGAGCCATCTGAAAATGCTCACGTGCATATTACTCGTTCGTGTAGAATGGGTTGTAAAAACAATTCAGAGAAGTCAAATACTCTTACATAACATCAATGTATTTTATTTGTAACTACAGACAGCTCTGAATTGGAATATGATTAACTCAATGTATTCATTGTTTCACTTTAAAAACAGTAATATATACTCTCCCTTTTGCAAGAATCGTCCTGTTGAGTTCTGGAGACGGCCGAGCTGCTTTATTTTTTTTAGTAGAATTAAATAGATGCTGTTTTTTTCTCTATCTAAATTGAAAGTAAACTTGAGTACGAAGTCATTAGGCGGCCATTTTTGGACATAATAAAATGTGAAAATTTAAGAATAAGTTACACTTTTAATGATTAAATTATGGAAAATTTCTGCTGCACAACACTAAATTAGGTTAAAAAATACAAACTAGTTTCTAATTATATAAATTATTTATCATTTGAATAAAAATTAATTTTAGATGTTAAAATATCAAAGTATAAAATAATTAGCAAATCTAATAAAAATATAGTGAATGAATATTTATTACAGTATTACTTATTCTTGTTTTTAGTTGTATAATTTTGATTTTAAAAAAACTTCGTTCTTCACTGATAATAAATTTATTTTTATATAGCTTGCTAGTAATAATTAAAGACTAATGCGGCATTAATATTAATGTATATACAAATTAAGATAATCTGATTATTTTATATTAACATGTTTTCAAGTTTAATTCATAAAATTTTAATCTTCTTTATCATTCCCTTTTTGGATATTTTCTAATAAATTTTTAAATAACAGATGGTATAATTCCTTGGAAACGCTTAATTCAGGGTGGCGACATAACCTGGAAATCATAAATTTTTTTTATTCTGGAAAAATCGGGGAAATTTTCAAAAAAATCATAGAAATTTTCAAATTGGGATAATTAAAACTGCAATTATCGTCTGTTATGCCCTTTATTCTGGATAATTTGGTTGTCAATATTTCCTTTTAGTTATGAAAACGAATTTTTAAAAAAAATTCATATTAAATTTTCAGTTTTATATTTGTAAAAACGTGAGCCACTGCTAGAGGGTGCAGCAAAAGCAATTTGCATTGGACCTTGAATTGTAAGCAACATGTGAGGGGCTAATGAATGATTTATTAAAGTTTGGAATAAGAAATACGAAGCATATAAAACATTTTAAATTATTTACAAAAGAACATGTTTAATTATTATTATTCCTGTAATTTGTGTTGTATCCATAAATTTTTCTTTTAACTGTCAATAAGTATTGTGTATAATTTTTCATTTATAATGTAATTGTAAAATCTTGGAACTTTTTTTCCAGAATGTTGTTGCCACCCTGTAATTTCACATTTTCAGGCTTTAATTTTACATCCCCGGGATTGATGCAAATTGCATTAAAATTTCAGTATGTCTATATAGTGAGTCGTGCCTCTGTGATGCATGAGAAAATTTTCGAAAAAATTGTTCACGTAGAAAGAAAAATCCGAAAGTGCAAAAAAAATGTGTTCCGTTTTTTTTTTTTTTTTTAATTTTCGGAACCCGAAATTCCGGGTGCATTATAAATTTCAACATTTTATTCTTAATACAAAATTGTTGCATATTTTGTTAAGTATAAGTAGTATAAAAATGAGAGTTCTGGGACAGGCTCACAAGGCTCAGGCTCATGATAAGGCTCTGCGTGATAAGGCTCATATTGGATTAGGCTCAGACTGATACGGTTTAAGGTTCCTACAATTTTATGAATTAAGGTTCCAAGGCTCATACTGATATTTGAACTGTTACATTAGGGTATTTTGTGATTTTTTTTTTTTAATAGAATTTACCTGATAGAATATCTGAAAATACTAATGAGTTGGTACATGGGAAAAGTATGACACAGGTCCGTTCATGTTAATGGTCAGTGAGTCTAGAATTTTAGGCTGATAAGAGATTATAAATAGGTGGACTTACCTAGCGTGGGAATAGTAATGAGTCATAGTCGGTCGTGTGAGATAGAAATAGTCTATTGTGAATAAATAGCAAGTTCGAGGAATGATATGTCATTTGAGGTTGCAACGTTGGGAGATAAATAGTGAAGAATTAGGCTGTCTAAATGAATGCACAATTGATTAAACGAATTTATGAAGATCCCAGTCATCCAGGAAGTTATGGAGGAGTGCAAAGTATTTACAGAGCGTTAGATGGAAAAGTTTCTGTAGGAGAAATAAAGAAATACTTACAGCAGGAGAATGCATACACACTACATAAGCCTGTTAGACGTCGTTTTATTCGTAATAGAGTTATGGTTAGTGGTATAGATCAAAATTGGCAAACGGATTTAGTTGATATGAGACATTTAGCAGATGAAAATGACGGTTACCACTATTTGCTTACTTGTATTGATATTTTCTCTAAGTATGCCTGGGTTGTACCCCTTTTACAAAAAACAGGTCGAGCAGTTGTCGCCGCATTTAAAACTATTTTTGAAGACCGTAGGCCATTAAAACTAAATTCAGACAATGGGACGGAGTATACCAACAGTACGTTTCAAAATTATTTGAAATCCCAAAACGTTTATTTTTTTGCAACAAACAATGAAACGAAAGCAAGTGTAATAGAACGATTTAATAGAACCTTTAAAGTCAAGATGTATAAATACTTTACTTATAAAAATACACATAGATATATTGATGTATTAGACGATCTCATTTATAGCTATAACCGTACATTTCATAGAAGTATAAAAACCACACCCGTGGAGGTAACAAAGGAAAACGAAAAAGAGATATGGGATATACTTTACAAAAATCCTACAATAACAAAGAATTTTTTTTACAAATTTGAGATTGGGGATACCGTGCGAATTTCTAAGACAAAACTTACGTTTGAAAAAGGTTATGAAAAGAACTGGTCAGAAGAACTGTTTATTATTTTTGATCGTATTCCTCGCACACCACCAGTTTATAGAATAAAAGATTTAATGGATGAGGACATAAAAGGTACATTTTATGCAGAAGAATTACAAAAAGTAAAGAAAAGCAATCACTTTCCGATTGATAAGGTATTAAAAAAGCGCAAAAGGAATAATAAGATAGAATACTTGGTAAAATTTAAGGGTTATCCGGAAAAGTTCAATTCTTGGATATCATCGAGTGACATGATTTCATTATAAATACAGAAGCTGGTAAAGAAATTTGTTATTTGCGAATATGAGTTTCTACATTACACTACCCTCAGACGGTAGCTTAAACTTCCATCCTGAGAATACACTTTCTCATTATTTTACTAAATTACCAAATCCAATAGATTTGACGTCGGAATGGGAAGTAGCATTAGTTGAATTTATTTATCCGAGAATGTGGAATAATGTGACAAATGATTCGAATAGTTTTGAATATGATTTAGGTAATGGGGTTAAAAAGAATGGTCAAATTGCATGTGGTTACTACGAAACACCCACTGATATCATTAATGCACTACCTAAACATGTAAAAATTCAAATGAACTATAATAAACATTCCAAAAAAGTAAAGCTTCAACTATCTAATGGTGCTACAGTAAAATTGTCAGACAGGCTTTCTGAAAATTTAGGTTTTGTACCGGGAGAAACGCTAGGAGAAAATGTAGTACAGGATTCTACTCTTAATATAGAAAGTCCTTTTATAGCAGACCCTAATATTGACTTGTACTTACTTTATATCTATACAGATATTATTCAACCTGGGATGGTAGGTGGAATCTTTGCCCCTTTATTACGCATTGTACCAGTAAAAGGAAACGATGGCGAAATGATTCATGAATTATTTGATAGACCCCATTATTGTCCTGTATCACGAAAACATTTCCAATCAATAGAAATTGTTATAAGGACCCACACCGGGAGATATGTGTCATTTGAACGTGGGAAGTTGATAGTGAAACTACACTTTAGACTTAGACATTTGTAATTGAAAAGATGTATCAACCTTATCAGTGCTCTACACGTATTTTCGAGGAATACTATACGCAACAAGCTGGAAGCGGATTATCATATTATAAAGGTGTACCCCTTCAAAGAGGGTCTGGTTTAGGAGGAATTTTTAAAAGTTTTTACCGTATGATTTTACCATTATTTAAATCAGGTGCAAAGGCTGTTGGGAAACAAGCATTAAGGTCTGGTGTTGATATTGCCAATGATGTTTTACAAGGAAAGGAAATTAAAACATCTGCTAAGGAAAGGACTAAAGAAGCAACCAAAATATTAACAGACAAAGCTGCTGATAAAGTAAAGGCTATGGTTGGAGGTCATAAAAGGAAACGACGCAATAAAAAACGAGTCATTCCAAGCAAGTATCGCAAAGTGTGTGCATCAGACATTTTTAGTAGCTCCAAGCATGTCTCTGATACGCAATGATTCACAAGTTGCTGTGAAGTCTGAGTTAGATTTATTTTTAATCCCGCCAACGGAGACATCCGTTGAAAAAGGACAGTGGATAGAATATTACCCCATATCAAATATCAGAGACGGAAATCCTTTTGAATTTTGTATAAGTGGTTCAGGTGATGATTACATTGAATTATCAGCCACTCAACTATATGTTAGAGTTAAGATTCTGAAGGATAATGTAGAATTACCTGATTCAGAAAAAGTTGCACCTATAAATTTATTTTTACACTCTTTATTTTCTCAAGTGGATGTGAGTTTAAATGAACGCCTTATATCATCTTCGTCTAATCTTTACCCATTTCGAGCCTATTTAGAGACATTATTAAATTATGGATCAGATTATAAGAAGAGTTTCCTTACTTCAGAATGCTTTTACAAAGATACAGCAAATCATTTGAACGAAACCGATCCAACTGAGGAAAATATTGGTTTAAAGAAACGAGCCTCTCTTGTTCAGAAATCGAAAGTTTTAGATATGATTGGAAATTTACATTGTGATCTGTTTTATCAAGATCGTTTGCTACTTAATTTGGTGGATTTGAAGTTAAAACTTATAAGAAGCAAGCCAGAGTTTTGTTTTATCGCATCTGAAAACGCCAACTATAGTGTTATCATTGAACATGCATCTTTATTTGTACGAAAAGTAAAAGTGAGTCCTGGAGTTTTGTTAGGTCATATGAAAGCAATCACTATGACTCCCGCAAAATATCCGATAAATAGAATTTTATGTAAAATGTACTCCATTTCGAAAGGATCTTTCTCTTTTTCACAAGATAATGTATTTTTGGGTCAAATGCCTAAAAGGATCATTATTACATGTGTTGATAATGATGCTTTTAATGGAACTTATACTACAAATCCTTTTAATTTAAAACATAATAATTCGAATTTCATTGGTGTATACGTTGATGGGAACCCTATAAGTTACAAACCTCTTGACCCTGACTATCAAAATGGGCAATCTATTCGAGCATACAACAGTCTTCTTTTAGGGAGCGAAAAACTTGCTTCTAATAAAGGAATTTACATAAATAGAGACGAATTTGCTCAGGGATATACTTTATATGCATTTGATTTAACGCCTGATTTAAGTGATGGTAATTACCTAAAACTAATTAATCAGGGAAATTTAAGAATAGAAATCAAATTTGCAGTTGCATTACCTAAAACAGTATCAGTTTTGGTATATGCTGAATTCCAGAATATGATGGAAATTACCAAATCTAGAAGTGTATTGTGTGATTTTTCGATATGAATTCTCTTCAACTTACTTCAATTCTACAAAGTGATTCTTTCGCCAGTCTTTATTTTAAAGGAGTGTTTGCAAGTGATGAGATTCCAAATAGTTTCGATAGATATCCAAGTGCGTTTATATTTAATACTGATCCTAGCACAAAACCTGGATCTCATTGGCTAGCAGTGTACATGAAATCATATCAAGAAGCAGAGTTCTTTGATTCATATGCTCAAACACCAAGTTATTTTGCCGACTCGATACAACAATATTTTACAAGATTCGCAACATTAACCTGTAACGATGTTCCTCTACAAAGTGATAACACGGCTGTATGTGGCCAGTATTGTTTATATTATTTATATCAACGTTGTCGAAAAAGATCTTTAACACAAATTGTAAATCTATTTGGATTAAATTTACTATGTAATGATATACGTGTATTCAATTTTGTTCAGAAAAAATATAATGTACATGTACCTTTCTTTGAATAATAATAAAAAAAAGTATAAAATAAATTGATTACTTTGTTATGTGTCATTTCTTATTATGGATTCGTTAGCTTTACATCACCCTTTTGGTGCCTTATTATGTGGTCCTAGTGGCGTTAGAAAAAGTTATTTTTTAAAACTGTTATTAAATAAACATACTGAGATTATACAACCAACTATAGAAAAAGTAGTGTGGTTTTATGGTATTTACCAACCTTTGTACGATGAGATTCGTAATGTAACTTTTGTGGAGGGTTTTCCGAATGATTATAAAAGTTATTTGGGTTCCAGAACACTTTTTGTTTTAGATGATTTGACAGCTGAACATGGTAATTCGAAAGAACTTTTGAAATTATATATTAAGGGTTCACATCATTTGAACGTATCTATTATTACAATTACCCAAAATATATTTCATAAGGGGCCAGAATTTAGAGAAATCTCATTGAATAGTCATTACATGTTTTTGTTTAAGTCGCGGAGAGATGTTACTCAGATTGCACACTTAGCTACTTACACTTAGCTTATCACAAAATACCTTAATGTAACAGTTCAAATATCAGTATGAGCCTTGGAACCTTAAATCTTAAAATACCCTAATGTAACAGTTCAAATATCAGTATGAGCCTTATCACGCAGAGCCTAATCCAATATGAGCCTTATCACGCAGAGCCTTATCATGAGCCTGAGCCTTGTGAGCCTGTCCGAGAAACTTTTCCATCTAACGCTCTGTAAATACTTTGCACTCCTCCATAACTTCCTGGATGACTGGGATCTTCATAAATTCGTTTAATCAATTGTGCATTCATTTAGACAGCCTAATTCTTCACTATTTATCTCCCAACGTTGCAACCTCAAATGACATATCATTCCTCGAACTTGCTATTTATTCACAATAGACTATTTCTATCTCACACGACCGACTATGACTCATTACTATTCCCACGCTAGGTAAGTCCACCTATTTATAATCTCTTATCAGCCTAAAATTCTAGACTCACTGACCATTAACATGAACGGACCTGTGTCATACTTTTCCCATGTACCAACTCATTAGTATTTTCAGATATCAGGTAAATTCTATTAAAAAAAAAAATCACAAAATACCCTAATGTAACAGTTCAAATATCAGTATGAGCCTTGGAACCTTAAATCATAAAATTGTAGGAACCTTAAACCGTATCAGTCTGAGCCTAATCCAATATGAGCCTTATCACGCAGAGCCTTATCACGCAGAGCCTTATCATGAGCCTGAGCCTTGTGAGCCTGTCCCAGAACTCTCATTTTTATACTACTAGTATATATTTGTAGAAATATAATGCACGTATGGCGCCTTTTTGAGCGTTATACTCGAGTGTAAATCGGCAAGAAGAGTAAATTGTAATGTCGGGATTTGGCGTCCCGTTTGACAGATTTTTTTAATGATATTTCGTTATCGTCAGACACTTCATCATTTTAAAGTCTCCGCATGTCAAGCGTTTGTTTTGTGAAAAACCGATACTCAATCTAGAATAACGGAGAATTTCAGAAGAATGTAGCATCTTTAAACATGAGGGAAATATCCCTCGAAATTTGAGATGGTTGTAACTAATTTCTAATTTTATTGCATCTGGCGACTGCAACTTCCAAATGTTACTTTGGAATTTTTTTTTATTAATAAAACCTTGAAATTGTAAAAATTCACTAAATGCGATCTGCTGCAGTCTCCCGTTGAAAAACTTGTAACCCTTTTGTATCTGATAAATGCTTATTGACAACTTCCTATTTTGTCATGATTTGCACTACTAACAGAAATTGCACGACTTTTTTTAGAAAATATCAACTGATTTCAGAAATTGAAGTTTAGGACTTGTCCTTTTAAGTAATAAAAATTGTATTTTTGAAAGAAGCTTGTTTCTTTTTGCTTAGCAATTGGCTGGCATTAATATTCTTTTTGTGTTTGCTATTTTAATACGTTTCTATTTTGTTTAAATGTATTTTATTAATTTTAAACATCTCCCCCGTCACGTCATCGAAAATTTGATCGATTGAGCTAAATAATAACGTGTAGATTGGCGTGCACTTTTTTTTTACCTCTTTTTGAACAAAGTGGCATGAAGACTTTTGTTATTTTATTTTGAGAGAATTTATGTTCAAAAATACATTTATATTCAGTAATTCTAATTCCACGGAAAACATTAGTACGCAATATTCAAAGAGGATCTTTTTCCTCCTTGGTTTTCGAAAGCACGTCACGGAAAATTCAAACTGGTACTATTGTTTTCTATTTATAGTTTTTAAAAGAGCATTTTAGTTCAAATATCGTTAAATTTTATATTAATTTACATGGCGAAAAAAGTAAAGTAATTAATTTTAATTTAAATTTTCAGTTTCGACTTTTTACGTCTTGAAATGTTACTAGGACACATTGTTATTGTCTCCTCCTACCTTACAGCGATGATTGGTTTGCTTTACAAACCCAGAAGGATTGCGTAGCAATCCTCTGGATTGGCGGAGCCCCCTAGTGATAGTATAAAGTAATAGCAAATTCATTTTGACTCGTACCACTATTGTACATCCGGACACATTTTGGGAAATTTCAGTTTGCGTTAAGGTGATAGTGGTGTGGGGAAATTGCTCCATTATTACTTTAACAGTCTCGTATTAAGTATCGACGAGTCGTTTTAAAACTTCTAGGTGCAACGGTGCAAGTAACCTTTACAACAGACATTCCCCCCCCCCCCCCTCGTATAAAAAATAGTATGCACATTCGAAATTCCTTCAGAGGCTTGAAAAAAAAATTTATAAAAATATTTTACAATAAAATTCATTCCAATAGGGTTTTAAGACTCGTAGTAAAACTACGCAAAAATTAAATAACTCCTTTTGCAAGTAAATTTCAAGTTTTCAAGAAAACTTCAACTCTGTTCTGTGAAAAAGTTAGTTCCTTTGAAATGGTGACGCCTATTGAAGTTGCGTCCAGGGTTCGAAAGTAGTTGATAAAAGTTCATTTATACACACACCCCTAGCATTTTATTTTTCCTAAAATGTTCTGCTTGGGCGTAATTTAAAAATAATTCAATTTGCTTAAGGAGAGCTGCCAACTGTTACATTTTTGTAATCGTTAAAACTTTTGCATAAAATTGGAAACATGTTTTTATTTTTACTCTAAAATTATAACCGTCTTACTGACAAAATTACTATAAAGTATGGGAGCAATTATTGAAAATCAATTTTAGGTCGCTTTTTCACACACCGAAAAAGTCGGCGCCGGATGCAATGTTAGGGTACGTCCAAGATGCACGCTTGTAAAAGCAGATAGTCATATTCAGATTCTCGGCGCCAACTTTTGACTCCGAGCGGCAGGTAGGATGTGGCCATTATGAAATCTGGTTGTTAGCGCAGACCAGACAGAGCTGCCACCAAAACAGATTAGTGTTGTATGGAACTTACAAGAGAAAAACATTAAACTCCACGAAAAGGAATTTCAACTATAGAAAATCAGTTGAATGTGCGTTCGGAATTATATACGCAAAATGGAGAATACTTTCAAAAGAACTAGAAACGGATGTCGAATTGACAGAAATGATTGTAAAGTGCGTATGCATACTTCACAACAGCATAAGTAGTTGATGGTTCAAAAATACGAAGCATCGTTCCCGGGTCTTTCCTTCGAGATAGACCCCGAACCGTCGCCAATCAGAGGATTGGTGGTTCGAATCCGTGCGATGGACTTGACAAAGAAAAGTAAAAAAGTAGTGATCTTGCGATCAGAGGGTTGCCAGATTCGCTACAAAAATACTAGAAAGTCGTCCAGAACATCCAACAAATTATACTGGCGTGTACACGGGACTAGTGCACGATAAATCTGATCGGGGTCCAACGTCCTGACGCCTATTAACGTTGTGTCGGGTGCCAGCTCAGGTGTTGTCCTCGTCATCTGACCATGGTTCAAAAATACGAGGCATCGTTCCCGGGTCTTTCCTTCGAGATAGGCCCCGAACCGTCGCCAATAGCCCACTGTGCAACTTTAGTGCGACGTTATTTAACCAAACCAAACCATAAGTAGTTGATTTGGTTAAAATAACGTCGCACTATGTATATCTGTATAGTACTGAAAATCTTATTTGTAGTGCATTTGGTAATTTAAAATGCAGTCTTCATCACCTGTAACGAAGAACAACTCCGGATGAAAACAGAACAGGCGGAAGCTAATCGTATCGTAATTTACAGAGTTAGGCCCATTTTACACGAACTATTAAAACGAGCGTGAGCTTCTCGCTGATTCGAGAATTCATACCATATTCGAATCGCCGAGAAGTTCACGCGCATTTTACTCGTTTGTGTAGAATGGGCTTAAGTCTCATTCTACACATGCGGGATAAACGCGACCTTTTACAAATGGCATTCCTTAACGACTGGAAAATTTTGAAGCTGCAGAAGTAATTCCGTAGAACAATCTTTTAGGTGTCTAACCAAACTCGTCAAATTATTGAGAGTTAACATCTCTTGTAACTCGGCATCAACTTCGATTTGCTAATACGTATGAGTTGAATCCAACTAAGTAAAATATTCACCACCACGTAGAGTAATAAACAAATCTTTTAGAGTTTATGTAAGGCCCATCCTACATGAACGTGAGCTTCTCGGTGATTGGAGAATTCATACCACGTGGTGTCGATTATTGAATCACCAAGAAGCTCACGTGGTTTTTACTCTTTCGTGTAGAACATAGAAATGTATAAGACCTAGAAGGAAGAAGCAGATTGAAGCCTGCATGGGCGCGAAAACGGGTTGAGTTGGGCATATGGCTGCCAGATTAGCGACTTTTATCGCTTGCTTTTGATGCTGTTTCAATTATATTTTGACTACAGTTGGCGAGCTATTTTCCAGAGCATATTTTAAGGAATTTTAACTGGTGGGGCAAATTAAATTCTGCAGAAAGCAGAACCCCAGAAGTTAAATGAAAACTTTGTACTTAAAATAACAAATTTTTAATTAATTTAGTTTAAAATTATATGTTCTGTAAAAAGTTTATTTAAAAGAAATTATCGAATTCATGAAATTTTCTATCGATTCATATTATCATTATCTGACTGCCTATGATCTGACATTAATATGTTGTACCAGGAAATTACCCTTTCCACTTGCATGGAATGTGGTGCGACCACGAGTTAAAATTACATGAATGGAACTCCTCTTTCAAACTCCACTTCCCTTAAAGGCCACATTTTTTGAAAATATTAAATAATTATTTTTTAAGATTAAAACAAATAAATTATTCTGTTGGGGAAATGGAAGTTTATTGTGAATCAGAGTTATTTGTGATTTATAATAGTATTATTAAAAAGAAAAGTATTGGAAGCATTGCCGTTTTCATCGAAGCATGCACAGTAATACTTTTTCATATGTATAACGGAATTTTTATAAAAAAATTTTAAGTACATAATTTTTGAATATATTTTTTATAATTTTTGTATCAACATTAAAAAAAAAGTTCTTATGATCATTGCAAAAACATACGAAGCCAAAACATTGCGAATTATTTTATATAAAATAAAATCTAACATATAAAAAAATAACAAACATATAAAAAAAAATAGCAAATATATAAAAAAAATATATTCGGTAATTTTTCAATATTAAATGCACCAACACCACCCACCAAACACATTAACTGAATTTTGCTTCAGTAATTACCCCAATAAAAAATAACCAAAAGATCCAACCCAGCAATTGTCAAATAGCCATACTTACAACAAACACTCTTGACAATTGGTTTTCAGTGAGACATGGTGACAGCAGCAATTCCGTAACACAGTATAAGCACGTCTGAGGATTTTTTTCTCTCTTGGATCTTTCACCCCTAAAAAACGCTAATGGAATAATCCAAATGTCTTTGGATGGAGTGTGACGAACACAGTGTCGCCTGTCCCCGGGCATTTCTTGGGGGTGGGGTGTAATGTTAACATAATGTATGAGCGAAGCGTGCGGAGTACCTGGGGGCGTAGCCCCCCTAACCTCCTGTATGACTATTATTGACGAAAAACATGGCGATAAGAGATGGTAGATGCATGGCTCATACTAGGTGACTGACGACGGGACATGGACGGCACAGGACAGCACAAAAGTTCGATCGAAAAGGCGGTCATATCTGATTGGCTGCTGGGGCCACGTGACTATTTCCTTCACTGCGATTGGAGGGGCAAAGTATCCATGGGCGTGGCCTGTGGAGCTGGCTCATTGCAGCTTTCCGAGGCCGGCACAATGTCATTAAGCATCGAGAGGAAGAACACGAACAGGGCTTGGAGCTTTTCAGCCGCTGTTGGTTTTTCACTCAGTTGTTGTACCAACACTTTAATTCCTTCAGTGTTGGTGAAAATGGGAGCAAGTTCATTACACAATTCAGTGATGGGAGAGACCTCTCTCTTCGTCACTGGAACAGGTGGATGGGTGGGTTGATTTTTCACCAGATTTCTCGCTGCAGGAATCTTTCTGGCAGCTCGGGGTCTGGCGGGAGTCTTGGTCACTTTCGGGTATTGCGGGCACTTCTTACTAGAGGCGACGTGGCCTGTCGCCTTGCAGTTTATGCATGTCGGATTTTCGAGTCTGCCGATGGTGCATTCCCGGGTCTGGTGGGCATCCCCGCACTTTAGACATCTGGGCGCCGAGAAACATGAGTGGGAAGTATGAAAAAACAGATTGCAATTAAAACATTGCGGAATCTGTCTATTTCGGTAGGGCTCCACCAAAACATCGATACCCAAAAATACTTTGGTTTTGAGTATTTTGTTTACGTTTGGTGATTTGGAAACAGCCACCATAAAAACTTTGGTAGGGGCTTTGGTCGATCGCCGCTTCAGCTGGACTACCTTGATGTTATGGTATCCAGAGTTATTGAGTTCATTTTCAATTGCAGAGCACGGCGTCTGGGGCGGTAAGCCTTTGAAAACCACTTTAAACGGGGTGCTGCTGGGTGAGGCGGCGAGGTAAAAATCACATTTTTTACCTCGTAGATATGTCAAGATCATGGCGTGGTCGTCGTCGTTGGCGGCTTGCATTCTAATGAATTGTCCAGTTGTCTTTGACTGAATTTTTTCACCAAGAATGATGTCCAACTCGGAAAGTATGAGCGGGAATTGCTCGGTTACTTTGAGGAAAATTGTTCCCGGCTGGGTAATAACAACCGCAGTAGGAATGTCATTCAGGGGTGGATCGATGGTCATTTCCACGTTTTCCACTTCCTCGGTCAAGGCAGCGATAGGCGTTTCATTTAGGCCTAGGTCGGCCGCAACTTCCTCAGGGCAGGGGGTGAAGTCAATGGCTGCAGGCTCTAAGGGTTCCGAAGTTGACTGACCACCGGTCAGCTCAACAACTTTCTTGGCTTTCTTTTTCTTTTTGGGCCTGGGTGGGGTGGAATCCATCGGGACGGGCTCGAAATCTTTAAATCGAACGTGGAGTCCTCTTGGGTCCGGTAGCATTTCTCGGTGCAGGAGGTCCATGGCGAAGAATTCGTCGTATCTCCCCAGCTTGGAGATGTCCTCGTAGTCCTTGAGCAGTAGCGTTTCTGCTTCACAGATTAAAGAGGGGTCCTCTTTGTCAATCACCATCTTTTCAAAAACTTGAAAAGATACGTGATAATTGTTCAAAATATGGCGATCAGCATAGATCTGACTATTTTCAGGTTTGTACATAAAAAGGGGATTCACCCACTTTGTAATGATTGGAAAGCAGGGCCTCTGCATCATGAAAAAATCTTTATGTTAGCGGAGCAAAACGAAAACACGACCGTCGTGGGCTATCGCTAACGAGCTTTTTATCCGAAATCAGAATGTAATGTTAACATAAGACCCACGGGAAACTTGACCTTGGAAAGGGAGCAAATGGGACTCCTCCCCTCCTCCTTGGGACACTGTTGGTGAGGAAGAGGGCTTTTAACCCCAATACCAATCATTATAGAAACTGAAGACGCGATTTATGGGGACGTCTGCTTTTTGTTCGCGGGGAAGGGTCCGTCCAGTCCAGCTTATCTGCCGCGGCTTGCAGCATCCAAAGACAGGGTTTGTTAGGGGGACTTGAGTAACGAACCCCCTTCGCTAAACAACAGTCAGTCATAAAAGGGATTGATGTGTTTCAAAGGGAAGAGTGCCAGTGGTTGTAAAAAAGATCCTGTGAAGAGATAAGGAATACAGCCTCCCTCCCCTCTTTGGAAATCTGAAAATTCTCGTCCCCATGGTTTTTAATTTCTAAACTTCTTTTACTTTCTCACAAATATGTATGGCTCAAACCAATCGATTCGTAAACACATGTAATGTAAACGAAATGCTAGACAAAATAATGTAATGCAGCTCACCTTTGAACGCCAATTTTTGTAGGAAATAGTTACACTGTTAGTTTTTAACATATTTAGTATAGCCTTCGCTGGGTTTAGAGCTTGTAGTTGGTCGTCAGTATTTGTATTTGCATAACTTGACGTTGACTTTTCTCTAATAATAATAATAATTAAAAAAAATATAAACATTTAAAGTTTGTGTAGCCAGCCAAATGTTCCTCTTTACTCATTGTAAAGAAATAAACTTTTGAAAACGGTATAAATTTATTAAATTAATTTGAGTATTTTTTAGATACCTAAATCTATTTTTTTTAATTTTATATATATACATGACTTACTATGCGTTTCTATTGATAGTAATTCATATTTCTATGTACTAAGTATAAAAAAGATTAAAAAAGTTATTTGTGAAATCTGTGGTTTATCTAAAATTTGTGAACACAATTTATCAAGATATGATTATAAAACAATAACTGAATTTGATATACAAATTACTAAATGATAAAACAGCATGGTTTGCGTCAAAATCGATTGTTTGTATAGTGTTTATGAATGTTTGATAATTGAAAAAGAGAAAGGACTAGATAGTTACTTTGTTGATGATCCACATCATACTCATTATTTAAATATTTTGAAGAAAAAAATTAAAGGTAGTTTGGAAATATTCAGAGACTATCATGGTGCTTAAGTTTGCATAAACTAGTAAAAATCAATGATTAAATAAAATTTAAAAACATTTGTTGTATAGGATATTAAAGTATAGATTTTTTTCTTTTTACGTTAATTTCAACACAAATGTCGTTTTAAGAAAAATCCCAAATAAATTACAAGTCAAATTTCATATGAATATGAATGTTTCTGAGTATGAATATTCTCGTTGACTTCACCAGAGAATATTTTAGTGATCATCTCTAAAATGAAACAATACATCTAACGAAACTAAATGCCCACAATTTTCTTGGAATCCAATCATCTGTTTATTTTCAAATAGACATTTTGAAAAGGTATATTTTATAAGAGTGTTAACATTCCTGGTGGAAATTTGCGTTTGAAAAACTTTTACTCAGCCAGAATATTGGACTGGAAGAAATTGGGAGTAAACTGACGCAAAGGTCGATGAAATGTGATAGTAACGACGAGGAACTTTTTGTTTTCTAAATAGGGGGTGTCGCCCAATTTACGTTGAAAACTAATTACAAAATAAGTTTTTTTAAATACGTTAGACACTGACTATTCAGATGCCTTCTTAACATAATTGATTTTACAATAAATATATTTTATTCAGTTATGTGTTAATAAGAATTGATTTCAGAAAATATAATAATTAAAAAAAAAACAGCTGGTGTCCACTTAAGAGATCTTGCGTAGATAAGGAAGGGTGCAATTAAACGATTTTGAACAGTAGGCTATCCGAAATGTATTGTCAACTGCTCGACCCCTCAGTTCTGAACAAAAGGATTTTTGTGGATGGGAAATAGCTAGACGAGGGAGGGGTGTGAAAGCTTTTTTCAATTGGTAACGATACAATAGTCGTCCCCGTAATTTTCCCATTAGCTAAGGGACATCTGTAGGAATGGGGATCTAAGGAGATTGAGTGTCGAGATCGGGCCTTTTCACAGGAATGGGGATCTGTCTCTCTCTAACGTCATTCTTTCCTATGCCACATATTCAAGTTTATGTTTTTACTATGGAAAATAGATTAAACAAAAAAAAATTCCGGTGGGGCAAATCTGCATGACTGGTGGGGCATTTCTATGCACTGGTAGGGAAAAATCCCCACCAACTCTATGTTAAAATAGGCCCTGGTATACGAGTACGCAAACGTATATTTATTGATTATAACTATAAGGCCGAAGTTATCGTAATTATTTGTAAATTCGCTTATTGATAATTATTTAATTAATTATTCTTACTCTAATTAATAAATGAATCTAATTAATAAAATATAGTTTAATTAACACAGTTTAATCTAATTAATAGTATAATCTAATAAATAAAGTATAATCTAATTAGTATTATAATTAATAAAGTGTAGTCTAATTAATAAAGTATATAATATAATTAATATTTTAATTAATAAAGTAATATAATTAATAGTTTAATTAATAAAGTACATAATATAATTAATAGTTTAATTAATAAAGTATATAATATAATTAATAGTTTAATTAATAAAGTATAATATAATTAATAGTGTAATTAATAAAGTATATAATATAATTAATAGTTTAATTAATAAAGTATAATCTAATTAATAGTTTAATTAATAAAGCACAGTTAGTCTAATTAGTAAAGAGTATTATTGCATAATAATTTTTGTATATATTTTCTTCAAATTAAAAATTTAATCACACAATTTTATATTAATAGTTATAATATAATTAATAGTTTAATTAATAAAGTATAATCTAATTAATAGTTTAATTTATAAAGTATGTAATATAATTAATAGTTTAAGTATAAAGTATAATCTAATTAATTACCTAATTAATAAAGTATAGTTAGTCTAATTAGTAAAGAGTATTATCGCCACTGACTAAGTGGTACTATACATGCTAATTAGTACCAATTAAAATATAGTTTTTAAAATTTTATTACAATTTAAAAAATATTTATGTTATTAATTATTTTAATGTTAATTATTTTTTATTAATTAAGATATTAATTAATATTAAATTCTTTCAATTAATTATGGCAATATTTTAGGCATTGAGCCATAAAATAACTAAAATTACCGTTAAAAGTTAATAAATATAGCCACTCATGTGGACGTATAAAACTTCTAAAAAATAATATTTCCCCATAAAAGCAACACAAACAATATTTTTTCTCACTATCTACAATATTTCCGTGATTTTTTGCAATAATCAGCATTATCAAAAGAGTTGTATTTAGAGCGCAATAAATTTTTAAATAAAGCGATTTTAGTATGGAAACTCCTATCTCCCATCACTTTTTTGAGTTGAGTTGGCGAAAGCCGCCATACCTTCATTTCCCCTATTGGCGAAACCGGCTTTCAGCCTTCCAGCAACCCTATTAGAGTTCAGTGGTGTAGAATGGGCCTAATGGATACTGATTTTATTTGATGTTTGTTTACAGTCGCTTCAAAGATAAATTATTCTTTATTCTACAGAAGGGAGTCTTAAACTTGTATTCTTTTCAGTAGCTATTTAAAATGTTACAATTGTTTTTTTTTAACTGTCACTTCATCTGATAAAATTTCATTAAGCACATTACGAGATTTCTCTAAAAAGATGTGAAGATCCCCTCTCTTCATTCGGAACTATGTTGTGAAATGATCTCAACGCTTTAACTCCAATACGTCTCCGTTTATCCATCGGCTTATATATTTTTTTTCTTTTTGTTGAACTTATTAGTCAAATAATAGACTATTACGCATATGGAAACTTAATATACTTTATTAAACAAACGATCAACCTAAAAACATAATATTAACAAAAAGATCTGCTCTCACTCGCTGCGTCACACAGTGACAAGTTATATATATATATACATACATAGGCGTAAACTTGTATTGGGCCCATGGGCTCGGGCCCCCCCAATGTTTTGAAAATCCGGCTAAGCCCCCCCCCCCCCCCCCCCCCCAATAAATCAAAAGTTCCAATTTATATTTTGCAAAAAAAAAAAATAATAATAATCCCATTTTTTTTTTATTATTCAACATGTACCAGTAACCTTTCCTAGCAATTGCAGAACTCTCGTAATTCTATTTTCAACAGAAGCATATGGGGCCAGTCAGGCTCGAACGGGAGCAGTGTCTACATGGAAGAATAGTCGGTGATTAGGGGAAGGAGTAGAGAATTACCTCTAGGAGGGAAACACTGGTCATTTCTTCTCTTTTTCACATAGGCGTAGGAAGTAGGGGGGCTGGGGGTGCTCCAGCCCCAACCCCCAGGAATTATTTTGAAGGGGCTCAGCCCCCTCCCCCCCAATATACTATACTTAAAAAAATTACTTAAAAAACCAATTTTAGAAATAGAGAATTCCTACAAAGAGGAGGCATTCAAAAGGAAGTACCCCTTATTTATTCTAAACGTGTTTTAAAATGGGGGAGGGGGGGGGGATTTGCTTTGAAAGGTACATGAGGTGAATGAGTTCCTTTCAACTGTTTCCAATTGAAGACGACTTGTACATATCATTAGTCATATGTCACTCTTTTGTGAGAAACACCAGAAAATTACCTGTTTGCCATCAGCAGCTGTACTTTGTTTCCAAAATGTCTACCGCCATGGTTACTCGACCAGCCTTGTCGGTAGCACGCTGATCTTCAAGACATGTGAATAACCACCAAAGCTGGGAATTGTATAGTTCGTCCCCATTTGTTTGTAATTTACTGGCTCTCCCCTTATTGTCGATTTTAGCTGATTGATGATCCCCCCATTGTGAATGACCTATGTAGGCTTGGGTAGACAGTTTTCTATGCAGGCTTTTCTGAAACTTGCCTATAGGTGCCGAAGTCATGGAAGGGCTACAGCAACAAAAAAGAAATCCCTGGTGAGATCTTACAACCGCATTACAGTTTCTTTTTTTAGCGTAAAGACAGCAATCTTAGAAAGCATTTCTTTTTACAAACGAATGGTAGTAGATTTCTTCTGTTAGCTTATTCCTCTGTTTTGTCAGTTAAGTAATTATTCTGTATTCTAAAAGTCAATTAAAAGTAATACAATCTTTTCTAACGATAAATGTTTTGTAATTATGCTTATCGATTGGCAGTAACTCTAATTATAAAGATGTTTAGTTTTGTTATACACTATTAAGTTAATAACACTACTTATGTTTAAAAACAAGTTGAAATTCATTTTAATATTGAATTACATATAATGAATGAAATGTCATTGTAAAATTAGTATAAGGAAAATGTGTTTTTACATAAAGTCTAAATTGCTAATTATTTTATTGCACCTATAGAATACTAGTTATGGTTAATTTCATTTCAGTAATATTTAAAATGACAAATTTATATGTTTTCACAATAATATATAATTTTTTTTTTTGTACTCGGTACTCTTGCTCACGTACATTTTTTTTTTAAATATATATTACGTCCTATTTTAAATGTCAGAATAGCATAAATATAATAGTTTAGTTCGAAAACTACCTATAAATTTATCAATTTAAGCAGCTAAAATAAACGTAATTTCAAGTATTTATATAAATGTCTACAACGCTAAAGCTTTAAAGAGTAATTTTAAGAATAATGTAAAAATACTTTTTAAATAAAAAAAAATATTATTTATGGACATTTCATAAATTATAATCGTATTTTCCATAATTTATTCCCTTTGCATTAGGGCTGCTCTTCAGATCGGCTATAACTTTTTCTATTGTACTTGTTGTACTGCAGCGTAAATCTCAAAATCTTCATTTGGATGCTTGTTAAAATTATTGGTTTGTTTAAATGCTTTTTTCTAACTGAATATTAAAAAAAATGAAGTTTTTATTTCACAATGCAAATTACAGCAAGTTTATTAACAGGTAACTTTATGTTTCATAAGTTATTCTTAAAAAATTAAGCATTTTGTGTTAATTGAAATGTTATACCATTTTTTAAAACTGTCAATTATTTACATAGAAAATTGTAAAGTTTTTAACTATATATATTCCTGTGTCAAATATTACATTAAATTCATGTAACATTTAAAAATTAGTCATTTTAAGCACAGTACTGAAACGACTTTAACCTGAACTTATAAATTTGGCTACTAATCTAATTGAATATTAGAACTAGAAAAACATGACAAAGGGAAAATTACATTTCCATAAGTTTTCGGATTTCAGTTATATGTTATGGGAATTATATTTTTTTTCTCCTTTCCTTAATTTTGTGGTTTTTGTTGGCTGATATTTGAATTTAGCACGACATTTGCTGCTATCGTCCGATACAATTATCAGTACACCAACGATTTTTTTTAATTACTATATTTTTGTATTATATTGTTCTTTTTTTAAAAAAAAATATGAGTATCTCAAATCATGAAGGAAACATTAAAATTTTTATGATGACAATGGTTAATAATAGTGGCTATATCAGGATTTGTAATTATGGTTTATGGCGGTATCAGGAGGGGCTCACTTATACAAATGAACTAATATTTGTTTACCGTTTCTTATTATTTTAAAATTGGATATAAAATAACTTAATAGAGTGTTTTTTTAATTCGATGAGTTATGAAACTTTTTTATTAAGCTGATTTTCTTGCAAAATTTATGTAACCGTTTTTATCTGACGTTACTTTATAATAAAATCTGTGTTATAGTTTATAAATGACATCATTTTATTTTAAATTCATTTTATTTATTTTTTTCATTTTATTTATTTGTTGTGAAATCTATGTTATGGTTTTTATTTGGAGTAAAAGTCAGGCCCAACTTTAGCCCCTACGTAAATCCGCCCTTGATTGATAAAAGAGGTTTCCTTGTCCTTTGAAAGCGCAGTGTCTGGTTGTCGTAGTCGCTGTAGAATGGAGTGTTTCAACATTATATTTAAAAATCCTTAATGCTGTCTTCTGAAAACATTTCCCTATCATAAATAACGTTTGCTTCTCTTCTTTAGTAGCGACAAAATACCCCCAACCTAAGACAATCCACCACACTTTCGTATTAGAAAGTACACATTTAAACAGAAAGTTTTAAATTAAGCTGTCAAATGTCTAAAGCCCAACATCACCCCTTGTGAATTGCTTTATCTTACATTTACCCACATTCAAATGCACATTCTAAGTCAAATTGGGATTTAAAGACGTTTCTGTGTTGGGATGGATGTTATTTGGATGATGCTATCACAACTTTTTAATGTATATTTTTAAAATTCACACCCATTGCAACCGAACCTTGAGGTTAAGCGAGTTGCAACCCTTTTCGAACAATTGAAGATAATTTAGCCCCCCTCCCCTCCCCCCCAAAAAAATCGCAATTTTCTTTATTGAAAGTTACATTTTGGGCCCCCCCAAAATTTTTGACAACTTTACGCCTATGTTACATATATGGAACCGAATGTTCACGGTTATAGTTTATTCAGCTCATTTGCATAAGTACGAAACAATATCCAACAAGCGGCCCCATCAGACTTCTTGAAAACACTCGGATCCATAGAATATAGTCCATGTTATCTCTTGAACATCAAACTTGAAAAACACTTGAACATGAAAAATACATAAAAAAAAAAAACATTTAATGAAATATATTATACAAACAATTTTTCTTTTACAAGTGGTTTTGTTAGAAAATCCGCTAAATTATTTGAAGATTTTATACACTTTAACTCTGAATTTATTTTCATCTAACAATTGTCTTATAAACTGATACTTAGTATCAATGTGTTTAGTTTTTACATTCTCTACAGAATTTTTCGTAAAAAATATAGTCGATGGATTATTGCAACTGTGCAATACTGTGTAGGAATTTCAACTTTTATTAAATTCAATTCACGTAATATTTCAAAAAACCAAATTAACTCTTTAACAGATTTTGTTAAGGATACAAACTCATTACTTATATGTATATTTTTTAATTTTATTTAAATTAGGATATTAATATTCATAAAATTTATGAATAGCAACCATGCTATATTTTGATAGTAATAGATTCAGAAAAACGTTTTATATGCATATTTGAAATTTCGTGATTTTTCTCTTAGTAGTTTTTTTGCTATATTATAATGTGCATCAAATAATCATTTCAGGTGTCATACATAAATTTAAAATCAACAGTACTTAAAAGAAATCTTTGCGAATTAAAAGCGCTGTGATCGCGTTGGCATAAAATTTTAAATTCTTATATACCGGCGAGGGGTACACGTGATTGGTGCACGTTAAAAATGGATTTTTGCATTCCTAGAGATTTTTACATTAAATATACAAAAGTAAGAAAGGGCTGTTGACGTCAGATATCAATTGCTTATTATGGATTACAAATTCGCCCTTCTGCACGATAAATCTGATCGGGGTCCAATGTCCTGCCGCCTATTGAGGTTGCGTCGGGTGCCAGCTTAGGTGTTGTGCCCGTCATTTGACCATGGTTCAAAAATACGAAGCATCGTTCCCGTGTCTTTTCTACGATATAGACCCCGAGCTGTCGTCAATAGACCACTGTGCAGCTCTAGTGCGACGTTAATTCAACTAAACAAACAATGAACCGGCCGAAAAAACAATGATCTAGTTTTAAATTTTCAAAAAGTAGGGTGGCACTTGCTTCCGCTCGTCACCCCTAATCTGCTTTACTTTGCTATTACTTGAAATTGTAAGGTTTTGGGACCACAACATCATATGTGGCTTTATTTAAAACCTAATTTTTTAAATGTGCAAAAATGTTGCACACATTGAAGTGCTGTAAACATTGTTAAAAATTTTGATTCTTTCTTTATTAAATACAAATGTGCATATTTTTGTTTTTTAAATGAGTTTTAAAAGTATTAAAATACTTTTGGGTCACCCTGTATAATGTAAAACAAGGACGATCTTAAGGGGGAAAAATAAGAAATTACATAACTTCAATTCAAACTGAGTGTGTAAATATAACATTTACAATATTTCATTTAAATTTAGAATTGAGAAACTACATAAAGAATACAAATAATAAAATTTGACATCAAAAATACTATATAAAATCACTTTAAAGTAGTAACATTTCAGTTTAAAACATACTGCATCATATTATTAGAACAATTGACGCATAAGAACGCCAAAACATTTTCTACCAGCGTCCTTCATTTCGTAGACCAACTAATACTTTGTTCAATGTGGAGGTAGCCCCTCAAATAAGATCAATACATATTGTGTAATATCTCTGCATATAAATGTAGGAATTAACGAAAATTTATATTTACATTATTTTAAGGGCGGAGAACATTTCTTAGCTATCAAAAGTATGTGTTGCTATTGAAAATTTTAAAGTTGGTGCGGATTCGTGTATGAAGATAGTCCCCTATGCAAATATTTTGTATATCAATGTGTAGTAGACTTTATACCCTACAAAATGGTATATTAAGTTTAGCCCTACAATAAATAGTGGCCGAGAAACCAGGGGTGTTTTGTTTGCCCAACTTTTCTCCTCCATTACCTTTGCTTCATAATCACGGAAGAAAGAAGAAGATGGAGGTTTGATCATGTCTAAAACAGGTTTGAAATGTGAAGTAAGCAATGGCTTGAAGAGTTGGTACTGGCAAAGTATTTGGCACCATTCCAAAGAACTAATTTGTACCAGTATTTGGCGATAATCTATATATTGGGTTGGAGGGAAAGTTCTGTCGTATTTTAAATAGGCAGGTGATTTTCTTGTAAATAAAAAGAACAACTGGCTAGTGAGTTAATAAGATTTTGTTTTGTTTTTTTAGCTGCTGTATAATATAAAAGGTGCCCTTTTTTACCGTTCATCATTTACTTGTGATATTTAAAGTGAAAAACATGTCAGTAGATAAAGTGCATTTACGACACTGCATTTTATATGAATTCCAAAAAGGACGCAATGCATCGGTTGCATGTAAAAATTTATGTGCGGTATTTGGAAAAGATATTGTAAATGTTCGTACTTGTCAAAGATGGTTTAGCAAATTTCGTTCCGGGGATCTGAGCCTCAAAGAAAGTGATCGATCTGGACGACCATCCAAGATCGATAATGATGTTTTGCGATCCATGTTGGAAAAAAAATCCACATTTAACAAGTCGAGAAATTGCAGAAGAGTTTGGCATTCATCATACAACTGTTGGAGATCACATTAAATCTGTTGGGTTTGTGTTAAAGCAAAGTGTTTGGGTTCCACATGAATTAACGGAAAAGAATTTGTCTGATCGTGTAAGAATGTGTTCATCACATCTGATTAGACACAATGTGGAGCCGTTTTTGGACAGGCTGGTTACTGGAGATGAAAAGTGGATTCTTTACGAGAATATTAAGAGAAAAAAATCTTACTGCAAAATTATCTAACGGGAAAAAAGTTCACGTCTTTTGAAAGTGTTTCTAAGTCAGTTGCTGACTATTTTAACTCCAAGGATGAGAAAAAACAGGAATTCCCAGGTTACCTGAAAGATGGCAACAGGTTGTAACAAATAACGGAGCATATATAATTGATTAATATTAAACACATATTTTTATAAATGAATTCAAATATTTTCTTTAAAATACGACAGAACTTTCCCTCCAACCCATATAAATGCGAAAAACCCCACTCATTCACTCATCACTAATTCTCCAACTTCCAGTATACCTATGAAGAAGAAATTTGGCAAAGTTGCTCCTTATACCTTAAATAGGAAAAGTAAGCTATATTTTTGTTCCAATCAAACCCCTTTTTCGATGTCTTCAGGTCTAAAAGACCTAGAGCGCTGAAATTTTGAACACAGATTCACATTTGGCCCTAGGGGTGCACTAAGAAAGGATTTATAAAAACCTTTCAATATGATTAACATCTAGAACATGTAACAATGCAATATTTCAAGATAGAAAATTTTAATAGTATGTAAACTATTAGGAGCATTCTGATTGGCTGATGACTAAATATCGCCAAATAAATAAGAAATATCACCAAATGAATAAAAATTTCGACAAATGATTACAAAATTTCGACAAATAAATAAAAATATCGCCATGAATAATGAACTAAAATAGGGTCATATATGTAAAAATAATATAAAAATGGCGAATTTAGTGTAAAAAAATAATAATATTAATGTCAAAGTGTTGAAAATATGATTGGGTAACGGGATATTTCGTAGTACAGCAACTATGAAAACGAAATTTGGCATGGAGGTACATTTTAAGCCAAAATTGTACACTAAGAAAGGATTTTCAAAAATTCGAACTCTGCCAAAAGTAAAAAATCCTCGCCACTTATCCACTGACTCATCACTAATTTCTCCAAATTACTGTATAGCCAGGAAGATGAAATTTGAAAGAGTTGTTACTTATACCTTACATAGGAAAAGTTAGCTATGTTTGTCTGGATCGAATGTTTTTCATTTTCTTTGGAAAAACACTTAATCTATGTTAGTTTTGGATACTTCAGGTTTTCCTAGAATTGTGAAATTTTGCATACTGATACGTGCATACCAACAATAAGAAAAACTGTAAATCTAGAATTTTGCAAGTTGAATATTTAGAAATCGGGTGCAATTTTTTTTTTACGCAACGGTGTAGTTTTGGAACATTTGTGATTGTCCTAGAATAGTGAAATTCCGCATGCAGTTAGGATTTACAAACCAACAAAGGAAATAATATGAAAATCTAGATTTTAATACGTGAAACCTTTAAAAATTGGCTGTAATTTTTTTTAATGGAACATTAGTTTTCGACACTTCCAAATACTTTAGAATCGAAAAATTTCGCGTACTGATAGGTTTTACTATACCAACAAGGGAGAAAATCTAGAATTTGGTAAGTGAACCTTTTAAAATAGTTTTCGTTTTTTTCCTCTTAATATTCTTGCCAATTTGTAAAACTTAACGACAAATGTTGACATAGGTGTCTAATAAAAGTTTTTCGGAGATAGTTATTATTAACAATTATAATCATTGTTCAGCTTTAAATTTCTGGGATGTTACAAAAGGTTCAAATATGGATGCTAATCAACAGGAGTATCGTAATATATCCACGTTTTCGTTACAAATTGGAACTTTTAACACTTTAATTCCCCATGATGGGTGACAAATTGAAAATATTATTTATTTCACTTTTAAATATTCTATTTGTATTTATTTTGTAACTTATTTCCTTTCCGTGCGTAGAACGGGTATTTCAGCTAGTTTGTTTTATAATTTTATTTACCTATGAAGTGGCAATAATATCATCCTTTATTGATTTGGAACTTCTACTTGATCTCACAACTGCACAAAAGGTCATATTTTGAGTTTTTATACTTAAATATTTGTGTGTTAAATAAACACAATCTTCGTTGAAAACACACTACCAGCTGAGTTTGTTTGTACCTATTTTAAGGTTGCTATCTAACTTCTCGTGAAATCTCGCCAAATTACCTTCATCTTCTTCTGTCCTCCGTACTTCATAATAGATTCAAACTTGAAGCTAAACTGTTTATTTTTCTGAAATGTTTTTGTGTGTTTCGGTTTTCTGTTGATTTGCAATGTTTTTTAAGCGATGTGTGATAACACACATCTTGTAACACCCCCCCCCCCCCCCCCCTTGTCACAAAGTGTCACAGCTTCGTGTAACACCCGTCCAAGCGTGACATCGTTTTTGGACGGCCCCTAAATATATATTTTAATATTAAAATAGAAATGCGTCCAGTGGCAATATTTGGAATAAATATTCTTTCTTGCTAAATGTCTTTTTCTTTCCTCAAGAGGTATCCAAAGTTTTTTTTCTTCTGATAGTTACGCCTGTATGCAGCTCTGAATGGAAAATATGGACTTCCTGTATTTAAAAGGATAAATCGGGCTTAATTAAATAGAGTTTCTTATTTCAAATCACACTCACAAATTCCTATTTCACGACAAATCTGAGTATCCGTCTACCTTAAATAAAATTGTTTAGAATATTGCTAAATTTAAAAATCACAAAACTTTGTCATGAAATTTGTTGAAAAAATAATTTTAAAAAAATTGCATCTATATATTTAATAGGCAAGACCATATTTCGTGACATTCACTCCTCCTAAACTATACAACCAATTTTTATTATCAAGGTGTCATTTGAAAAGGAATGAACTATAGATGTGTCAAAATAATAAAATATTAAAAACATATTTTATAATGCTTTATAAATAAACGAAATGTTATCATCGTCACCTACATCTCAAAATTTGAATAACAGTGAAATGACTTTGTCGGATTATAAAATTTCTGAACTGGCTGAATTCAACTAAAACGCAGGAAAGGGATGAAATTAACGCGTCGGCTAAACTTCTTAATAAATAGTATTTCTGTTTTTCTTATTTTTCGATTTTGTCTTAAATGAAATACAAAATCGAAAAATAAGACGTTTGATTTCTAATTCTTCACTCCTTTCGAGGGACTAGTGTACAGGAATGTGTACCCATAAAACAATATAATAGTTTTTCCGTGAGAATTTTAGTATTCATATTTTTGACGAACTAAAACATACCATCTTTTCTCAACTATGGCTGTCCACTAAGCGAGTCGCGGAAAGAGGGGCGGGGCACCTCCCCCAAAAAAACAAGATGTGTTTATGATGCCCTGAAAATAGGGTTGCCGTGGGCTTTACAAAGAGAAAGTTCTTGCATATTGTACTTCATTGCAAACAAACTGTTATACACGCACATATATATATATAATCTTGATATTAAATTCTCTTACACGGTGATTGAAAAACGCTGTTTTTCTCTATGCGGAATGGCAACAGTTTGTTCACAAATTTCTGTTGCGCCCGCATTTTTATTTTGCCATTATGTAAGCTATTTTGACGATTAACCCCTTCAATTCATTGGTAAATAATTATTTTGATGATGTCAGCTTAAATTAGAAAGAATATAAGCCTTATTAAATTAAAAAAAATTCCTTCGAAATAGGCCCCGAACCGTCGCCAATAGCCCACTGTGCAGCTCTAGTGCTACGTTAATTAACCAAACCGTTAGCAATTTAACTGAAACGCGGGAAATAATAAATAATGGTAGGCTTGCCAGTGGTACCATTGTTTTCATTTGTAGTTAAAAAGGAATTAGTTTAAAGGATTTTATATTGACTTACATGTCGAAAAAATTAAATGATGCCAAGATGAATATTAATTTAAATTTACAATTTCAACTTTTAAAGTTTTTAGTAATATAATTAAAAAATAATTGTTACTAGGACACATTGTTATTGTGTCCTGCCTGTTAGCGAGCGAAGCGAGAAGTGGTTTGCGAAGCAAACCTATGAGGATTGCGTAGCAGAGGGCGGGGCCTTCTAGTGTATATATATATATATATATAGTCTGAGACACAAAGTACTAATGTAGGTATTTGCTAGTTTTCCTACTATTGGTTGATTTATTTACTTTATTTCTCTTATAGTTTAACGTTTTTTAAATGTAATTTTAATGTTACCTTTTGTCCCATCCTACAGATTCTCAGTTACATTCATGGAACCGACGTTGGAAGATGGTACGTTACCACAACAAGCGATTATCCCGGATTTCCAATCCAGTGGGAATGAAGGGAACTCTGGAAAATCAAATGACGATAATTCTGACGTTCCTCCATGCCTAGTTGATCTTTCTGGAAGTAGTTTAGTAAGAAACTTCTCTATTAATGTAAATCGCCTTAGGCCAGCCGTTGTGAACTATTGGACTAGGCAAATGGATAAAACTTCCGCGACAATAGTTCACTATAGTCAAGAATTCCTACACCAAATGGTGGTAAATGCTTACAATAAGGCAGCTGCAGCTAAAGAAAAAAGAGTATCTATTCCAGATTTGTATAAGGCCTTCAAAAATGTAATCGATTACGAAGAATTTAAATCAAAAGTGAAAAGTATCATGAAAGTTCATCGAATGGACTTACAACTTAAGAGGCAGTTAAAGGATCAAAAACTGATTGCTCACGAAGGTAGTTTCGTGATTGTTTTTAAAAATGAACTAGAATTATGCACAGCAGCGTTGAAGGACGGAAAACTATGCAATGTCGCTTTACCCTATGACAGTAACTTTTGTAGTACGGTTCCTAGAAAGAGAATTTATAAAGCAACCAACAATGATGCTGAGGCAAGGAAAAAAACGAAAATTTATATTGACTCTGATAGTTATATAGAAGTAGAAAAGGATGAACTGGCTAAATTCAGAGCAGCTATTAAGACCTCTCAACATCGTCTGGACTCGAATATCCTGCATCCTAGATTAGATGAAACTTGTCCGAATCCCCCAATAGCTGCACTGGAAAGTGGTACATCAGGCTTGAGTAGTTTAAGCAATGCCATAGGATTTCATTTTTCAGATGATATAAGCGATTGTACATCTTTAAGTGACGACGATACAGGTGTACAAGTTCCTATATCTGATGTTTACTTACCTATATCCGATATTTTCACTATTAAAAGGCTATTCGACGAGAAAAAAGCTTGGAAGCAAGTGCCATCGGAACCGCAGGAAACGGTGACATCAGCCCCATATAGTCAACCATGCGATCCAAATGTTCAACGTACTGAAGATAATTCAGAAGAAGAACGTGCTAAATCGCCCCAAGTGGGGAATGACAAGTGTTTCATATAAGAAAGAGGAGAGCTCCAAAGAAAAATCTGTACAATGATTTGTTTAGGGAAATTCTCCAGAAGCCAGAACTTATCCGAAAGACTACGAGTTTATTTTGCTCTACTGCACTTTGTGGTTTAGGTAATTTACTTAAACTGGACAGTTCAGTGTCTATCAAATCGTTTGTATATGGAAATATATAATTGTTCTGTTACACAATGTCTAGTTTGATGTTTATCGTTAAGTATAACACACAAAAGGATATTTTTTTATTGAAGGATTAAAAAGAGATTTGATTGATGTTGATTATATTGATGAAGGATTTAGTTAATCCCGGTGATATACTGAACTTGAAAGTATTGTGCAGGAATTGTACCATGTTGAACTTATATATGGTGCTCTTTGGTTAATGAGCAAATAACAATGTAGTCATAATTTCAACAGAATTGAATTTTTCTGTTGCTATTTACTTTCTTCAGAGGGATACATCTGTCCCAATACATCTATAGTTCCTTTTATGTTCCTTTTTAAATATTATTTAAGCGCATTTCACACCTGCTAAATTTTGTTGCCGCGTGTTTGTGGTCTGCTCTGCTCACTTTCTGGTAAACGAGCTTAAAAGGTTTAACACACAATAAATATCGCTTTTGTTTTGGCGATTAGTAGCAGTAGCAGGGGTGCAGAAAATGTTTAAACCCTTGAAATCCCCCTCTCCCCAACACATTTTTTGCAACCAAAAATTTCCCTAACAAATATTGTAAGGGTAACATGTTTTTCCATAGATAAAATGTAACCGTCGCGTCAGCGGGGTGGGCTGCAGACGCGAAAACTTCACGCTAACATGTGGCTTTACTTACCGAATGTTAACTCCCCTCTCGCGCTGGTCTCACACTTACTGCACCTGCCCAATGTCGCGACTCGAGTCCACACATGCTTCAGTCATCGTTCGGCCGGAAAGACAAGCGTTGCGTTTTTTAGCATTAATAAAATAACGTTAACGTAATTAAAGTTTTTTTTTATTTATTTTAAAGATGAATATATCATTCCAATTCCTAATTATAAAAAGGACGTGGGAAAAAAACGTAGGTATATGTCTTCGTTGTAATTTTTATATTTCGTTCGTCCTTATTAAAAAATTTCCCGGACGCATAAATTTCCTCCCGAACCTAGTCCGAGTGTTCTGACATATTCTGCACCCCAAATTATTAGTACTCTTTTGGTTCACAAACCTTTGTTAAACTGCTTTGTAGTTAGTTGCTTGTCATTTAGATTCAGTTCGCTCGCTTTCGCATGTTTAAACAAAATCGTTTTATTCTGCAAATAATTTAGTATGACTCCACAAATATATCCTGGTCATTAGCATATAAAACTTTGTTGATTACTAAGCTTAAAAGAAGTGCAGAACAATTAAAAAAATATTTATATATGATTATATGGCCCAGAAAATGGCTTTAAAAAAATAGGTTGTTACAAGAATTCGATGAGGGAACTAGCTTTTTTAAGTAAATATTTTGAATAAGGAAGTCTAGAATACATATAAAACATACATATAATCTCATACTAAAATATGATTGACTAAATTCTACCTGGTATTTCGAATTTGAAGTTACTACGATTTTTCGTGTACCCCAGCCAGTAAAAGTCGAGTTGACTACTTAACTCATCGTTTCCTATGGGAGTTGCAGGTAGCTCATCGCAAGTGTGAAATGCGCTTAAGTGTTCTTATTTTTCAATGAAAGTTTACTATATTAACCCAGTGTTTTTTTTCCTTTCTATTGTTACCTAGTATATTTGTGTATTATAATACTTTATTAGTAATATTATTTTTTTAATTCTTTTTGGGGGGGGCTTTGACGCACGGGATACCTACTTTACTCGTCGTTTTTGCCATTCTGTTATTTTATTCTAGATGTTTGTACGTTAACAATTTTGCTATGCTGAAAACATGGAGCTGAGCTGCAAAGCTTAGTTGGAAAACTGTAGGAATTGGTGTTTTTTATTATAAGTTGTCAAATTTACATGCAGAGCTTTTCTTTTATTTCATACTGTTTATGTGCTTCATATGTGTGATATTGCCATTTAGAATGTTTGTCTTAGAACAACAAAGAGTATTACAAGCAATCGCGTAACTATGTAAAATTTCATAGGGTTTGAATCTCTTCCTAATTTTACCATATTAAACCAGTGGTTTTTTTTATTTCCTTTGTTACCTAGTTATTCGTGTATTCTAATACTTTATTAGTAATATTATTTTTTTAATTTTAATTCTTCTTGGGGTGCTCTGACGCACGGGATACTTATTATACTCGTCGTTTTCGCCATTCAGTTATTTGTTTTATTCTAGATGTCTGTATGTTAATTATTTTGCTATGCTAACAAATGTAGAGCTCGACCGCAAAAATAGCCCATGGGTGAATATTTTTGTTGAGCTGCAAAGCTTGTTGGAAAACTGCAGGTATTGGTGTTTTTTATTGTGAGTTGTGAATTTTATATGCAGAGCTTTTTCGTTTACTTCATGCTGTTTATATGTGCTTTTCATGTGTGTGTGATATTTCCATTTAGAATGTTTGTCTGAGAACAACAAAGATAATTGCAAGCAATGGCGTAACTATGTAAAAGTTCATAGAGTCTGAACCTCTTTCTAATATCGATAACAGAAAAGGTTTCAGCAAATTTTTTACGATAAGGTGTTATACCTTATCGTAAAAAAACTAATTCATTAAAATATGCGACGAAATAATTTGTCTTTAATTGTATAAATTAAATTTTGCGTTATTTCTTAAAATTTAAATGCATTTTGTAATTTGAAATTCGTAAGAGTACGCTTATGTCCTCTCTAGTATAAATTCCCAAGAACGGCATTGTTTGCAACTTTCACTGTTATATTTTCGCAGTATAGTACATTTGATATTCCAACAGGGGACGCACCGAATAGCAAGTTTTCCGAATATTCGACTAAAATCTTAACCGAATATACGGTATTTGAAATAATTTAAACATGGAAAATAATCATTTTCATTTAAAAGTAAAACTGATTAATTAGTTTTTGACAATATTTAATGGATTCTCCATCTTAAATTTTCACTAAATTACAAATGTCTAAACAAATAAATGCCTAATAGAATTATTTTATGCTTCGAAAATACTCTTAAAATTGTTGATTACATAATTTAAACATTTTTATCTCAAACCTATTGAACTGCTGCAAAACATTTTGCATATGTACCAAAAAACGGTAATCCATTGAAGAGATTAAAATAAATTCAACATTCCAATTTTATAATTGCAAAATAACAAATACTTATCTTCAGAAAGCAGCATTCATAACAAACGTTTATAATAACCAACATGACAATTGCTAAAAGGTAACACATCTCGAAAATGCCACAGAAACGCATTTATGTTCTCCCCCGTTCATTATATGAAATTTCATTTACACTTAACTCATTTCTTGACATTAAATATGAAAAATTAAAACTACATTTGATGCTGTGTAAAATTTTCTATTTTAAAGTGTTTTTATTAATCATCTTTATAATATGTTGTTCCCGATAAGGGAGAGTGAGGTATAGTAATCAAATAACATCTCACTATATTGTTCAAAGAACAAAAGTTTGTGAGAGCTGTAAAATGTTTTTGAATTACAGATGCATGTGTATTGTGGATAAAGAATCAAATTAAATGTTGTATTTTCAAGTAATATTGGCGGTGTGCTTTTAGTAGGATGTTTCATGTTGTGTAATTAATGTGTTAAGATTAATAAATGTGTTAAAATGTACAAATTTGTTCAAATTTATTTTCTAAATTTTAAAGTACTCTACAAATATGTAACTTAAAGTAAGTAAGTATAAATATACTATATCTGCCTTTTATAGTTATTTCGGAATTTTTCATTTAAAGACGTGTGTGCAAGAACCAGACAGCTCCAATTGTTCTTATTTACATTTTTTCCTATAAAAAAAATCCTCTATCAGTTAGTGTAAGAAATAGTAGTTATAGAGATATGTTATGTACTGGTGTATATCATACGGTGCAAGAAACCGTTGTTTTGGTCCGTCCTGAAATTTTTTGAAAAACTGGAACCGTCTGATCCTTATACCCACGTCTTCATTTGTTTCTCTATTAATTCACTTTGCTCTATTTAAAATTACAAATAATGATAACCAACTGCAAACTCTAGACCCAGCAAGGTTAGTCCTATCTTACGTATACTAACGTTCCCCCAATGCCGATGCAAATGATTTTCTACCCACTTCTGAAGAATTAACAACATAGTCAGGGAAGCTATTCCATTTTCTGTACCCTATTATAAAGATAATGCTTTCTACCCTGCCGTTCCTATTAAGCTGTGATTTGTATAACTTGAATCTATGCCTTCTCGTCCAATCGGCAATATTAAATTCTAATCCCACATTCACACAATTTGAATGAATCGGGGCAGGACTGGTCCAGTGGGGAAGGTGCAAACCTTGGATCCATGAGGGCGCAACTACCTACACTTTCCTTGTAATCCAAATCCGTAAAACCACCATACAATAACATTTTTTATTAAGAATAATATTCATGTTATAGTTGTAGCCTATTTTTGTTTACTTTAAATTAATATTTACATGTTGCAGACCGGCCCACTTGGAGCATGATTCACTGTGCTGAGAGGCCCCATTTGGGTTTGGAATGTGGCATCTTCCACTTAAAAAGTTTCGGTTCGGATTTCGAACAGAGAGAGCACTAGGCCGCCATTGAGTATGGTTGGATAAAAATCAGCTCCTCCACAAAAAGTATTGTTTGGGAATGTAAATAAAAACTAGTTAAGTTTTTAAAAGATGTCTCTTCTCCTTGAGTCTTCCGAACTACAGGAAATGCATCGAACCTGGTAGGTTTGCATTTGCATTTACAAAATTATGGCGCCCGAACAGGGACTCGAGGAAAAAGAGACAATGGAATCTCTCAAACAAAGACGCACAGCCGTGCGAGGATCTTTCACAAAGGCCGTTAAGCTCTTACGTGAGCTAATAACGGAAAATGCAGAAGCAGTGAAGGTCCAAAAAGCTTTTAATCAGCTAGAAGAAAAAGCCAAAAAACTCTTTGCCCTAGACGTTGTGTTCCTGGAACTCCTGCAGAGTCAGGAAGAGGGATGCAGCCAAAACGACTTCAATCAAAAATATTACGCTGCCGAAGTCCATGAAGAGGAGCTTATAGCTTGCCGTGTCCGAGCTACAATACATCTAAAAGAATTGACGATCTCGTCGAGAAATGGAGATGCCCTTCGAATCCGAGGAGATTCATTCCCGGCCGCGGTTGTGACCCAGTCACCCGCCCCCATCCCCCCCGTCCCAGTATTGAAGGTCTCGACGACAGATGAAGATGCTATTCGAATCCGAGACGATTCCTTCCCGGTCGAAGTAGCGACCCCCTCAGCCGACTTCATCCCCCCCGACCCAGTGCGGCGAATGCCGGAAAGGCTTGTGTATGATGCAAGTTGTAAACATAAGGGATTATCGTCTCCGAATCAATGTTTGGAAAAAGTGCCAAACCTTCTACTTAGTGCATCTGATAGTGTAAAGTCGGGTAAGTCAATAACTTATCGTCATACAAATGTTTGTTTTGGTGTAAAATGCTCACCATTTCAATTGTGTGTCACCATAAACCATCGTTTGAATCTAGTGCCCAGTGTTTTTACCACAACTGCCAATCTTCTAAATGTTGATGATTGTATCCCAAGTTTCTGTGACTTGGGGATCACTGGGATTCGTCCATTCTATTCGATGGACACTTCAACAGCTGTTAGAAACAGTTTCAACAGTTTTCGGTGCACATTAGTGTTAAATCGAATTAAATACATTCTTTCTGTGACTGATCCTCCTCAGTTCTGGCATAATATACCAGGTGTATAAAAAGATGCCAACCTCGAGTCTCGTGATTGTTTTACTGAAAAGTTGAAACAATTAAAATGGTGGGAGGGTCCATCTTGGCTCTGAAAGTCAGAATCCAAGTGGCCTTCTAGTGTAAATATTCTAAATGAAGAGATAAGTAGTTCTGAGAAACTAAAAGTGTTTTAACTGTACATAATGATGTAGTGAAACAAAACAAATTGTATTTTGAATATTCTCTTCATATTTAGAAATTTAAGACTTTGTATCTCACAACAAACTCTATCGCTGGTAACGTGCCAAAGTGGACGAACTGTGAATGCACCAGATCATATGAGATATTAAGCAAAAAACTTTAGATAATTAATATTTAGAATATTTTTTTCAATTTATACTTTTCTTGCATTTAAATTTATATATGTATATATATATTGGCATTAATTAGTAGGCATTCTTTTAGTTAGCAAATAATTCATTGTTTTTGTTTTCAATGAACAATATGTGTGTATTTGTATATATTTTTGTATCCTTTTTGTATATTTGACTTTGCTTTTGTGGGGAGAGCTGTAGTAAGTAAAATTTGAGTTTATAAGTTTAAACTCAAAGGTGGGAGAATGTTGCAGACCGGCCCACTTGGAGCATGATTCACTGTGCTGAGAGGCCCCATTTGGGTTTGGAATGTGGCATCTTCCACTTAAAAAGTTTCGGTTCGGATTTCGAACAGAGAGAGCACTAGGCCGCCATTGAGTATGGTTGGATAAAAATCAGCTCCTCCACAAAAAGTATTGTTTGGGAATGTAAATAAAAACTAGTTAAGTTTTTAAAAGATGTCTCTTCTCCTTGAGTCTTCCGAACTACAGGAAATGCATCGAACCTGGTAGGTTTGCATTTGCATTTACAAAATACATGATATCTACCAGATATCTTTTAACTACTAATACTAGCAATATTTTCAAAAACCGTTGTGAAAAAGCTCTCTAGCAGCTTATTTGAGTGAAAGAAATTGTCAAGAGATATGCTGAACTCTGTATATATATATATATATATATATATATATATATATATATATATATATATATATATATATATATATATATATAATATATATATATATATATATATATATATATATATATATATATATATATATATATATAATATATATATATATATATATATATATGACACAATACATATAGCATATTCTATCCATGTGGTTTATACAGCTTACAAGGATCGAGTTGGTCTTTCGATCTGCTCCGTATTGTGAGTGCGATTATTGCGGACGTTGAATAGGTTGTCAGGACTAAAACCCATCTTGATAGTGGAATTAACTTGTGGAAAAGGCACAAGGAGCCTTTCGCAGGTTCCAGTGGGTGGGTGTTGAGTGAAAAAATTAGCGCAAAAAAGGCTAATAAAGCTAAGCCTACTTATGGACAAAACGAACATGGCGCTTTGCCTAAACTGAAGGCATCAAAGATAATTCCCCTACCTCGCTCCATGGTTACAGTTAATATGGCTGATAATGTTACTAGTGTTAACCCTGACGATGTTTCTTATGTTTTTACTGATACTATTAATTCTAGAACTGGTTGTTTTGAAACCAGATTAAGTACTATTGATAATCGTACTGGTGCCATTTATTTTAGTGATCCTAAGGTTACTTATATTGTTAACGGCCATAATTCAAATCATTTATCAAGTGTAAATTCTAATGCTAATTTTAGAAACGATAATGTTAAAAGTATGTGTTGGAGGTTAAGATTTGAATAATAAAGACACGTCAAATCAACATGGCTAAGTAGTAAAATTCCTTTTCGTTTTTATTAAACACATATCAGCAGAAATATATATAGAACAACAATTAGCATAAAGAAAGAAAATGTTAAAATATAAGTAACGGTTACAGTTAATATTTCTTGAACGACAATCAATCATCAAATCAAACTCCAACATACGGCCCCATCGTTCAAGGAATAATTAATACAACTTACGAAAATATATTATTTAACATAAATTGAAATTCGGTTTTCAATAACGGCCTAGTAAGGAAATCAGCTAAGTTGCTGTTAGTATTAACATATTTCAAAATAAAAATATTGTCTTTCAAAAATTTCCGTACAAACTGGTACTTAACATCTATTTACTTGGTCTTAGCACTTTCTTGACCATTTTTAGCAAAATATATAGAAGCCTGGTTGTCACAGAATTGAATTGGAATAAAGTTCTCAATTAAATCAATTTGTTTTTGAACAAATTGACACAATCTAGACATTAGTTTATTTATATAAGTTCCTTGATGCAAGAAAGTTTTCCCGTTAATTTCTTCAAAATTAACTCCCAATAAATACTTAACTCTTCCTAATTCTGTAATGTCCAATTTACTCCTAATTAAACTAATTCCATCTTGTAAAACAATTTGATTTTTACCAAAACAAACTATATCATCAACATACACATTTAATATAAATTTTTTGTTTAACCTATATGTACAGTTACACCAGTCCAATTTTACAAAACCTATATCTTTCAAAATATCATCTAAAGCAGTGTGCTACTGCCGACCACTTTGGTGTAAACCATAAATAGCTTTCTTTAATAAACACACCTTGTGTTCCTCGCCTCTTACCACATGACCTGCTGGTTGCTGCATGTAGACCACTTCATCTAAAATTTCCATACAGATAAGCAGCTTTAACATCTAGTTGTGCATTTTGCCAACCTAACAAAGATACCAGCAATAGAAAAAGAAATTTAATAATAGAAAAAAATTACAACAGGTGAGAACACATCAATGAAATCTTTCCCGCGAGTTTGAGTGAAACCTCTAGCTACTAGTCTCGCCTTATACTTTTTTATTTTTATCATCTTTCTTAGTTGAAAAAATCCATCTACTACCAATAATTTTGGCATTGGCCGGTAGGTTAACTAGTTCCCAAACATCCCTTTCACGCATTGTATTTAATTCACTTTTCATAGCCGCGTCCCAATTAGTTTTATGAGGTGAAGTTTGAGGAGTTTCAGTTAAATACATTTCTTCTTGAAATATATAATTTAAATTATCTAGATTACTAGAATACAAGTTTTCATCACAAACCAAAATGGGTTCATTTCTTTCCTCTGTATTTACAGTTTTAGCTTTAAAGTAAAAATTTTCAGGATCAAACAAAATTTTATTTTATTTGCAATATTTTTTAGCATCGTTACGAGATCTTAGTCTAACTTTTTCTGAAGGATAATAGTACACATCAACCCTTTCACTTAAATTTCTAGTCCTTTCCACTCTATGCCACTGGTTAATACCAAGAGGTGTAATTTCCTCTTCTTTAATAGTAGGATTGTCATTACTAGTCTCTGGTACATTATCACAAAAATAGTTATCCAATTTAAAGTTAACATAGTTATATGCATTTGAATTCCCAAACAACGAAGATACTCCATTTTTTTTTATCAACACGAACATGAATAGTTTCAACTACTGTTCGTTCTTTTGGAAGATAAAATTCGGTGTCCGGGAGGCAGCGGCGACCTTTTTGGTCAGTCATTTTACACCGGCTGATTTGTGTGACAATAGTTAGATAATCGAATTCAGTTGGCACGACCGCGGTGGGTGTACGCGTGGGGGCGTTCGGAACATGAAAAAAAAGTTCAAAAATAAAAAATATTTTACACCGGCTGAAAATTTATTTACGTGTTATTTGGACTATTGTATGATATTTTTAGGTATTCAGCTGGTATGCTGAGGGTGGGTTATACTTCAGCTTCTCGTTTGTTTATGTAAAAAAAACGCGTTTTTTCAAAATATTTTACACCGTATGAAAATTTAAGACAAGATAGTTATTTAGGTATTAATTAAGATTATAATATTATAAATCAAGAAAATAATATTCAGCTGGCTTGGTAGTGGTGGAAAGACCTTCAGCTTAGGCTATGAAGTGGTTGCGCACTAAATTATATTCGAGCGCCGCGCATCAGTATCTTCAAACATCCAGCTGAAGGTCATTCCGGATTCCACCACTACCGGGCCAGCTGAATGGGAATTTTTTAAACCTTACCTGTCATACTATAACAAACTCGCGTTTCGTGAGGTGTAAAATTGATTTGATTGGGAAATCATTAGCAAACATCAGGAAAACATTCAAATTTTGACTAGGTTTTATTTTGTTTCCTTTCGTTATATCTGAAAAGTGGAAAATATGGTTTATTATGACATACGAATATTAATAACATTAATTATTTAAAGAAAAATAAATATTCTCATTATTGGAAATATAAAAATCATCGGCAATATCGCGATCATCGTCTTTCAAATGTCCATTTTTCAGAAAATTCATCAATATCTATTTCCTGTGATTATACATATGTGCACATCATGTTCTGCTTCAGGGCCATTTGATAAAATCAAGAATGTTTTTTGTTAAAAGAAATAAAATAATTGTGTAAATTGGAAATAAACTTCAGTTATACCTGCAGTATTCTCAGCATTATTGATGCTCTCTACATAGTTAGCTTGGTCACCTTCGAAACTGTACCTTGTATCTACTATCTTCCAACCATAATCAGCTGGATCAAAAGCGATTGGCTCCTTTTTATGCTCATGTCTCCATAACTGAGCAATGTAAGTTTTTCATAGAAATTGTTGATACAGTTCTGATTGACATTGTGTCAGTATCATTCCGTCAAAATTTGTGCCGTCGAAGAAATTATGTGTTGAGTGTACGGATACAAGACTAAATAATATAAATGAAACGTGTAGCATAATATAAACGAAAGGTGTAGCAAATTTATGAAAAAATATTATATATCAATAATGAGAATGGCATCGTGAAATTAAAAACTTTAACTGCTCGATACTGGCACCGTGACAATCAGAACTGTATCAACAGTTTCTACGAACAACTTACATTGCTCAGTTATAGAGCCATATTCATAAAAAGAAGTAATCACTTAAGATCCACTTGATTATTATTGGGTGATAGCAGATAATTGATACAGTTTCAAATGGTTCGAAGATGACCAGCTACCTCCATCGGTAAAGAGCATCAATAATGATGAGAATACTACAGGTATAACTGACGTTTATTTTTAATTTACTCAATTATTTTAGCTAAAAACATTCTTCATTTTATCAGATGGCCCTGAAGCATAACATGATGCAGACATATCACAGGAAATCGATATTGATGAATATTCTGAAGAAAGTTTACTAAAAGACGATGATCCAGATATTGTTGATGATTTTATATTTCCGATAACGAGAATATCCAGTCTTTCTTCAAATTATTAATATTCATATGTGTCATAATAAACCATATTTTCCGCTTTTGAGCTTGAGATATAACTAGGGCAACAGACGTCCCAGTTTCGGCAGGAAAGTCCCATGTATTCGTCCTTGTCCAGGGAGGTTCCCGGGCAGACTCAAGTCCAGGGATTTCCCCTCATTCATACATACGAGCCCCGTTCACATACTCCCTAAAATCTAGTATTTCTTTTGAAAATCCCCATTGTCCGTGTAAAAATATCCCTATTTATCGCTAGTGCGATTGACCGTCTCAGATCCACCCCTGAATTTTTTTGAACACTCTCCCCTCTCGTCAAGCGGTTTATTCAGAGCTAAATTGTTAAAAATTAAAATTAACTTTACTCTATCGTGTAGTGATTTATTTGATAGAATTAAAAATGACAAAAAAAGGAAAAAATTGTGTTGTCAAAAAAATATAATACAGTGTAAAAAAATGACATAAAATGAAATTAGCATATTAAAGTGATAGTTAATTATCTATTATTAGCAGTTATTGCCCTCTTTAATCAACAAAGATTTAAATAGGTTGAGTTGCCTTTTCGAATTTTTGGTAGCCCTAGGTATAACGAAATTAAACAAAAAAAACTTGTAAAATTCGATGTTTGTTAATGATTTCCCAAACAAATCAGTTTTATACCACACGAAACTCAAGTATGTTATTAGTATGAAAGGTAAGGTAAATAAAGAAATTCCATTCAGCTCGCTCGGTAGTGGTGGAATGACCTTCAGCTGGATGTTTGAAGATACTGATGCGCAGCGCTCGAATATAATTTAGTGCGCAACCACTTCATAGCCTAAGCTGAAGGTCTTTCCACCACTACCGAGCCAGCTGAATATTATTTTCTTGATTAATACCTAAATAACTATCTTGTCTTAAATTTTCATACGGTGTAAAATATTTTGAAAAAACGCGTTTTTTTTACATAAACAAACGAGAAGTTCCAAGTATAACCCACCCTCAGCATACCAGCTGAATACCTAAAAACATCATAAAATAGTCCAAATAACACGTAAATAAATTTTCAGCCGGTATAAAATATTTTTAATTTTGAACTTTTTTTACACGTTCCGAACGCCCCCACGCCTACACCCACCAGAACTGGACCAGCTGAATTATGTTTCCTTGATTATCTATCCAAGACCAATTACTGGTAAGAAAATCAGCCTGTGTAAAATAATCATCCTAAAATGTCGCTGCCTCCCGGACTATTATACCTCTTGGCCTGTCCCATACAATAAACTTACATTTTCATAAGACATGATATAAGTTCAAAAAATTTAACTGTTCCTATGTTTTATGATGCAAAATATTTTATTGTAGTCTTTCATAAAACGTTGTAATGTAATATTAGTTTAAAAATACAAATTTCAAATGTTAATAAACAGTTGCATTTTTTATATACATTCTGAAAATTAAACAATAATAACTTATATTTAAAAAACAAACAAACAGGAAATCTTGAGTGAAAACAAACAAATCGGAAACAAAATATAGGAAGTATTAAATTGTATCCATCTAGGAAGTTTGCTCCCACGCCCTGCAAAGTAATAATTACCTATCTGAATAAGATTTAATTACGTAGTTATTAGGTAAAAATATTGTAAGAATTGGGAAAACAACAACATTTTACACTAGAACTAGCCTATTTACTTTTATTGGAAGAGCTAAGTATATTTATTTACAAGCTTTATCATTATAAAATCTTCAAACACAAAATTATGTTGTTTTAAACAATTATCTGCTTCACAATTTTGTCTATTTAAGATAAATTAAATTTTTTTTTTTATAAAAACGTTAGTAAATGTTAATGTGAAAATAGGCAAATTTCAATGGGTACACAACCACCTGAACCTACTCTTTAAAAAATACCTTCAATAAAAAAAAAAACAGCAAAAATTATCTTTTTTTAACAAAATTACTCTATGATTGCTTCTTATAAATCGAGTGGTTATTTATTAAACAATATTGTGAATATTTTAAGTTTTTATTTGACTATAAGTAAAGCTATAATATATGCAAAAGGGTATTATTGAAACAGTCCAAGAGAAAAAAAAAAGTATTTATTAGAAATGTCTTATGAATTACATATGTGTAATACATTTTGAAAATAATGTTAGAGTATATTTTGCAATACAATAATATTTGACTCAGTTTAGCCAAAACTGACACTTGCACCAACCAATACAATATATATAATTGAAAGAGCTATTCTATCAAATGATATACTTGTATATACAAACCAGATAAACCAATTACAATATTATAACAAAAAATCATTACTTTTAAATGAAAAATATGTTTTATAAGACAATTATTTTACTAAATGAGATTTTTTTTTAAATTTAAAAACAAAAACAGGGTTGCCTTACTTGGAATTGTGAAGAAAAATAAAATTCACCTAAAAAGTCAGGAAAATTAACAATTTTCAAAATGTTATGGGAAAAGTAAAGGATTTTTTTTTATTTCAGACAAATGTGCTCAGTCATGTTTCTTTGACTGTCAATGACAATTTTCTGTTTGTTGCGAAATTTTAATTTTGAAATTTCTAAGCCGATTTTTTAATTTTCTATATTTTGCTAAAGTTATTACTTTCAGACTCTCCATTTTTAATTTGTTCAATATTAATATGTGATTTTTATATATTTCTCAGTCCGAAATATTTTATGAAAATCTACTTGAATACCTAGAAATTTTGATCTTCATACCGAGTAGGAATCCTGAAATGGTAAACTAAGCTCATAGTATAAGTGAAATACACCAACACACATACAAATGAGAGTTGTTTTGTATTTAAAAAAAAAATGAGTTTTGTTGTACAGTTTAATAGTTGAAGAGTGCTCATGCAAAACCAAAAGTTTAAAAAAAAAAAATAATATAAGCATTGAATTTTATAAAAAAGAATGACCTTTATTCCTTTTTTAATAAAAAATCTTAGTATTTTTTAAAGTACCCTTTTCATTTTAAAACATCTACAAAAATCAGTTTGTAGGTTGGTAAAACACAAATTGTTCTAAAATAAATTTCCCACAATTTAACTTTAGAAATCTGAGTATTTCTTCCATCACAGTTTTAAAAGACCAGAAATTTATGGGGAAAATGAAAAGTTAATGATTTGATACAAGCAAAATTTAATTGCTGAGTATCCACTTCTAGAAATATCCAAACAACTTTTCAAAATCTTCCTCTCCGTGATGTAGAGGGCTCTTCTCTTTGTGGTGGGGGACTTATGGATACATCTAAGTAATCACCAATCTGAAAACGGCATGCAAATAATGTCTTTAAATCATCTGGCCCTCTTTGTCCAGAGCAAGTTACCCCCACTTCTTTCATTCTATATCCTTTACCTCTTGCATCAAGGAAAACCAGGGCAAAGTTAAAGTATGTGCCTCTGAGTCTAACATCTGGGCAAGTCCCTTGGATCAGCTTAGTTATTTCCATTAGATTGGCATCCATCCTATAATAGAAGAATTAATAATAACATCAGCTATCCTGAAGTTATTTTTTTTCAATTGCTAAGGCCAAAAGCTAGTTTGAAGAAGTGTTTAAGCTGTAGTCACTATTTTTACAAAATGTGAAAAGAAATCTGATTTAGAGAAAATTCTAGCATGTACTTTCGTTAAAAGGCAAATGTTAATTTTTAAAAAAAATTAGCACAATTTTTTTTAATGATTATAAAAGAATATCACTTTTAAACCTTTTTTCCCAGGCACATACTGCACCACCTTCTTTCTCTTAAGATGTTAACATTCTTTTAAATAATAGCTAAAATGATTTTGGGGATTTTAGCTAAAGGTTTCTGAAAGCCCAGCTTAAACACTGGTTTGAACTAATTTTATATTTGTATCCCATTTACAAGAACCTGTGATTAGGATAAAAAGTATTCTGTTCTTTAAATTAACCTCTAAACTAACTTCTACCAACAAAAGTTAAATATTTGTTTAATGAAAAATTATTCAATGATTCTCATAAGATTGACAAATTGATATAAGTATCAAAATACCTGTTTAGGGTTTCAAATAATACTGTTGAAATGAATTTTAAAAATTTTGTACAGATACGACTCCTATATTGCTTTATAATACATGAAAACACTGCCAACAATTATTTAACACTCAATTACTATTCCTCTATCTGTAAGATACACAATTACTTTTTTTTCTGACTACAAGCCTAATGTTACCTATTTTTTTTTAATGTGAAATGAAGAAGAGTAGTTCCCATGAGTAATTTTTATTAGTAGTAGTTTTAAGCACAGGCCTATGTCTTTTTTTGCATAGTCTTGATTTGATTATGTGTAACATAAATAAAAACCTTGAGCTATATGTTTTAAAATTAAAAATATAGATTTTGAGAAAGGGAGATCATAAGAATTAGCATTTTAACCCTAGAACAGTATAGCATGGTGTAATATTAACCATGTCTTAACTTCGATTTCCACTGAAGTTCTATCTGATAACCCTAGCTCATTTTTCCTCGAGTTCTTTCTTTAGTACAGTGTCTAAATGTACTATGCTTTTTAGTCTATTGTGTAATAAAGCCCAGTAGGCATTTTTAATAGTATTTGTCTAGTTGTACATTATAGAGTATTTCTAATTTTTTTTATAAAAGAGCCTTTTATTGTGCCTTACTATGACTTGTGGTAATCTGTGAGAATAATTTAATGTGATAATTTAAATGTTGTTTCTAAGGACAATATAGTGTTCTAAGAACATAAAAAAGTATTAGTAGATGTGTAAGATTATTTTTTATATACTTTTGTAAATGAATATTTAAATAGACTAAAAAATAAATATAACAATTTTTATTACCATAAAAAAAATGTAAAAATATTGAAAAAAAAAAATTAGGTAGCTTCAAATATATTAACACTTCCATTGATGGATTAACAAATAACGCTTCAATTTCAGGCTTAAGCAAGTGCTCCATTAAAATTTGTAATCATAGATATAATATTTAGCATAATAACCTTGTGCAGAAAAGCATAAAAATAAGTAAATATGCTAATAAAAATTGGGTAAAATCCAACATAAGATAGTTTCTCAGTTATTTTTACAACTTATAATACAAACCTACATCTTACATTCACTTTATATCAGAATCTTTTAGACTCTGCAACAAAAATTTTAATTCAGGGAGTGTTCATTTATTATGTCATCCTTTTGTATCCTCCATGTCATGCCACAATAAACTTTTGCAGTTAAAAACAATCATTACAACTTCCAAGATAGTGAGTTCTATAAAAAAGTAACTCATATATATGTTCAGTATTTTTTTACAAAGTTTTCCCTCATAACCACTGCCATGCCACCATAATAGACCCCCGGTGTGATGTAATAAATGTACCACCCTTTAAGAGATTGATGTTTAATTATTCCAAGCTTCTTTGAACTCGTTACTGGTTCTGAAATTGTCAACCATTTCAAAAACATATTTCGCACTATAAAGCTTATGAGCAAAACAAAATATAGATTCGTATAATAGCAGAAATGAGGGTGAAATTGTACAAGCAATCCATACAGTTTAACAGGACGTTTCCACTGCCACTATCCACAATCGGTATAATACATACTTTTTTTTCTTCTATGAAACTATCATTTGTTACATGCCATATAACATTCATAGATTTATGTAGATGTGCGAGCTACACAGAAAAAGATTACAAACATTGTCGACCAACTAAAGGCCCAGCAAAGTTGGTCCTGTCTATCTAACACCTCCTCACGATGATTCCCTAATGTTGATACAATTGCTATTTAAAACAAGCCACTGCGGAATAATTTACAACATAATCAGGCAAACTATTTCATTTGTCAATTACCTAATAAAATTATTATGCTTTATAACCTCCTGATTTAGCTGTTATTTGTATAACTTAAATCCATTACCTCTATTCCCATGGAAATATTAAATTTTAATAATCCCTTCACATCACCCAATTTGAAAAGCTGAATAAGATCCCCTCTAATTCTTCTCTCCTCGAGTGTATACATATTTAAAGTTCTAAGCCTATCTCCATAATTCATTCCTGAAGTACTCTGTACCATTTTTGTGGCCTTGTGTTGAACCTGTCATTAAGTAACTGTAGAAAAGAAAATGTTCAGCCCTAGACTTTATATAAAGTGTGAAAATGTGCATATCATACATTACATGTGCTTTCTGTATGTTGAAAGCAGTGGCGGTGATTGGGTGCTAAAAGTGGGAAGAGGGGGGCAAGGTTAAGAAAAAAGGGGGGGGGTAGAGTTTTTTTTAAAAAAGGGAATTGGACTCGGGGTGACCTTGTAGAATTTTTTCACAATAGGAAAAATAATTATTATGTTTCATTTCCTATAATAGAAAAAATATAATAATTTTACAACAAAAGCATATATATATATATTAATCTCGAGAGGAAACAACTGAAATGTTCATTTATTTCAATATTGTAAATCGGATAGCTAAAATATTAATAAATATATGCATGTCCAAAGCGTTTTCCAAATACGCTAAAAAAATTGGTAGTTTTACTTTCAGTAGTTATTTACACTATTTACAGAGATTGCACAATTCAAATGTTGGCCTAACCTTGTTTCACTATACTTGTGATGGTCAGGGCCCAATTATCGAATAGGCTTATGAAGCCCGAGCTTACACTTTAAATTTCTGGAGTCCCCAAACACCTATACTACAATAATAATTAACATCCCTAACATGGTTTGCTACTAAATTTACTTAAAGTAACTTTTGTAAAAAAAATATCTTTGTGATATTTGAGTGCAATGGGGCCCTTGATTAAATTAGGGCTTTTCTTGTTTCAAAAGGTCGTAATCAGGCCCTGGCGATGGATGCCTTTACTTGTTCAGTAAATGCGTTCATCGTCTGTAGTAGTAGTTTCCGAAAACTTTCCTTGTTTTGGCAATGCAGTAAAACAATTGACTTATATTTTATTTTTAAAAAATGTTATATTAAAAAAGTGAGGAGTAACTTCCGAAAAAAATGCTGGGGCATCATCCAAAAAAAGTGTGGGGGCAAATGCCCCCTTGCCCCCCCCTCCTGAATCGTTGCCAGTGGTTGAAAGTGACTATAATCAGAAATCGCATATAAAACTTGTTTACTTACCAAGTATGAATTTGTAGCTCACTATCTGGAAAATGTCCTCTTAAATATTCACTCAAAGAATTATGTCTTCCAGAAAGGTTAAAAAACACCCTTACCAAATGTGGACCCACCTAAAATAACAAATTCATAAATAAAATCACAATTAAAGGGGATGAAGGAGGTATGTAACAAAAAGTAAATTTTCAGATATCCTTAAAGTTGTTGTGGTGACATACCTCCTTTACAACACTAGTTCTCTGTGAATAAGGCTTCTACAGTGCTGCTGTCAGTGTCAAAAAACAAGCTAACACATATACCTCCTTTCATTCATGACAATAACTGAATTAAAAAATGCTACATACCTCCTTCATACACTCACTTCTTCAATGAATTTTTTTACTATTTCATGAAAACGTTGGAATACAAAAACATTATTAACACATTTGCTGCCATATGAGTTGCATTTAACTCGTACGCTAAGAGGTTCCATGAGTTAAATACAACTCCTATCACAGACTACAGTATTCGTTCTGTAAAGTGTATACACTTTGTATATACCATACAATCCTAATGTAGGCACATTCTGCATGGCCTCCCAGACAAAGATTAGAACGTGCCCTGGATTTTTCCTTGAAGTAACTTTTTGATTATCTCAGAACAAACAACTCATGCACAAAAGTCATAATTTTTTTTTCTTAAAAATTTCCACAAGTGTTGATAAATTGTAATTATTTTAAAAGGAAATCAAGAATAAAAAATATTGCCACATGGGTACCATTTTTTTTCTAGTGTGGCAACAAATGTGTTAAATATAGAAATAAAATGCTATTTGCAACATAAATTGCATTTAGCATAGTTAATACCTAGTTTTGAAAAAAATGCATATTATTTGTGGTTATCATTCAATTATGCACATTTTAGGAAGGTTTCCTTATTTCTTCACATTGTAATTTTCTTGTCAAATATCACTTGACAAGTTCGTGCATTTAGCATAGACTTGATTTCGAAAAAACGCTCATTCTTTGTGGTTACCTTTCAATTATGCACGTTTCAGGAAGGTGTATTATGTCTTCTTGGTACAATTTTTTTTGCTAAATATTGCACAATAAGTTGGTGCTTATTTTGGCTGATAACACAATGGTAAACTTCATAATAAAATAAAAACAAACTCGAGAATCGATTTTACTTACTTCCACATAGTTGATTTTTTAAGGTACTTCTCTACTAACGGCCTCGAATAGTCGCCAAACGAAAGTTTGTCGCCGTATTGACTATTTACAATTTTAATGTTGCCAGTCACAAAATAAAATGTTAAAAACAGTCGTAAATATGATTTATAATTAGATGACGTAAAAAAGTACACTCTAAAATATAAAGACAATAAGTCGCACTTGACCTGTGCAATGGACTGTTGGTTACGGTTCGAGGTAAAGACTTGCGCTCGATAGCGGATTTGGCTGTGTTTTCAAGTAGACATCAAACGACATGATGTGTTACGTCTTTTTTTCTGATCTTTATGTTTACTTCCGGTGAAATGCACAATTACAGTTAACAACTAAAGTGCTGTGTCTTATTTTCAAACCACGGTCGGACGACGCGTTAATTGATTGATTGGATGACGTTCACTGCGTAATGGGCTAGCGGTGACGGTTCAAAATTAATTTCGAAGGATTTCAATCAGGTCTGCACGATTGAATGAAATAACGTTGCACTTGAACTTCACAATGGGCTAATGTCGACGATTTAGAATTGATCTCGAAGGTTTGCTTTGGTTAATTAACATCGCACTAGAGCTTCACATTGGGCTGTTGGTGACAGTTCGGCGCCTATCTTGAAAGGAATAATGTCTCATATTTTTGATCCACGGTCAGATGACGAGGTCATCACCTGAGGTGGCAATCCTTCGGGCAGTCGTTTGGGGCATTTTGACAGTTTTTATTTAGCTCAGTACACTCAATCAACTAATCAACTGAAACGCAATCTTTTGCATATGGTAATCCCTAAGGTAAACAACTTTGGCGCATTTTCGCTCGTTGGCATACGAGGCCGTATAAAAGAAAAGAACCTTTTTTAAACCAGGAATTCAATTCTTTCAGAAGATTAGGAACTACTTTAAAATTTTCTAAGCAAACTTAACTTACCAGCAATCCAGCACCATCTTCTGACCAGCAAAATATTTATATATTTTATTTTTTTAAGAAATAGAAAGGATTAACTTTTACACAGAACTATTTATAAAGTCATAATAATACAAATTAAAAGTACTGAAATACATTAAAATGAAGATATTTAATAAATTACCAAGAAGTAGACTAAAACTATAGACTTTCAATGAAGTTTATATTTAGTGTCCTTGAAAACATTCAATTCAATAATGGAACATTTAATAATACTATCATATGTTTCAATGCTGACATAAACTTAAACTTTAACATTTCCATTGTAAAGTTTAGTGTACAGAAATATAAATATATATTTACATAGTTTTTATCTAGAATTCGGTAGAATGTTTTTTTTAAAAATAAATTAAAGAATATTAACAGTAGATGAGAATATTTGGTGAATATAAAAATTATAAAGTAATTGCTTTAAAAAACCATTGTTTTCAAATAAATTTACTATGAAGAGAAAAAAATATAATGCAATTAAAATTTCTCAGCATATAATATATATATATTATAGAAATTTCTTTTTTTAAAAACACTTTTAAGACGTCACAGGCCGTCAAAGGTACTTTTCAGTAAATTGTATGCAAATGCCAAATAGTCAATAAGGTGCCAGCTAAACCTTTCACCACAAATTGCGCAAAACATCATGAAGATTGAATGGTTTTTAGTTGATTAAAAATTAATAACACAATAGAACTATACAATTGGCTATTAGCCACAATTCAAGATATATTCCAAAGGAAAATCTCAGGAACACTGCCTCGTAATTTCAATAATACCTCGGTTAGTTAAAATAATGTCACAATAGAGCTGCACAATGGACTACTGGTGACAGTTCAGGATCTATGCAAAAGGAAAGACCCGGGAACAATGCCTCATAATTGTGAACCATGGTCAGATGACGAGGACAACACCCGAGCTGGCATCCCATGCATGAGGCCTCTGGACCACCACAAATGTACACGAATTCTCTCAACATGTTACGTAATTTTTAGTGGACGACAATGAACAAAAGTAAAAACTTACCAATTACGAGTTTGTTGCACTCTTAAAGTTGAAATTCAAACCCACAATCGTCCAATTACGAGTCGAGAATTTTAATAGATTCTGAACCGTCGCTAATAGTCCACTTGTGTACAGATCTGCTAGAGAACCATTAATCTGACAAACCAACAACACTATTCAAATTAGTTTTGAAAAGGGATCCTATTTCCTTGCTTATATTTCTTTTCTATATGCTGTGAACCAAAGGGCCTGGTCGGAAAAGTACCGAGCTCAAAACGGAGATTTGTAGGTTCGATCCTCCTCTTGAGAAGAGCCAAGAGCTTGTAATCAGAGGGATTCGATTCTTGTTGTCCACCAAACATCTGTCGCTAAATCTGTGGTGGATCAAATGCCCTTAAGTTGGGTGTGGTGTGGAAGTTTGGGGAGTTGGGTGTCAAATCAGGTGTTATCCTAGTCATCTGACCCCGATACGAAATTGGGTTTATTCCTAGTATCCGGTGCCCTCGCCAAATGGAATTTGGCAACAAATGATTGGGCGATAAAGTTAAAATTTGGCAACCCTACTTAATGACATCGAAAATATCATGTTGTATGGCAACTCTAAATTTTTTTCCTTTCGCATGGTGGTTTCACATTGTTTCGCCATTTTTGAATCGACTTATGGCCCACGTGGTTGTGATTTTCCTGAACTATGGATATATACGCGGACGACGTTTATTTGAATAGTAGGTATTTTTGGGAGTTGGAAATGATAGGCAAACGTGCCATGATTGATTGGTGCATGGATGCCCGATTGTTGTCTAACAAGCGAACAAAACAAAGGTATGCGGAAGGCAAGGATAGTGAAGACTATATATAGAAGGTGTGCTCGTTTTTCGCTTTTTGAAAGTGGGCAAGGAAAGCAACTATTTGACTTAATTTTTGCTCCGCCTTACTATCGGTTTTTGATCATTATCACTGGCTGTATGTTTCAAGCATTGCTACTTAGGTTCGATCCCCGGTTGGGAAACAACTGGCGATTTAATTTTTAATTAGCAAAATAATGTTAATATTGTAAATAATTGTGTTCAGGTAGCTTCACTACTAATCCGTCCTTGTTTAGTTATGTCCCTGTATTTTACTTTATTGAAATTGTAACTCATTTAATATATCCAATATAAATGCTTTAACCTGATGTTTCCGACCCCCATTTTAATCTTTCAAAATTCATGGAAATGCTCTCGTGGCAGCTAATATTATTTTAATACGCCAAATTTATTAAGCTAATCTTTTGCAATTTTTCCATACTAAATGCAATCCTTAAAATATAATTTCAACTCATAAAATGCAGTAAAAGTAACTAAATAAAGTTAGCTTATCACTTTTTAATAGTTCACAAAAAAACGAATAGATAGCAGCACCTCACAAACCATTGGTTCAAACGAGAGCATTAGACACGCCCATAGAAGGCGAAGGTAGGCATCACTATGACGTCAAATAGTTGCTTTCCCCGCCTTCCGTCAGACAGCGCGAGAACGAGCACACCTTATATATATAGTCTTCACTATCCTTGTGCGGAAGGTACATAGAGCGGGCCCCTGAGTAGTGGAAGGTCGGAGACCACCAAATCGAAGACAGGAGTCTGTGATTTTAGCGGGCGGTACGCATGTGCGCTTAAGAGTGATGTTGAAATGCCCCAAACGACTGCCCGACTGATTGCCTATAAGCACCATGATAGACTGCCGGGAGGGACATTGTTACCTTCGAGATAGGTGCCGAACTGCCGCCATCAGCCCAATATAAACTCTAGTGCGATATTAATTAACCAAAACAAAGCTTTGGAATCAATTCTAAACCGTCGCCATTAGCCCAAGTTCAAGGAGCTCAAAAGCGACCAACAAAATGTCCGCCATTTTGATTTGGCGACAAAAAAAAAATTCATTTTTAGCCTTGGCTACAACGGGGCACCGTACACTAGGAATTTACCTGAAATTGCAAGCAGTGTTCCCAATGCTTTCCCTCGAGAAACATTCCGAAACGTTGCCAATAGCCCATTATGTAACTCTACTTCATTTATCAACCAACTGAAAAGTAAACATTCGCTATCGCGCCAATATTTCTCTTGTTGCTGAAGGGAGGACGTTACATTGAAAAGAACAGACATAAAAAATCTTTGGTCGTTATAGGGTTAAATAGAATCTTGCGGTTTATATTATTATATCCGTTTCAAAAGTTTATATTACACCCTCACCGAGCTTCACTTTAAATAACTCACTTTTGTTCGGTCAACATTTCTGCCTCTAGATTTATCTTCTATGACAGATCCAAGTACACCAGGAATTCTAGCCATATTAAAAAAATAATAAGTCAAGACAACAAGTTCAAGAATATCAGCGGCGTTCTTTATAAACAATGTGCAAATTACTTTACATTAAAGTTATAGTTAAGCAGGGTCCGTGATTGATTGGGTGATTGATATAACGCCGCAAATACACAATGAGCTATTGACGACAGTTCGAATTTTCATTCATGAGCAGATGACAAGGATAACACCTGAGTTCGTATCCCACGTACTTGAGGCTAACGTGAAGACGTTCAGAAGAAATCTCAGCTTTCAGAAAATACCATTTTATTTTATGTTACTAGTAACTTAATAAAACTTGTTAAATATGTAAAATCTAAACCACGATGCAGGTTGGTTTGGTTTGGTTAAAAAACGTCGCACTAGAGCTGCACAGTGGGCTATTGGCGGCGGTTCGGGGTCTATCTCGAAGGAAAGACCCGGGAACACATACACATTCACACACACATTCATTCATACCGGCACCTCGTTATTTTAGAACCATGGTCAGATGACGAGGAAACACCTGAACTCGCACCCATAGCCTTCAATAGACGTCGGGACTTTGGACCCCTCATCAGATTTATCGTGCACCAGTCTCATATACACGCTGTTAATTTTTGCGGATGTTCTGGACGACTTTTCTAGTATTTTGTAGCGAAGCTGGCAACCCTCCGATCACAAGATCACTACTTTTTACTTTTCTTTGTCAAATCCATCACCTGGCATCGAAGCGGGAACCTTCGTATTCCTTGCTGACGCCCATTTCTATGCTGACGCCCTTAACCGCTGGGCCACACCACGATGCAGGGGGAATTGAAAGTGAGTTCATCAAACCAGGTTTGGGGGGAAATTTCAGTAAGACTAGTGGTTTGCGTGACGTTCCTTGTGGATAAGTTGTCTCTCCATAAGTTGTCTGCTATACCCATAGGCGTAAAATTTTCAAAATTATTATGGGGGGGGAGGGGGGCTTAAGGCTATAAATTTTAATAAAAGGCATACATTTTAGGGAATTTTAGCCAGTTTTTCAAATGTTGGGGGAGGGGGCCCATGGGCTCAATACAAGTTTACGACTATGGCTATACCGAAAGGAAAAAAAACAGTTTTAAACCTTGCTGTGACGTCACGCGAGACTCCCACATTAGAAAATTATGGGGTCTTTCTGGCAGAACTTTTTTGCCAGTACGCTTTATCATATGTTACACATGCACATAAAACGTTTTTTAAATATACTTTGTTGAGTTTGTATTACCTAAATAGGCAAGGCCGATTCAAGGATTTTTATGTAACACAACCAAACATGATTTTGGCGCCCTAATTTGCCCAAATAATTTTTTTTGCAACCTGGGTCAAACTTTTTAGTATTGAAATTTTCTAACTTTATCAACTAAACGTATATTATTTTCACTCAAGGGCCAAATTGTATAATTTTTAGGAAATCGCTAATCTACAGTATCAAGAGTACAGATAATAAAATAAAATTCAATTTCTGTAACGTAATAGATATAAATAATGTAATAAATAAATGTCAAAGAAATCAATTTGAACGTAAAACAGAATTTAATTAAAATAAATAAAGTCCGGCGCCCCAAGCGGACGCGACGCTTGTGTCGCTTGGGCCTTAAAGCATCCCTGTAAATACCAAATAGTAAAAATCCGGCAATAAAAATTTGACCTTGAAAACAATATTTTCATTAAACAATATTTTAAATTGGGTAAAATAAAATAAGAAGATACAATTAAAAAAGAGGTTAAAATAATTTCCGAAAACTATTTTTTCTTACAACACCACACGAAACTTTTTATCATTTACCATCAAAAGCCGCAAGTCAAACAGTTGGTTCATATAATTTCAAACCTTTCACAAGCATTTCAATTTAATGTAAACAGATTTCTCTAAAAGTTTGTTTTTTTTACAAAATCGCATGCAAGGCTAGCCGCGCATTGATAACTATTATAGGACATGCATGTGACATGCATCTAAACTATTTAGTTGCACTCAATCGGAAAACTCGAAATGTAACCGCTCACTCAGCAACTTATTAATTGCACAAAATATCCTTTCGCTTGCGCGCTGATAGCTTCGACGAAAAAATCGGCTATTTGACGATTTTGTATGGATTGTGGTAATCTGAGTTTGACCATTTTTCACCTTTACTTTGACGATTGCGAAATCTGAGACCTAGAAGCTCTGAGTTGGATGCAATTAAAAAATCGCTTGAAATTGGCGTGTGATTTTTTAGTTGCTCAGTTGATTACAACTGAGCAACTAGTGCGCTGCAAGTATAAATGTTTGATGGGATTACCTTTAGTTAGTATGGATGAAGGTAGTATGGATATTACGATAGAATCTGAAAAAAATGGAATGTGGCTGTATCGAAGCATAATAAGAAGAGGGTACCGTAAAACTGGGTGAACAGAAGCAGGCGGGTGACTAGGAGCAGTTTTGCGGAAAGAGTTGTGCTTGATAGCGTCACCCTGTGGAATACATTAATTATGAAAAAATACTATATAATCTCAGACATTTGAAGATCAAATAAATTCACCATTAGGCGATAAAGGGAGCAAACTGTGACGCCAGAGGTAGTTTAAATGCACAGCTGATAAAGTGTCTTCCCATCATCACTGATTAGAGGACCCCATTTACAATATACGCTTCTCGATTTTTGACTCGACCTCACCCAAACTCATACATTTTAGAATCTGTAAGTGTATATATATCTTTTTTTTTAATATTTTCCGTTAATTTTTGTGAATTTTTAACTGTATTTATTCATATTTCGGGTGAATAGAAGAATTGCTTCAATTTCTCGAAGATGCCTATTTTAAGATGCTAAAAATTAGAAACATTTAAAACAAATTCTAAATCTGTGATGCTCTTTGGTCTACCGTTGTTTTTGTCTTGTTAAATATTTTTTTTAAGAAGAAAATGTATCAATAAATGAATCTACTGCCATTTAACTCGTTCTTTTAGAGGAGAAATTGCGCAATCATGTCATTAGGTATTTTTATTGTTACCAACTTTATAATAATTTGTAGGTACCTATACTCTTTTTTTTTAAATTTAAAAAAAAAAAAAATATTTGTGGAAATCTTAAAACGGTTGTTTCAAAAGTAAATAATCACCTTCGAATTCACCTAGCAAGTTTTCATAATCGAAATAGAATGAATAACAGACAACTACTCTATTCGCCCGCACTTGCGTGTGAACAGAATAAGTGCATAAATTAATTTTTGTTTTTGTTTTTTTGCCCTCAAAGTCAAAATAAAAATTATTTGACCATGAGGGCTTATAGTACAGGTCGCGACCGAACTATTAAGATATTACTCATAATTTTAAGCATACAAGAAAAACACTTAATGTGATTGTGACGTTCAAAACTGTTCCTATTTACCCTGTTTTACGGTAATAAATGAAATATCATTTCAGCAGATTACAGAAAATAGGGTTTGATTGTCGACGAAATTCTCTCCAACACAAGTAAAATAATCGACGTCCATGCGTGCTTTAATTTATTTAAAGATTTTACTTGCATTGGCCCTTAATTTGCTATCGAACGAGACCAAATTTATGCCGATTGTGTTCATTGAGTGATAGTGTCAGAATGGACCACTCCAAAAAAGTAAAATGGAGTTTCTATCCAGAAAAAAAATAGAGAATTTTAAAGACATTACAAGTTGAAAAGAAGTTTTAACATGCAAAAAATATGTTTTGAAATTTTTTATATATCTATATGAGACGCAATCTTCAAATTCTTAATTCCTTTCAATTTATGCTAAAATATAAAATTATGTTCTCGTTTATTATGTCCCGCACCTTTGAGAGAGAAGGGATCTACGTTGCGTAATTTTACCATGATATGAGGAAGGGTGACCGAGCGTTTTCGCAACGTACCAAATTTTATAAGTAACATTTTGAAATTGTTTCTCTAACATTAATATGAAGTAACTCGTAATGAGTCACTCGGATATTCTTGAGATATTTGGAAAAAACAAAATCACAGACATATTATGGAAAAGTAATCATGGACATGCCAAATATTACAGAGTGTAATAAAATCGTCATATACACTTTAAATTTACGTTGGGAGTTGGGGATTAATGCAAAATAAGAAATTGGATAATAATCTAAAATTTTTATGCAAAATGACATATTTGAAATTTTTATGCAGACCCCATGTCTAAATATGTTCAATTACAAAAGTTTATAACATCTTTAAAGTTAATAAATTGCAAATGTTGACCCATACTAAAGCAAATAAAAACGGGAAGGGGGGGGGGGGTAAGGTTAAGACTGTTTTATGTCAGTGTGGGAGGAATGGACAAGAAAGGGCGAAATAGCGTAACGTAATAAAAGAACTTCCCATAACGTATAACAGCAATTAATTAGCTTCAGAATGATATCATGAAGAATATTCCATTTGGTTTTTCGATCGTTAAACCTAATCGTGCCTCCACCCCTTCCTAACAAAGACAAAACATATAAACGAAATCGAAATTTTGGTATCAAATACGGGGATAGTTTCGAAAAATCTGTGTGGCTTTATTATATGTTTTATAATTTTGTAACAAATTTACAATAGGCGTGGGCTTTATCATCTTAGATTTTTCCAAAAAAAAATTTTAGCTCTAAAATTTTGTTGTCATATTCTTTTACATGTACGATGTACAACCCACTAATTTCCTTGACTATATAAAATATAATATATATAAATACAGATAAAATAATACGTATTAGTTATCTGCGATAATTTCAAGTTAAAACCTTTTCTTAAAATTTTGAAAATTAATACTTTTCAAATGAAAGGAATTGATGTTTTCTCTAACTTTTATTCTCATACACTTGTTATAACAATGTTTGTTAAAAAAAATTATAATTATCTTGAGTGATTACTAAAGTCATTTAGAGGCTTAAAATATCACAGGTAATTATTAATATTTAGATAACTCTGTAAAAAATATTAATAATTCAGATAGGTTAACGACAAAAATAATTTGTTAAGAAATATTAAATATATTTTTCCTTTGAAAAAAATTTAATTGGGCCCTCCTCCGAGCAGAACCGCCCTTATCAGACGCGGTCCCCGATGCAAAGATGTGGGACCTTTTGAACTATATTTAAAAATGGAGCTAGACCAAGGCACTCATTTTAAATACTGATTTTAGACACCACATAGCAATTTGAGCGAAAATGGCTTTTCGGTAAGGAAACGATTAAATTGCTATATGTAGGCTAGAGAAATGTCGAGCCAAAGCTTTTCAATTTTTATATTTCGAATACGGCACAAAAAAATATATATATAATTATTATTTCCATAAAAATACTTTGCGACATGGTACAGAATTTCTCCTATAGGATTGACGTAAAGAGTAAAATTGTTAAGAAATGTTTCACTAGAAAAGAACCAAACAATTGTATTTATTCCATTCTCCCCCCCCCCCCCCCTATTAATAATTCACTTATTGTACAGTATTTTTTGTTTCAGTCAACTCAATAAGAACGTTGAATAAACATGGCAAATTATTTTTTGCGTTTGAATACATTTTTTCTATGTTTCATTTAAAATATTTTTTAAATATTAAAAGCCTTTAATAATCTTTAAAAATCTAAATAAAATTATATATAGAAATTAAAAGAAATTTTCAGAAGAATTAAATGTTTTTTTTCGTCAGAGCGGAACTCCGTGCGAAGGCACATCCCTAAGGGCAGCTCTGTCTTTTGAACTAAATCCCAGATACCGCCATTATATGACCTTTCTTTTGTGGCAAAACATGGAATCCGGGGAAGAGGAAGAAGGCGTGGGTGGAAAGACGAGTTTTTGCGCATCTTCCCCGGTTGCAAACTGCCTCGTCTCCCTAGTAACCCGAGAGAAAGTCTAGACATATGTCTGGTATCTCTAGGAAAGTTCAGGCAGTGGCGTACGCAGGGGGGGGGTTGAGGGGGGTCACAACCCCCCCCCATCGGTCTGTAGTTTAAAAAAAATCGAAATATAATGCTTTTTTTATTTAAAAAAAAAAAAATACAAATGTATTTTTTTACATTTAAGAACCTACCGTTGTTTGCAGAAAATATTTTTTTTTTTTAATTTTGTCACTGAAAACTTTCAACGGACCCAATTGGAATGTGGTCGCGGGGGTGTTCGAGCCTGAGACGGCGTTCTATAAGCAGCTGCTTATAGGCATGGCCAGAACGGCGTTTAACGAGTCGGCAAAAGTAAACCATTCTCCATTTTCACCCAGACCTGTGGTGTACGTAGGGGGTGGTTGAGGGGGGCTGTACCCCCCATCGGTATGAAGTTTTTAAAAAAAATAGTACAAAAATAAAAATAATGCTTTTTTCCCCGATTAATAAAAAATTCCAAAACAAAACAAAAAGTTTTAAAAAAATACAACGTTTTTTTTTCTGCATTTATAACCCTACATTTGTTTGCAAAAAAAAAATGACACAATTTCGGCGCGGGTTACAGATAAGTGGGAGGTTTATGCTAACAATTTATGCATTTTATTACTGGGTAGTCCGACCCGATGTCCGCCGACAAGCACAACCATTTTCACTTAGACGTAACATTTTATTGTTCAAAGAGATCTCCTTTCGTTAATAGGAAGAGTTATGCATCCATTCTGTAAAGAAGAACCTTTTTAAAATCATTGACTGTTTTGCTAGAGGGGGTTGGATGTTGCCCCCTCACTTTTTCAATATTGTACTTTTAAAAATGAAACGTAACCCCAACACTTTCCTACTACTACAGGCAATTAGAGGGGTGGGGTGGGAGTCACCGTCCCACTTTTTTTTGGATGTTGCACTCTTTTATTTTAAATTTGCACTTTAAAAAAAACATAATAAATTTTGGTACTGAATTGACGAACCAAAGAAAAATTTCGTACCCCAACCCTAATTCTTTTTGTTACTTATATTAATTACATTTACTATCGATTTTATTTTCTCGTATTATTTCTTCCCAATAGGCAGACAGCTAATAGACATTTAGGCGCCTTACTTCCCATTTCCGTCATTACAAAATATTTATCGTTTGACTGAAAATAAAAATAAAATAAGATAAACATAGGCAATCGGTTTCGATTTCACAGAGCGGGATAAATGTTGGCGCCGATATATCTACGTTGAAAATTTAATAAGACAATATGAAATATTTTTTTTCAATGGTAAATATTTTTTTTTTTTTTTAGTTTAGAATATTTTGTTTCAAAAAATTTGTCGCCGAAGGTATCGTTTAGAATATATAGACATCTTGTAAGTCTTATAGTATAGAAGTAAAGGATGACTAAAATAGTCAGGTGATATAAAGGTCAAATGAAAAGATGTTTTGAAAATTTTCTACTTACTGTACTCCTGAAAATTGGACTTTATTTGTTTAGTATTTCGGAAAGTTAAGGTGCTTTGTTTTGCCTTTTATAGCCAAAATGAAACATGTATCAGATGATTGTGTTAAATTATTTTCTAGAAGAAAGCTAAGGTAATAACAATCCAGTTTAGTTACTTTTTTTCTTTAAAAAAAAAACAAAAGCGAAGAAAACGACAACCCAACGAATCAATCAGGAAAGGTGAGATGATTCCATATGTGTTTTAAAAAGACTTCATTCCTATTGTCAGTTCCCACGCATACTAATTTAAAAGAATTATAACAATTGTACTACTTTTACTTCAAAATTCAATTGCTAAAATACAAATGACTTATATTTTGTACAAACATATGCAATTTTTTTGAAGCGTATGTGAAAAACAGTGGCAGATTCGTAAGTATAAAAATTAATTTTGCACGAATTACAAGTAAATTCAAGCATAATAATCAACCAATACTTATATATAAGAATGGAGTGTCTGTCTGTTGAATCGAACAAAACACCTCATTTTGAGTTTTCTTCACGAATTAAGATACACTGATTCATAAAATCAGATTAAATATTTTTTTGTCTGTCTGTTTGTCCGGATTTAACTAAAAAACGACTGAGCGGATTTTTATTAAACTTGGGCCATTTTAACAATATTTTCTCAACTTAAAATCTGCACTTTGTTTCATGTGGAAACCATGGTTTTTAGAACTTTTCTCTTTTACCATACGTTATTCCTATTTGAAATTTACATGTAGCTTCATAACATGATTGTTAAAAATCATCTCGGCTACCAAAAATATTTTTTGACGATTGGGATAAACGATGCATTTTGATTGGGTGATAAGTAAATTTCGACAAATGTTGCCAAATGAATTTAAAAAAGCGCCAAATGAATGAAAATGTCGCCATAAAAATAAATAATTTCGCCAAAAAATTAAAATGTTGCAAATTTTTTTTTATGTCGCCAAAAAATTTAAATATTGCTAAATGAATGAAAATGTCGCTAAAAGAATGAAAATGTCGCTAAAAGAATGAAAATGTTGCCAAATGAGCTAAAATATGGTCCTATATTGAAAAATACCAGCAAAATGGCGAAATTAGTGTCTAAATAATAAAATTAATGTCAATTGGGGAACATAATCGCACAGCTCTTACTTCGCAAATTGACCACGAGCAACGCCGGACCATATTGCTAGTAGTTAATATGAATAAAATATAGTATAAAATAATCTTTTTTTCCAAATAAAACCGGCTTTAAAAAAAAGGTCTAAAACGTTTTTTAAAAAATCGTTATTAATTTAAGGAACAAAAGTGGAATTTTTTTTAATATTTAAGTATTACTTTTATGCACATTATCCCTTTTTGAAATTGGCTCTAAAATTTAGATGGTTTTTTTTTGTGAATTGGCACGAACTTTAAGGAGTGGTAAAAAGTACAAAATTAATTCTAAATAATTAATTTTGTTCCACTAGTCCCTAAATTAAATTTTTTGTAGTCTTCAGTAATTTTTTTTTAAAAATATTTTTTCTTTTTAGTTTAAAATTTAAGATGAACTTCGCCCCCTCCCCCTTCTATTGTTCAATCAGAAATTAGGGTTGTTGCTAACTATATATATATATAAGGGATGAACCGGATAGTGGTTTTTCCGGATACCGGACATCCGGTGCACATTACAAACCGGATATCGGATATCCGAACTGGATTTTGCCGGATATCCGGCAGTTTATTTTTTATGAAAATATCTTCTTATATACACTAGAAAAAACGGAAATCGGTCAAAAATTACAAAATATTTTTTTATTCTATAATATTCCCCGATTCTTTACCTTTAAGGTGATACCAAGATTGAATAAACATTCAAAAAACTTTTTTTATTTAAAAAGGGTTATTCTAGGGTGCTGCTAGCAATGGGCGTATGTTTTGTACACTTTCTCTTAATTTCTGAATAATTGTATTTTTACCATATGCCCTTTCATTCCAAACATGAAAACTCAAGTTTGCTTAAACTTTTGAGAAATTTATTTTTATTTCAACTTTATATTAGTTGTGAGATGTTATGACCCTCTACCATAACGATTCGTTAAAAAAAAAATTAATAGAATTTTAAAGTTAAAAATGAGAAAAATTCAAGGGAGAATCTGCACACTGTTAATACATTGCTTTAAGTATTTTCCTGAAAATTCTACCAAAGATAATTGACCGCCACAAAAAAAATCTTAGATGTTTTATTCATCCGGATATCCGACTTGGTAAATCGGATATCCGGCACTTTACTTCCGGATATCGGATAGTTACCGGATAGTTAAAATCAGCCGGATAGGCCGGATACCGGATAGTTACCCCGGATATCCGTTTCATCCCTAATATATATATATATATACACGTGTAAAGTAATCTGACGCTCAACCCCCCCCTTATAAATTTCCTGCGTACGCCACTGAGTTCAGGGTCGTAGAAATTCGACAATAACGGTCAAAACGGGAGCGGTTTTTTTTCGCGTGCTACCAATCTGTCTAGTAATGAAGCGTGTGAAAGCGTGTTATAATTTATTTTTTTTACATTTTGTATTTCAGATTTTATGTGTTGTTTTCATAAAAAAAAAATTAAAAATTAAGCAGTTTTAAAACATACCAATAAAGTTTACTGTGCCAATCAATCTTTTATCAAAATTAAATCCCTTAATATTAAAATTTGATATATAAAAGTTTTAGAATCTTTTGTAATAATAATAAGTGGGGAACATACCTACTCAAAATTAAATTGTATGTGCATCCTTTTGCTGGTTAATATGCTGTACTTTTTATACTATTATTTTCCAAACTTACTAAATATTTTCAATATACCTCCATTTTTACTCTGCCCCGGGTCCAGGGGGTGTGCATTCCTTTTCATTCACGTTGTTCTTCCGCATATCCTCATATATATATATTTTTTTTTTAAAAAATGCCCTGGCAGAATTTCTAACAAATTCGATTCTACAACAACAATCTTCCACTTCAATTTTAATAAGTTTTCTTCGTATATTAACATATAAGAATTTTATTTCTTTTACTTCCTACCTTCTTTTGCAATTTTTACCTGCATTTCTTTGATTTTAATCTTTAAAATGTCCGCATACTAATTCTAAGCAAATTGGGGAGTTTTGATCGTTCTGTTACCTCAGGAAAGAGCTTTCACCCCCACCCCGCTCGAAATATATATATCAACAGGTCTGATTCTCTAATATTAATATTGTTTAATGTAATTACTTTCTTTTTACAGTTGTGCTAAAAATTGAAAACTCGTTTTTGAAAACAATTGAGTAAAAAATGTGGCTTTTAAAAAGAAAGTGAAAGAACCTCAGGAAAGAGCTTTCATCGCCCCCCCCCCCCCCCTCTCCGCTCGAAAAAAATATATATCAACAGGTCTGATTCTCTAAAATTAATATTGTTTTGTGTAATTACTTTCTTTTTACAGTTGTGCTAAAAATTGAAAACTCGTTATTGAAAACAATTAAGTGAAAAATGTGGCTTTTAAAAAGAAAGTGGAAAATTCGTCGAAAACGATTAGAGAAGATGCCTAAGATGCTCTAAAATAATATTCTGAGATAAGCGAAAATATGCCAAAATCGGCGAGAAATTACCAGACATGGCAGCACTGACAATGCGAAAAACTCCGACGTGATGCCAGGTTCACTAAGATGGATATTTTCAAAATATTTTACACACGGTAAAAATATTCCCAAATTGGCGAATTATCGCCAGACCTGGCAACGCTGACACTAGCGTAAAACGCTAACTGATGCCATTTCACTAAATAAATTGTAGATAGGTTGTATAGAGAAGGGCATGCTTGTAAATATACCGCTTTCTCAACTAACTAGAAAGGCAAACGATGCCGTTCGCAGTCAACGTTTAACATATTTCGATTGACTAATGCAATATAATCCATTTGACGATGAAGATTACTTGTAAATAACTATAAGAAACTACTAAGAAATTAATTTATAAATAAATTTCTGTATTTAATATAATATAAATTATTTTGATTAATTTTAAAGGAATTTGAGTTGGTTTTTGTTTTATTTTAGACGTTAGTGAAAATGTGTGGACAATAGTTGTATGTTTTAGTAACATTTATTAATAACAAATAAGTATAAATATATTTTATAGCAGTGGTTCCTTGGACCACGAACCACTGGCGGTCAGCAAAAGGGTTTGAAGTAGTCTTTGGAGCAATTGTGAATTCATCAAAATGTTTCATGACTTTTTATTTAAGAAAGGTATTGTTTATACGGTTGCCCCCGCACTTTTTTCGGATGTTGCCCCCTCATTTTTTAAATCTTGCACTTTTTGAAAATAAATTATCAGTCACTTGCTTTACAGCATTGGGTCCTTTGCAAATTTAGGTACGCGATAGGTTAGAGAGGGGAAATAGGTTAAAAATCGGCCTGATCAGCGTGTCTAACTCTCCTCTGCATGATGGTATGTCATTTATCTACATAAGCTGATTTCACGCGAAGTTATGAGACAGAATCGCATACTGCAGTTGCGGAAGACACTCCCCACACGCGATTTAAAGGTAAGAGCGGGGGATGGATTGCTAATCGGCATATGTTTGAAACGTCTGATTTTCGACCTGTACACGATGATACGTGAAGTTTTAAGGATTTGTCATTAAGTGTTTAAAGAAGAGTGAAAAACTATTTAAAGAACTCCCATTAATTAAGAAACGTTATGTTATCACATTTAGCCCTACTATAACCATAGAAAAAGTGCAGTTAAATCTCAATGTTGTGTTAATAAGCATTTTCTAGGAGGAAGCTAAGACATTTATCGAAATTTTTAACTTTAATAAGAAATATAAAACTTGTGTGTCTCTCCAATCAGTTTAAGAGCCCCGTTTCTCAGTTGGTAAGGCGTTCAGCTACTAATCAGAGGATTGGTGGTTCGAATCCGTGAAATGGACTTGACATAGAAATAAAGTAAAAAAGTAGTGATCTTGCGATCGGAGGGTTGCCAGCTTCGCTACAAAAATACTAGAAAGTCGTCCAAAATATCCAACAAATTATACTGGCGTGTATACGGGACTAGTGCACGATAAATCTGATCGGGGTCCAAAGTCCCGACGTCTATTGAAGGCGTTGGGTGCCAGTTCAGGTGTTTCCTCGTCATCTGACTATGGTTCTAAAATAACGAGGTGCCGGTATGAATGAATGTGTGTGTGAATGTGTATGTGTTCCCGGGTCTTTCCTTCGAGATTGACCCCGAACAGTCGCCAATAGCCCACTGTGCAGCTCTAGTGCGACGTTAATTAACAAAAAACCCAACAAAAAAAAATCAGTTTAAATGTAAGCATATTTTTTTTAATTATGTTATTAAACATTTTTACTGTGAATTTTAAGTTGGTATCCTTCAAATAACACAAAATAGTGAGTAGGATGACCGCACTTGTTTAGAGATGCATTGCACTTGCTAAGAGTTTTTTTTGCGCGCTACCACTGGTTTTCAAGTTCTACGCAAAACGAAACTGTTGACAGTTGACAGTATCACAAGATATATTTCTCTGAAGGCTTTTTTTTTGTGCGCTACTGCACATGTACTGTACTAGGGCCTAATACTATATGTACCTAAGTATGGCCTATCTTTCACCCTCCATTATCTTTGATTTTAACATGGGATTCTACGGAGAAAATTAATTTGAATCCGTAACTACCAAATAATAATTGTAGTGAGGGGAAAAAATCAGTAGGTTAGATAGACCAAAGAAGATAGGATTTGTAGGTCGATATTATCAAAATAGTCTACTAATCGGTATGGGTAAACAATTTTAATGACGTCAGGCTATAAATAATATATCCTCGGATTCTATCCCAACTTGCTTCTGGTTTCGAATTTCAAATACGATTTTTTAATGTTCCTGTTTATTTCTTTTCTGATAATCGCCGGTGACCGAATAAACGTGTTTTGGTTGACTGTTGTTATCTTTTGCGTGGTTGGAAGAACGTGCGTATATCACCTTTTTATTACTTTCTGTTTGTCGTTTTTCTTTAAATATTTAAATTCATTTGGTTTTCTTATTTTTTTTCCTTTACAACTTTTATAGATTTATTTTTTCCAGCGGGATTTTACGTTCCTCTGATGAAATGCATTTCAGCAAATTATTAAAAATTATTGATCGCTTTTAAATTCATCTCTGTACAATATGTTCATCTTTGTGCTTACGTGTGTCATGCTAAATGTTCTGGATTCTAATTTACATTTGTTAGGATATTTTTTTATGAGTTATTGAACGTTATTTTGGAGTTATTAGTAGTTTGTATGCAGGAAAATTCAAGCTTGAAAATTGTGTTGCTCCTGTACGTTTTTCAACAGGATCGTCTATTCAAATGAAAAAACAGAATAATTGCATTTAAGTCAGCAAAAGAGGATATCTGCACTTTTTTTAAGACTGTATAGGGAATATGATTGTATACAGTGGCGGCGATTCAGGGGGGGGGGGGCTGTTGCCCCCGCACTTTTTTGTATGTTGCCCCCCGCAAATTTTTTATATTAGACTTTTTAAAACTAAATTACAAGTCAATTGTTTTACTGCATTGCCTAACAAAGGAAAAATTTTGAACCCCAACTTCCACACACTACTATGGGAACGTAAATAAGGGACGGGGGTTTCAGGAGGTTCAAACCCCTCTCATTCACAGATTTAATGTGCACTAGTCGCCTCCAAACGTCAAACGTTTGGACGATGGGAGAACGGGCTTGCAACCTCCCGGTAAGGAACTTTGGCGCTTTAAAGAGCGCCAAATTGCGAGTTCGATTTCTCAATACTATTAATACTATAAATATACTATTAAATCAAGAAGTACATTTTAATAAATTTTGCTTCTAAAGTACCAGTAATTGTTAAATTAAATCAAAACAAAACATACATTTTGCAAAGTCTAATCAAAGCGATTAACTTTTTTAAGCAACCATATAATTTCTATAGTTTTTCTGAAAGAAATAGTTTATAATATGTTTACTTATGATTACTTATTAAATAGTTTGGTTATGAAATAGTTTATTTTAGTTAGAAAATCTCTGATTTTAACATTTTTAAAACACAATCCACAAAAGTATATTTGTTTACTTTACTTATCAGCGAATGTTCTCAAAGATGATGACAGAAAAGATTTAATAGCTTTTTTTTTTAATTCTCAATGATTTGATTTCGAAAACATCAAGTAAATAGTTTATTGTAACTACGTATTAAATCTACAAAATACCCAGAATCTAGCAGAATGACTCATTCCCAAGTTTTCTCAGTTTTACATATAAGCAGTAGGGAAAAAAGGCGGAACGGCGCCGAATATGACTTATGACTCTCGTTTGTACAGTCATTTTGGAGTCTGCAGAGCATACTTTGACTACTCCGATAGATAGATATTTGTTTTTAAATCAGCTGTTGATTTTTTTTTATTCAATCAAGGCCACAGGGCCATAGCTCAGTCTTTTTACACATCGTAGCCTTCGCTTAAGGGTCTAGTTAAATTGTCTTCGACTATAGCTAAAATAGCCAAGTGATATAAAGGTGTTTTGAACAGTTCATACTTTTTATACTCCTGAAAATTGGACTTTAGATTTTGTGGCACTTTTATATAGTATTTCTGAAAGTTATCGTGCTTTGTTTTGCCTATTTAAGTCAGAATAACGAAAAAAGAAAGCTTTTAACTTGTCTCAAATCAGCTTTATGGTATGAAAACTTCTTTTCTTAAATTTCTGTTATTAAGTTTTTTTACTGTGTATTTTAAGTTGGTATACTTCAAATAACACAAAATAGTGAGTAAATACAAGTGACCTCCCCCCCTTCCCATTTGGGGTACTTCTTGTTTCCCCTTTATCTTGCCCCCCCCCACTTTCAGCACCCAACCGCCGCCACTGGTTGTATATGTTTGGTACAGTTGCAATACTAAATTTTGCTTAGAACCAAGCCAAGTATAATTATCATGATTAAGTCTCTATCAGTTATTTTTTTGCTTCTTGTTTAATTATTAACCGGAGAAAATTTTATTAAGTTCCAATTTGTCAAATAATTAAGCTTGAATTCCATACTAGTGTTTACAGTTTAATGTATTTGAAATACAAAAATTGTAGTTTGATCCAGGTTTTTTTTTAAAATTGATTTAATTTAAATAAAGATTTTTTTAACAAAATATATATATTAATTTGATATGTTTAACAATATGTATATTAATTATATATGTTTAACAATATATATATATATTAATTCTATATGTTTAACAAAATATATATTTAATTTTATATACATTAGCTCTGACACCAGTTTTATCTACTACTTTGGGAAACTTCAAAATGATTCCAAATAAGGCCCCTTTCCTTCTGCAACTTGGTATTTCATACTTAAAAATTTTAGATTTGGGTCTTATGGCAAGCAAATTATTTAAGAATAAGAAGATAGACTCTTCTCCTTTCTTATGAACTGGACTCTGAAACCTGTTTTGTCCCTTTTAAACATAACAGCTGGAGACTAGTATGTTTACTAAGAATAAAAGCAAAACTAAAAGAATTCGGCACATGCAATAAAGCCACCTGCACAGCTTATGAAAACGAAAGTTGAGATTACAACGTATCATAAGATGATGCAATATTCTTAATAATTAAGTTATAATTTTTTAATGAAATAGTTTTTACATGAGATATATTACACATCAACAGGGATGAACAGAATTTCTAAAATAAATATTTCTAAACTATCACAAGTTTTACTTCATCAAACTATCACAAGTTTTACTTCATCAAACTATCACAAGTTTTACTTCATCAAACTATCACAAGTTTTTTGTAAACTCAAACAAATCGACTATTCGACTTGATTTAAATCACATAGAAATGTTATGTTTTCCTCAAATGTACTTCATTAAACAAAATATTGATTTTTAAAAAAAAAGAGATCAAAGTATAAATTTAACAATGAGTTAATTTCAATGTATCCATTCAATATACCCAATTTACCCCACCTTATCCTACTAGTTGCATCAATTCAATGAAATATATATATTGAAACAATTAAATAATTTTTAGGGATGAACCGTATTGTGATTTTGACGGATATCGAATATCCAATGCACATTATAAACCGGATATCCGATCTGGATTTCGCCGCTTATTCGGCAGTTTCTTTTTTATGAAAATGTCTTCTCATACACACTAGGAAAAATTTAAATCGGTCAAAAATGAAAAAACTATTTTTTGTTCTATAATATTCCCCAATCGGTGCCGCTTGACTCTATATTGGGGTGCCGCTTGCAATTGGCGTATGTTTTGTACACTTTACACTTAAGGTCTGAAGAATTGTATATTTACCATATGCCATTTTATTCCAAATATGAAAACTCAAACTTTTGAGAAATTTATTTTTTAATTCAACTTTATATTAGTTGTGAGATGTTATGACCCTCCATCATAATGATTCGTTAAAAAAATAATTTCTAATAGAATGTTAAATTTAAAAATTTGAAATAAAGTTTGGTTTTTAAGGACTTTTGAGGTAAAAAATGCTATAGACTTTTTGGAGGGTCATAACATTAAGAAACATGCTTCGAGTAATTTCCAACAAAAGTTATGGTTCCAGATTAATTACAACTTGCATAATCATGTTTAAAAAATGCAAATTAGCCTATAAAATGCTAATTAGCATTTGACTTTATTCATTTTTTTTATAATGTATCATTATGATTTTTAAAGTGTTTTCATACATAAAAAAACTAGTTTTAAATTTATAATTAAAAAAAAAATGCTCCAGTGTGTACGTTTACCATATGCCATACCTTAACAGCTTTTTAATAAACTGTTCATATTTATACTGATTTCGAAACGGCCTGTACTGTACAATGCGTTTGAAAATGTAATTTTTAAATATTTCCAAATTGCTGATCTAAATTGTGCCATATTTAAGTGCTAAAACTAGCTTTTTCTAGACTGGAGAATAAAACAACTTCTAATATACAACGAACAGAGATGTAGCTATGTACCCTACACACCTCCACCCATGTGAATTGTTCAAACTCGAAGATACTCCATGATAGCTATAGTAGCATGATCCGAATGTCTGCAGCATATCGTTAATCCAAGAAAAATTCAAGGGAGAATCTGCACACTGCAGAATACATTGGTAGTATTTTCAGGAAAATACTTAAAGCGAGAACAAAAGATAATTGATTGTCACAAAAAAAATCTGCAGCATTTTATTCATCCGGATATCTGTCATGGTAAATCGGATATCCGGCACTTTACTTCCGTATATAGGATAATTACCGGATAGTTAAAAAGCAGCCGGATACTGGATAGTTACCGTTCCATCCCTAATAATTTTTTAAAAGATGCATAAAAAGTTTTATCTGATTAACAAGCATAATTTTTCATATTTGAAATAAATTGATTTAAATTAGTGATTATAAAAAAATCATCTGATTTGATTTAATCACTACAACTCTGGTTTAATCCAAAGATAAGGTGCGACATAAACATTAAAATAAAATTTTTATATCTTAAATTTATTGCCATATTTAGCATACGCCTATGTTTATATTGTGTTTATATGTGTTTCATTAAAAGTATGAAAAAAACATCAAGTTAAATATCCTATTTAACATTTCAAATATATCTACAATTTACCACCAAATTAAATTTGTTGGTGTTGTTAAACATAATTTGTTTATATATAAGAAAATCTAAAAATTCATCTCTATATATATGTGTGTGTGTCTAAAGATGGATTTTAAGGGGGCGGTCATCATAATTTTTAGGCATTCAGTCGTAAAAAGTACAGCAGTCTGTTTCGCAAAAATTTGGGTCTGTCTACGGACAATTTTTTTTACCTTAAAAGCGGACTCATCACACATTTTTTTTATCTTAAAAATGAACCCGTCACTAAAGTATTCCTCTTAAAACCTGAACTTTCACAAATCTTTGGCTCTAAAACCAAATGTTTACAAATTAAAAGTGCAAATGAATTCTCCTTAAAATGAAATCTGACCTTTTCTGCCGACTTTCATGAAACAGCTAAGTCGTTTTACACATGGTTGACGCATGCATCGAAAATAGCTTTTGTTGATGTATTGTGAGATTACTGATCACTGCCACTGAGAGGTGAAATCTAGAATTTATCAACATGGTGCAGTGACAGAGAATAAATCTGCCTTTCTCTGGAGTAAAAATTCTTCATGTTTCGTTTGGCAATGCTGCTTGTAGTTTATTTTGGAGAGCTAATCGTGATCACATATCCACAGCGTGTTGAGCCACCATGAAGCGTTTGTATCAGAATTTAAGTGGCATGAGAAACAGTGATTATTATACAAAATAAATTAAACGATCAGATGCTAAAGTATGCCCTAAAATTCAATCATTCTTTAAAAAAAATATTTGAATAAACAGTGCTACAAAATTGGATGCACTGATTATTTTAATTGAATATGTGTATTTCATAAATAAACCTGAATTTAATACTAATTATAGTTTTGCAAAATTGTTTTTCACAATTTTACAAAACAGGACTTTGTCTGAAAGTTTAAAGGTACCTGTATTTAGAGGTGGTTTGTAATTCACAAAATCATGAATATATTTTTTATAATATAGCAAAAACAGGACCCTGTCTGAAAATGTCTGGACAGACCCCTGAATCAGGGCTGATAAGTTAGGTTCAAATCATTTTTTTCTCCAAAGCCAAGAAAAGTGTGGTGTTACAGTATGGGTTTAAATGAAAAATCAGAGAGTTTGTCCTCTCGTATGGAGTTTTCATATATAAGTACAGGAGTTTTAGGTATTATCTTCAGATAGATTGAGTCAGGAACATAACCCATTGGTCCAAAATGATTCGGTCCGGGGAATTTTCATGTGAAGGCCCTCAAACTTTCCACTAAAATGTTCCTGTGTGAAAGTCATCATAAATATTCATGTAGATGCATTTCTTATGACTAAATCGAGACAGGAATTGCAGTCATCAGTGAAACAGTTATAGGATCTTTATTTCACTAAAGAAAGAAACATGAATAATTCATATTCATGTTTGTAATGTTACCATTTGTTTAGAACTCTGTTCATTTTTGCCAATTGTATGTTTTCGGGAAAAAAAGATATGAAAATAAAATTATGGTATTCCGGAAAAATCTATGTTCTTACTTGCATACAATTTGGGAGTTTGCAGAAATAGAAACGTGAATTAATTCTAATTTAAAAAAGAATTAAAAATGAAAAGAATAAATATCAATTAAAAGAGGAATAATAAGGGAAAAGTTTATTTGACACTAATGGATAACATATAAAAATCAAGGGAAATAATTAAATAAATTTACTTGCAAAAAATTTATTTAAATAAAATCAGACAATTTCCCCGCTTAAATTATGTACTATAAAATATTTCAAAATTTGAGGGCGCAAATTCTAAAAAAAGCGACAGACTAGGGCATCCTCCCTCCCCCGACTTTCGGCTCCATACACTAGCCGCAACTCGCGCCTATGTTTGAGTCTGTAGAGAGTTAACAGTTCCGTTTTTGTAATTCCATATTTGTAACAATATATATTTGCGTTTCAGATGGCTGGTAGAAATTCCTGTTCTGACAACAAAGAGTACTTTAGGAAGAGAGTGGTGATTATTGGTGCAGGAATTGCTGGTCTTGCATGTGCAAATCGCTTAAGACAACTTGGTTTCAATAATGTTATTATACTCGAAGCCAGAAATCGCATTGGAGGCCGAATCAGTTCAATTAAAAATGGTATGGGTTCTATTTTTCCTACATTTGTAATTAAAATTACTTATTATTTTTAAGGGTATATTATATTAACTAGTTCTTTGGCCCAACGTTGCTCGGGAACTCTCAAAGGCATATACATTTTTTAATAAAAGGCTTGGCCCTCGTCAGGATTCGAACCCGTGAATTAATGCTCCGAAGTCTGGTACGCTGTTGACCAAGCTACAAAGCCACGTTCTAGCAAGATATTGGAAATATTTTTTTAAAGATGTTTATTTATGCAATATTTCTAATATTGTTGAAATCATTTTAAAAACTAAATGGAATTTTACAAATTGAATCTCAAATCCACACCTTGAGGATGAATCGTACTTGTATACAAAATTTCAGCCTTATATACCCAGAGGAAGTAGATGTTTTGCGATCCACAGGCAGACTATTTCTTTTATTATTATAGAACATTTATCTGTTTACATTTGCATGCAACTACTAAAAAAAATTCAATTATTAATATATTTTTGTTTGTATAATGATTATTTTATATAGAATGACAATGATAAGGACAAATAGATCTTTTTCATTTGAAAACTGAGTATCATTGCTTAATTAGCAGGTGTTAAGAGTTAATTATATAACTTATAAAACATTCTTACAAATTTAAGTTAATTAAAAAAATTAATTAACAGTAACATTGTTATGATATTCAAAAAGTATAGGCAGCAAATAATTTCTGGTATAAATTTGTTTATTTAGCTTATGCTGATTTTCCTTCACAGCGTATTTCAAATACAAAATAGCTATCAATTTATTTTAAAAATACTAAAAAAATATTATTGCAAATTCTTGATAAATAAATAATAGTCTCTTTTTAAAACTACATATAAAAACTTACAGAGAAAAATATATACTATATAGACAATTTAATTGATAAGAAGAAGAACAGTACTAGTCCGTGGTGCTTCATTGGACTTGTACTGTTCTTCCTCATTGATTCAATTGTACCTTAAAAATTTACAAACCGAATTATCCCAATGACAAAGTATTAATGTTTAACACATTCGCTCCCACAATAGGACAACATTTTTACCACATTTTTTTATTCTTGATTTGCTTTTAAAAAGATTCAAATATATCAACATGTATGGAAATGTTGATTTTTTTTTCAATGGCTTTGGTGTGCGAGTTGTATGTAACTCATGGAACGTCAAGTCCAATATCATCAGTAGCAGCCCAGCAAAAATATCCGACTCTCATACAAAAAGGACTTGACAAAGCCCTCTTTCACCCATACTCAGTGATATATATATGGATTATTTTGAAGAAAAACTTTTCACCGTTATTAAATTTCCCCTTTGGATCCGCTATGTTGATGACACTTTCGCACTATTAAACAACTCCACCAGAGAAGTTGACAGGATTCTCCCTGTATTAAATTCTATAGACCCTAAAATACAATTCACTGCCAAATCCTAATCCAACAATACTCTTCCTTTCCTTGATGTTTTAATTACTCGTAAAGATGACCATTTGTCCACCACTGTATACAGAAAACCTTTTGCTGTTTCTTTGCCCCCTCATTTTAAGTCCTGCCACCCTATACAACAAGAAATGGCTGCTTTTTACACTTTTGTTAATCGTGCTCTTAACATCTGTTCTACACCCGATTCCCTCCAGGCTGAACTTGATTATTTGAGAGCCGTCGCCGTGGGTCGAGGTTTCTCACCCAACGTCGTTGATAAGGCCCTACATAAACTTAAAAATTCTAGTCTTTCTGAGCGCTCTAATGCTTTAGTTGTTCTACCATATTATCCCCAGATCAGCCATCAAATTTCTAAAATTCTCGGTAGGTTTGACATACGTTCCATTTTTTCACCTATCAATAAGATCATTTTCACACAACTTAAAGACCCTATTGACGATCTTAATAATTGGGGCATATACAGTATTTCATGTCAATGTGGCATGTCATATATAGGTCAAACAAAGAGAGCATTAAGATTTTGTATCAAGGAGCACCAAGCACATACTGTTAAACAAGAAATAAAGAAGTCCTCCGTTGCCAAGCACTCTTGGGAACATGATCATATATTTAATTTTTTTAACTCACATTTGATTTGCAAACCTAAATCTCCAGTTAAACTTGACTTCCTGGAGGCGTTTCATATTTTTAGCACTATTGACTCAATTGTCAATGAAACGTTTGCGGTCCCAGTATTTTCCGCTTGTTGGCACACAATAGTGAACTCCAACCGATTGAAATAGTTTTTTGTTCTTTGGCAACACTTTAAATTTCTGGGTTTATTTATATTTCATTACACACAGACTTTACATTTTCCGCTGATGAAGGGTGATGTATCTCCCGAAACATGTCCGGATTATACCGATTTTTATTGCGTATTTAACTTTGTATTTGTATTTTAATAAGGTATGACTTCCATTTTTTTGGGTCCAAAACTTATTTCTCGCCCCTCAAAGTTCCTTTTTTTACTTACCATACCATAAATCGTAAATAAACAAACCTATAAAAGACCTTAGTTTATATTGAGCATCTGTGATAAAGCAGCCATTATTAAAAAAATTATATATTTCTAAGTCTTTGGGGAGTACTCTTCTCAAACGAAACTCGAATATACTTTCACAAACATTGAAAATGTGCATATCTACAGAAACAGTGATGTCACCTACACTAATTAGACATGAGGCACAACATCCATTTTTCAATATCCCTTATCATCTCCTTTATATACATACACTTTTGTTTAGGTACTCGTTTTCTAGTGTTTGTAATCTACAGAGAGCGTTTTTATTAAAAAAAAATTTATGTGGCACATTCTCACTCCACTAGACACTTTCTAACCTCATTTGACAGTATGTTATAAAGGAAGACTGATTAAGTAAAAGTTTAAATTTACAAGACTATAAAGATATTTTCAATATCAATTTTTAATAACATTTATTAGAATATTCTGTATATTACCTAATTTATTTTTCCCAAAGTTTTAAAATTATAATACTAAATCATAAAAGAATATTTTTTGTTTAAAACTTATGTATAGTTTTTTCTATTCTGTATATATGCTTGTACCATCTTGTGTATAAATTTAAAAAAAACTCTAAACGAAGTCAAAATTGAGCAAAGTGATTTATTAGTGACACATTACTAGAGAACATTCAGGATTTCGTTAATATTACTTTGTATAATTATACATATTAAAAAAAAATTGTCAATTGTTACATTACTTTGATAATGACTGAATTAAAAAAATTAATATATAAACACATTATTATAAAGTTTATTTCCTATTATAGGTTCAAATTTTTTGGAAATGGGAGCACAGTGGATTCACGGCCAAGGGAATAATATTATTTACCATATTGCAGAATCTAAAGGACTAACAAATGCAAATGCTTTTAACTACATGAATGCGATAAAACGTTTAGACAACTTTTGTAAAGAAGAAAAGGAGGCACTTTATAAAATGTTTGATTTCTTAGATCATAAAGTGAACAATATTTCTGACAGTTTTACCTCTGGTATTTCTCTTTCAAACTATCTTGATGACCAATTTCATTCTTACATTACTAATTATGACCCATCTTGTTTTGATTTATGTACTAAAGGTTACGATTGGTATTGTAAATTTTTATTAGAGTTAAATGGATGTCATAGTTTGTCCCTTTTATCTTTAAAACTTCTTAACAATTATAAAGAATGTGAAGGTAATCCACATGTAGAATTAAAAAAAGGATATTCTAGTATATTAGATATTTTTCTAAACCTTATTTCACCTGATTGGATTTTAAAAAATAAATGTGTCAATTTAATTGATTGGTCAGATTTCAAAGAGGGTGAAAGAAGGGGTAAAAACGGGTGTAGTTCAGGCAAAAATTACAAATCTGTTAAAGTACTATGTGATGATGGGGATATGTTCTTAGCTGATCATGTGGTCGTAACAATACCTTTGGGTTTTCTGAAAAAGCATTATCAAACACTTTTCAAACCTTCATTGTGCTCTTCTAAAGCAAGAGCAATACAGTGCATTGGATTTGGAACAGTAAACAAAATCTACTTGCAATTTGATGAACCCTTTTGGGAAGATCCAGCTGTGTTTCTGGTTTTTCATCACCATTTCAGTGATGAAGCATTACCAATAAAGGACTCCACCCAATGTAAGGTGAGATATCAATGCTATAACCCTATTCTGTGCATAGGGAAAACCAAAATGCTAATATTATTGTAATGACAAGATTGAATTTTTTTTAGATGTCAAGTCTATGGATCTGACATTCAAAGTAATTAATAACGGACATTAAATATGAATGTTTCATTTCTTAAAATTATTATTCTAAAATATATTGTAATAAAAAAATTAAATAGTTTGTATACAGCAGTTGATATAGAATTTGTTAAAGGGAGGAGCTAATTTTTACAAAATTAACAATAATGTTTTATTACCATTTTTCATTTAAAATTAGTTTACTGAAAACAACTGTTTAAAAAAATTATTTGAAAACTTCCTAACTATTATTTAGTACACAACTAAAAATACATTTGGTACAACTAATCCAATTTACATTAAACAAATGCTATTCAGTTCCTAATTTTGTTAGCTCTTCTTTGGAAATCAATTTGGTAGCTTTTGCCCCTTACACAAATTTTCAAAATATGACAAAAGTCTGCAACCCCCTCCTTTCCCCTTTTAAAATTTTTTTAAATAAGGTTTCTAATAGTTAACCACAAATTGCACTTGATTTTTTGAACACTTTAATTAGTAGTGAAATATATAATATTGTTTTTATCTGATTTTAATAGAGATCCAAGGAAGAGGCTATAGTACTTATTAGCTCCTGTGTAAATCCTGTTCTTATTTGTGTATTTAAACACTGTTTCTTTAAAATGCATTGTCTATGAAAATATATTTTACAGGAAATTTTATTTAAACTGGATATTTTACTTTTTAATTTGTATATCTGTTTGAAAATATTCAGTTTAAATAAAGCTGACTTTTATAAAGTAAATTGTATGAAAGAAATATATAAAATATATTTTTAAAGTGTGGAATTAATAGTGAAATATATGTTATGGTTTTTATCTGGTGTAAACTTGGATTCAAGTAAGAGACTATAGTCACCCTGTTACCTTCAAATTTTCTTAATATGCAATAATATTTTTCTTTAAAAAATGAATAATAAAATAATAAAAACATTCATTTTTTCAAACAATTCTTAAACAAAATTTTTAAATTATTTTATTTATAAATAACTTGGACTAAAACTTTATTTCCATTTCAAGTTGAAGTAAAAAATAATCTTTTAGCAATTTTTTCATCTATGCTAATCTATTATAGTTTCTTTTCCTCATAAAATTTTCTACACAATATTTTTTATTTTTAAAATAAATGTATTTATATGTAATCCATTAAAGATGTTAAATATTCTAGTTTTTTTTCTCGAAAATAGTTATTAAATTTGTTTATTTTCTTAGTAAATTTAATGACTCAGATCATTTTGTTTAAAATGTAAATATTGAGCTCCTTGTTTCAAAATACTTATTACAAAAGCTCATTTCCTGAATAATGTCAGACCTCATTATTGTTAATTAAATATGTTAGCATTCATAATATTTTTGATATTTATCTACACTCTAATGTTCAATGTTGTTTTGGTAGAATAGAGGGGGAAATAAAACTAAGTTAATTTTCTATTTTCTTTTTTAATTCGTCCATTTAATTAGAAGTTTTAGCTTCTAAATGTTTAGTAAAATTATTTTAAAGATTATGCATGTGTAATTGTTGTACTCTTTTAGTAATTAATTTTAAAGTTTTAATAGGACTGTGTCCATATTTTATAGTTATTTCTATGAAACATATATTTATAGGCACCTTTAAAATGTTGGATACAATGTATCAATCGATTTTCTTATACGCCTGGGAATCCCAACATGTTGTGTGGATGGATTGCAGGTGATGGAGCCATTCTAATGGAATCATTGTCCAACAATGAAGTCATTGCAGACAGTATGAAAATTTTGCAGAATATTTTGGGGAAAAAATTACCTTTTCCATCTAAAGTGATTAGGTACAAATTTTATTTTAAAATGTTGAACCTTAATTAGATCACAAGTTAATATAAACACACTAAGTTTTCTATTTTTAGTCATGAAATAAATCAATTAACTTATATTCTTATCACACATTAAATTTGTAGAAGTTTTATTCTCTGCCATGGACGGTTTAAGGCCAAAATAACACAAACGTTGGGACACCGGAATTTAATTAAAAAAAATTTAGCCGTAACAAATTTTTTGTTCTACATTATATTATTTCATTATAAATATGTGTACATATAATTGAAAACTATAGTTTATATATTGTTTTCTTACCAGAAAAGTGTCTACTTTAGACTATAATTTTCAAATTTATTATTCAAGCAATTTCTTAAGTGTAATATATCATTCCAGCCAGCTAGTTTATGGCATCCAAAATATGAAAACAAACTCATCACCATGTTGTTTGATTGTCTGTAAAATAATACTTGTTAAACAACAAGAGGGACATCAAAATTATGCTTGCTTGTACTAAAAAATTCCTTAAACCACCCCTTTTTAGTTAAATATTAATACAAATATATATATATTTGGGGGGGGGGGGGGTGCACATGTTACATTATTATAAAAATTAATTATTGAAAATCTTCAGTATAGAGATCTATAAAGTAATTTTGGTTAATTTTAAACGTAAAATAATCTAGGAATTCATTTCAAATGTTATTAGTATATGTTTTGTGTAATTCTTCTCATATAATTATGTAAATTTTCTTTTCTCTTTAAAATTATAAACTGGAAAAAAAATCAGTTACTTGATTTTTGATATGTTTTATTAAATTGATATTTACAGGTATATTACACATTAAAAGATTCCAATAATAATATATGTGAATATATAATTTATTTTCACACATAATTCTCTTAATCTAGATATTTTTCAAAAACTCTCTGGAAAAGTCAAGGAGTTTTGGTTTGAACTTTGAATGACATAAATTCATTTTTCAAGATATTAATATAAGTTTATTATGAATGTTTGTTAAGAAAAACTGTAAAGTTGTTTTTTGTGCAAAATGGTTTACTTTATATTTCCCATCCATGTATATTATATATATATAACTTAATTTTTGTTATTTTAATAGACATAGCTTCCAAGAAACACCCCAATGCTTCAGATTTGAAAATATTTCAACATTGAATATTTCTATAAAATTTATTTATGTGCATTACCAGAAAAACTGGAAATCTGTGAACGACTTAAGTCATTCAACTTAGTCAGAGGGTTAACAGTATTTGGAAAATACACATGTAGTATTAAAATACAAATTAATTTACATTTTAGGTCATCCTGGTATACTGATCCTTATTCATTTGGATCTTATTCACACTTATCAATTGAATGTGAAAGACATGGGTTATTGCCATCAACTCTGGCTGAACCTGAATATGCAAGCACACATTGTCAAAAGGTAAATAATTGTGCATTATTTGATTTTTTTATTACATAAATTTAAAAAACATATTGAAACCAAAATTCATTTATTTACTACTGGTTTCTACAGATTTAAACTATTTTCTTTAATGAAATGCCACATTTGGTCTTTTATTTGTAAAACTTATGTTGTCTTTTGAATCCTTTTATAACTTGCAATATAAGTTTTCCCTATGTTTAGTTATCTAAAAACCGTAAACAGTTTGACAGGGCCAAAAGAGGGATAAATTGTTAAAAAAAACCTTGGAGGGTAATTATGGGAATAATCTACATTATACACAGCTAAAGTCAGTGGCGTACGCAGGGGGGGGTTGAGGGGGGTCACAACCCCCCCCCCATCGGTCTGTACTTTAAAAAAAAATTCAAAATATAATGCTTTTTTTATTTTGAAAAAAAAAAAAACGCAAAATTTAAAAAAATACAAATGTATTTTTTTACATTTAAAAACCTACCTTTGTTTGCAGAAAACAATATATATATATATATATATTTTTTAATTTTGTCACTGAAAACTTTCAACGGACCCAATTCGAATGTGGTCGCGGGGGTGTTCGAGCCTGAGACGGCTTTCGATAAGCAGCTGCTTATAGGCATGACCAGAACGGCGTTTAACAAGTCGGCAAAAGTAAACCATTCTCCATTTTCACTCAGACCAGTGGCGTACGTAGGGGGTGGTTGAGGGGGGCTGTAACCCCCCTCCCCCCATCGGTATGAAGTTTAAAAAAAAATTAGTACAAAAATAATGCTTTTTTTTCCCGATTAATAAAAAATTTCAAAACAAACAAAAAGTTTTTAAAAAATACAACGTTTTTTTTTTATTATTTAAAACCGTAGATTTGTTTGCAAGAAAAATGACACAATTTCGGCGCGGGGTACTGGCAAGCGGGAGGTTTATGCTAACAATTTATGCATTTTATTACTGGGTAGTCCGACCCGTTCTCCGCCGACAAGCACAACCATTTTCACTTAGACGTAACATTTTATTGTTAAAAAAAAAGCTGTTCTCCTTTCGTAAATAGGAAGAGTTATGCAACCATTCTGTAAAGAAGAACCTTTTAAA